>OZ023262.1:187571758-188266758 GCA_964006375.1 Tillus elongatus | reverse complement strand
ACTTCAGGGTTTGTAACTATTTGTACTACCGAAAATTAATTTCACAATGGTGTATTCTGTAGAAGAAAGAGTTGAAATAATTACCTTTTTTTCAAAAACGATGTCTGTGTCAACCATACCGCAAATTTGTTTAATGAACGACATCCGAACAGACATGTTAACAGAAAATACATTTTGGAGTTTGTTGCAAAGTTTCGACAAAGTGGTTCAGTAGCTAACAAAAAACGGGATCCTGAACATGAATTTCCGGTTAGAAATGAGACTACTGAGCTTGAAGTTTTAGGACAAGTTGTTGCAGACCAAACTTTAAGCACGAGAAATTTGGCCACTGTTTCAAACATCAAAAGAAGAATTATTCAGCGAATATTGAAGCATCATAAATTTCACCCGTATAAAATTCATCTTGTACAACAACTGAATGAAGATGATTTTGATCGGCGGCTGGAGTTTTGTGAAGCTATGACTGCACGAATAGCTGATAACGGGAATTTTCTGTTCAATATCTGTTTTTCAGACGAGGGTAGGTTTTTATTAAACTCTACAGTCAATCGTTAAAATTGTCGTTATTGGACAGACAATAATCCAAGAAATTTTCACGTAGTCCACACTCAAACTCCACAGAAATTGAATGTCTGGACTGGCACTTTTGAAGACCGTTTAATCGGACCAATTTTTCTTGATGACAATTTGAGTAGCGAAACGTATTTGGAGTTACTAGAAGATATCGTTTACCCTCTACTAATTGACATTGCTGAAAATGATGATCGCTATGAAGAGAATCATTAGTGTTTCAACAAGATGGAGCTCCTCCACATTTTTCACAACGTGTTAGAGACTTTTGAACAGATTGTTTCCAGAGCAATGGATTGGGCGCAAAGGTGCTATTAAGTGACCCCCTAGATCACCGTATTTAACTCCTTTGGGCTTTCTTCTATGTGGCCATTTAAAGAGCAGAATTTTCGCAACAGAACCGGAGTCTCTGAAAGAATTACGATGACGCATTGTTGAAGAATGCCGTCTAATAACTCCACAAATGCTCTAGAATGTCAGAGCTCGTTTTGAACAAAATTTGTACTTTTGTATGGAAGCTGGTGGTCAACAATTTGAACACTTACTTAATCGAATAAACATTTTTGTTTGGTTTTGTTTTTTAGTTTTTTTCAACGAAAAATTGACTATTTAGTGCATTTATTATCACAATGAATGAAATACGTTCGTGCATGTCCCCCTCAATATCAAAATTGACTTGTTTCAGCGTTTCTTAAAAAAAAATCTCTGGACGTAAATCGGTCTGTTTCGTTTTCAATGCGCCACCCTATATATATATATATATATATATATATATATATATATATATATATATATATATATATATATATATTATATATATATATATATATATATATATATATATATATATATATATATATATATATATATATATATATATATATATATATATATCACACGGATAGTTTAACAAATAATACGCTGAATATGATGAAATTTGATGAGTGAAGATCGGAACCTGTCATGAGCATTGATAAGTACAATTTAGAGACAATATAATAATATAATATATATAATAATATAACTGTCAAGTAGAAATGTCAAAATTTTTCTGCTGGAGAATTTTGTAGTTTTTGAAGAGATTTAGTTAAAATTAATGTTAATGGTTAAATAGAAGTGAATATTAATCTTCATTGCTACTGCAGAAGCGTTGGTGGGAGTATAAATAGCAGAAGAAGCGAAATTAAAAAGTGACATTCATTAAAATCATTTGGACAGAAGAAATTTGGAAAGAGGATGTTTAACAAAATTGTATCATCGCAAGCACAAGCAGAGCTTATTTGTGAGATGCATTGTATAACTTTATAATAAATAAATAAATAAAAAAAAAATAAAAAAATACAGTTGTTAGCAGACGATCATTTCGCTAACAAAATTAGCGTCATCCGAGCGATAAATAAACAGTTTATTCAACCCTCTGATGACGCTAACTTTGTTAGTAAAACGATCGTCAGGTCACGTCATTGATCAATGAATAAACAGTTTATTCATCCATCTAATTACGCTAACTTTGATAGCAAAACGATCGCCACGTCTGAAAACTGTATTGTGATGTATTAGGTTATCAACATTGTACTCATGAAAGTTGATACTGACCTTTTCTCTGTGAGTGGCTTGGATAGATTAGTAAGCTAGGAAATTCAGATCAGTTTTTTCACAACATTTTTGCATTTTCTCTCTTGGTGTCCTCGAAAATTACAAAGCATTGGCAATGAAATTTTGTACGCAGGTGTAAGTAGTCAAGGTATATTATTAAAACTTTCTAAGTTAAAAAAATAAAAGATATAAGAATTTTATTTTAATAAAAATTCGACGGTTCAAGCACTGCACAAAACCAAAATGTTGTGTGGGGTCAAAAAATATATTAATTATTACAGGCAGGTTTAAAATTTTCCTGGCGCATGTATAATTTTCGTAACTACATTACGTGGATCATTTCAATGAAAATAGATTACCGTAACGTAATTGCTGCATCCAGACGGTTTTAGTGAATTTTCGTAGAAAAAAATCACTAATGGGGAGATCCCGACTTTTTAATTTTGAAAAAATTTTTGCAAATGAGCGCGAATTAGGACCCCTTGAACCCATATCCGGGGTCAGTTTCAATTTTATATGTTTATATATATATATATATATATATATATATATATATATATATATATATATATATATATATATATATATCACACCGATAACTCAAAAAATAAAAGGCCTATTTTGATAAAATTTGGCATGCACCTTCCTTTTGTAAATGGCTTGGATAAGTTCGTTAGTCAGGAACATCGGACGAGGTTTTCTGGGACAATTTTGAGTGTTCATTCGAAAAAAAAATTTATCTCAAAAAATAAAAAGCTATGATAACCAAATTTTGAGGGTAGGCTTACGATATAAAAAGTAAACTACACACCAAAATTTAGATTACTATGTTACAACAACAAAAAAATTAAATAATTTTTTTTTTGGTGACATCATTTCTATTTTTAAATTGAACACGCCATATGTTATTGCATTTTTGCGTTTTTCATCGAAATAAAATGCATGTTTGTAAGTAAAGAAATTCGGGACGCAGCAAGTGCGTTATGGTAGCGAATTTTCATTAAATGCTTCAAATTTGAATAGCTCAATTTGTTATCAACCCATAAGGTTGACCAAGAAACCAGTTTTTTCGGGAACACTTTAAGTTTACTTTCGTAAATTTTTGTACATTTTCAAACAATAAAGTTATTTTGATAAAACATGGCACATTGTTTCTACTATATAGGTTATACTGGTAACCAAATTTGATGCCTGCTTTCTTTAAAAAAAAACACATATTTTAATGAAAATTCACTACCATAACACACTTGCTACGTCCAGACTTTTTTAAATACTTGAGGCAGCACGCCATGATAATCAGTCTGAAGATGTAACTTTTTGAGTTGTTTTGATGTTTATTAAGTAAACAAAGCACATAAACACCTCATAACATTGAATTCATCACACGAGCCGTTGCTAGACTAGCACTCATGCTCCAAAGTGAGCTGGCAATAGAGCACTGATTATTGGTAACTGTGAATAACTGGAGTTGCAACGCCTCCACTAGTCTTCCATTATGTGACAAAAAGCCTTGACTGTTATCTAAATGAGAATAATAAATCTATAGTTTCCTTAACTGTGTCAACTCGATTCCGCAAATCTTGAACGCTGCAATTATAAGCGCTAAATACTGTAACTAATGATCGTTTATCTATCGAGAACAGAAGACCAGATTTAACTGAGAGAGACAGAGCAATCGAGGGGTAAACGCAAAAACATTAGGCATTGCAGAAATAGCTTTAATGAGAAATACAGGCGTCCGTTTAAAACTGATCTAAATATCAAGGCTTCTCTCTATCTGAACCACGCATTAACTCTAAGTTTTTATTAAGGAAATTCACTAACAGAGAGGTAAGACTTTCAGTTTTTTTAAAGCCCCAATTAAAGCCTCTGGAACCTATATCCAAGGTTCGAAGGTTCGTTTGATTTTTTTTAGATGTTTATATATATATATATATATATATATATATATATATATATATATATATATATATATATATTATATATATATATATATATATATATATATATATATATATATATATATATATATATATATATATATATATATATATATATAAATAGTGAGCGCACTTTGAACGTCCTGTTCGCGAGTTATTAAATGACTGCTTTCCTGTCAGTCAAGTAGATTGGTAGGCGAGGACAAATATGGTGGCCCCCCAGATCCCGAGATCTTGCTACGCCACTAGATTTTTTATGGGGGTATTTAAAATCAAAAATTTATCTCAACAAGCCAAGTAACCTAGAAGATTTGAAAAACCGAATTAGGCATGAGATGAGTCGAATTAGCCCTGACTTCATTCACAATGTACGAGAGGAATGTGCCAACAGATTTGCTTCTTCTCAAGGAGTCGGTGGGTTGCATTTCATATATGATATATAAAGGAAACAATATTTTTATTAATTGGATATTGAATAAAAGGCTTTTCCTCCAGGCACCAAATTTATTTTAAACTTCACTCCCGACGCGTTTCGACCTGTACGAGGTCATCCTCAGTGGATATATCTACAAACATAACAATAAGGGTCTGTCACAAAAACACTAGTTTTTCCGGTAGGCTATTGTGCATGTCAGAGCACAATGATGACAGGGTAATCTCTACAGAAAACGTCACAGGCTAAAAATCACAAGTCACACAGCAGAATTCCAACCAACAATCAAGTTAAAGTCTAAGAGCTACAGATACCGTAACACTAGTTAAGATATGCTAAGTTAAACATGCAATTAAAGTAACAAAAACTAACAACAGAGCAAATTGAAAAGCGCTAAAAGCCACAAAATTGCAAAAGTCTAATATTTGAACACTAAGAATTCCAGTCCATTGCAGAACCATAAAGCAAAGCCAATGACTGAAACTGACAGGTTAAGCAACACAAGAGGCAGGCACGCAGAAACCCAATGAGAACCGCTGGAGTCAAGAAACTATGAAATATTAAATGAAAAAAAGAACAAAATGTGCACGACTCACTTGAACAATTCTTAAAAAATTGAACTCGAAACTATACAAAAAGGTTCAACAGGTCACAACGTCATCCATTGTGCCAGGGGCCCTGCAACACCACATTTGCATTTGCCAGAAAATTGTCTTTAAAACAAAAATCCATGAAAAAGATCGGCGATTTTTTTTTACGACAGCAATTATGCGGGGCGGCCATTATAACTTGAACAGGCAGGATGCACCGATGCAGGTGCAGAAGAGCAAAAGAGGAAGAAGTGTCAGAAGAGAAACATGTCAATGACAAAAGAGTAGAGAATAGAAGGAGAGCCATAGAGCAACCATCTTCAAATGTTTATGGTCATGTAGAAAAACCATAGAGTTCAGTAACACTGTTACACCAATTTGCTATAGAAGGAAGGAAAGTTTGTTACATCAGTGTTGGACAAATTCAAAACATCACTGGCTTGGCACTTGAAATGTTTGAAAACTCAATTTCTTCTAAGACGAATTGTTCTACACCAAAACTTGAAGGGTGCAAGATTTCAGCATCTGTATTTTTGTTGAAACAGTGGCCACTCTGCCTCAAATGGCAACTAAAGACTGAAGTGTCATTATTGAGCTGGTTTCTACTTCTAAGGTGTTCTGTGACTCTGGTGCCCAATGATCTTCTTGTTATGTTTATAGATTTATCCCCTGGGGATGACCTCTTGCAGGTCGACACGCGTGAAGTTTAAAATAAATTTGGTTCCTGGAGGAAAAGCCTTTTATTCAATATCCAATTATGTCAATCCCAGACTGTGTGACGTTCAGAAATGAAATATTTTTATTTGTTGAATTCATTTCTAAATTGTTGTTATGAATGGATTTTACGTTTTCCACTTTTTATAATGATGGCACCGTGTAGACAATTTAATGATCTATCAAAATAAAAAGGGGGGTTGTCTAAAAGAAAAATATCTATGCCGTCATATTTGAAAAGCAGAAGTGAAAGAAACGTAAATTATATGCAGAGATGTGTATTTTACGCGTTTTTTTATTTAAAAAATTCGCTAATAGAAAGATATCGATGGTGAGAATTTTCAAATTTTTTTTTAATGAGCGCGACCCTAGAACCCGAAACCAAGGTACATTTGGATTTTTATATGTTGATGTGTATATATATATATATATATATATATATATATATATATATATATATATATATATATATATATATATATTTCAGCAAAACACCACGTGGACTTACAGCCTAAATACTATTTTACCGTGGGTCTTGACAAGGAGCAAACAGGCAACTTGTTAATTCAGAACTTGAAGGTTTAGAGGTTCGGAGGAGACGGAAAAACATGTGCCGGCAAGGAATTCCACAACTTGGAAGTCCTCGGGACAAAAGAACGGGCATAACAAGATGTTCTATGTCTGGTGTCCTAAACAGTAAAAGGGTGCATTCGCTCTGTTCCCCTGGTAGATCTGTTGGAGGTAGCAGGTGGAGAAATTAAGGAAGAAAGCTCCTCTGAGCAGTGCCCGTGCAGATATCTATAAAAGAGAGCAAGGTCACCAACGGCACGTCGGTGGGCAAGGGATGGCAGCCTTTGGGTGAGTGTAGGGTCACCGGTGAGACGTATAGCTCTCTTCTGGACGGAGTCCAGGATAGCGAGTGTAGAAGTGGCAGCGGCTCCTCTGATGTGGGAGCAGTATTCGAGGTTTGGCCTTATTTGTGAAGTATATAAGGTATAGAGGTTAGCTGGTTAAAAGTATTTGCGAATTCGGAAGAGGAAACCTAATTTCTTAGCAGCCGCTTCTGCAATTGATGTGACATGTTGGTGCCAATTGAGTTTTCGATCCACAGAAATGCCAACAGGTGAAAATGACTCATTATTTTGAATAACTTGGTTGTTCATTGTGATGGGGGGTAGGGCGGGTGTGTCTCTTATGAGAAAGAAAGCAATACTGTGATTTGGTGGGGTTGAATTCTACAATATTTCTACTACCCCAGTCTAATATTTTTTTGGAAATCCACGGAGACAGAACCCTCCATGAGTCTGCGATTCTCATCTAATTGGGCTAAAGAGACAGGCTTAGAATATTGTATATTTGAGTGAAGGGCACTGTCGTCCCCGTAACTGTGAACTGGGTTGGATGTGCTAGAGAAGAGGTCATTGATGTCGAGAAGAAACAAAGTAGGGGCTAAAGCTGAACCTTGAGGGACACCTGCATTCATTGGATACAGTTCAAAGGAATGGCCATCCACGACAACAGAAATGCTCCGGTTGGAGAGGAAATTTTCTATCCAGGTACAGAGTTTTGGTGGTAGGCCATAGGCCGGAAGTTTATTAAGCAGCGCTGCGTGCCAAACCTGGTCGAATGCTTTTGATGTATCTAGAGCGACAATCTGGGAATCACCGTGTAGTTCCATAGACTTGTTACAAGAATGAGTGATAAAGGAAAGGAGGTCGACACTTGATCTGCGCTGACGGAATCCATACTGCCTGTCGTGGATTAGACTGTGTTTTTCAAGAAATCTTAGTAATTTGGTGTTCATATACTTTTCCAACACCTTAGAGACGACTGACAGGAGAGAAATGGGCCTTTAGTTGCTAGGAAGCGCTTTGGATCCTTTCTTGGGGAAGGCTTATACTCGAGCAGTTTTCCAGTTACTAGGGAATGTGCCTCTATTACAAGATGTCTGAAACAGACGAGTCAGGACAGGAGCATGTTCTGGTGCGCATTTTTTGAGAACAATTGCTGGGATCTCGTCAAGGCCAGAGGCTTTTCTGGTATTAAGAGAAAAGAGCATCCTTCGTACCTTTTCAGTTTTGAAAATGATATCCGTCATTTTATGCGCGACATTGGGGACTGTTGGTGGTTGAACATTTGGAGGTGGGTTGAGAGTAGAATTGCCGGCGAACAACGAGGCAAAAAGTTCAACCTTGCCCAGGGCGGTAGATATATATATATATATATATATATATATATATATATATATATATATATATATATATATATATATATATATATATATATATATATATATATATACCCGAAGGATGTGTTTGTTAACCAGCCCTGTGTCAAACCAGTTAAAAAAAATTGAATTCCTAGGTTTATAAAAATTTAGTTATACAAGTTGTGGCATTTAACGAAAATTTGCTTGCCATGACGCAGATGCTACGTCCTGAAACTTTTAAAAACTAGAGTCGACGTATTCGAGCATTTCGTCAAAACACAAATCACTTAAATATAAATGAATTTATTACATAATTTTGGTGCTCACTGAAGAAAATTACAAACTTGAAGAAACGGCGCCAAAAACATTGATGCAAATTAGAGACTTGTCAATTTCAGAAGATTCCGGATTACTCGAAAATCGTAACACACTTACTTAACATACTTTTCATTACTTCGATAGGTCATAAACCAAACTATCAGAACCCGGGAGTTTGCGCACTATTTACGGGACACGCTGTATATACATACATAGATATATATATATATATATATATATATATATATATATATATATATATATATATATATATATATATATATATATATATATATATATATATATATATATATATATATATATATATATATATATATATATATATATATATATATATATATATATATATATATATATATATATATATACACACACATTCGAGTGATAACTTAAAAAATAATCATCTGATTTAAACGAAACTTGGCACATATCTTCAGTATGTTACAATCGGGGACAAGTTCGTAAATCAGAGATAACGAATATTTTTTCCCCAAAGAGAAACAAAAATATTTTTTAAAAAGCTTTCTTTTTTAAATTGTTGTAGTAACTGGAATGACACTTTACACGTAACTAGAAGTGATGTAATATACTTCTGTTGTAAATTTTAAGTAATTCGGTTTTTCAAAATTTGGAGTGTTTTACATATTATAAATAAAATCTGAAAGACATGAATTGAAACGACTTAGGTCGTTAAAGCCTAATGCCTGACAAAGACAAAGTAGTCAGCTGCCATGCGTAGATTGAAACATCCTACATCCTAAAGCATACTACCCGAACTAGCGACCGAGAAACATTGGCCACCTAAATCTCGAACACCTATTAAATCGCTTATCAGCAATTAGGAGATAAATTGACAGATGCGCAAATGCAATGACGTTACGCATTTCATTCATAAGTAAATGCCATATTATAAAAATATAAGTAGATACGAATGAATGAAAGGAATCAGTTCCCGTCTCTATGAAAATAATTTTAAAGCAGTTTTTTCTTAAGACTTAAAAATTGGACGTCATCTATGATAAAAACAGTCGAACGGCGAATTTTTATCTAAACCTCTGATAAAATCTGAGGACATGAGTTGAAACCATTAAGTAATTAAGGTCCAATGCTTGACAAATACGGATTAGTTAGCCGCCATGGGTAGATTGATACATACCACATAACCAAATGACACATATAACCACAGCATCACGGCACTACCGTAACTAGCGAAAAAGTAATCCTTTTTAAGTGGGTGATTCAATACATTTTGGAAATACACTATATTTGTAGCTTGATGAACGGCCCCCAATTAAATGCCGAAAATGTAACACGAAAAGTTCAGGGTTTAAGCACGCGGATAAATCCTGACAATAAGCAGCTCTATTAGCTGAGTGGTAACCGTCTTCCCCTCATAACTAAGCTTGACGACCGGTGCGTGTTCTATTCCGGCACGATGCACTTTAAGGTTTTGTTTTATTTTACTAACTTTAATATTTGGCACAAATAATATTGTCCAAGTTTCATACGTTTGGACAATATATCATTTTCCTTAAAACGACTGGAACCATTATCACCTTTAAATCTATAATTATACATTTTAGCAGATAATTTGTTTTGAAAAACCTTTTTATTGTTGGAGAAATATCTGACACATTTATAATTTGACAAATGCTTTATTTTTAGTTAATTTTCTTTAATTTGTTTTAAAAATTCCTTTAAATGAGCGGAAGCTAGGCCCCTAGGACCCATATTCTGGGTCAGATTCAATTTTTATATATAACTGTATATATATATATATATATATATATATATATATATATATATATATATATATATATATATATATATATATATATATATATATATATATATATTTGTGTGTGTGTGTGTGTGTGTGTGTGTGTGTGTGTTAGAGAGTGCGTGTGTGTGTGTGTGTGTGTATCACACCGATAACACCAAACATGATGGGCCAATTTAGATCAGAGTCGGTGAGTACCTTATTTTTCCAAATGGCTTGGATAAGCTCGTTAGCCAGGAAAATCGGTCCAGTATTCCCACAGTTAAATTACAATCACTTGGCAAATTTTTAATTTCATGTCGTTTGTCATTTTCCATATTTTTGGCCGAGATTTCGCGATTGTTGGTTCGGGTAGTATGTTCTATTCCTGTTATATATTTAGTTTGGTTAGCTTTGATGTATGGTTTATACATGTTGTATGAATCACTCTACGCGTGTCAGTTAACTACTCTGTCTGTCAGGGATTGGACTTTAATCACTAAGTTGTTTCAACGCATGTCTTTCAGCTTTTATTCTTAATTTGGAAAAACTCTAAATATTGTGTAGCAAATTACTTAAAATTCATAACATGGGTTTACTTACACCATTTCTAGCCGCATGTAAAGTCTCATTCCAGGTACTCTGATACCTAAAAAATATAGCGTTTTTTAAAATATTTGTGTATATTTTTGGTGAAAAGAATGTCCGTTATAGCTGATATACGAACTCGTCTGCGATCTTAATACAGTGAAGATATGTGCCAAGTTGCGTTCAAATCAGTGAAGTATTTTTTAAGATATCGCTCGGGTGCACACATACACACACACACATACACACACACACACACATATATATATATATATATATATATATATATATATATATATATATATATATATATATATATATATATATATATATATATATATATATAAATTTTAACGGACCTTGGTTTTGGGTTCTAGGAACCCAAATTCGCGCTCATCTGTAGTAATTTTTCCAAAAGCTTCTCATCGTGACCTCTCTGTTAGCGAATTTTCATAATGAAAGTTTGCTAATAAACAGGAGCATTTTTTGCATGGCCTACTCCAAAATTTTGATTACCAATTATAAAAATTAGGTTTTTTTTGTTGTATATTAAACATACCCATAATGTTATATATTTTTGAGAAGCTTGTGAAAATGAAAATTAATATATTGACAAATAAATAGGTGTCTCGTTCAATATTTCAAAAAGAGTAACGTATATATATATATATATATATATATATATATATATATATATATATATATATATATATATATATATATATATATATAAAGGTTCTATCATTACTAATGACCGAGATACCCAACAATTGCAATCAATATGGAACACCCGTCACACTGTATGCTGCACCTATATTATGAATGAATTCCCTTATAATAAACTTTTATGATTGAAAGTGGTACATGGAGCCAGATTTCTTAACTTTTTAGATATACATTATATTCATCTATCCTTTTGTATTATATTCATGTATGTTATTTTTATACATTATAGGTATATATTATTTATAGTATACAGCATGACCATTATAATAGAAACCTGTGTAACAAATTTCGTTGCCGCAGTTTTATTAGTTATGAAAATACACAAGTTTTCCGAAAGACAACCCAAAATTGAGTTTACTATGTATATAAATTTTAAAGATCTCTTACGTGGCGATTAAAAAAAATCTGCTAATTGACAATCATAAAAACAAAAAAACTCTGGACGCAGCAAGTGCGTTATGGTAGTGAATTTTTATTAAATGCTTCAAATTTGAATAACTCAGTTTTCTATAAACTTAGAAAGTTTGATTTTATCAGGCAGTAAGGTTTCGTAGGACAAGATACCTACCAAATTTAATTAAAATAACTTTGTAATTTTTGTAGAAAAAAATTTTTTCAAAAAAAAATTAAAATTTGAATAACTCAATTGTCTATAAACTTAGAAAGTTGAATTTTGGTGCTTGGTAAGGGCTTTCCCAAGTCAAAATATATAATAAATTTCATTAAAACAGCTTTGTTATTTTCGGAGAAAAATTTTTTTTTAAAGAAAACTTAAAATTTTCTCGGAAAACCCCGTCCGATTTTCCTGTATAACAAACTCATCCAAGCCATTAACAAAAGAAAGGCAATTGCCGAGTTTCATTGAAATCGGTTAATTAATTTTTGAGTTATCAGACCGATATATATATATATATATATATATATATATATATATATATATATATATATATATATATATATATATATATATATATATATATATATATATATATATATATATATATATATATATATATATATATATATATATATATATATATAAACATGTAGAAATTGAAACTGACCTCGGATATGGGTTCTAGGGGTGCTAGTTCGCGCTCATTTGAAATTTTTTTTTGTAAAGTCTTACCAAAATTCACTAAAATAATAGCGGTGCAGGGTATTGCATTTGAAAAAAAATTTTGTGTATATTTTAAAAGACGCGCGAATTAATTGTTTTCTTTTTGGGCGTGGATTAAACTCGAAATTTCATTCTCTACAATTTTCTTTTTATGTTTCGTTCCAAGCTCAAAAATAAGAAATAAAGGGCTAAATCTTTTGCAAGTTACCCTGTTTATTAAATATGCCAAGTTTAAACACTATATTTTTGAAGAATATAAAATTTTTTTGTGTATTAATAATATTCTAAAAGTGATTAGGCTGTTTCTAGTTATGCATAATTTCATTTTCATAGTACATCAAAATAAAAATTAATTAACAGTCTTAAAAGCTTCTGTCGGGATAATCCGAGGCATAATCAATCAAACAAGAATAGCCCGAGCTTATACTACAACATCGTGGTTCCTAATTTAGTTTGTCGTGGCTCATTATACGTAAACAATGACTTTGTTTATATCTCCCAAGAGATGTTTTTTAATGTGGCTTATTTGCTCTTAAAACTAAACCGAAAAAACCGTGAATATTTATGAGTAATAAGATCCGTGGCCGTATAAAAATAGCTGACAATATCGAACGGAAAGCCAGTGATGCCTGGCACGAAAACATATCCATTGAAAGAAATCACTCAAACGGTAGCAAATTGCATGAGCGATCCGTTATCGTAGTGCAAATTTATCACTATGAGATTAGTTGTGTCAATAATAAGGAAGAAATCGAAGTGAGGAATCGGCAAGCTTATCAAGGGATATTTATGTAAGGGAGTCGCTTGTATACATTTATGTTGTTCTAGATTCAAAGTTTCTATGGGTTTTGCGCACGAAAGGAATACAAATGCTTCAAGTGGCGACGCGCCGCCTGCTCAGTTGATGGCGCCACAGCCGAGCTTAATGACGTCATCTAACAGGACGACTTCCGAAAAGCACCCTATCCTATCGAAGGCTATATTTTTAGGTTATTTCGTATCGAAAAATCCATAAAAGTCGTATATATGTACCCATGTTATTTCAATTCTCTACCTTAAGCCGCTTTCGCTTTTCGTCTCAATAGTTTTCCTTTTATAAAGCGACTATAATTGCATATTGAACACACACAGTAGCATCCCCAGTAGCATAAATTAGGAGTGCTGACACATACAAGGGTTAAAAGGATACTGAAGGATATTTTAGTGTTATATATTGTGAGAAATGTTCACAAAACCGCTGAACTTGAAGTATTTTAATAAACTCTAAAACGGGCGTCGGAAATGGATTGACGAAAAAGAAGATAGTGTTGGCTAGTTTTATGTAAATATTGATTGTATAGATGCATAAGTGTTTAGAAATATATTTCTTGGCTTTTTATATATGATAAGGTAAACAAGTTACAGATATGTCAAAAATTAATTCACATAGCTGTGATAATTTATTCTCTTCAGAAACACATTCTCGTTGAGTGAATTTAGGGCCAACGACTTAACTACAAGGAA
Source organism: Tillus elongatus (assembly GCA_964006375.1). Classification (NCBI taxonomy): domain Eukaryota; kingdom Metazoa; phylum Arthropoda; class Insecta; order Coleoptera; family Cleridae; genus Tillus; species Tillus elongatus. The sequence continues at coordinate 188,252,671 of OZ023262.1, read as the reverse complement.
AATATTTATATTCCTGTACCCAGAAACTTTTGAAACGTTATATTACGCGAGTTTTATTGAAAAAATTCACCAAATTACCGCTTATTTATCCCCTACCCCCTGAAGAGATTTTAACCAAAAACAATTCGAAGCGTTCCTTTATCGGGTGTAAACTGGATAGCAAATTTGAAGATTATATCTCAATTCGTTTGAAAGTTACTGTGCCTATTAACAGACAAACGTACATTGTACATGCCGACATACGGACAGATCGACCGACCGACGGAGCGACAGACAAAAAAAACTTTCGTTCCCGAATCAAGTTTACAATATGTTTAAGACTTCTTAAGCCGTTTTAGCAAAAAAATATTCGAAATTTTTGTCAGCACTATTCCACCCCCACACATTCAACCACTCATTTAATTTCAGCACAGCATACCAGATGTTTGATGAAATTAAAAGCTTCGTAATGAATAAACCCTAAAACGTTATATCCCTCGAGTTTTAACGGAAAAATGCCAGTTTTGACCAAATCACCCCTCATTCATCTCTTACCCACGAAGGCGATTTTACCCAAAAATAATCATTACCGTTCGTTTGTCTAGTGCGAAGTGTATACCAAATTTGAAGGCGATATCTCAATTGGTTCTAAAATTATCGTGGCTACAAACAGACAGCCATGCATACCGACAGACCGACAGACTGACAGACCAAATAAAATCGTTCCCAAATTATGTTTTATATATGTCTGGATACTTTTTAGAATGTTTAAGCGAAACAAAAAATTTGAAATTTTGGTCGCCGATGCAGACAGGTTGTGACGATGTGGAAGTATAAATAGTTTTGCATATTGAATCATAACTTCCACATAGCTGTGATAATTTATTCTCTTCAGAAAGACATTCTCGTGGAATGAATTTAGGCCCCATGACTTAACCACAAAGAAAATATTTGTGTTCCTGTACCCATAACCTTTCAAGACGTTGCATTACTTGAGTTTTATTGAAAAAATGACAATTTTCACCAAATCACCCTTTATTTATCCTCTACCCTCTAAAGCGATCTTACCCAAAAACAATTTAAAGCGTTCGTTTGTCGGCTGCTATATGGATACCAAACTTGAAGATCATACCTCAATCCGTTCGAAAGTTATTGTGGCTATTAACAGACAGACGTACGTGCCGACAGACCGACCGACCGACAGACCTCCAGATTAAAAAAAATCGTTCCAGAATCAAGTCTCCTATATGTTTTGAGAATTTTTGTCAACAATATTTCATCTCCACACATTCAACCCCTAATTTAATTTTAGCACAGGATACCAGATGTTTAATGAAATTAAAAGTTTTCTAATAGATAAACTCTGCAACGTTATATTACTCGAGTTTTAACAAAAAAATGGCAATTTTTACAAAGTCACCCCCCATTCATCCCCAACCCGCTAAAGCGATTTTATCCAAAAAGAATCCGAACCGTTCGTTTGTAGAATGCTAACTGTTTCCCAAATTTAAAGACGATATGACAATTCGTTCTAAAGTTATAGTGGCTACAGACAAACAGACACACAGACCGACAGATAAAAATAATTTTCGTTCCCAATTCATGATTTTATATATGTTTTGATACTTTTTACGACGCTTAGGCAAAAAAGTTTGAAATTGTTGTCGCTAATACGATACTTCCACACGTTGTGACGATGTGGAAGTAATATACTATACATACAAGCATGTTTTGATATACACTTTTAGTGAATGTTCGTAGAAAAAAAAACTCTGGACGCAGCAAGTGCGTTATGGTAGTGAATTTCATAAAAATATTTTTAATAGGATATTTTTTTAAGAAAGCTTGTATGAAATTTGGTTACCAGTATAACCTATATAGTAGGAACAATGTACTATATTTTATCAAAATAATTATTTGAAAATGCACAAACGTTTTCCGAAAATAAACTTTAAATGTTTCCCAAAAAAACTGGTCTCCTAGCCAATGAACCTTAGGTTAATAGCCAATTGAGTTATTGAAATTTGAAACATTTAATGAAAATTCACAAATTCACAAAACGCCCTTGCTGCGTTCATACAAAAATTTTCCGAAAATAAAATTAAATGTGGGTTTCCTAACCAACAAAACTTACGTTAATAGCAAATTGAGTTATTGAAATTTGGAGGATTTGTGAAAATTTTCTACCAAAACGCACTTAATGCGTCCAGATTTTTTCTTACAAACACGCATCATATTTCGATAAAAAATGCTAAAATGCAGTAACGAATTTGTTCTACGAAAATTAGCTAAAAAATATAGACCGTTAAACCATAAACTGCACTAAACCTACAGCAAAGAATCAACTTAACTAAACAGACAGCCAAAGCATCAGAGAAAGTGTCTATTTGAAATGAATTTTCTGGGAATATTTTAGTAAAATGAAGGACAATGATGATTGAAACTAAGACTTCAGGCTTTGTAAAACATTATTCTTGAGACATTTTCCTTCAATAGCTCATATTAGTTTCAGGTTCATTGCCTAAATATTACCAATTTTGACGTTTAAAATCGCGACTTTTGACGTTTTGAGGAAAACCCAAATTTATTTTTCTTTAAATGACTGTAACTTTTTTGCGCTTTAACCTACAGAGTTAAATTTTGGTAGGTAACTTTTTTTCGATTTTGTTCGAAAGAAAACACAAAATTTTCCGGGAAAACCTCAGCGTATTTTCCTGGATAACGAACTTATTCAAGCCACTTGCGAAAGAAAGGTACTCACCAAGTCTTATTAAAATCGGTCCCTTATTTTTTAAGTTATAGGTGTGACACATAAATATATATATATATATATATATATATATATATATATATATATATATATATATATATATATATATATATATATATATATATATGGTTTATGTAATAAAAAATATTACATATACCAAGACATAAAAGTGATACCCATTTGAAAAAAAAAATTGGATGTCGCTGGTGATCAGAAAAAACGTACAAGACCAAAATATTTGAGGTGGATAACAAAAGTTATTGTATATTACAGATACATAATTTTTTTTAAGCAAAAGGAACAAGAAATACCAGACAAATTACTTTGAAAATTTTTATATTTTCTTTTTAGAACGCCACAGTTACGATTTAAAACGTCAAAATTGGCAACAGACAAATACGGGTTATGTATAAAAAATGTTGCAATAAGTTTTTTTTACAAAGCCCTTACTTTTGGCTTCAACCGAAGTCGTGCTTCATTTTACTGAAATCTTTGCAAAAGATTCATTTAAAATAGCCCCCTTTCTGATGCTCTGGCAGCAGCTTTAGTATAGAGTTTGTGGTTCAATGGTCTATAATTTTAAGCAATTTTTTATAGAGAAAATTCATTTTTGAGGAGACCGCTACTTTTAAATTTTTAAAAGATTTCTTCAAATAACCGCGAATTGCGTTCACTAGAACCCGTATTCGTGGTCAGTTACAGTTTTTCGGGAATTTTCTTTAAAAACAGAATCCACTAATGAGGAGATCCTTTAAGTCTTGAAAAAACTTCTTCAAATGAACACGAACTAGGCCTCCTAGAACACATATACAGGGCAGTTTCAATTTTTATATGTTTATATATATATATATATATATATATATATATATATATATATATATATATATATATATGTATATATATATATATATATATATATATATATATATATATATATATATATATATATATATATATATATATATATTATAAATAACTCAAAAAATAATGGGCCGATTTTGATTACATTTTCCGAATGCCTTCCTTTTGCAAGTTGCTTAGATAAGTTTAAGTTCGTTAGCCAGGAAAATTGGCCCAGGTTTTCCCAAAAAATATGTGTTTTGTTTCGGAAAAGAATTGTATCTCAGGAAAGAGTGAACCATGTACCAATTTAGGTCTGAAAGTTTAAAAACAAAAAAGTTATGGACATTCAAGGAAAAAAAATGGTTTTCCTCAAAACGTCAAAGTCGCGATTTGAAACGTCAAAATTGGCAACATTTAGGCGAAGAACCTGAAACAAATACGGATTATGTAACGAAAATATCACAAGAAGAGTGTTCTGCAAACCCTTAAGTTTCAGCTTCAACCGCCATTGTCCTTCATTTTACTAAAATATTTCTAGAAATTTCATTCCAAATAGGCCCTTTTTCTGATGCTTTGGAGGTAGTTTTAGTTAAGTTTATGGTTTAACGGTTTATAATTTTTAACTAATTGTCGTAGAAAAAGTTTGTTAATGGGGAGACCCTGACTTTGGAAATTTAAAAAGATTTCTTGAAATGAGCGCAAACTAGCCCCCCTAGAATCCATAGCCGTGTTCACATACAGTTTTTATCTGTTTACATGTATACAGGGTAACGCATTTCTACGGTAAAGCTCAATATAATTGTTTTTATACAAGATACGAAAAAATTGTATACAGCATCTTATAAAATTTTGACAATAACAGGTGTCCCATAAGTCGTCGGTGATCACTACAATTTTTTTTCGAACACCCTTATATTATTACATGTTACATTTTTTATCAGAGTACGATGCAAGTTTGTAAGAAAAAATGCGAGTGCGTTTTGGTAGCGAATTTTCATTAAATGCTTCAAATTTGAAAAACTCAATTTGCTATGAATTTAAGGTTTGTTGGCTTGGAAACCATTTTTCTCGGAAATATGTTCATTTTCGGAAAATTTTTGTTATTTGGGAGTTATTTTGATAAAATATGGTACATTGTTTCTACCGTATAGGTTATACCGGCAACCGGATTGATGCCTGCTTGCGTTAGAGAAACATATCTGCTATTAAAAACTTTTTTATTAAAAGTTACTTCCAAAGCGCACTTGCTGCTTCTAAACTTTTTATATGTTTACAAATATATTCAGGATGTCGCATTTTTACAGGAGAGCCTAATACATTCGTTATTATACAAGATGTGGGAAAAATACATCTGATAATTGTAGGGCGTCTTGAACTGCATTTTATAAAATTATTCTGACAATCACAGCGTGATTCATAAGTCGTTGGTGTAACTTTTTTTTTTTAACGAACACCCCTTATATTGTTACATTTCTGCCCTTTCCATCAAATTTTAATGCATGCTAGTACAAAAAAATTTGATATCGTTTTAGAATTATTTTAGTTCTTTTGTAGCTTTTCGCGTTTTTGGTACATATAAAGATAATATGATACGGCATTTTCAGCAATAGATGCCGAACTCCCATGGATATGTGAACTCAGGAAGGTTTGTCTTTTTATAATTCGCCAAAAAAATCGAGATGCTTTATACAGGGCGTTCACAAATAGTGGCTGAATTTGAAAAAAATCTAATTGCCGTAACTTAATTTTTTTAAATAAAACACTGAAGTGTGCACATGCATGCATGCATGTACTCTACTTCAACATTTGAATATTCTGAAGACTCCAGTTTTAAAAATATTAACATGTATAATCGCGTACCATAACTGATGTCGGGATCAATAAAAGCCCATAAGAAGTTGAGATTATGAGACTATTTAGCCAATTTTCTAATAAAAATATTAAAATATTTAAATGAAGTTTCATAATATATAGATAAGTAGTTGACAAATTGTTTTCACAAAAATCACATTAAACTTCAAACTGAACTAACTTAAATAACGTTCTTATTTATGACAACTTGTGACATGAAGTTTTTTTTTTCATTACTTCCACTGGTTCAAATTTCCGTAAAAGGTTGAAAAACAACTTTTTTACATTTACAATTTTTTTTCTCAATTTTAATTACAGATTAGCTACCTACATATTTTGAATTTTATATATTTTGACAGCAAAGTTGTGTATAGAAAATATATAGTCCGTTTTTCGGAGACTTTTTTTTCGCAAATCCTTTGTCAAATTTTTGTGATACTATTAATTAATAAGTTATTCTGGGAAAAAAAATGTTTCCAAATTAGCGAAAAAATCTGTTCTGAAAATTTTCGTGAAAAACTTTTTTAAAATTGTATTTTTTGTGAAATAAGTTTGCAAATTTTCACGTAAATTTCTGTTATCTCTGGAACGGAACCAAAGCAAAGAACAAAAGTAGTACAAACAGAACTCAACAAAATGTTCAAATTGGGTGGGTTCAATTTAAGAAAATGGTCCAGCAACAAATCTCAGATTATTTCCAAACTGAAAATTCCCAAATTATGGATGAATCAACCAAGGGGGAAAGAAACAGCGACCACATCAAAAGTAAGAGTTAATGGTTTGACAGATGCTTCCAAGGAAGAAACCACGATACAGTTGATGGGTAAATTGAGAACAGTAAGAAGTACAACCACCCAGATACTTACACACACTGGAGTGGAGTATGCAGGTCAGATTCAGGGACGAGTTAAAATGGGCAGAGGCCAAAAATTATACAAAGGCCATCCAGTAAAAATGGAAGGCTCACGAACAGAACAAATCTAGTAATATTATTGGGACGCTGGGTATAAGGTACATGTTCGCCAGTGGAAGCACAGGTTTAGATGGAAGTATATGAAGAAGAGAGTACACGCAGGGTACATGGTAACAACCAAACACTGGCCGCTGCGTAGTCAAATCAAGTCAAGGTTCAATGAAAAAACACTCCAACACGACTCAGGGTCGACGAGGCTGGATTTTGTGGAATTGGAAAAGCTCTGCAAGCAAAGCAGAGACAATTCGTCAAATCACCTGTAAAGTTACTTCACAATGACAGACGTAACAGACAAGGTACTCACAGGCAGCCATCGTAAGAAGCAGGGAAATCAACCACAAGACAAAATGGAGGAGATATACCAGAGGTAGGACAAAATAACGTGTCCAATCCATCGCCAGAAAATGGGCATATATTATTAGATCATATAAATTATTATTATTTATATTACCATCCTAGGGTTGTATCCAAAAATATTATTTTAATTATTATAATTCCGATTATCATCCTAGAGTTGTATACATAGTTATTTTATTTTATAATTATTATTTCCATTAGCATACCTAGGGTTTTCTACATATTAATATTAGTTTAATTATGATTATTTCAATTATCATCCTAGGGTAGTATACAAATTAATATTCTTTCAAATATTATAGTTAGTGCCAAACTTAGGTCAAGGTAAATTAAACATTAAGGTCAGAGCCATCAGTCAGAGTCGTCATTTTTATTGACTCGGCAGAATGTTCAGAGAACAATAAGGTTTGCAGAAGGGCAGTCCTAGACGTGGAAATATAATTGTTAAGAACATTCAATTTATAATTAAAAGTTAGTTACAGGAAAATTTTCTACACCAAGTAATGTAAATATTGCATATAATTGTAGGTCACAAATGTATCGATAACATTGGCATTGAAATGATTACGTAGTTATCTGAATAGTAAACATGGTAAAAATGCAGCGTACAAGGAATGCTGACTGCTGATGTCTGCAAATTATGTAGGATGTAAACCGCTTAAAAAACTATAAGTAGTATTTGTTGATAAACATTAGCGAGACTGTTAATTAGATTCTTAAGATATAAAGACGCGACACTTGTGATTTAATTATGTAAACATAAACGAGACTTTTTAATTAAGATTTAGTATGTAAAGAGTTCGGTTTTAAAATTCATTCAGTTAAGTTAGTTCGTAAGCATTGTTATGTTTAGTGATTTTATTACAGTTTTATTACATCGTTACTATGTCTAAATCCGCCTAGTTCGACAAGTTAAATCCCCAATTATCCTCCGCTCATCGAACAGTATAAAAGGACTGAGACACCTAAAGAAAATGCACCATATATCGTTGCTGGTCTAGGAGCTGGGAATAAATTGCAGGAAAGATCTTGTATATTCTGTTGTAGATGAGAAAAAAAAAACTGTTGATTGTAACGTCAATTTATGTATTTATGAAAAAAGCAAGTCCTCAGAAACACTAGCAGATGATTTGTTGTACAAATGAAGGCGGTCGTTCAAGAGATTGTCGCACACCAGTTAAGGATGTGTGCTAAAGGCACAAAAAATTACGCAACGTCTGTATGTGATCCAGGTTTTGTGTTGTTATTGCAAGAAATTCCACTGATAATAGTTTTGACAATTGTAATTTGGATGTTGCTGCTACAAAAAACATCTTTGCTGGAAGATGGGTAATATTTTTTACAAACGGCGTGTGCTCATATTTTTCGAAAGGCATTTATGCCATTATTATTTGATGTTGAATGTCAACTTACCCTTATAACAGGAGCTATATTACCAATAAACTTAAATTAAGGTACTTGCTAAAAAAAAGTTGTCTATATTTTCATTTCAAAATGAAGAATATGTCTCCAAAATTGAATAATAATATAAAATTAATAAAAAGTAAAATTAAAATTACTAGGACAGTACACCACAGATTTCAAAGATTTTATACACGTCGAAGCTATAGAAGTTCCTTATATTTGTGTTGATGTTTTAAGTAAACCTTGCTGTGGAAATTCAGTGCATCATGAATTGAACTTAGAAACTTATTCTTTCACTGGACATAAACTAAGCTTGGCACATTTTTATTGATAGGAAGTGACCAGTATTGGAAAATTGTATGTGGGAAGTGTATGCGTATTTCGGACAGCATAACTGTAATAAATACCCGTCTAGAATGGTCTTTACATAGCCAATATACTCGTAATACAAATACAGTACGGTACCAGGGTGCAAGTCACGTTTATATTGCTACAACTTTAAATATTAATGCAAAAGAAAACCCTGATGAATTATCATAATTTTGGGAACTAGAAATCACAGCTACTAAGGCCAACAACGACATAGATAATAAAAAACCGTTGAAGCTATCGAAAACAACATTGTTATGGCAAACGACATGTCTTTCTTCACCATTGAAAACCAAAATACTATTATGGACAATAGTTAAGCGTGTGCTTTTACGAGACTAAGATCTTTGACGATTAGTTTGTGCCAAAATTAATACGGAAAATGAGCATTTAAACCAAACTTTGTTTTTCATGACTCATTAAGCAGTGTACAAAGATGATAAAAGTAGAAAAATGAGAGCAGTTTTTGGCTTGAAAAGGGATCGTGCCAAAGTTAATACGGAAAATAACCATTTAAACAAAAACGTGTATTATGTGACCGTTAAAATACTGTAAAAAGACGATAAAAGTAGAAAAATCACAGTATTTTTTGGCTTGTGCTGAGATGCTGAGAACTATCTATTGTTAAATGAGCACTTGTTTTCGGGACACAATTTGCTGCTTCAAGAGAGTTTTACTGAACTTTAGGCTTGGAAAGAACGGTATAGTGTCGGATATAAAGCTTTTTCGAAAATCATTTTATCTAGTGGTAATCGTGATTCACAAGCTTGTAGTTTATTTGCTGCTTTCAAAACACTGTTAAGAGCAACAATGAACATAACATTGTAACACAATTAAATACCCTGACACCTGTTCTTATATCGACAACCTAGTTTTTTCTACCGATTTGATTGGAAATGCAATCGAGACCTACCCTAAAGTGAAATAAATTATGTCAGATTAAAAAATAATATTAAAAAAGTGGCAAACTAATGAAACAATTTTAAGAAGCTTATTTGTCGAAAATAAAACGTAATATTTAACTAAGCTTCTAGTAACCTTGTGAGATGTACGACAGGGTCGGCATATCGGTGCGGAACCAGGTAATATGTAGTCACAACAGCGCCAAATAGCACACATTTAAAAAAAATAGAGACTGTATACAACCAACAAACAATTTTGTATATTGTCCATCCTGGCCCATATCTTTCCTAATATAGGGCCAATGTATGTAAGGCTAGATGTATTCTCGCCATAAATAGAACCGCAGACCGGTTTCGCTCTAAAGTCTATTTTGTGTCCTGTATGAATATGATGCATGGCCAGCGCCGAGGAGGGGTCGGATTTTCTAACTGCGAGGGTGTGTTCATATATTCTGTTGTGGATGCGTCTAGTTCTTTGTCCTACATAAGTTCAGGAACGGTCGGAACAAGGAATTTCGTAAACTCCGTGGGATTCGTTTGGAATCGTATCCTTGCAGTTCTTATCAGATTTGTCAGTTTTTGCTCTGTTGTGAATATGGTTTTGATATTATGGGTTCTAAAAATTCGGCTGATTTTGGCGGCGACACCTTTAATGTATGGTAAAAACGCTGTATGTGTTGTGTGGACTCTGTTTGTTTTTGTTGTGGTGTAGTGGCTTGTTGTTTCTAATGTTTTGTAGTATGTGATTGTTGTCGTATCGGTTTTCTAGCAATGTCTGTCTTAAAAGTTTAATTCTATCTTTTTGTTGTTGTTGTCCGTTAGTCTAAGGGATCGTGTTACTAGTGTTCGAACCACGGAATTTAGTTGCGATGGGTGATGGTGAGATTGGGCGTTAAGATAACGATTAGTGTGGGTTAGTTTTGGGTAGACAGTGTAAGAAAATTCTCTGACTGAGTTTTTAGTGATGCGTACATCTAAGAAAGGCAAAGAAAAATTATTTTCTATTTCCATGATGAACTGGATTTGGGGGCTGATGTTATTTAGGTAAGAAAGGAATTCGTCTAGATATTCTTTACCGTGTGGCGAGACAGCGAAAATGTCGTCAACGTATCTTAACCAACAGGTTGGTTTGAGTTGGGATGAATTGAGAGCTTGTGTCGAAGTTTTCCATGAAAATGTTAGCCAATGCAGGAGAGAGTGGTGAACCCATTAGAGCACTTCGAACTTGTTTTTAAAATTTGTTTTGAAAAAGGAAATAAGTGTTAGATGTGCAGTGTTCTAGAAGACCTAAGGTAAGGTGGGAAATATTGTGTTTATTTTTGAGAATTTTAAGGGTTTCAGATAGAGGTATATTAGTGAATAAGGAAACTATATCAAGGCTAACTAGGATGTCGTTTTGAGAAATGGTGTTGTTTTGAAGAAGGTCAATGAAATTGGTACAGTTTTTGACATAGGATGTAGCGTTTTCTAATAATGGTTGTATATATATATATATATATATATATATATATATATATATATATATATATATATATATATATATATATATATATATATATATATATATATATATATATTGAAACTGACCCCGTATATGTGTTCTAGGGGGCCTCAATAGGGCTCATTTGAAGAATTTTTTTTTAAATTCAAAAGTCGGGATCCCTGATTAGTGAATTTTTTTTAAAGAAAATTCATTAAAAACGATAGTGACAAGAATAAAAGCATTATAATACACGATTGGTAGTTTAAAAAGCGAACAGTTGACTCATTACCATAGAACAAAACACTTGAATTTATTAGCACAAATAGGGTACTTGTTAAGCAATATTCAAGAATTAATTCTCACAACAGAAAAGGATATTACTTTTTCAAAATTAGGAAAATTTCATATATCTATATTAAAAACAAATTCATAATTAAATAACTGACTAAAATACATCATATAACAAATCGAGACTTATAATAACAAACGATTTTAACATGTATGAATTTTTTTTAATAAAAACTGTCAAAACAGAAACAGTCAAAATTAACGAAACAGCAATCGCAAAATATGAAAACAGTAAACATATTGTACTAGCACCAGAAGAAAGGAAGATCAAAGTAATTTGCGAGGAACAAGTGATACCACTGGAATTCATGTAATAGTATTTCACTGATTTTCTAAATTAAAATTTCTTCCTCTGATATAAAATCTAATTATATGAAACGAATAAATATAACAAGAAACAAAACAGTTTTCTTCTAGGTTCTTGTTTATCATACTGATAAAATAATGTGTATTTAATGCTCCAAAATTTAACACGTTTACAAGGTGCTTTAGGCTAGGAAGGTAGGGTAGGTACAATAAATTATGATCAAAATATGGCACTGAAGTGGATGTGAATCACACGACACTTTATATCTGAAATAAAACAGATACGTGCGGAAGATGAAATGATTTTAACGCGAGTGCCTTTAGATTATTTGAAACGGTGGTAAGAACGCTATTAAATAAAATACTGCATTAAGGTTTTTATGTATCAATCCAATTTGACCTTTCTGTGTTGTTTCTTCGTGACCGGATTTAAACATAAGCAATCAAAAAAGCCAACCAAGATAACACTGGACTTGTTTGTCGAGATGACATCCTCTAGAATTTATAGGAATTATTTGTTTTTTCTTTCCCCTGTCGCAATATTAACATTTATTCTATCTCCATTATTTTTCTACGTGCACGTGATCCTCTAATAATTTTTCTGCCTGGTCTCCTGTGCCATAAAAGGAAAAATTCCTCTCTCTTAATTCGTTTAGAAGCTCCAGCGGTACAGAGAAAGTTGTATAAATGTTTATTAAATTAAATTAGTATGTTGTTTGTTATAACAAAAAATACAGGTTTTGTACCTTGATACAAGTTTATAAATATGTGAAGCAGCGGTAAATTTACCCTGAGGCAGGTTTTGGTAAAATGCTAGAGGCTAATGTCTGCAAATTTTATTGTAGTTGTAATCTTAGACGATCAAAGTACATTTTTAAAGATTTTAACTATCTCTATTTTATCTTAAGCAAGTTCTTAGAATATACAGGGGGCCAGAAAGTAAACGGACAAGAGAAGACAGCATGATGATTTTATGGCGTTTAACGTAAAGCTTCTTATATAAAAATGTTCCCTAAGAATTCTAGAGCTGTTTCAAGAAATTCAAAATTACTTGATTTTAGAACTAAAACGTAATCTGACAACTAACAATGATCGTTTTGTTTGTTGAAATTCGTTACAGCTATTAATTTGTTACTTTTTCAAAGCCAGCTTTCATTTCAAGCAATTAGTTTCGTTATTATTGAGAAATTTAGACAGGGACTTTAAAAGTTCACATCGATTTCTCTCGGCAACGGTGCGTACTAGCAACAATAAATTAAAGTTTATTATCTTAAGAAAAAACTACAACATTTGTAAAGCTGACAAAAAGGTGAATGAGCCAAAGAAAAATTATGGGTAAAAATAACCGTTGGTTCTTCCAAATGAGAGGTTTATGGAAGTTGTTGAAGTACATAATTTACAGTCAACGATTAAATATATTAGGATGCAATTGCGTATCAAGTTCCATCTTATTAAAGCGACGTGTTCTTAAGATATTTAAAACAACTTGATGCGAAAGCTCTAGATCCGTTAGAGAACATTTTTAAATAAAAATATTTACGTCAAATCGTCACCAAATTACCTCTGGAATCTGCTTTCACGTTTGCCAGTTTGCGCTTTGGTCATCGAGTATAATGTTTATATGTTATATATATATATATATATATATATATATATATATATATATATATATATATATATATATATATATATATATATATATATCTGTGTGTGTGTGTGTGTGTGTGTGTGTGTGTGTGTGTGTGTGTGTGTGTGTGTGTGTGTGTGTGTGTGTGTGTGTGTGTGTGTGTGTGTGTGTGTGTGTGTGTGTGTGTGTGTGTGTGTGTGTGTGTGTGTGTGTGTGTGTGTGTGTGTGTGTGTGTGTGTGTGTGTGTGTGTGTGTGTGTGTGTGTGTGTGTATGTATGTATGTATAAATGTGCATCTATGTGTCCGAGCGATAACTCAAAAACGCAACTGATTTGAATGAAACTTGGCACATATCTTCATTTTGTTAACACTGCGGACGAGTGCGTAAATCAGCTACGACGGACATTTCCCACAAAAAATATTTTTGAAAACGCTATAATTTTAAAACAATTAAAGTAGCTCAAATGAGACTTTACATGTAGCTAGAATTGAAAGTAAACCTCTGTTGTAAATTTGAACTAATTTGGCTCACAAAATTTGGAGCTGATTCCAAATTAAAAATAAAATCTGCAAGACACGAACTGAAACCACCTAAGTAAGACGGCCTAGTTAGCTGCCGTGTGTAGATTGATACATACCACAGGACCAAATAATAGGAGTAAAACATATTACCATAACTAACGATCGGCCATTCTCGGCCACTAAAATCCCGAACACTCGAACACCATTATCAATGTCAACACTCAACACCATGCCACTGCCATAGCTGTCGGCAAAATAAACAAATGCTTCTTATGCTGTAACCATGCTTTTACGCGAAAGTACAGATAGCATTAAATTAAAAATGATGTGATTGTAAAAACTAATGATTTTTAAGTGGTAGATCCAATACACTTTTAAAATACACCATATTTGTAGCTAAATAAATTGTAACTCCGGCTTACAGCTTTAAAGTTAGATTTATTTACTTATTCAAAGCTTTTGAGCATTAAAATATGAAAAGTACAAAGACACAAGGCTAAGTCAAATACAGAACTGGTTAAAATTATAGATCTAATAGTTATGTAATACCCCGTATGGCGTGATGTTCGATCATATAATATCAAGCCATTGATGTGGAAATTATAATAAAAACACTTACGTGCATTACTAGAGTGCACAAAGTTAAGACCCAAATAAAACTTCCTAAGTTAGATATTTATAATATAAAAGAGACTTTAACTAATGCTGAAATTGTAGAGTTTGCATATATTAAACTTTAATGTGAAATAACAATTAAATTTATAGTATTCTTATATACTAATACACCAGGTGATCACATAACTTCTTCATCATCAGATGAAAATATAAGTCCTAGTGGTTTAGTTTTTCAGGTTAATGTATTCTAGTGGAATTTCTCTCGTTATGCATCTTGTCTTTGAACTTTACACTTCACTTGGCACCTTGTTCATTACATCGTTTATATATCTCTATAAAGAAAATATTAGTACTATAGTTGAGACTAAACTGTCACTTTTTCGTGATTTTTAGCGTTAAAACGGCTCTTTGAAAATCCAGGCGATGTGCGCCAAATAAACTGTAACTCCGGTTTACGGCTTTAAAGTTAGATTTGTTTGTTTATCCAAAGCTTTTGAGCTACAATTTATTAAAAATATGAGAACTGCAAAGGCACAAGGCTGAGTCAAATACATAACTAGTTAAAATTATAGATTATATATAACAATTATTTAATACCTCGTAGGGCGTGATGTCCGATCATATGGCATCAGGCCATTGGTATGGCAAATTATAATAAAAACACTTAATTACATTATTAGAGTTTACAAATTGATTGATTGTTGCCCTTATTTGATGAAACTGCCCATACTACATACAGACTTGTAGACTACTTCTCTAGATTCACTATTAACAAAACCCAACAGTGAAGCCAGAGAAGTACTCTCCAACCCTGTATGTAGAGTACACAAAGTCGACGATCTTAATAAAACTTGCTAAATTAAATATTTCCAATATAAAGTAACATTTACTAATGCTGAATTTGGAGAGTTTGCGTATACTATAATTTAATCTAAAATAACAATTAAATTTATAATGTACTTATATACGGGTGATCACATAACTAGCTTGATGAACGGCCCCAATTAAATCAGTTTCAGAGCAAAAATATAGCAGGGAAAGATCATGGTTTAAAGACAGCAATAATGCCGTGTGAACAAACACTGGCTGCGCGGCTCTGCTAGTTGAGCAGTAATGTGTTCAGCTCATAACTAAACTTGACGGCAGCTGCGTGTTTTATTCCGGCACGATCCACATTGTCGTTCTGTTTTATTTCACTAACTTAAATATTTGCTAGAAACAATATTGTCCAAGCTTAATATGTTTCATATCTTTTTTCTTTAAAACGCCTGGAGAGCTTTGTCCCCTTTAGGTCTAGAATTATAAAATTCGAATATTTTCTTTGTGACCAAGTCATGGACCCTATTTTTATTTTATGAGAATGTCTTTCTGATGAGAGTCGATTATGCTATGTGGGGGTTATGATTCAATTTACAGCCCTATTTTATTTAAATACGCAGAAGATGCTGCCTCTATTCTTATATTTCCGACTTCTTCCGGAATATTTTTTTGACTACGTGCTTATTCTTGTCCAAATGCATTTCAACAGCTTTTTATGTCTGTGCATGCAGAAATGCTAGCATTAGTATTTGTCTTGTTGGCTTTATCTTAAAACTTTTCCTCTGATCTGTTAGTTTGTGTACCTTTCATTTTCTTCTTGACAGATCTGTCAAATTAAATGTTGGGTAATGAAGATAACAACAATGAAAATTATAAAGCAAGCAGGAAATCAGTTTCATCAGTTTCTAGTAGGTTAGAAACCTTTACGGGTGTTTATTCGCTGCACTAATTCTATTAAAAATGGTGTAATTTATGGGGCCAAATATGAAAGTTGACTGTATAAATAGGTAAACTGAAAATTAGTTTTCCGTGTTGTAAAATTAAGTTTATCTAAGAATTATAGTTGAGATAAGAGTTTAAATCCAGTTAAAATTAAACAATGTTCCTGTTAAAATCTGACCATGATGTGAAGAATGTACAACATCTGTTAGGTTTTCACACAGAACAAATAGGGAAATATTTACATAACACACAGGAATTACAACGTTTACATACAACCACCGAAATCATGTATAACCTTTCCTATATGCGTAACGAAGAGTGAAGAGAAAATCAACTGTTTCCCTCTAAAATTAAATTGCCGTCCATGTTTATCGACATTTTAAAAACACAGCGTACTGCTGATATCTAGATTCGTTTAATGCTGAAACATAATTAAAGCTTTACATTTTTCAGTCATTCTCGCAGTCGCATAAGCCTGAACTTTCTCGCTGTTCTAATATGCTTGAATATTTCGATTTCGTTTGAAGTCAGTTAACGCGAGTGAGGAATCTATTATGAATGATTAAAGGGAATGCAATTTTGAACTGCTGATGAAAAATACGAGGTAAAAAAATATCATGGTTAACAATGAATTACAAAACGTGTATCCTGGTCTTAACATTGCTTAATTGTAGGTTAATTAAGGTTTTAATTATTTCCGGAAACTTCGCTCTTACAGATTATCCTGTATTTAGCTTTAAAAATGTTTGATTTATTAACAACAAAAAAAGCTTTTTTTTTGTTTCTTCTCAACCTACCTATTACAATGATCAGAAATTAGCAAAGCTCTGACAACCAAATTTGGTACGCAGGTCTCTATTATTAGAACAATAATATACATATACTGAGATATCTAAGTTAAAAATAAAAGCTTAAAAAATATGCCCCTGGCTGTAAGATTAGCCTGCAAGGCCAAAATATTTGTGTCCTGGGGTCAGTTTCAGATATATATATATATATATATATATATATATATATATATATATATATATATATATATATATATATATATATATATATATATATATATATATATATATATATATATATGGAGAAAGGTTAAGGAAGACCCTCGTGGCGATTTTGGTTGTTGCCCTCGAATTGAGTGTGTTCTTAATGTTGCTGCAAATGTACACTGATTCCCTGTTGTGTATTTTTGCTTCTTCATCCAGAGTGTTCCCATGACCACCTGGCTATACCGTACGGTGATAGCTATCAGGCTTATAACACGTGTATGCGGTTGTCTTCTTGCGGCCTTGCCTTTAACCTTTCTCCTTGTATAATATATGGAAATGCCGTGGTAAAATCCTGTTATAAATAGTGTGACTTCTGGGCTCCGGATGCTCACGCAGGTGATTTCTTTGCCTTCGTGGCGATTTTGGTTGTTGCCCTCGAGTTGAAGGTCTTCCTAATGTTACTGCAAATGTGCACTGGTTGCCTGTTGTGACTCCGTGTATTTTTGCTTCTTCATCCATAGTGTTGCCATCATCACCTGGCTATACCGTACTGATGATAGCTAACAAAGCTTGGGTTAATAGGAAATTGAGTTATTGAGATTTGAAACCTTTAGTGAAAATTCGCTACCAAAACGCGCTTATTGCGTTTATATTTTTTTCTTACAAACATGTATCATTCTTCGTTAAAAAAAATGCAAAATGCAATAATATAAAGGTGTTCGAAAAAAGATTGTAGGTATCACCAACGACTTATGGGCTAGCCTGTGATTGTCAAAATAATTCCATAAGATGCAGCTCAAGACGCCTTATATTAACGTATACAACTTTTTCTAGTATCTTGTATAGCACCAATTATATTGAGCTTTACCGTAGAAATGCGTCACCCTTCTTATATGTAAACTGATAAAAACTGTAACCGAACCCGGATATGGATTCTAGGGGGCCTAGTTTGCGCTCATGTGAATATCGCTTTGCGAGTGAACGCCTGTGACCTTAGGCATAGTCTCTTGCCCGCAAGTCACCTCTTCAATGGTGTAAAACTTTAAGGCTAGTGAGTGATAATTCAACTCTTTTTTTAATATATACACATATATGCACATATATGTATACACACACATCTATACAAATATATAATATAGGTTATACTGGTAATAAGATTTCATGGCTGATTTATTTAAAAAAATTCCATTAAAAACATTTTGATGAACATTGCTGCGTCCAGGTTTTTTATTACACGCAGTGGGAAAAGCAAAGAAGTTTACTGGCATTTACTTGTATTGCAGCCCTCTTTTTACAAAAGGATCTTTTTTATTATTACACCCTATAACTTTACTGAGAATTGTGGACGCACTTTTTTCCGGGTGTTTAAACGTGAAGGAACGAGGGAGTATTTTCAGTTTTTCTTAAGACAATTTAAATGCCCTATTTTAATTGTCATAGAACACTATGAAAAACACTCCCTTGTGCCTCCACGTTTAAACACCTAGATATGGATTCTAGGGGGCCCAGTTCACGCTCACTTGAAGAAATTTTTCTAAATTTAAAAGTCGAGATCTCCTTATTAGAAAAACATTTTAGATAATTCGAAAACGATGGGCGATATCAATTTTTCCCCTTACAAACATGCATTAATATTGGATGTAAAATACAATAATGCTATAATACAATGCTCCATTAAAAAAACAGAAAACTTATGTCACCAAAGACTTATGTGCCAGTCTGTGATTGTCAGCATAATTTTATAAGATGCAGCTCAAAACAAAATATTTCCTGGATCTTGTATAATATCAGATATATTGAGCTTTACAGTAAAAATGCACCAGCCTGTCAATATGTAAACATGTAAAAACTGAAATTGACCGGGAGGGGCCAAGTTCGAACTCCTTTAAAGAAATATTTTAAAAATTCTAGTCGTCGTCTCCTCAATGGCGAATTTTTTCTACGAAAATCCGCGAAAAAGTATAGACTATTAAACCACAAACTCTATAACTGAAACTACTGATGATATCATCAGAGAAGAAGTCTATTTGAAATAAATTTTCTGCGAATATTTTAGTAAAATGAAGGACAATGATGGTTGAAGCTGTAACTTAAGGCTTTACAAAATGCACCTATTATGATATTTCTTCTAGATAACCCATATTTGTTTTAGTTCTTCGTCTAAACATTGCAAACTTTGACGTTTCAGATCGCGACTTTGACATTTTAAAAAGGAACACTATAAAATTTTCAAAGTAATTTTTGTGTTCGTTCATGACTTTTTGCGTCAAAAAAACTGTCTGTAATATACAATAGATCTGGTTATCCCCACAAGATATTTTGGTTTTGTGCAATTCACTGGTTATCAGTGGTACGCGAATGTTCTTTAAATGTCTATATTTTTTTAAATTTCAACTTAGAGATCTGAATTTTGGCATGTAAGGTAGGTTTAATAGTGTAATCCCGACTTCGGTCGCCATAGCTTTGTTATTTTTGGAGATACAACAATTTTTCGAAAGAAAGTCTAAATCTTTTTAGGAAAAACTGGTCCGATTTTCCTGGCTAACGAAGTTATCTAAGCCACTTAGCAAGGAAGGGTACCTACCAAATTTTTTTTTAGTTATCATATATATATATATATATATATATATATATATATATATATATATATATATATATATATATATATATATATATATATATATATATATATATATATATATATATATAGATCTCCCCGTTAGTAAATTTTTTAGAGAAAATTCACTGCAAAGTCTGGACGCAGCAAGTACGTTATTGTAGCGAATTTTCATAGAAATGTTTTTAATGTTAAATATCTTTTTTTAATAAAAGACGTCAATAGTAGAAAGTATAGGCTTAATAGTAGAAACCATGTTCCAACATTTCATAAAAATAACTTTATTGTTTAAGAAGGTACAAAAATTTCCCGAACATAAACTTAAAATTTTCCCGAAAAAATTGGTCCGCCTTCCCTGACCAACGAACCCATCCATGCAATTTACACAAGAACTACACCTGCCAAGATATTGAGTAATTTTACACTAAAACAGCGTCAAGAAGCAATCATGAAAAAATTAATTTAAAAGTTGAAGTTCCATTCGAAAACAAAGTACCAGAGGTAGAAGAAGCCAAAAACGAGCAAGAAATATTTAATTTAAATTTAAGTAAAGAGATACCCGAAGTAGAATAACTCACAGACAAGCAAGAAATATTTAATTTAAATTTAAGTAAAGAGGTACCAGAGATAGAAGAAGCCAAAGACGAGCAGGAAAGAGTTAATTTAAAAATTTATCCATATATCTTATATCTGGAGCCGAATCAGCGGCGGAGAAAACAAATGTAAGTAGACAGAGCAATTTATTAATTTTTGAGACATCAATGATAAAAGTGAAGAAAGAGGTACAGGAAGTAGAACAAGCAGTAGTACAAATTGAAAAAAATCCAATAGAAACGAAGATAGAAAATGAAAATTTTTATAAGGAGAATGTTCAATCTGGAACGGAACCAAAGCAAAGAACAAAAGTAGTACAAACAGAACTCAACAAAATCTATTGCCTTCTAGACTCGCTCTTGGAATGCTGTCCGTTCCTTGTACTGCATAGTTGGTATTTTTATTTTTGGTAATTTGAATGCTGGAAACTGTGATGAATATCGGTGTGCTTGTTTGTTAATTGCTCTTTTCAGCTTGACCATGGCGTTATCGTAACATTGGCTTGGGGTCAAATGAGCTTCATCTAGATTTTCTGCTTCTGTTATTCTATTTATATCCAATATGTTGTCTTCTAGCTTCTTCCATTGCATATCTAATATTTCTAACATGACTTCATACTTGCCAAGTCTATCGTTAGCTTGTATCATTTCTGCTTCTAATTTTTTCATAAAGTGATTTACCCGTAATTTTAGTTCTGTCGAACATCTTGTGATTTTTATTTTTACTTCCTCCATTGCTTTCTTAATTTCAATTGATTTCATAAATATTTGTAGTTTTGTTACCTTCTCTGATGCCTAGTTCTTCTTTTGATTTGGTTTATTGGTCGCCTGTGACCTTTATTATGCTTTTAACCCTGTATTAATACCTTTCGTGGACGCTTGTGTTCTTGATTCTTTTGAATCTGACCCTGTATAGGTGCTTTATTGGAACCGGCCTTATTTTGCTACTGCCCTGGACGCTTCTGTCCTGATTTGACCCTGTGTAGGTGCTTTATTTGAACTGACCTTATTTTGGTACTGCCCGGGACGCTTCTGTCCTGATTGCTTTTAATTTGGACGCTTGTGTCCTTGATTGCTTTTACCTAAAATAAAAAGTTATTTGGAGACTTGGGTTAAAGGATCTTTGATAAGGATAATTGATTTTTAGTGAGTACTGTATTTCCAATGGCACTGGTTACTTTTTCGTCGAAGGACCGTGTTCTTCAACTACTGTTGGCTTCAAAGGACCATGTTCTTCAACTACTGTTGGCTTCGAAGGACCATGTTCAAGCAGCGGAGGATAACTGGGAATTTAACTTGTCGAACTAGGCGGATTTGGACATAGTAACGATGTAATAAAACTTTGATAAAATCACTAAACTTTAAAATGCTTACAAACTAACTAAATGAAAATTTTTTTAAACCGAACAATTTACATACTGAATCCTAATTGGAAAGTCTTGTTTACGTTTACATAATTAAATCACAAGTGTGGCGTCTTTACATCTTTTGAATCTAATTAATAGTCTCGCTAATGTTTATCAACAAATACTACTTATAGTTTTTTAATCGGTTTACATCCTACATAATTTGCAGACCTCTGGAGTCAGCATTCCTTGTACGCTGCATTTTCACCATGTTTACTATTCAGATAACTACGTAATCATTTCAATGCCAATGTTATCGATACATTTGTGACCTACAATTATATGCAATATTTACATTACTTGGTGTATAAACTTTTCCTATAACTAACTTTTAATATAAATTGAATGTTCTTAAGAATTATATTTCCACGTCTAGGACTGCCCTTCTGCAAACCTTATTGTTCTCTGAACATTCTGCCGAGTCAATAAAAATGACTACTCTGACTGATGGATCTGACCTTAATGTTTAATTTACCTTGACCTAACTTTGGCACTAACTATAATAATTGAAAGAATATTAATTTGTATACTACCCTAGGATGATAATTGAAATAATCATAATTAAACTAATGTTAATATGTAGAAAACCCTAGGTATGCTAATGGAAATAATAATTATAAAATAAAATAACTATGTATACAACTCTAGGATGATAATCGGAATGATATAATAATATATGCCCATTTCCTGGTGATGGATTGGACACGTTATTTTGTCCTACCTCTGGTATATCCCCTCCATTTTGTCTTGTGGTTGCTTTCCCTGTTTCTTACCATGGCTACCTGTGAGTACCTTGTCTGTTACCTCTGTCATTGTGAAGTAACTGTACAGATGATTTGAAGAATTGTCTCTGCTTTGCTTGCAGAGCCCTTCCAACCCCACAAAATCCAGCCACTCCTGCCCTGATTCGTTTTGGAGTGTTTTTTCATTGAACTTTGACTTGATTTGACTACGCAGCGGCCAGTGTTTGGTTGTTACCATGTGCCCTGCGTGTACTCTCTTCTTTATATACTTCCATCTAAACCTGTGCTTCCACTGGCGAATATGTACCTTATACCCAGCGTCCCAATAATATTGCTAGGATTGTTCTGTTCGTGAGCCTTCCATTTTTACTGGACGGCCTTTGTATAATTTGTGGTCTCTGCCCATTTTAGCTCGTCCCTGAATTTGACCTGCATACTCCTCCCCAGTGTGTGTAAGTATCTGGGTGGTTGTATTTCTTACTGTTCTCAATTTACTCATCAACTGTTTCGTGGTTTCTTCCTTGGAAGCATCTGTCAAACCATTAACTCTTACTTTTGATGTGGTCGCTGTTTCTTCCCCCCTTGGTTGATTCATCCATAATTTGGGAATTTTCAGTTTGGAAATAATCTGAGATTTGTTGCTGGACCATTTTCTTATATTGAACCCACCCAGTTTGAACATTTTGTTGAGTTCTGTGTGTACTAATTTTGTTCTTTGCTTTGGTTCCATTCCAGATTGAACATTTTCCATATAAAAATCTTCATTTTCTATCTTCGTTTCTATTGGATTTTTTTCTATTTGTACTACTGCTTATTCTACTTCCTGTACCTCTTTCTTCACTTTTATCATTGATGTCTCAAAAATTAATAAATTGCTCTGTCTACTTACATTTGTTTTCTCCGCCGCTGATTCGGCTCCAGATACTAGATTGTCTGGATAAATTTTTAAATTAACTCTTTCCTGCTCGTCTTTGGCTTCTTCTATCTCTGGTACCTCTTTACTTAAATTTAAATTAAATATTTCTTGCTTGTCTGTGGGTTCTTCTACTTCTGGTATCTCTTTACTTAAATTTAAATTAAATCTTTCTTGCTCGTTTGTGGCTTCTTCTACCTCTGGTACTTTGTTTTCGAATGCAACTTCAACTTTTAAATTAAATTTTTCATGATTGCTTCTTGACGCTGTTTTAGTGTAGAATTCCTCAACATTTAAATCTATTGCCTTCTGGAGTCGCTCTGGAAATGCTGTCCGTTCCTTGTACTTGCATGTGAAGATTGGTATTTTGGTTTTTGGTAATTTGAATGCTGGAAACTGTGATGAATAGCGGTGTGCTTGTTTGTTCATTGCCCTTTTCAGCTTGACCATGGCGTTATAGTACCACTGGCTTAGCGTCAAATGAGCTTCATCTAGATTTTCTGCTTCTGTTATTCTATTTATATCCATTATGTTGTCTTCTAGCTTCTTTCATTGCATATCTAATATTTCTATCATGACTTCATACTTGCCAAGTCTATCGTTATCTTTCATCATTTCTGCTTCTTCCAGTTTTTCCATAAAGGGGTTTACCCGTAATTTTAGTTCTCTCGAACGTCTTGTCATTTTTGTTTTTAGTTCCTCCATTGCTTCCTTAATTTTAATTTATTTAATAAATATTTGTAATTTTGTTACCTTTTCTGATGCCTAGTTCTTCATTTGATTTGGTTTATTGGTCGCCTGTGACCTATATTTTGCCTTTAACCCTGTATTGATGCCTTTCTTGGACGCTTGTGTTCTTGATTCTTTTGCACCTGACGCTGTATAGGTGCTTTATTGGAACTGACCTTATTTTGGTACTGCCCTGGATGCTTCTGTCCTGATTTGACCCTGTGTAGGTGCTTGATTGGAACTGACCTTATTGTGGTACTGCCCTGCACGCTTCTGCCCTGATTTGACCTTGTGTATGTGCTTTATTGGAACTGACTTTATTTTGGTACTGCCCTGGATGCTTCTGTCCTGATTTGACCCTGTGTAGGTGCTTTATTGGAACTGACCTTATTTTGGTACGGCCCTGGACACTTCTGTCCTGATTTGACCCTATGTAGGTGTTTTTATTAGAACTAACCTTATTTTGGTACTGCCCTGGATGCTTCTGTCCTGATTTGACCCTTTATAGGTGCTTTATTGGAACTGACCTTATTTTGATACTGCCCTGGACGCTTCTGTCCTGATTGCTTTTATTTGGACGCTTGTGTCCTTGATTGTTTTTACCTAAAATAAAAATGTATTTGGAGACTTAGGTTAAAAGATGTTTGATAAGGATAATTGATTTCTAGTGATCACTGTATTTCCAATGGCACTGGTTGCTTTTTCGTCGAAGGACCATGTTCTTCAACTACTGTTGGCTTCGAAAGACCATGTTCAAGAAGCGGAGGATAACTGGGGATTTAACTTGTCGCACTAGGCGATTTCAGACATAGTAACGATGTAATAAAACTTTAATAAAATCACTAAACTTAACAATGCTTACGAACTAACTTAACTAAATGAATTTTAAAATCGAAGTCTTTACATTCTGAATCTTAATTGAAAAGTCTCGTTTATGTTTACATAATTAAATCACAAGTGTCGCGTCTTTAAATCTTAATAATCTAATTAACAGTCTCGATAATGTTTATCAACAAATACTACTTATAGTTTTTTAATCGGTTTACATCCTACATAATTTGCAGACCTCAGCAGTCAGCATTCCTTGTACGCTGCAATATCACCTTGTTTTCTATTTAGATAACTATGTAATCATTTCAATGCCAATGTTATCGATACATTTGTGACCTACAATTATATGCAATATTTACATTACTTGGTGTAGAAATGTTTCCTATAACTAGCTTTTTATTATACATTGAATGTTCTTAACAATTATATTTCCACGTCTACAACTGCCCTTGTGCAAACCTTATTGTTATCTGAACATATAACTTCTAATTACACCTCATTTTTCTTATCTATCATAAACTAAATTCTGTACATAATATGAGGTACCTGCTACTACTGTTTTCATATAAGTTAAATGCTTATTAATTTGAGCGTCGCAACTAAGATTAGATACAGCGCGACATATTAGATGTAAAGGTTTGTATTTGCACAAAGTTTATTATACGCAGTACTTGAAGTATTACTTTTAAAAATCATCGACCTTAGCAATAGCCGAAAGTGATCGCCTGAAATGCCTAAAGATAACCATGATTTGTTTATATCCACGGGATTATTATACAAAATACGAAAACCTTGAATATCGTCTCCAGAAGTTAATTCCCGTAGACTTCAATTTATGAATATGAGTTTCACTTATTCGATTGACATTTCCGTGCTCAGCTTGTAACATATCGATAGCGTCTTTATAGCAAGTGTTTGACATGGAAGCTCCACTTATAGACACCGCAGCTTTTACCGTTAACACGTTTTTTTAGTGAATTTTCTTAGAAAAAAAATCACCAATGAGAAGATCCCGACTTTTGAATTTTGAAAAAATTTTTTGAAATTAGCGCGATCTAGGACACCTAGAACCCATATCCGGGGTCAGTTTCAATTTTTATGTTTATATATAAATAACTAACTAACTAAATATATATATATATATATATATATATATATATATATATATATATATATATATATATATATATATATATATATATATATATATATATATATATATATGTGTGTGTGTGTGTGTGTGTGTGTGTGTGTGTAACACCGAATAACTCAAAAATAATAGACCGATTTTGATAAAATTTAGCATGTACCTTCATTGTGGCTTGGATAAGTTCGTTAGCCACGGAAATACAACTAGGTTTTCCGGGAAAATTTTGGGTTTTCTTTCGGAAAAAATATTTATCTCAAAAAATAGAAAAGCTCTGGTAACCAAAATTGGTACGTATGTTTACGATATTAAAAGGATAATCTCTATACAAAAATCTATATTACTATGTTTAAAAGAAAAAAATTATAAAAAAACCATTTGGGGCCAGATCATTTCTATGAAAATTCACAACCCTAACGCACTTGCTGCGTACAGACTTTTAAAATAATGACTTTGGTAATGATTGTCTCTTTTCATGAATTGCTAACCGAAATTACTGGTAAAAAAGTTGGCTAACTAACTTCACTAAATTTACATGAGGTAATTGTACAGACATTTTTTAAATTTACGATGCTAGGGTACCTATTTGTGGCTTTTCAAGTTGATTTCTGATGCGTTTAAGGTTTCTTCATCTTGCTGAGGCTGTGTCATTACCAGCGCTCGGATTTATATGCAAACTTTTTAGGTGAAATATGCGCATATATATGCAGGAAATTTGAAAAAATATGCACCAACTCAAACAAAATATGCACAAAAATATCGATATATGCAATGCATAAATAACCATAGTATACCAATAAAACAAGTTTTTAAAGGTCTAAGCTATTAGTTTTATTCACAATCAAAACCTCATAGCACCCTAATTATATTAAAAATTAATTATTCATTAATATTATTATTATTGCAATTATTACTATTAACAGATATTATTAAGTGGCGCTCGAAATCATCTATTTTGAAAGATTGCTTTCTCTCAGTTAGTAAGTTTTTATACGAAGAAAAACTCCGTTCTACGTCGACTAAGGTAAATGGACCATATTTTAAGCTTGAAAATATGGTAGCCTCTACATTGTTCAAATCGTCTGAAAATCTCGATCCAGAGCTTTTGCAATCTGCGGTAACTTGGTAATACCCTAATTTTTTGTGAGTGTGCCTGATAATTTTTTTGTTATTTGTGTTGCAGTAGTTTATTTGAAATGTTCTATTAATTTAACTGACTCAGCTAGAAAAACATTTCGTTGCTAATTTTTTTTTATAGTTTCTGTAACTGTTTTATAATTACTGTTTATAAAACACAAGTTTGAGTCCTTTAATATTATTATGTTTGCTTGTTTCACTGACGCACCTGCAAATTCAAGCATGACCTCCCTGATTTCTCTAGAATGTTCAAAATAAAATAAAGCACCCTCGATCTAGGTTCCCCATCGCGTGATAACAGGTCTAGGAGGTAATGATACCCAAAGCAGAACTTCTCTATATCTTTGAACTCTTAAAGGAGCATTGACGCACACTTTTCTCATATTATTAATAAATTCCTTGGCTAAAAGAAGTTGCTGTCCAGTTTCTTCTGCTGCCCTGTTTAACCCGTGAGTACATGGAATTAAGTTGGGATAAAATATTTTAAAATGAATTCCAACTTTGACCATATATGAAGCAGCGTGGGTAAGCAGGAATAACACTTTATCAACTGGTACAGCATTTGGTAAAAACGTGTGTGACAGACCCTCTTGAATAAATCTTGTTATAGTAATATTATTTGTTTTTTCTAATTTTTTGACTGCAATTAAATAAGGTCTAGATAAAGAAATTTCAGTTAAGGTGCCTGTCATTAAATTAGCAGTATATCTACCACAAAGATTTTGAGTTTCAACTACCACAACGTAACAAATATTTTTTATAAGACCTGTTACTTCAGAAAAGGTTTCGAAATAGCAATTTCCAACCATATTTTTTCTCAAAGTATCTGGTATAGGCTGTTTACAATATTTTTCCAAAAATGACTTAAAGACAGTGTTATTTAATTCATCCAGTGGAATGTTAGAAGCAACCATTGCCTTGCATTAGTCAAATTTAAAGGTATCCTCTTCTGCTTTCTCTGTTTGGTTTCCCAAACAATCGCGTATTGACGCTTGGGATGTATTATTTGAATTTCGTTTTTCACAATTTCTTTGATGCAGAGGTGTCTTATAGTCTTGGTCTATGAGATATTTCTTTGTGCTTGAAATCTGTTTGAAAAGAAATCAATATTACTACAGGCACTTACATTTTTTTCGAATAAATAGAGATTTACTATTGTTTTTTTTACAATATCCGTGAATTAAGTAATAAAAATAAAGAAGTATTATTTTAATTTCTGTTTCAGTATTTTTTTAAGAACTGCAAGGTATTTTCTTAATATTTTATTTATTTTTTAATTTCGATTGAATTTTATACTTTTCGATTATAAAAATCATGTGTTGGAACATTTAGCAAATAGATACTGGGCTGATTAATGGTGAAGGTAAGAAAAACAAAGTAGATATGTTGCTTGAAATAAAAAGTAACTTACCACTTTCCCGCATGGTTTACAAAAAACGTTGTCACCATCTACGGAAATCCCGGAGTATAGCCGTATTCAGCTTGGCAATTTGGAGCACATTTTTTTACAGTAGAAAATAATAAAAGCAACCCCACACTAACACTGTCTTAAGATGAAGTAAATTCACTGTGCGTGCAACTAAGCACAAGCAGCACAAGAAAACTAGTAGCAACCCAGCAACCATGCTCTATTCTTCCTCGGTTCCGTAGCCAAACCGCCTCGACCTCGAGATGAAGGCCATGACGGTCTTCAATTGGACGGTACTTACCTGATTTCTCTGCAGAGTCCTTGATCCGAACAATTCTGCTCGAAGACTCCCAAAAGCCTCGCATTCACACAGGTAGTGGTAGGACGTTTCTTCATCCTCGCCACATTCCTGGCAAATGGGATCCCTCTCTACGCCTATCAATGTGAGGTGTCTTCTGAGGGCGCAGTGGCCTGTCAGCACCCCGAGGATGCGGCGAAGCGTAGGTCGACTCCTTCCGAGTAGCCAGACAGCTTTATCTCTGTCCGGCCCCTCCACGAAGTCCCTCGCCTGCCTGCAGCCACCAACCGACCCCCAGTGCCTCTCCATTGCTTCCTCGGTCCACCTGTCTAAGACGACAGAGACTGTCTTCCTACTTATGCCTATCGCAGGCTTCGGGCCACAGAACGGCTGCCGGGAACCGTGTCTTGCGAGATTATTCGCCACCTCATTCCCCGCTACGCCACAGTGTCCCGGAACCCACACCAGTTGCACCTCCTTCGTCCTGGCTAGTCTTCTGAGGGCGTCAGCGAACTCCTGAACCAGTGTTGACTTGATTCTGGCCGCGCAGACTGCCCGGAGGACGCCTGGCTATCCGAGCAGATGTACACACATTTCTCGGGACTCCTCTTCACATCCTGTCTATTGGCCACAGACAGGATACACCTCTGTTTCGAATCCCGTGGTATATGCGCCAAGAGCATAGCTCTCGCGCACTCCCATGCCCTCGCTTTATATTCTTGCCCCAGAGGATTATTGGTCCTCCAGTCGCGATCCGTCGGTGAAACAGACCAGGCTTTAGGCTGGAATGCAACCTCATTTTCCCTTCACTGATCCCTACCGGGGATCCTGAGGGTGTATGGCCTAGTCAACCTATTATCGTCCTCGGCATCCCGCACCTTTATGTCGGAAATCGGAATTTCCTTTTTCACCTCCTTGGCGACTCTTGCATGCCCTATTACTGCTCTCTCTCCGCACCAGTTTCATAACTCCCGCATTCTAAGATGCGACGCCGTAGCCTCCCTTCTGATACATATGGGAAGCGGTGGCAGCATCAACAGGACCTCTAGCGCGGCTGAGTGTGTCGTCCTCATAGCGCCTGTGATACCCAGGATTGCCAGCCTTTCGATTTTGGCCAGCTTCCTGTTGGTAGTTTGATTCACACCGCACCACCAGGCCAACGCCCCATAAAGGATTATCGGCCTAACGATCGCAGTGTAGATCCAATGAAGGATCCGAGGATTAGGTACCCAGGTCCTCCCTATCACACGACGCAGCTGCCAGAGGGTCGCTACTCCCTTTCTCACTACTCGTTCTATTTGCGAACCCCCATGTTAGGTTGGGGTCCAGGATCACCCCCAGATATTTGACCTCCCGCACTAAAGCTAGAGGTTTTCCAAAGATCACGGGCGCCCTGAACCCCTCTACCTTCCTCTTCTTGGTAAATGGGATCATCTCCGTCTTCGCCGGATTTACGGAGAGTCCCTGCTCACCACACCACCTTTCGATTATGCTACAGGCAGCTTGCATTCACTCACAGACGACGCCGAGGAATTTGCCGGTGACTAAGACCAGCCCATCATCAGCGTACGCCTGGGCGTAGAAGCCATTCTCAGAGAGCCGCTCCAAGAGGCCGTCCATGACCAGACACCATAGATGAGGCGAAAGGCAGCTGCCCTGAGGACAGCCGCCCGTCACCCCAACGTCCAGCCCTCGGCCCCCCAAGGTCAGCGACACTCTCCTGTCCTCCAGCATGCTCGCCACCCAGCTTATTAGGGACCTCGGTGTTCCCCTCTCCTGTAGGGCGTTACAGACCGTATCTGTCCTTGCCTTATCAAAGGCCCCCTCCACATCGAAGAACACAGCTAATGTGCTCTCCCGTAGTGTAGGGCCCTTTCCACCTTCCGCGTCACAGCGTGGAGCGCCGTCTCCGTCGATTTCCCCCGCTGGTACGCGTGCTGACCTTTGTGGAAGGGATGATCCTTGAGGATCCCTCCCAACATAAACCTATCTACTAACTTTTCCAATGCCTTAAGTAGGAAGGATGTTAGGCTGATTAGCCTGTACGCCTTGGCCAGCGTGTAGTCCTCCCTTCCCGGTTTGGGAATGAAGACCCCCCTAACCCGGCGCCAGGCCTTTTGGACGTAGCCCCACGCCAGGCTGGCCCGAAAAACCTCCCTTATGCTGGGAAGCAGTATATCCAGGCCCCTCTGGAGCAGGGCTGGAAAAATACCATCGCAGCCTGCGGATTTGAATGGAGCGAACTCGCTCACCGCTCAGGTTATAGAGCCATCTGTGACCACCTCCTCCGCCAGCTGCCAGTCCGAATTCGGGACTGTCCACCGGCCCGGTTCGGCAGCCTCCGTGACGGCTCCACCGCCCTCAAGGTGAACTTCGGCGAGATGACGCAGGGTCTCCTCACCGGTGCTTGTCCAGCTCCCGTCCTGTTTCCTTAAAGATCCTACATTACTACCTAACACTTGTTTGAGTACTCTTACCAGCCTGGCTGCGTCAGGCAGGGAATTGACTTCCCCGCAGTACGCGCGCCAACCAGCTCGCTTACTCAGGCGTAATTCCTTCTTAAACTCCCTTCTGGCAGTCCTAAACTCGTCCCAGGCTGCTTCACCCGATTCTCGGACGGCTCGGTTTAAGGCCCTCCGAGTCCGCCCGCGTAGTACGGCGAGATCCTTGTTCCACCATCTAACTTTGACGGACGGTTCCCCCCTAAGTGGTGACACGGTCTCGTAGGCTGCCATTATTTTCTCTTCTAGGGCCTCGACCACGCTATCTAATGCCTCTATAGAGAGTCTACTCCCCTCTGGGCTCCTTGGCGACCCACCGAGGCCTATTAGATAGGTATCCCAGTCGGTCTTCCTTGGATTTCTCCTGGGGGGAGGACTCTCACGGTCCACATCCAATTCAAAGCTGATCATACGATGGTCAGACATTGATATGTGTTCCGTCACCCTCCAGTTAGATATATCCTCCGTTATTCCTCTGCTCGCTAACGTAATGTCGATCACCTCCTGTCGGATACGATTGACAAACGTTGGAGCTGTACCTCTATTTAATACCTCTAGGCTCGTTGTAGCCAAGTACTCTAATAGAGCCTCACCGCGTGGGTTGGTATCCGTGCTGCCCCACAATCTGTGGTTAGAATTGGCATACAAGAAAACTAAATAAGATAAACAAATTATTTCAATTCTAGACACTACTGGTGTGTAAATAAATCACCCCCAATCCCCTTTATTGTCTCACGAGACTTAAGATACGAATAATATTACCTGGCGGTCAGCACTTTCAATACATTCTGCAGTTATTATTGGGAATTCCAGACACAGTTTTTATGATAGGCGAGCGTAAAACCCTAGTTCTTACGAATTTTAGATTTATACAATACCTACAAATTGCATTTTCCTATTTACTTCACGCTGATGTAAAGTACAAAGAAACGAGCGCCATTACCGACAATCCTTCCAAGAATTTGTTTTTATACTCTCACCTACTAGCTACTAGTTCCATTTAGGTATCGCACGTACAAAGCTAGGAGGTGGTAGATTCTAAGAACCCAGAGGTAGCTCACCCTGTCTAGCCCATTGTCTTATATCTGAGTGAAGCGCTCGAACTATACAATACCAGGAATTTGGAATCTCCTTTCCGCCAGCTACATTTGAACGGCCTATAAATTTACCTAAGCAGTTGCTTACATTGAAACAGGTATATGGCTTTTGTTATATACGAAAACCCCTAAAAACCGTAAAATATGCAAATAATGCAAAATATATGGAAATATGCAATTTAGGCAAAATACACTAAAATATTGTGTTTGTTTTGTCTTTTAAGGGGTGTTTTTGCCGTTTTTTTTATATACATTTGTACGCGCACATATTTTTATTTATGCACACGATGTTTCTTCGCAGTGATGGACTTAAAAAAATATATTAATTTTTTTTGGTACTATTTACATTTGTGATCCGTCCACAGTTTTATCTATATGACCCTTTCTCTTTTAATTAGTGATAATTTTTTATTCTGTGACTGGTGTGCCCTTTGTCTCCGTGTGTGTGTCTGTGTAGGTGCGAGTGTGTGTGTGTGTGTGTGCGTGTGAATGAGCAAGTAAATACATTGGTGGTAGCATATAGTCGTTTAAATAACTGTCCATACTTGTGTACACGAGGCGGTGGGCTGCAGTTACGGGAAGTGCGCTGTATTATCCGGGTGCTCTGCGGGTCTTTATTTTCACGGGAGGCTGAATTTTAGATGACAGCATGTTAGGGATTATGTTAACTCACACAAAAGTACCTATTATGAGTACTTCGTGAGTATTTATCTCACTGTTTATTCTGAGACATCTATATTTAAGGATAACGATTGTTAACTATTTTTTTCTTATGTATTATTTTTCGCTGAATAAACCCTATTATTATTATTATTTATTATGATATGCAACATATGCAAAAAATATGCAATATGAGCCCTGGTCATTACCTACCGGGTTCTGGAATTATATTTGAGCAAGTTGAATGTCTGCACGTGCCGCCCTTCGGTGGGGGCGTAAATCCGTCGGTCGCGTGCCCATGCAATGTTGGACACGTTAAATATCCCTACTTTCCTCACAGCAAGGCAGGGGTTCGGCAAAATCTGTAGGGTAGTGGGATAAAACTACTCCCTGGCGTCGGTGATTGGCCATAGTCGCTGAAATAGACAGTCGTTAAAAGAAAAAGAAAACTGGTGTGACCTTTTACTCTGTGACAAGCTGGTTCTCTATTGGCCACGACAAGAGTTTCAGCGCTCTATGTTGCCTAGACTGGGTTATCCATGACGCATTTGTGTCGGGCGTGAAGTTCGTTAAGTGCCCGTCATGATTTTGTAACTCTCCCTGGTCAGGGTGAATATAAGGGGTTCAACCCCCTCCCCGCTCAATGATATGAAAAACTTTGCCTTACTCTATGGCAATACCAGAAAGATCGTGTTGAACGTTTAAAATCTAAAATCGTACTTAAGAAATTCGATATTAAATGAACTATATTAAGCGAACGACGTATTAAGTCGAGTTGTAGTGGTGTGAAATGGAGCCGTCAATAGCATTTGTATGACGTGTTAGTTTCCACTGCCGCGAGCTTCTTATGGTTCTAGTACAGCAGCTTATCTGGTGGATCTGTCGTGCTGAATTGAATTTATTCGTTTTACATATTGCCGTAAGAGCGGCCGTATAAAATTTGAGTGGTAAACAAAGTACTGGCATAGATATACTCCTGAGCGTAACATTTATTGCCACACGGCTTGTACCTGATGCCGAGGACTACCTGGAGGGGTCCGTAAAGATGTTCATTTTTATATCTATTTTCGCACGATAAGTATAAAATTCAATCGAGTTTAAATGTGTCACCTATCGACGTACTAGTGTGTTATCTGTGTTTCAAAAGTAACTTTTATCGATATTTTTTATACCTTGCCACCTTTTTCATCCAGCCCTGTTTGAGTTCATTTGGATCTAGTAATTTTTTTACTGCTAAATTTTAGTTCAATTGAGTTGTCATCTCCTGAGTGAAATATAAAATTTTAGTTTGAATTTAATTGTCATATTATGAATTAGACATAACCTCATTAACAACGCTTCACGTTTATGACCTGAGATCTGCCAACCTGTGTTTGTCGATTGTAATTATATATATATATATATATATATATATATATATATATATATATATATATATATATATATATATATATATATATATATATATATATATATATATATATATATATATATAACCTTATTTTGTAAGAAAACTACCCTGACGATGATGCTCCACAGCAAAGGGTTTACCAGTAATTCTGAAGGACCAGTTAGCGTTGTAATTGTTTGACCTTATGGAAGGACACTTTAGACTTTTGGTGGTTAAGTAAGGACGTGTACCTCTGAACCGAGGGGGGCGGGGTTCGATTCCCAGGGTTCCCCTTTAACTTTTACAGTAGATACTGTACAATTAATATCAACCGAGGTTGTGGCATTGTATTTAAGCAAGTTGAATATCTGCACGTTCCGTCCTTCGGGTGGGGCGTAAAGCCGTCGTTCTCGTGTCCATGCGAATTTGCGCACGTTAAAGATCCCTGCCCTACTTACAGAAAGGCAAAATTTTGGGGAGAGTTCGATGAAACTGCTCCCTGGCGTCGGTGACTGGCCATTTATATTTTATAACAAGAATTTTGGATTAGTTGTCACCTATGTGACTTGATTAACTAGTATCAGAGCTCTCAAGTAGATTATTGACTTGATACATCAATACAACAAATAAAAGTATAAATGTTAATAATGTTTAAACAGGACATTCGATGTTATCTGTATCTACGCTTTATGTGAGCTTATGTCAAGTAAATAACATCGAACGTCCTAGGTAAGCTCTTTTTACATTTACATCTGTTATTTTGGCAGAATAGTTTGATCTTGTCTCTGCTCCTCCCTTCTGTTTTTATTTCAATTATTATAGTGTGGGTCAAATCTGAGATCTTGTATTATTAATTGCCTACCTTACTGTCAAATTATTAAGCACCGTTGGCTTATAAAACTTTATAGATACAGAGGTAACAAGTGTTTGATTTGTGATTATATTATTGAATTTACTGAATCAGGATAGTAATAACGACCCTTCCGGTTACTTAGTGTTATGTTACTTTACTCCTAATTAAATTTATTGGCAATCTTAAAGTGTCAGGTTATTTGTGCTAGTATTATTGGATACTGGGTCAGAAACATGCTCCTCTTTGAGAATTGATGGCATTGTGGATCAGGCAATATGATCGCGGCTAAGTTGCTGGCACCCATTACATTCCCTAAGATTTGAATAGAACTTAGAGTAACATATACAGGTTGCAGGGTTTTGGCCCGAGACATCACTGAAAACTCGAAAACCGCAGGAGATACAAACTTGATAAACGCAGACAAAAGTTGCACAATTATAAGTGCAACTCAAAGATACTCACACATTTGAAAAAACTTCCATAGATTCCTAAATACAATTGAAACACATTTTCTTTCTTCAATATCTAAAAAACTGTGTTGCCTATCAACTTGAATTTTTGTATAGGGACATAATTTGCTATTATAGTTGCCATGGCGACCTTCAAATTGGTTTAAAGTCATTATATTCTGAGTCTGAATAGTCAACTTTTTTTTATGGGCGCCATATTGAATTTGGACATTAAACTGCTTGATTTTATTTTAGTTACAATGCTGTATCACTCGATGGTGTTTCGACCGAAAAATAATAAATTTATTTTTTCTTCTAACAAGACGGTGCACCAGTTCATAATACACAAATCGTGATCAACTTTCTTAAAAGTGTTTTTGTCAACAACTTGATTGGTACTAGTGGACCTGTGCAGTGGCCTTCTAGGCGTCACTTATCCATTAACGTCCGAAAAGTAACTAACATAAATTCTAATTAGCCATGGCAAAAAAAGACACTCTCTGCCGGTTTTACAAACGTGTATCAACTAGCATGGTTACCAAACAAATGCAAAGCATCTAGTTTTTAATCTGGCAACAGAGCAACGATGCATAAGATAATTAAATGACAATATCTGACAAGATAGATGATTCCCTGGTTTGCCCGGGCTTTGAGGCTATAATAAACAAAAATATTTTGCACCGTTTACACAGAACAAAAATTATCTCTGCACACAGTCAACGTTTAATTAAGCAGTGTTGTCAGAGAGAATGTATTATCGGAGGATCTAGGGCTATACTAAGTATTTAGTTGTTTGTTGTCATGGTAGTTGATCCAAGATCGAAGTTAAGCGGGACTACATCGTTTGTGAAACCGGCGGTAAGTGTTATTAACATACAAAAGTCTGTATTATTACTAACACTGCAGACTTATCACATAGGTAAGCAATCAATAATATTATCCTTTTTAAACAAAAGTTTAATGAAAAAACATGTAAACAAATTAACCGAGTAAAGGCATAATTATAGCAAATGAAAAATCAAAGTAATTGTGCTTAATGTGCGCCGTTTTCTGGGATGTATAGACGTGTGCGCTTTATAATATTATTTGCTGCGCAGAACAAGAAGTCACTGTTGATATTATGACATGTTTCGATCATTCTTTACTTCAGATCTTGGATAGTGTGGACTGGCTTCTTTGAAACTTCATTTTTCAGGTAAGTAACACCAAAGAAATTAGTCAGCGCATGTGTAGTTAGGTTACCTAGGAGGCCACTGCACAGGTCCGCTAGTACCAATTAAGTTGTTAAAAACACTATTAAGAAAGTTGATCACGATTTGTATATTATGAGCTGCTGCACCGACTTGTCAATAAAAAAAAGATATTTTTTGACACAAATGCCGGCAAAACATAATCTAATGCTACGTCATTGTAACCAGAAAAAAACAAATATTGGTAAAAAAATTCGATATGGCGTCCATAAAAGTAAAAAAAGTTGACTCTCGCGAGATAAGAATAGGCAAGTCATACATTGTATATAAATAAGAACAGATTCCGATTCAACACCCAAGACCGCTGACTAATAGGCTAAGTAATATAAGCAATAATAATAATAGACTATTCGTGGATGCGTAAACACCTAGGACCAACTCAGAAAACAGCCACCTGCCAAAATCACCTTCAAAACAGCAAACTCATGTGGAAACCACGTTTCGATCCACGCACCACAAGAGACTATATAGTATATAGGGTAGTATCCACGCCACGGACAGGCATTCCTACATTGTTATTGCTTGAGTCTCATTTAAGCTGTACTTTTTTTATCTTTGTAATTTAATATTCCTAAGCATTTTGTGTACTTATAAGTCAATAAAATGTTTAAAAAATTAAAGTGTGTTAACAATAAACAATTCACGACTTTAACTTTACGGTTAAGACGTTTAGATTTTTTAAACTATATTTATTTAACTACTAAATAATTAATATAATAAAAAATACAATAAGAAAAATAGATATCAACATAAGTGTGATACTAATTATAAAATACAATACTGTAGCACGCTATGTGCAAAGTATTATGTGTGGAAAAAGAATGGACGCCAAGCTGAAGTCGACCTGCCTATTTATAATAAGTCTCTCGGGAGTGGCACTATTGTCTTTGCCTTAGAGACTTCTACACAGCTGAATCAGCTTCTCACGCTTTGCGGCGTAGTTTTCCATGATGCTTTTGGATCTGCTGATTCTGGTGTATGCATGCTTGGTTTGCTCCATTGTTGGAATAATAGACCGTTGTTATGGGTCCATCTTACCCCCCCCCTGAAAACGAAGCTATGGTTCGTGCCGGATTTTTAATGGAAATCCGGTCTCGATGTTTTTTTTTTTAGTTTCTTCATTGGTCTTCTTCCATTTATTGATTGCTCGTGTTGTTATGACAGCTATGATGGTTATTGCTACCGCTACATATAATAGGATGATCCAGATACTTAGGTGATGGATTGGTATGCTGATCTGGTATATTCTTTTTTATCGATTGGAGTTGATCCTGGATGGTGTTAATATCGTGTAGCTGTACGTTATTTAATTTTAATTTTGGTAGTTCTTCATGAATTTTGATTTCTTTTTGTGTAGAAACTAATAATTTTGGTAATCTAAATATTTGTGGAGTTTCTGATGTTGTTTGTGTCGTTTTATAAATTTTGTTCCCTATCTGTAAATTACAATTTTGTTTAGGGGCTATACATTTTTCCCTTAACTATATTGGTTTCTTCCTGTTCCTTGCAAATTACTTTGATCTTCGTTTCTTCTGGCGCTAGTATTATATATTGACTATTTCCATATTTTGATGTTGTGGTCTTGTTAATTTTGACTATTTCTTATTTACAATTTTCTATAGGCTTATGAACGTTGATTTGTTTGATTTGGCATGGATTTTGGTTGATAAGCATGGATGGATTATCATTTTAACAAAAATACAGTTGGTTCTTTAAATTTTGACATTCATTGTGTCGGTAAGCATACTGTTTGCTACTAAGGATGAGGTATATTGTTCTTGGAATTATCATTGTAAATGTGTAGGGAGGTTTAGGTCTTGGTAATGTGTATAGCTGATAATATGCATAATCTGACTCGTCCACTAATGGTATTTCTAATTGGAGAATAATTTTTAAGTTAATTTGGACTGTTTTAATTTTAAATATTTTTTCAT
Source organism: Tillus elongatus (assembly GCA_964006375.1). NCBI lineage: Eukaryota > Metazoa > Arthropoda > Insecta > Coleoptera > Cleridae > Tillus > Tillus elongatus. The sequence continues at coordinate 188,213,610 of OZ023262.1, read as the reverse complement.
ACATATGCAAATCGCTTGTTGTTATTGGTCTCGAATTTGTTATATAATTTTGTATTTTGGCTAGTTTTTTTTATTATGAATTTGGGTTATGAAATAGATGTGTGAAATATTCCTAATTTTGAAAAGGTAATAGCTTATTCTGTTGTGAAGATTAATTCTTGTACGTTGCTGATAAAGTATCCTATTTCTGTTATTAGCTCTAGGTGTTTTACCCTATAGTAGTTATTTAACTGTTCGCTTTGTAGACTATCAATTGTGTATTCTAATTATTTTATTCTTGTGACTATTGTTTTTTGATTATGATCTAGATTTTCTATGGTTTGATTAAATTCCGAAATTTCTTTTAGCATTAGCTATGTTTGTGAATTCATTACTTCATGGATCTTGTTTTGATCGTGAGTCAATTGCCTGATAGATATGCGTGCCGTCTTTCGAATCAAGATTACCTGTTATTGATTTGAAAATTGAGCCTAATCCGTTTATTATTCCACGTCTTTTTCTGTTATTATTGCTATCTATAATGTTAGTAACTATGTTCGAAAGTATCCGATAAAATATGTCATCTATGTTAGTTATTGTAAAATGAAGGATTAATATAAAATTTTGATAATCTGATTGGTAGTCATTAGTCGTTAATCTTACTGTTTCAGTATAGTATGGTTTTATTTTGTTGTAGTCGTGATCTAATTGTTTCAGGTAGTGTACGTGTCCATTTCTTATTTTCGGAATTAGCGGTTCCTATTTTTCTGGGTAGTATGCCCGTATTGTCTATCAAGTCTTGTATCTGGGCAGTTACTCCTGCTGAGATGAACCTGAAAGGCGAAGGTTTCTTAAATGGGCTATAGTATGTTCATCATTTTTGTGGTTGATTAAAATTGCTTTATTATGTTCTAATAGTGAAATTATTGAGTAAGGTCCTGAAAAGGGGTTTTTATGTTTTTCTGTAAAATCCTGAAGGGATTTTCTTATATACAATGTTTCCTTCTTTAAAAGGTTGGTTCGTATTTCTGTTCGTTGCGGTATCCTAGTCTTCGAGTTTTCTATCCGACTTCGTACTATTTCATAAACAATCTGCATTAGTTCTTTATGTTTAGCATTGCACTCTTGCGTAGCTATTACTTCCGGGTCATAATTAAACATTTCGGGTATATATCCGAATATTAAATCGATTGGTTTCATTTCTTTGAACTTTGCTTTGAATAATCCGTATTGTTCTATTACGGTACTATGGAATCGTCCGATAGGTCCGTTAGACATGGGGTTCTGCGGTGTCGTTGTATGTAAGGTTATCTGATAGACTGTGAGCAGCTCTGTTACTACCAGGTTTGAGAATTCAATGCCTGCGTCGGTAATGATTGTTTTGCATGCCCCGTATCGTGAAAAATACCTGATTAAATTTTCTGAAATTTCCACTGCATTTTTACTCTTAATCGGGGAAGCTTGGCCAAATTTACTAAAGGGGTCGTTTATCGTTAAAAAGACGTGTTCAATTTAAAATGTGTCCGTGTGTAATATCTTTAACGGTTTTGATGATGTGGGCGTGTGTTCCAACTCAATTTGTACCGGGTTCCTATTATATTTGCACGTCTTACATAATTCGCAATTTAGTAAATAATCTTCTATGTGTTTCTTCAGATTTGGAAAATAGTACTTCTTTTTCATTCTCAGGTGTGTTTCTTCTGCACCTCTTACCCTCATGATATTGCATAATTTTCTCCTTTGCATCATCCTCGTCCTATTTATTTCCTTGTTTCTAAGCACCTATAAAATTTGGGTAATCTACATTGTTAAAATTTTGATTTATTGCCGAACTCACCAACTCGTAGTCTATTTTATTTATAAAAACCTGGTAATACTTTCGCTGTAGTAAGCATGATTCTTTTATAAAATTTTCTATTTGATTTTATTCATTTTGGTTAATACTAGCATAAATCAAATTTCTCTTATCTTTCCTAACTGAAATGAACTGGGCTTTCCGGGTCTTTAAAAAATATTTGATTTGTTTTGCAATGAATTATCTTCTCTCCTATGGGTATTCCTGGTGCTGAGTACGAGTCTGCGTTTGAATTATCCGTGTCGTCGTCGCTTATACTGATAATTTCCTCTTGTTCGTCTACGTTGTTTACCATTGACTTATTTTCTATATCTATCCGATTTATTTAAATTCTTGATAATGCATCTGTTGCACAGTTTAATATCCTTTTTTTATGTTCTATTTTATAGTCATATTCTTCCAGCTTTAGTCGCCATCTCATTAATTTCAAATTTGTTTTTTTAGGAAACATACCATTTGAGTGGTTTATGGTCCGTGTATGTTGTAAAGTTTCAACCGTATAAGTAAGGTCTAAACTAATTCGTTGCCCATATTATTGCTAATATTTTTTTCTCAATAGTACTGTACCTGGTTTCCGTCCCGTTTAGCGCTCGACTTTCATAAGTTATAGGTCGCTCGTTATTTGGTTCGCCTTGGTTTAATATGCCCGCGATGACTACATTGGATGGGTCAGTTGTTAAAATAAATTCTTGTCAAAAATCTGGTGGTATCAGTACAGGAGAATTCGTTAACATTTTTTTACACGTGTTAAAAGCGTTTATGTATTCTTCGTTGTCTTTTTTGCGTTCTTTTTTAGGCATTTTGTTAATGCTTTTAAATTTCTATGAATTTCTGGTAACTTCCTACAAGTCCTAAAAATGATTTAATGTTCTTTGGTGTTTTAGGAATGGGGATCTCTCTTATGGCGTCCAATTTTTTTTGGATTTAGTGTGATTCCGTCTTGGCTTATTTTATGTCCTAAAAACTTGGCTTATTTTTTTTAATCGCTCCTATCAAATTGTATCTTTAAATTACTTTGTCTAAAACGTTCGAATACTAATCTTAGCTTCTCTATATGTTCCTGCAGTGATGTTGAAAATACTATAACGTCATCCATATATACAAGGCATGTTTTACCTATTAGGCCTTGTAAGACGCTCTGCATTAGTCGAGAAAACGTTGTTGGAGCTCCTGCTAACCCAAAAGGCATTCTGAGATACCCAAAAGGCATTCTGAGATACTCAAAATGACCTGTATCACTTGTAAAGGCTATTTTTCGATGTCCCTGGGGTCCATTTGAATTTGGTGGTTGTCCGAGACTAAATCTATTATACAGAAGTATTACACACGTCCCAATTTGTCTACAATTTCGTCCATTTTGGAAATCGGGTGTTTATCTGGTATTGTCTTTTCGTTTAATTTTCTGCAATCCACTACAATTCTCCATTTTTGTTACCCATTCTTTTCGAGTTTTTTCGAAGCAACTCAAATGTGACTGCTATATGGACTATGGCTGTGTCTAATAATTTTTTGTCGTAACATATTGTTTATTTGTTTGTACACTTCGACTTTGTGCACATACGGGTACCCGTATAATTTTGAATGCACTGGTATTTCGTCTGTTGTCCTTATCCTATGTTTTATTACGTTTGTATGTTTTAATGGTTCGTCTTTATTTAAAAATATGTCTTGGTACTCCGTTAAAAGATTTATTAGTACGTGTCTTTTTTCGTCATTTAAATAGTCGCTGTTTATTTGGTCAATTACGTTACTTTGATTTACTTTGGTTTTACGATTGACCCTCGTTTAAATTTACAGTCTTATTTATTATATCGTTCACGGCTCCACTACAGTGATTAATCTGAAAATTGTTAAGTGGCTCGTAATGTGATATCTGCTTATAACTCTGTGCTGCCGGGTTAGCTACATACGTGCGCTCATTGGCATTGTAATTATACAATCTATTTGTACGACCTTTCTACGGTTGGTTTGTGTGTGTTGCCATATCTGCATTAAGTATATGGTTTACTAGGTCAAGTTCATTGGTATAAGTAAAATACTGGTTCTCTATATGATTTAATTCTAAGTTATTGGTGATGGCATATGCGTTGGCCTCGTCGGAGACATCACTATATTTACTAGGCATTTCTATATTTCCTTCACTAGGGAATTTAATGTTAATGCATTTGTTATTTACGTATAATTTGAGATTTTTAAAGTACATTCTAGCTTCTTTTTTTGTTAAGAAGTCAATTCCAGGTAATCCACTATACTCGTTATTGAAATTAAATAGACAGAATTCTTGTGTCTCGTTTGATACTGAACCTAAAACTATATTCGCACTTTTTGAGTGTTTAGAGATACCGTGTGCCGTTTTGACAAGGAACGTTTCCTTGAATATGGTATTCGTAAAATTATGGTAAGCTACTACTGGGTTTAATAAATTTTATGATGATCCGCTATCTACTAATAATTTACCTATTAATTCTTTCAGCTCCACATTTGGAAGCCCCGGCATAATGTACTGAAATTATTATTATCTATCACAGTGCGCCCTGTGACGGCCCTGCTATTGGAAAATTTTGCTGGTCTTCGTCATATTGTTCCGCTCCTGATAACTCCTGATTCATTGTATTGTAATGTATTTCATTACAGAAATTTGTTACCGGCAATTCTTGATTTAATTCGTCATAATTTGTTTCGTAGTTATAAAAATCGGTATGGTGCAATTGCTCCCTACGTACTGGGTGTAAATTATTCCTAAATTATGCTGAATTTTGTCTATTTAATCTGAAATTTACAACACATATCCATGGGCTCTGGGTATTGTCTATTATTAGGGTTATTTGGACTGCAATTTGGGCGTCTAATCAATTCAGACGTCCAAATCAATTTGATTGATTTGGTGTGATTATTGACCTGATTTTTGTTTTGATTATAAGACAAAGTTTGGCTCGAAGGGCCTCTGAAATGGCGTACTACTGAACTGTGACGTTTGTTGCTTTTGATAAAATGGTCTCTGTTGTACGTCATGTCTGTTTGTGTGCGATCGTTGCTTATGTAGCGATTTATCCCTATAGTCACAATTCTCCTTGCTTGGCAGATTAGTGGCCTTCAAGGTCATATCGTCATTTTCAGCACTCGAATGGTTTCGTTCTTCTCATTCGAGATGAGGTTTGAAATTAATAGTTGTTCTATATGCCTACACCGGTTACTAAACGATAATGCATCTTCGTTCGGTCTCTGTATTTATTGCAACAGTTCCCCTAACAAACTTGTGTCGTCTCTTTGATCAGTTAAACTTTGAACTATTGCTTGCCTTAAATCGATCCATGAATTAATTATTTTCGTATTTATAATTAGTCTGGCTTGCCCTGTTAACTTGGTTTGTACAAAACTCAACAAAAAATGGTTTAGGTACAAATTTTGATCTGTTACATCCACTTGATTAATAACTAAATCTACTGCTTTTAAAAAGTTTTCCACAGTTATCGGTTGGCCGTCAAACTCGGGAATTGCTTTCAAATAAAACTCCTTAAATAATTGATCTGCCATATTTACGTTATTGATCTTTGCATTATTCGCACAATTAGGTAACTCGTTATTACTCTCACTAATGCTTACTTGTCTTAATCTATACTCTAAATTTAATAAATCTGTTATTTTGTCATCTGAGTCAGACATACAATTATAAACAATACACAAATGTAAAAAAGTGGATAAAAATGGATAAACATCGTAAAGTAGCAAACATTTACATAACAATTACTGCTACTGCTTTCATTGGACTGCTTGGCTCTGTTACTATACTGCTTGGCTTTTATTTTGGACTGATTGGTTCTTTGGCCGGTTATGAGGCGTCGATACGCTTAAAAATCAATGTTCGTTTGATTTATTAACCGATACAAACAACTGCGCCACTTAACTTTACGGTAAAGAGGTTTAGCTTTTTTAAACAATATTTATTTAACTACTAGACAATTAGGATAATAACAAATACAATAAGAAAAACAGATAGCAACATATATGTTATACTAATAACAAAATACAATACTGCAGCACGCGATGTGCAAAGTATTATGTTGGAACAAAAACGGACGCCCCGCTGAAGGCGAGCTGCCTATTTATAATAAATATATCGAGAGTGGCACTATTGTCTTTAGAGGTGACTTCTACACTGCTGACTCAGCTTCTCACGCTTTGCGGCGTAGTTTCCCATGATGCTTTTGGATCCGCTGACTCTGGTGTCTGCATACTTGATTTGCTACATTGTTGTAATAATTGACCGTTGTTATGGGTCCATCTATCTGGCTGCCCGGAAAGTAATAAATTTAAACAAATTTCATGGTAACCGTGGCAACCACAATAGCAAATTATGTTTCTGTACAAAAATTTAAGTTGTATCTATTATAGTTTCCGAATTCTTAATGATGTCGAGGGTCAAAATTCCGCAAACTGTATATTTATTACCCGAATCCACCTGAGATGTCTCTATGTTCAAGCGTTTTCTCGACCGTTGCTTTTTTAGGAAGTTGTAACGATTTTCACTTTTTGATATAAATAAGCAGGCCCCTAACATCCTTTCCTTGTATATAAAACCAATCAATAAAATGCACTGTGTAATTAAATGACAAGTATATATATATATATATATATATATATATATATATATATATATATATATATATATATATATATATATATATATATATATATATTACGCTCACTATGAATTATTATAGGCATATGTATACATTTTAGGATTAGATTTTTTCCTTATAATTTAAATAGTTAATGCTGTTTCAAACAATTAACATTGTTATTTGGTTTTAAAAAGCACCTACGAAAATGTAATTAAACGTTCCTGAATGAGTTGAGTATTTAATGTATCAACGTATATTTATTACGTATTACAGATGGACAATTAAATAATGACGTAATATATCTGTCTTCTTAGAACTTTAACAAGAAATCCCACTTTGTTAACCACCATTTGTCAGACAAAACTTCACCAGTAAAGTTTGGCTATTGCAAGTTGTACGAGCTAGTTGTATCAATCATGAGAAGTTTCTTTCGGCATAACTGAAAAACGTAATAGCCTACATAGATTTATGATATTTATTTTGGAAAAGCTCTTATAAAGTTGTATTAGGTAATTTATATTTAATGACTAAACTTCAGCTAATACGTATAGAGGCTTATAAATATATATTGACTCAAAATAATACCACATCCTTGTTGTGGTAGTTTTTTTCAATATAAATAAAGACCAGATCTCAGACAATGCCCTAATCGGATGATTTTAAATGTTACAGGGCTTTTTTTCTATCGTATCTCCGTCAAAAAAATCACTTCTAGAGACATACTGATTCTAAAATTTGAGATACGTTTTATTAAATGGCTGAGTTTTAATGCCTTCATAATTTTTTTAAGGTTAATTAAAATTTGCTAGTATATTTCTTCTACAAAAAATATTACTATATTAATACTAAATGAGGAACTCGCTACCTTTTGAATCTTGAACACAAACCGCGAACGGGCGCGAATTAGCACAACTAGAACCCATATTCGGGGTTAGTTTCAATCTTTATGTAAAATTCATAGATGTCAATGTCAGAAAAGTTTTCTCGTTCTCCCTAAAAAAATGTAAGCTTAAACGCAGAAAGTGCGTTATGGGAGCGAATTTTTATAGAAATGTTGTAAATAGCAAATTTGTTTTTCAATGAATCTTCGTAGAAATGAACTAATTGGCAGATCCCGACTTTTGAATTGGAAATTTTTTTTTCATGTGAGTGGAAACTAGGACCTCAAGAACCCATATCCGGGGTCAGTTTCAGTTTTAGTGAATTTTTATTAAAAATAATTCACTAATATAGAGGTATCGATGGTCAGACTTTGCCAATATATATATATATATATATATATATATATATATATATATATATATATATATATATATATATATATATATATATATATATATACACATACATATATATATCTAACCGAGAACTCAAAAAATTAACCTATTTAGATGAAACTCGGCAAATACCTTTCTCTTATCACTGGCTTGGACGAGTTCGTTAGCTAGGAAAATCGAACTAGGTTTTCTGGAAGAAATTTGAGTCTTCTTTCGAAACAAAATTTTGTCTCCGAAATTTAAAAATATATTTTAATCAAATTCGGCTAATATTTTACCTTATGAAATACCTTACTACACACCAAAATTCAACTTTCTAAGTGTATATAAAATTGAGTAATTCAAATTTAAAGCATTTAATGAAAATTCACTACCATAACGCACTTGCTGCGTCCCGATTTTATATATATATATATATATATATATATATATATATATATATATATATATATATATATATATATATATATTTGTCTGTGTGTATCACACCAATAACTCAAATACTTACAGGCCGATTTTGATAAAATTTGGATCAGTTCATTAGCCAGGAAACTTTCACCAGGTTTTCTGGTAAAGTTTTGAGTCTTCTCTGGAAAAAAAATGTATCACAAAGAATAAAAAAGTTCTGGTAACCAAATTTGGTAGGTACGTTTTTGATGTAAAAAGTAAACTTTACATTAAAATTTAGATTTCTATGTTACAAGAAAAAAAACTTATAAAAAATATTTCGTGCCAGACCATTTCTATGAAAATTTACTACCATAACGCACTTGCTGCGTCCAGACTTCTTTTTAATGAAAGCATGCATCAAATTTGTATAGGAGAAACAATGTAAGGAACCATATTGCATTATGTTTTTAATAAAAGACATCCAACTAAGTAAAGGGCTTTCATTAATTCCCGAACCCCACGTGACCGGATTCTGTCTCTCTCTTAGTGGAATATGATTTTATGAGTTGGCTGTCCAAAAAGTAACCAAAAAAACCACTAGACCAGGGACCCTAAAGTTACTAAATCAATTGACAATTGACAGTTCAGTCCATTGGCGCTCGATTCTTTTTGACGGTTATTTTGTATGTATATTGTGCATTTTCCAAGTTCGACCAATGTTTATCTTCTTCAAATAATTTTCTATCTGTTGTTCAATAAAAATAAACAGTTTTTATCAAAACTTAGCATTTTCATTTCGTTTTTACGTAAGTTAAAAGTGTAGATATGATAAGGTTATGCTGTTGACGGTATTCAACATCGCATGGCACGAAGCCCTACCAAATCTGTTCGTCGGTAATTTGCCGAAACAGGTACATATTTATTCAATGTTACTCAATACACATTCCTAAAACCGTAAATTAGAATTTTAAATAATCGGACCTCAATCTGTTTACGTACATTACAAAATTTTTATATCTATACAAAATAAAAGTAATATTTTATTGTTTTTAATTTATTTTTTTAACAATCAACAACAGTAAACCATACATAAACAGACCTGCTGTTAAAAATACTAAATAATATATATATATATATATATATATATATATATATATATATATATATATATATATATATATATATATATATATATATATATATATATATATATATATATATATATATATATATATATACAGGCTGTCTCTAAAAGGTCTGTACAAAATGCTATAGCAGATTTCTTAGGCTAAAATATAAGGCCCTAGCCCAATTTACCTTAGTCCAGAAGTTGATAGTTTTCGAAATACAGGGTGTTGTAATTATTATACGTTGAAACTATCTTAGTTATAACAGGATTTGTATGAAATTTGGTGCATAGAGGTTTTTCAGGATGAGCAATCCATGTTTGGTCATGGTTTGGATGTACCTTGTAGAGGGCGCCACCAGCAGCCCTTTGTCTACATTTAAAGCTCAACAACTTTTTCTGTCTCGGCATATCAAATTTCTTATAAGAAATTTGTATTACCTGATATGTCATATATTTCTATTAAAATTTGGATCATATTCAATATTTTCATTAATAAAACGACAAAAGCGTAGTCTTAATTCGAGGTCGGTAGGTAAAAGCTCGTGCACTGTTTGGAGGTGAAATGAATGTAACTGCTGGTTTCTTTAAGTCCTGTTCACCATATCCTTAGAAACTCCAAGTTCCAAACTAATTTGTCTGGTGTATAAACTCGGATCTTCTTAAATTCGTTCTTAAATTTCTTCCTCGACATTCGTTGTTCTAACAGATCGATTCCGTCCACAATCAAACTTATCAGGAACAAACCTACCGGTTTCTCGTAGATGTCTTTTAACAGCGGCAAATGTTTGTTGACTTGGAACGTGTCTATTTAAAAATATTTCTTGATATTTTCTGACCGATTCCCGACAATTTACTTGGAAATACCATAAACTAATATCATATCGGTCATATCTGCGTTAGTCTAGGGTACGGCCATAGCGAGAAATTGACGAAAGAAGTGATAGTTTTTAAAACGACAGTGACAACTTGTCAGACTTAATTCTTTGACACTACTATTTGGAACTAATGACAATACTTAGTAATGTGGAGTCGCTCCTACGATGAATTTTAAAACGCAATGAAACACTTAAATTAGATTATCACAGAAACGACTCCCCAAATCAAAATCCAAAAGGCATACCTTTTTGGAAGATAACATATCAGATAATAAAAATTTCTGATAGAAAACGTGATATACCGCGTCAGAAAAAAGTTGTTGAGCTTTAAATGTAGACAAAGGGCTGCTGGTGGCGCCCTCTGCAAGGTACATCAAAACTATGAACAAACATGGATTGCTCATTCTGAAAAACCTCTAAGTACCAAATTTCAGGCAAATCCTGTTCTTACTACGAGATATAGTTGAAAAGGAGTTTCAACAAATGATAACTTCGACACCCTGAATTTCCAAAACTATAAACTTTTGGACTAAGGTAAATTGGGACAGATGACAGGTCCTTATATTTTAGCCTAAGGAATCTGTCATGGCATTTTGTACAGAACTTTTAGAGACAGCCCTGTATATATATATATATATATATATATATATATATATATATATATATATATATATATATATATATATATATATAATAAATATTGTTTACATATATTACGCCTTTTTGTAAGATATCCGACTATTATACATTACGTAAGTTGTTTATTTAAATTATCAAAGCAAACACTTATATGGGATGATACATTTGCATCTCACGTCATCCAAGATGTGATTTTCGGTACTCCGACCGTGCAGGCTTGAAAAAATTGCATTGTATGTTATTGACTCCCAAGTTTTCCTGGGTTTTACTTTATCAAGGATGACACACATTTCCTTCTCCATTAAACGCTATTGATAAAACAAATATTTCATTTACCAAATTGAGTTACGCAACCATCTGAGAAAGTGCAAACAACGTTAGGAGTTTCAGTGATGAAAATGTTCTTATTTCCATGTGATTTAACAAAGAGTACGGTAGTTGGCACAGTCTAACGTTACACTGTAATGCTTCTCGAGCGTACGTTTCTCTATATAATGTAAATGTTGAAAGCATTTTACATAGTATAAGTAATATGCTCCACATTCATAAACAAATTTTCATGTCTAAAGCATGATGCCTATTCGCGACTTACGAGTTTATGTGTTGTCTTAGGCTTCCACGTTGATACCTCATTCGGCACATCCTCGAGTTCTAAATGGAAGAGGCGGATATCTACAAGAAACGTGATTCGAATTAAACGACCCAAATCTAATAAAATATACTCATAGTGAAGGTCTTGTCAGTTTGAAAGATATCTTCTGAATATAGTCTATCCCTAAATAAATTTGAGCAGTTGAAATTTCTATTTTCTTTACATCGTCCCGATTATATATTTACTTTAACGATCCAGATCAAATTGAGTTCCAGAATAATCACCACATAAGCACCGTGTGTGAAGTAAATTCTCAGTGTTACACTTTGGGATTAAATGTAATTCAGATACCGTAAATGAAAATGGCTGAGAAAATTTTGCGTTGAGATACATATAAATGTGTTATTTTGTTTGCAAACATGATTAAATCAAGTGACGCATTGCTTTAATTCTTGCCACAATATTTCGGCTTATTTGAAAACGATAATTTTCATAGAACACAACCGAATTATACCCAGATCAGGATCCTATATTTCAAAGTAGTTATGTAAGGTAAATCTAATTCTGTAGGGTTCTTGCAATGCTTGGTTTTAGCTGAGTTTTTATGGTCTTTCATCTTGTAGCGAATTTTTGCAAAAAACATTCACTAATGAGGAGATCGCAACCTTCAAACTTTTATATGTATATGTATATGGATATGTATGTACTACACCAATAACTCAAAAAATAATTGGCCAATTTTGAGGAAATTTGGCAGGTACCTTCCTTTTGTGAGTGGTTTGGAACTATGAAAACTATGGCAACGAAAATTGGTACTCAGGTTTACATAATAAAAGTAAGCTATATACCAAAATCAAATCTCCAAAGTAACAGAAAAATAAGTTATAAGCACTTAAAGAAAAAAAATGATTATGCCGTTGGTGTTCAGAGAATGACACAAAACAGAAACATTTTGTGTGGTTGATGAACTTTATTAAATACACATTGCAAACAGAGAAAAAAAATTGGCGCAAAAAGGTAAAGACATACCAGGAAGAGTACCTTTTAGTGAATTTTTGTAAAAAAATCGCGACTTCTGAGTTTTGAATTTTTTTTCAAATGAACGCCAACTAGGCCCCATAGAACCATAGCCGGGGTTAGTTTTGGTTTATATTTGTTTACGTATATGCAGGTGACGCATTTGTAGGGTAAAGCTCAATATATCCGTTATTATAGAAGATACGGGAAAAAGTTTTATACGTTAATGTTAAAATTATTTTGGCAATCACACGTGGCCCAAAAGACTTTGGTAATGCAAATTTACCTTTTTTAATCGAATACCCGGTATATTATTGAAATAAATAAAATAAATTTGATAGCATTTACTGGTTTAGAGTTATTTCAATTGTTTTGCAACTTTTCGCATTTTTGGCACATATTAATAATTCTGATAGATATTAACATAGCGGAGTTTCAACTGGTTTTTGTTGTTAACATTTGTACAAAAAGAACAAGATTATGTATACAGGGCGCTAACATTTACGCTCTCAAATAGTGACTAAATCTGCAAAAATTCAAACTGCTGTAACTCAGTTTTTTCTAATGGAGCAGCCGGTATTTTGTATTTCAGAAGGGAAGCCCATGTTTTGCGCTTTAAGTTTTGTCAAACACTTCTTTACCTACAGACTCAGTTTTGGAAATATTTACATTTATAATAGCATGCTATGATTTATGTAGAGATGAATTTAAAAAAACAAGTGTTTACTTCAATTCCAATAACCTATCAGATTATATGATTATTTAGCGACTTTTTAAAGAAAAATATTAAAATATTTAAAATAAGTTTGGTACAAAAAATGTAAGAAAATGATTATCTATCTTTACATTTTAGTAAATTTTTATTAAAAAAAATTCACTAATAGAGAGGTATCGATGGTGAGTCTTTGCAAAAATTTTTTCAAATGAACGCGAACTAGGACCCCTAGAACCCCTGTCCGGGGTCAGTATCGAATTTTATATGTTTATATATATACATACATATATATATATATATATATATATATATATATATATATATATATATATATATATATATATATATATATATATATATATATATATATATATATATATATATATATATATATATATATGTGTGTGTGTGTGTAGGTATCCATCCGATAACTAAAAAAATAATCAACTGAGTTCGATGAAACTAGGCAAGTGCCTTTATTTTATTAATGGCTTGGACAAGTTTGTTAGCTAGGAAAATCGGACAGGGTTTTCCGAGAAAATTTTGAGTTTTATTTCGAAAAACATTTTTTTCTCCGAAAATTACAAAGTTATTTGAATGAAATTTTTTGAGTATCTTTTGACCTTACTTCGTACCAAAATTAAACTTTCTGAGTTTAACGTAAATTGAGTTATTCAAATTTGAAGCATTTAGTAAAAATTCACTACCATAACGCACTTGCTGCGTCCCGCTATATAACTCAAAAAATAATGAACCGATCTTGATCAAATTTGGTGAGTACCTTCCTTTTCAAGTGGCTTGGATAAGTTAGTTATCCAGGACCATCGGACCAGGTTTTCCCGGAAAATTTTGTATTTTCTTTAAAAAAAAATCATATCTCCGGAACTAATAAAGTTAGGGCAACCAAATTTGGTACACGTGTATTGTATTATAAAGAGTGAACCCTGTACCAAAATTTAGTTCTCTAGCTTCAAAGACAAATAAGCTATGGGCAGTTAAAGAAACAAATTTTGGAGTTTCCCTCAAAACGTCCAACTCGCAATTTTAGACGTCAAAATTGGCATGGTTTAGGCAAAGAACGTAAAACAAATACGGAGTGTGAAAAGAAAATGTTGCAAGAAGAGTGTTCTGCGAACCCTTAAGTTTTAGATTCACCCGTCATTATCCTTCATTTTACTAAAATATTTGCAAAAAAATCATTTCAATTAGACCCTTTCTCTGATGCTTTGGCTGTCGGTTTAGTTAAGTTGATGCTTTCGCTGTAGGTTTCGTGAAGTTTATGGTTTAACGGTCTATAATTTTTAGCAAATTTTCGTAGAACAAATTCGTTAATGCATTTTTGCATTTTTTATCGAAATATGATGCGTTTGTAAGAAGAAAATCTGAACGCAGTAAGTGCGTTTTGGTAGGGAATTTTCATTAAATCCTTCAAATTTAACTCAATTTGCTATTAACGTAAGCTTTGTTGGTTAGGAAACCAACATTTGAGTTTATTTTCAGAAATTTTTTCTATATTTTCAAATCATAAGTAATTTTGATAAAATATAGTACATTGGTTCTACTACATAGGCTATACGGGTAATCAGATTGATGCCTGTTCGCATTTGCTATTAAAAGCATTTTTATGAAAATTCACTTTTATAACACACCTTTTGCACCCAGACTTTTGAAAAATGTTTATATTTTTTCAAACAATAAAGTTATTTCGATGAAATCTGGTACATTGTTTCTACTATATAGGCAGCCAAGTTTGATGCCTGCTTTCATCAAAGAAATACATTTGCTATTAAAACATTGTAACGCACTTGCTGCGTCCAGACTTTTTTGCATTTGTTTTCTAAATATAATAATGTAAGAAAAAAATTCAAGACGCAATAAGTGCATTTTGGTAACGGATCTTCATTAAATGCTTCAAATTTCAATAACCCAATTTGTAATTAATCTAAGGGTCGTTGGCTATGAAACTGTTTTCTCGGAAATATTTTAGGTCTTTCTTCCAAAAATTTGGCTACATTTTCAAACAATAAACTTATTTTGATAAAATATGGTACATTGTCTCTGCTATATAGGTTGTAGTGTGCGACAGAGGTGACCTCTTCTTTGATTGTCGATCTCACTTGTGCCTCAGAAAATCGATATTGAAAGCAATGCCGTGACCCTTTTAGTGTAAGTTACATTTAATTGATATTGTGTATTCTCTTAGCAAATTTTTGTTTAAAAAATATTTAGACATCGCATAGTACACGGGATTGATAGCTTTACGCACTCCCCGGAGGGCGAAACGTTCAGATTTTAGTGAATTTTTATTTAAAAAAATTTACTAATAGAGAGGTATCGATGGTGAGACTTTGCAAAAATTTTTTCAAATGAGCGCGATTTAGGACCCCTAGAACCAATATCCGGGGTCAGTTTCAATTTTTATATGTTATATATATATATATATATATATATATATATATATATATATATATATATATATATATATATATATATATATATATATATATATATATATATGTGTGTGTGTGTGTGTGTGTGTGTGTGTGTGTGTGTGTGTGTGTGTGTGTGTGTGTGTTTCCGTCTGATAACTCAAAAAATAATTAACCGATTTTAATGAAACTCGGCAAGTGCCTTTCTTTTATTAATGGCCTGGATGAGTTCGTTAGGCAGGAAAATTGGACGGGTTTTTCGGGAAAATTGAGTTTTCTTTCAAAAAAAAAATTTTTCTCCGAAAATAACAAAGCTGTTTTAATGGAATTTACTATATATTTTGCCTTGGGAGAGGACTTACTAAGTACCAAAATTCAACTTTCTCAGTTTATAGAAAATTGAGTTATTCGAAGTTTAAATTTTCTTTTGAAACAATTCTTTTTCTCCAAAAATTACAAAGTTATTTTTATAAAATTTGGTGGATATCTTGTCCTAGGAAATACCTTACTACCTACCAAAATTAAACTTTCTAAGATTATAGAAAACTGAGTTAATCAAATTTTTATAGCTCACTGCAGTGTTAAAATCAATGGTATTTTTCTCACTATTTTAAACACGTGGGTGGGGGACTGACGGAATTCATTCACAGTTGCTACTCATCTGCTCATATTCTCTGAATATGTTAAAAGACGTGGTATCTACTTCATTCCAAGTCACTATTAACCGACTATATATGAAATCAAATAAGTAAATTAAATCGATTGTCATAAAATATGTATTGCATTAAGACTAAGGGAAAAAGAAATAAAACATATATAACTGTGCACATTTTGGTTATATTTTAGGGAGAAATCGTCACTGCTTGAGAGAGGTATTGTCACAGCATAATATCTTATTAAAGTTCATTTGTAAATAGGTTTAATTTTTATATGTTTATATATATATATAAATAACTCAAAAAATAATAACCGATTTCGATGAAACTTGGCAAGTGCCTTTATTTTATTAATGGCGTGGATGAGTTCGTTATCCAGAAAAATCGGACGGGCTTTTCCGGAAAAATTTTGACTTTTCTTTCGAAAAACTTTTTTTACTTCGAAAGTAACAAAGCTGTTTTAATGAAATTTAATATATTGTTGCCTTAGGAAAGATCTTACTACGTACCAAAATTCAACCTTCTAAGTTTAGAGAAAATTGAGTTATTCAAATTTTAAATTTCCTTTCGAAAAAAATGTTTTCTCCAAAAATTACAAAGTTAGTTTAATGAATTTTTGTGGATATCTTGCCTTAGGAAAGACCTTACTACGTATTAAAATTAAACTCTCTAAGTTTATAGAAAATTGAGTTATTTAAATTTGAAGCATTTAATAAAAATTCACTGCGTCCCGAGTTTTTAACTTATAGTCAAAAACATTGCCGCACCCTTGGTTGTGTTAATTTACAGTATGTACTGAAAAAGTTAAATGTTGTTCTACTGGTAGCCGAGCCGAGGACCCTTACCAGGACACGCTCTTACCTCTGGACCACCGAGGCAGCAATCAATCTTTCTTTAGAAAACATAATTTGAAATTTCGTCTCTGCAGTAATTCCAGCTTCATTGCCTCTAAGTTCCAATAAACCAAAGCGTTAATTCCTGTAATGAAAAAATCACATAAAATATGTACCGAGACGATAATATCGTTTTAATAACACTTGATTTATTTCCTTAATCTGTGCAGGTGTAGCTGGCAGTCCTGGTCGCAGAGCTAAGTTGGCGAGACTGCGGCGTTGTCACAGCTGAAATCATTCACACACAAAGGAACCCCTCTCGTCGATGTGATACTAGACAATAGGGTGTCTAAAATAAATCGAATGTCGCAGAAACACTACTAAAATTAATTGTACGATAACAGGGCTTATATAAAGGGTATTATATTTTGTAATAAAATAAAAATTCGTAGTTTAATAAAAAGGTTAATACAAAGCCAGAGTTTAGAAACTCTCTTAAAATATTGATTTAGTCTGAGCTGTTTCAAAAGGATTTTTGCTAAATCCCGTTTTATTATTCTCCTTCGGTGGTCCGGTAGTGAGAACGTTAGCTTCTGGACTCAATGGGTCCGGATTCAATTCCTAATAGAAACGTCAAATTATTTTTCAGTACATACATCAATAGAGTTTGTCGCCTTCTGTTCGAGCAAGTGAAATGTCTTCAGGGTTGATCCTTCGGAGGGGGCGTAAAGTAGTCAGTCGCATGTAATATGCGATGTTGGGCACGTTTTCCACCCTGCTTGTAGAAAGAGAGCAGTTTGGAATAATTTCCAGGGTTGCGAGGTGAAACTACTCCCTGGCGCTGGTGATCAGCCATAGTCGCGAAAATAGACCGGCTTTGAGAAAACCGAACACACACACACACACACACATATCTTTTATTAATGCAATTATTTTATAATTTGAGATTTTTTTTTCAACTTACAACATATAGATTATAAAAAGAGTCCAGACGCAGCAAGTACGTTATGGTAACTAATTGTCATAGAAATGTTTTTTTTAATGTTTTATATGTTTCCTTTTACTTAAAGGAATTTAATTTAGTAGAAAGTAAAACCTAAATAGTATAAACCATGTATCATATTCCATAAAAATAACTTAATCATTTGAGAAAGTACAAAAGTTTTCCGAAAATAAAATTATAATTGGTCCGATAAAACTGGTCGGACTTTTCTGGCCAACAAACTAATCCAAGCTATTTACCCAAAAACTACACCTGTCAAGATACCGAAAAAAAATTTGACACGAAATTATGCAAAAAATTTGTTTCACAAACATTTGCCGTTTGTTTTACAAAGATTCTAAGTAGTCTTACACGAAAAATATATAAAAATCTTTTACGAAAATTAAAAAAAAAGTTTTTTTCACTAAAATTTGCAGTTTTTGTGTAATTTTTTTTACAAATATTTGAATAAAATTTTTGCACATGAATCCGCAAATGTTTTTTACAATCATTTATTAAATTATTAATTAATAGCATTTCACAAAAATTTAACAAAAAATTGCTGAAGACCGAAAGCAGTTTCAGGGAGAAACTGACCAAATAATTTATATATATAAATTAGCTAACAAAATTAATAAAAATCAAATTATATACCTAATCTGTAATTATAGTGAAAAAAAAGGAAAATGTTAGTGGCTTTTCACGCAAATTTTAACTAGTGAAAGTAAAGAAAAATAGAATCGGATTTTTTTTGCAAAAATTGGAGCATTATGGCATAACAGGAAATGCAGCATCTGGGAAGGTTTCTGTTGATGCAGAAGAAACTTGTCCACACCATGTTTGGCCTACCGTCTTCCGCATCTTGTAGACCATTGTTTATGCGGTATGGTATTTTAACAGTGACGTGCCTATATATGCTTGAGGCGCTTTGTTATGTCAGAAAAATATTGCAATTTTTAGTACCTGCGGTAATATTACAGCGTATGAAACAACAGGCCAAAGATTTGTATGTTCTCCCTTATATGATCAAACAGATCAATCGGGCACCTCGCAACACTGCAATACGCTTATATAATCATTTACCTGACAGCGTCAAAAATATGAGCAGCCTCAGGCAATTTAAGCTTTCTTTAAATACGTTTTTTAGAGAGCATTCTTTTTATTCCCTGGACGAATATTTTAATTTTAAATTTCAGCGCTGATAAGCTGTTTTTTGTGTTTTGACTACTTCCGATATCTTGTAGAATCTATGGGTCAGTCCTAATAAATAAATAAATAAATAAATATTCATTATTTCGTGTCGCAAGCGGTCAGAAATAAAAATGTCATTTAAAACTTTCACTTAGAAGTTTCATTTGACATTTGTGAAAACAATTTATCAACTATTTACCTATATATTATGAAAATGTAAACATAGATAATCTTATCAAATTAATTATTCCTTACTTTTTTGTTCCAATGTTAATTTAAATAAATTACTACTTTTCTTCGAAAATTCGCGAAATCATCTCATAATCTGATCGGGTATTAGAATTGAATAAAAAACTGAAAAAAAAATTAAACTGATCGCTACATGAATTTAGGTATGCGATTATAAATGAAAATATTTTTAAAACTATAGTCTGACACAAAAGGAGAAGCAGAGGACATGCCCTTCACTTCTGAAACACAAAATACATGTCGTTTCATTTTAAAAAATAGGTAATACAATAATAAAAGTCTGTAATTGATAAAAATTTAATTTAAAACCAGCCCAACACGCAACGTACATACACACATGCACAAATTTGAAAAAATTTAGTTTGAATTTTTACAAAATCAGACAGCATATGCCAGCGCTCTGTATATAGCATGTCGATTTTTTCTACAAATTATATAAGCGAAAACCTTTCTGAATACGTCGTTTTGATGGGACTTCGATATTTCTTGGTGAAAATTCCGTATCACAATTTTTGTAATGTGTCAAAAAGGTGAACAGTTGCAAAACAATAATTGAAGTAACTCGAAAACGATAAACAATATTGATTTTTTTCGTACAAGCATGCATTATGATTCGATGAAGATGCAAAAAATGCAATAATATAAGGGTGCCCTATAAAAAAACTGATACCACCAACTACTTATGGGCCACGCTGCGGTTGTGAAGATAATTTTATAAGATGCAGCCCAAGATATCCCTTAGTTAACGTATATATTTTTTTCTTTTATCTTGTATAGTACCCCGGATGTAAGTTCTAGGGAGGCGTAGTTCGCACTAATTAGAAGAAATTTGTTTAAACTTCGAAAGTCGCAGGCACCTCAATACGAATCTGCTTTCAAAACGTCAGAGAAATGACTGAAATTAATCTTCTACAAATATTTCAGTTAAATGGTAGATGATGACTGTTGAAGCTGAAACTTAATTATGGCTTTGTAAAACATACTTCCTGCGACATTTGCTCTACATAACCCGTTTAGGTTCTTTGGTAAAAGTTGCCTATTTTGACGTTTCAGAACGTGACTCTGACGTTTTAAAAAGAAACCTATACAATTTTAAACTAAAATTTCTGGTATTTCTTGACCCTTTCGCACAGTAAAATTATTTTTATCTATAATATATAAGAAATGTGTTATCTACAAAAAAAATATCTTGTACGATCTTCTGATCACCTAACTTTTTAGATTAACTTAGAGATAATAATAATAATATTAATACTATATATATTCAATTTGTATATACAAATGTTATAAATGTTTACAAATGTAGACTAGAAAGTAAAGAAATTAAAATTTGAACACATCTAGAAAACCCCACAATAGTCCTAGACTTGTACGTGGGTGTGAAAAATATGGAATTATATAACTGTTACTACATAATAATTGATTTCTACATATACACAGTAAATACAAAATCAACCAGAGATACACAGATATAATATGCACACGAGGAATATATTTAAGCAAACTTAGAACACAAATACACATATATAAGGCCAGATGCATTTCGACTATAATTGGAACCGCATACCGGTTTCGCTCTCATTAGAGCTCATCAAACTACAGTCAGAATATACCCAAGAGCAAGTTCGGGTTAAGGTAGTCAGACTCGTAGAACATAGTGAGATCTACAACAGTGTCGCCATGACGCTAACCTTGTTAGTGAAATGAGTGCCAGGTCTTTAAACACACGTGCTGTGGTGATTTGGGTTCTCCAAGTGTACTTATTGAATTCCTTGGTCAAAAAGGCTAACATCAGTCACTTTCAAAAGCAGGTGCCCCGAAGAAATGCAACATATACATATATACATACGTAATATATATATATATATATATATATATATATATATATATATATATATATATATATATATATATATATATATATATATATATATATATATAATGTTAGTTTTAGATCACCCTGTATATATTATTACTGTTTGACTAAGAATTGATTTTATATGAATATCTTTAATTTTAATTTGATTTCAATTCTAATTTATATATGTAAAGTATTTCAATTTGATTTTGAGAATAATCCCTACAGGCTACACTTAATGCACATTTATAGTTTATACAGATTTATATTGATTTTTGTGTTAAAGTGTCAATAAACAAACAAATAAATGATTCGTGTTTTACTGTTCACTTCAAATCTGATGTGTCTGTGTATTGCTGGTATACGCTTTGCCTCTGTTATATTAGCAATAAACACATATATAAATATAAATATTATACTCGCCCATTAATTGATACTTCTTCGGCTGCTCAGCATTTTTGACTATATCTCAGTTAGTCGGTTCTAATTGATAAATGGTGCTATATGCCATTAATTCCTATGTTTTACAAATATATTTAAATTTGATTAGTAATTGTAGAGTTTTTCTTATTGGATCCTCTACTGTTTTAAAATCAATAACAAAGTTTTATTTATTTAAGTGACAGGATTTTACAATTGATCTAATTTTAAAGCAAAAATGGCCAAAACTTATTCCTTCTATTTTAACTTTGATACACTATCCGCCCTCTATGAGCTTGCTTGCAAAACACTATGGGAATTTGGTTTAAATTTCATGTATATTGATGAAACCTGCTATTATGATCTAAACATTTATTTCATAATAACAGATGGATCGTTTATGCATATAGGAAACTTGCTTTTACTGTGACTTATTACTTGTGAATTATGATGTACCTTAGCGTCCGCTGATAGTATATACAGGTAATATTTGGCTGTTTATTGCCTGTACATTCATTTCTCGTCGTAACTGTATGGTCTGGAACATCTACTGGGTTGTTTGTTTACTTGTTGGACACATTAAATACTATTTACGCACGAATTCACTTAAAATTCCATAATATACCTGGACGGTAAAATTGACGCTGGTACTTTTCTTAGCGTTCAATAAACAATCTTCTTCTATTCTCAAACGGAAAACGGATATCATCGAAAAATAATCTTGAACCCTATTTCCTTATCTTGTTTAAAGTCATAGCCAGCTGCCTGGAAATTATTTTCGACATTTCATACTTCTCGTCTTTTGTTCCTGAGCTGCATAACATCGACAACCATGGGAAATTATCGTTGATTTTGCTCTTTGACAGGTGAGTTTAATTTAGATAACCGCCAAATTCAAATCCTTCACTCAAATGTCATTTACAAACAGAAAATTCCTAAATATAGACAAGTCATTTGTATAACCTAACTTATTCCACATGTAAATAATGATTTTTAATACAACTAAAAAACACTTTTAAAATGTTCATTCTTGCTTGGGAAGTTCTTTTCTTTTAAAAACCACTGTTGTCTTTATTAGTGTTCATTTCACAACTTATTAATATACTGAGTGTTTTCAATACATTTTGTTTTGAAATTATGTGAGTAACATATTTTGACAATATTTATTTGGTTTAACATTAACCTGTTTTATTAATTTTCAACAATGATTCAAATGCAATATTTCTTTTTAGCTTATTCATATCACATGTATTCAGTACTAAATAACAGTAGCAACGAATATGTCTGGTGACCATGTGTTGTTATTTATGGTTTTTATGTGGCTAGCATCGTGTAATATGGATGATTTGTATTGGAATGGCTTTGGATATTCACTGACATGAAATACAATTTACAAAAAGAGTACATACACATTTCGTGCAAACTGTAAGTATTGTTTGAGACTTTTTATCATATCAATTTATATATATATATATATATATATATATATATATATATATATATATATATATATAATACAGGTCTATAAGATAAATATAAAACCAAAAGGTACACAAACAGTCTTCAAGTAATAAACAATTTCGCTTGCTTACAAGCGAAATAAAATTAGCTAACTTTATTATATTGCTTAAGAAACAACTGAAGAAATGAACGCCAACTTCAAATGATTGATCTGAAAAATAACTATGGTTTCTGATCCGTTGGCTGGATTGGAAATTATTATTTTTTTGTTACTGTTTTTCCTTCATATGACACGTCATTTGGATATTGTTTTGATTGTCACTTCTATGGCTGTGGTGGTTACCTATGTCGAGACGGAAGTAGTCGTTGCCATAAGCTTGGATATAAATGCTGTTGCTAGCTCCTAAATCAGGGACGTTGACAAGCCCTTTGTGCTTTTTGGCCTTGTTTGATAGTGTGCTTCTGTAAGAAATTGGTGATGTTGTAGTGTTTGCAAATAAACTTTAACAGTTAGAAAGCCTTGGGCTAACATGACAAAGACAACGAGTTTGTGTTTTGTGGAATTTACATCCAATAGAACGTGTCTGATAGCCACCGGCCGCACTAACCAGTCTTTCCTCATTTTTATATTGCCAAATACCTACGGACAAAAGGTAAATCTGATGCAGATCAGGTACTTGCATCTCTGAATAAAGATGATCGCTTGGGTAGGTGTTAACTCTTGTTACCAATCATCTTTGGAAATCATTTCTGAGCTACTCCTAGTCTTCTTATATGTCTTCTTACAGCTCCCCCAGGCCAGATGCCATATAGTAGATGAGGCACGACCACAGATTAATACGGAATTATAGGGTTAAACCAATCAAATAACTCCCAATATTGTTTGAATATACTGCTCGTCTATTTTTATTTGCACTTAGTTTACTTTTTATAATTAATTTCAAAAATTTGTTTGCCATCGCTGTGTTACTTCCGAGGATATACAAATTTTCCGACAGAGAAATTAAAATTGTTCTGGAAAATAGGTCTGATTTTTCTTGGCTTACAGACTTATCCAAGCCACTTGTAATAGGAAAGTACTCACCAAATGTTATCAAATTGGAAAGATCACCTTAGTGAATTTTCTTTAAAAAAAAAGCCACTAGTGAGGAGATCTCAACTTTTGAATTTTGAAAAAATTTCTTCGAAAGAGCGCGAACTAGGCCTCGTAGAACCCATATACAAATTATTTGTCAGAGATGTAAAACGAAGCCCAATCGACTAAATTACATTTAATAAATTTGGCCATAACAGTGAAAATGAAATGAAACACATTTTGTATATAGTACCTACAGATAAGATTTTTTTGAGATCAGTGATCAAATTATGAGTAAAAACAATGTATTGTAATGTTACTCTCCGTTAGAAATAATTATATTATAAGAATACTATTTGTAAATGTAAATGAACATGTTTGTACTTTCTGATTCGATTAACAAAATTCACAAACGAATATTATGACGTTATTTGTCACTTGTGACGTCACGACAATATAATACGGCATGACAAAATGCCAACGTTGCAAACAAGATCAAGCAAGAGATTTTGCAACCACAGGGTATGGTGTTGACACAAGAAAAATAATTTGATGATTAGGCAAGAAAAACAGACACGTATAGGGGGAGCCGTCAGAAAATCGACAAGAAGAAAGAATCAGATATAAAAGAAAATTTAGAAGATTAGAAATTTATTCGAGTTGAGAGAGTGAAAATCACTAAGAAGAAAAAATCAGATATAAAAAAATTTGAAAGATTCGAGGTTTGTTCGCGTTGAAAGAGAGAGAAAATTAAGAGGAGAGTAAAAAAATCAGAAAAGCATCAAAATTTAGATTGATCAGCGACTTTTAAATAATTGAGTAAAGGAAAGGATATTACAAACAATAAGTCTATTGAAAGTTACAAGTGAGGTTCAAGAAGGTCGCAATAAGAATAACAATTGGCAATAAATAAGCAACACAAATCAAGGTAGGAGAACATTTATATTACAGTGAACTTTTCAAGCAGGTCAAACAGTTTAAGAGAAAGGAAAAATTAAAAGTGATAAAGTTTTCAACGGAGAAAAGGGGGAACAAGTTTTGATTAACGAAATTTAATATTTGTAAGAAAAGTAAAGACAAATTGTGTTAGTTATAGAATTTTAGATTAAGAAAATTCTTATTTTTCATATCTTTTACCAGCCAGATTTGTATAAAAAAATTGTGAATTGTGTGAACGTAATTATGGTTTGAATTCACAATTTGATTATTGCTAGAACCCAATCCTTGTTTCTTAGTTTTGATATAAGCTGGAGCCCCCCTGTAGAAAAGAGAACTTTTGTTCCAAATCATTTTGAGCTAGGCCGTAGTAATAAAAAAAACACATATAGAAGAGTAGATAATCATAGGTACTACAATAA
The DNA here is from genome assembly GCA_964006375.1 of Tillus elongatus. Classification (NCBI taxonomy): domain Eukaryota; kingdom Metazoa; phylum Arthropoda; class Insecta; order Coleoptera; family Cleridae; genus Tillus; species Tillus elongatus. Next base: position 188,188,008 of record OZ023262.1, on the reverse strand, counting down.
TTGGCAGCCAGCAACGTGAGGGCATGTTTAGGCAAGTTTGGGTGATTAAATAAATAAAAGAAGGCTCTAGAAAATAAAAATTGAATTGACGGTCGAAAAGTTATATAATTATTTAAAAAATTATTTTTCGACAAAATTGCTAGAGCTTCGTTACTGCATCTCTGTGTATATCAGTAATACTACTGCTATTGCTACTTTCCTAGATACTATTGTTGATCAAACTGCGTATTTCTCATATATTTTATAAAGATTCTATATACATTGTTTCTAATATATAGATTATACTAGTAACCAAATTTAAGGCCTGCTTTCTTAAAAAAAAACACACATATTTGCTATTAAAATAATTTTTATGAAAATTCACTACCATAACGCACTTGCTGCGTTCAGACTTTTTTAATGTTTCATTTTGACATTTAGAGAAACAATAGTGCACATATTTCATACGTTTTGAACAAGATCTCATTTTTGTTTAAAACGCCTGAATAAGTTTGTCACCTTTGAGTCTGAAATTATAATTTGGTTTTTGTTGATATTGAAAAAACCGGTTTGATTAGGTTGACTAAAACGAAATAATACTGGCGATTAATAAGCAAAAATAACTGCTACGTTTATAATTTGGCAGATACTTTACTTTTCTAAATATAAATTAAGTTTCCTTCTGGAAATGCATTGTATAACTTTAATGAAATTTGTAATACAAGTTTCTTTTCAAGAGACTCACACTGTCTACAGATATAGCAAAATTTAGTTCTACAGCTTCATATAAAATTGAGTTTTCGGAATTTTATTCAAAAGGATTTAGAACACACGTTTTTTTATAATAGAGCTATATCGATGGTAACACTCTCGGAAGAATTTTTCAAATGTGCGCGTACTAGGACCTCTAAAATTGATCGTCTGTGTAAGTCTAAAGTATTAACTTTACTAATATGTCGTATAATAATAGTGTACAATTCTCATGATAATTCGTTACTATAACGCACTTGCTGCGTCCCGAAAGTTTTTGTCATCAATAGGATATGTGAAAAATGGTTTTGGCTAATTCCTTAAACCTTTCTAACCTTTAATGATTTAAACAAGTTTATTTTATGTGATATAAATAAGCTAGGCAATAAACCGTAAATAAATTATATTTTGTCTGGTAATACCAACGACAGATAAAATTATAGCTATTGTTGAAATAATAATAAAACTCAAATAAGAATACTTTGTGTGGGGCAATCAATGTTTTAGTGCATAATAAATTTAAAAGTTTGTCATAAATGTAACTGTAGAACTTATTTGACCCTTTTTGAATAAGTAATGCAAACTGGCTTTAAAAGTAATGACTACTAAAAAGTGTATATATCATTCATGTTATTGCTTTAAGAATGGTGGGCTGGCGTTAAGTTAGGTACTCGTACACTAAAAATCGCTGTGGCAGATGAATAAACGTACCGAATGACTCACGTTACCGGCCTAAGTAAATTCATTTCGGGAATGTCGCGTGCAACGTGCAAGCACTATGAAATGAAAGTGCCAATAAATAACCCAAATCGAACTAGAACCACACCGCGGCTATTAGTATTATTGAACATCATTCGAACATAAAACGACCGACCATAGAAGGGCTGTGCTGTGTTTTAACACGGACAATCACCCTCACTCAATCGAGCCCTTATTTAGTATTTTCGTATAAATACACCATCCATCATTTTCACAAAATTGCATGCCTGTTACAGTTTGCATTTTTACACTCCACTCACAATAAGTTTTTATGGCTGAATGATTTTTATTAAGAAATTTGGGAAGCCGCACTGGAATAAATTTTCAAACGTTTCTCAGAAACTACGTATGTTAGAACACGCAATTTTTGTATCGATTCTATTGACCGTGTACAGAACAAAAATTTCTGAACGAAGCAAGTCCGTTATGGTAACGAATTTTTATAAATCCATTAATAAATTTTCATTAAGTAAATTCTCTAATAGAGAAGTAACGATTGTGAGACTTCTTTCGGAAATTTTTTCGACTGAGCACGAATTAGGGCCCATGCCCAAGGTCCGTTTGAATTTTTCTATGTTATATATATATATATATATATATATATATATATATATATATATATATATATATATATATATATATATATATATATATTGTTGAATATAAACAAATATGCACAAGATACAAAATACGAATAAGTTAAAAATTTTGAATTATCATGTTTATTAATAGGGTATAAAAGATATATATATATATATATATATATATATATATATATATATATATATATATATATATATATATATAAACAGAAAAACCTAAAACTGATCCCGTATATGGGTTTTAGGGTTTCTAGTTCGAGCTCGTTTCAAGAAATCTTTTTAAAATTCATAATTCGCGGTCTTCTCAATAATGAAATTTTTCTACGAAAATTTCCTAAAATATGGACTATTAAACCATAAGCTCTATAGCTGCAACTACTGCGATAGCATCAGAAAAAGGGTCTATTTGAAATGGATTATCCGAAATTATTTTAGTAAAATGAAGGACAATCATGGTTGAAGCTAAAACTTACGGCTTTATAAAACACACTTATTATGACATTTCTTCTAGATAATCAGTATTTGTTTCAGATTCGATGTCTGAAAATTAAAAATTTTGACGTTTCAAATCGCGACTTTGACGTTTTAAGAAGGAGAATAATAGCATTTTTAGAATGCTTTTTCTGCAATTTCTTGACTTTTTGCGCCAATAAAACTTAACCTTTAATTCAATTGGTTTTGTTAATCACACAAGATATTTTGTTCTTGTGCTTCCCTCTGATCACCAGCGGCACCCATTTTTTTTTTCAACGCCTATAATTTTTTTTCTTTCAACTTAGAGATCTGAGTTTCGGTGTTTAGGGCAAGCTTGAAAGTGGAAACCTATGCGCGAAATTTGGTTGTCATATCTCTCTTAATTTCAAAGATACAAAAATTTCCGAAAGGAAACTCAAACTTTTTCCGTAAAAACTTGTTCGATTTTCTTAGCTAACGAACTTGTCCGAGCCATTTACAAACGGAAGCCAGGTAGTAATTTATATATATATATATATATATATATATATATATATATATATATATATATATATATATATATATATATATATATATATATATATATATAGTGTGTCGCAAACTGGATGGGAATGTATTGCTATCTCCGTTATTACTAGAGATAGGGAGACGGTTAAATTGGCAATGTTTTGTAGAATTTAATGCTCGTTCCTAATATGACTTGTATTTTGCCCTGCTCTTTGCTTTTTCGAGTTATTTAAAAAAAACAAAAAATTTCGATTCCTTTTTTTTTCAATATATAAGTCGGCTTTGATCTGACATGTCTAAGACTTGCACATTATCAGGACACTTTTACAGAGTAATCTTTTTGTGCTATTCTCAACTTTGGATTGTCATTTGTTTTTGAACTACAGGTATCAACTTTTGTTTTTATTATGGCAGCCATATTGTATTTTTTGCTTATGTGATAGCCTGTGAACAGAGCTTTCCAATGATGTACAACCTGCTTGAGAAATCTTGTAATTGCATTGACAATTTTGAGAAAAACCGTTTTGAGGATAGTAGGCCATGAAATCCAATACCAGAAAACAAATGACAAAAAAAGTCTTCAAAAAGCAGTACGCCATGGAGTCTAACAATAGACTTCTACTTCTAACATAATTTTCCGTAAGGATTCACGATAAGAATATATTGTGATTTAATTTACAATACTTAATTACGTAATAATGCTAGGTAATATTATGTGAAACAGTTTAATTACGAAACCTGGCAATAACACATAGAAACTGAAACTCCACAAAGCAACACAATTAGAAACGGAACTCAACAAATATCAAAATAGTAACTGAAAAATACACTAAATAGAAAATTGTTCAATATGGCCACCGTTTTGTTTAATGCACTTTATACACCCTTTTAGGACTTCAAGAACACCAATGAACCGGCCTATTGTTACAAATGACACGATTATTAAGATTTTGGTATAAAAATTCCTAGACGATCCTAGCATTGTGAGCTGGACAACAGTCTTGTTGGTACGAAATCTCGTCTAAATTATGATGAACTCTTCTAATTGTTGGTAAGAAATCATTTCTCAATAGATTAAGATACCTTTCCCCAGTAAATGAAGTCCAAAAAAAAAAAAACGGACCAGCAATAAAGTTACCTAAAATTTTTTTAAACTGTCTTATCTAAAAATAAAAATAACAGTTTTTTACCTAATAAGCCGCACCAAACATTGATACCAAATCTGTCTTGCAATCGTCTTTCTTGCTTTAGATGGGGATTTGCCTATTATGGCGATTATACACACCACAATACGTAAATCCAGATTCATCAGTCCATATTACTTTCAAATAAAAAATTTCATCTTGCTGACATTGTCCTTGATACCATCTGCAGAATTGAAGCCGCTGAGGGTAATCGTCAGCATTTAAGCCTTGAGGATTGTAGGTTTGTATGAATGGTAATGACTTTGTTTTAATACATGGTGTACCGTACTTTTTGGAACGTTAATTTGTTCACCATAAAACCGAAACTTTGCGGAGGGCTTTCGTTTGAAACCTGTAAGAGGGCATTAGTTTTTTGTTTAATTCTAGGCATTGGTAGTTTCTTTGCGTGGAAGCTACCGTCGTTCAATAAATTGGTCACTATCCTGCGAAATATTTTGTTGTTTGGTTGTCGTCTATATGAGTAGTTGTTTCAATATGAATTTGCAGCTGCCTCAGTATTTCGGTTAGAACGAATATAACATTCCAACATGTCAAAATATTCTTCATTACTGAACATAATGTTGAATAATATTTAAAATAAACAGGAAACAAACTATTTAGTACAATATTTTAAGTAACTTGTTAAATACACCTCAAATTGTTTAGATAATTAAGAATTACAGTATTATTTGTCACGATAGTGTTATATCCATAGCAACCTTTCATCTGTTGTTTTTCAGTTGACTTGCGTTTAAAAATCAAACAATTTTCAGAGACGTCTTCGTAAATCATTATTGTGCTTTTTATTGAGTTCTGCTGGTAAATTTAGTTATTTACTAGGTTTACCTATTCAATTAAATTATAATAATTTTTTAGGATAATGTTGTAGTGTAAAATATCATTTGTAATAATGGGCCGATTCATTGGTTTGCTCAAAGTTATTATTTTTTTAATCCTAAATAATTGCGGAAACTTATGTTGAATCTATTGTTAGACTCCATGGCCTACTGCTTTTTGAACACTTTTTTTTTGTCATTTGTTTTCTGGTATTGGATTTCATAGCCTACTATCCTCGAAACGGTTTTTCTCAAAAGTGGCAGTGCAATTACAAAATTTCTTAAGCGTGTTGTAGATCATTAGAAAGCTCTTTTCACAGGCTATCACAAGAGTAAAAATCCAATATAGCTACCATAATAAAAACAACCGTTGATACCTGTAGCTCAAAAACAAATGACATTCCAAAGTTGAGAATAGCATAAAAAGATTAATCTGTAAAGAGTGTCCTAATAATGTGCAAGTGTTAGACATGTCAGGTCAACGCCTACTTAGATATTGAAGGGAAAAAATCGACAAATTTTGTTTTTTTCAAAATATCTCGAAAACGCAAAGGGGCAGGGCAAAATACCGGTCATATTTGAAACCAGCATGAAATTCTACATTGCTAATTTAATCTTCTCCCTATCTCTAATAATAACAGAGTTAGCCATACATTCCCATCCAGGACAATATATATATATATATATATATATATATATATATATATATATATATATATATATATATATATATATATATATATATATATATAACACAGATCTCCCCATTAGTGGTTAAAATGCCATTCAACGAGGCACAAAATAGTCAAGGGAAGTAATGACTTGTCAATTAAGATGCAAAGTTGTATACTTATGATAGATAAAATAGACTTACAGTGAAAATTTAATTAAAAGGGAGTAAAGATATCCAAAGTTATAAAAAGTATAAAAAGTAAAATCAGAATACCTTAAAATATATGCTTTATATATATATATATATATATATATATATATATATATATATATATATATATATATATATATATATATATATATATATATATATATATATAATTAATGGCGAAGCTTTGATGCCATCTAGCAGCCTAGCAGCATCCGGGCCGTTTCACTGCACTGGAAAGTTCTTGGCCAAGTCTGAGAGTTAAGTTTTTCCACCGCAAATTCTAAATTTTCTTCTTAAAAGTGCTATATCTTTGAAACTAGTTCATTTATGTTTACGAAATTTAACTCATAATTAGGATCAAACAACGGATGCAATGTGTTAAAATTCCGTTCTGCTAAAATTTCTAAGTTAATTTCTTCTGGCATAAAACTTAAGAGAATTTGGAGAATAATTTTCGATTTGAAATATTACTGTGCGGTATTGAGGTTAATAGAATAAACAAAGATGGACATATGAAATGATTTAATCGTTCTCAGTGTTTATAACCTGCGGAATGTCACTACGATTTAAGTGATTTTTGATAATGTATTGGTAGAAAAAAGAGACTCTGGAGCAAATTGTTTATAACAGTCAGGTTCTCAAATTTAACATGAAAATTTTAAACAAGTCCATGATATGCGTAGGAGATAAAGTAAGTTGGGTTATGTATTTCCAAACGTATCAAAATTATCAACTATAACGCACTTTCTGCGTCCTGACTTTTTTATTGTTAGCCTTGGGCAAAACTATTATTCAAAAGCGCATATTTAGATAACAGTTTTTATGGTGTAGGGAACGTAAAAATGCTTACCGCTTCATTTCTGTAGCAGTTGCAGCAGTTGATACAAAACTCCAGCCATATTGGTAGCCTGAGGGAATACTAAAATACATAAACAGTTTACCACAGAATACAAGGGTAAACTGATACTTTGTGCATCATTATTGGCTACATACTGGATTAATTCATTTTAAACTGGCTTTTTAGATATAATTGATTTCAGGGCTTTTCTATTTAGCATTCAAAGTGATTTACTTTTTGTAAAAAAAAACTTTCTGACTGTAAAATGTTTAGCTTCAACATACATTGGCTACCTGAACATCTTATCCAGGATCCGGCAAAATGAACTACACAATTTAAAAAGCTTATAGAAATTCATTAACTGGAATAATAAAACGCATTAATACATATTTCTAAACTCGAAAGACGGGAGTTTTTACGATTCAAATATAGTGCTTCGTAAATGGTCGTCGTTATGCCCAATGCATTCTTCTAATTGATTAGAAATTTTAGCACATTTTGAAGGATCATAAGTAGCAAGCAATGTTGATACAATATTAGTTTTTTTATAGAATAGAATAGAATATAATAGAATAGCTTTATTAGCCACAAGATCGCACACAAAAATGATAGTGGCCAGTCAAGACAAAAAATGATACATCAAGCATATGTAAATGCAAAACTACAAAATGCATACAAAAATCAACAAAAATACAATCATATCTAAAACACACAGTTTTTCCTTATCACTAAAACAGGACATCACCTGGCGCTCGAGAATATCAACTGATGCACTACATTAAAATATTCATCTGTCCTGTATAGACAGGCCTGTATTAAGCCATATTTAATAACTTTTGTGAATTTATTGATAGGTTCGTTTTTAAATCACCTTGTGAATGCATTGAAAAAGTCTATCCTAACCGTTTTCGTTTTGCTAAGTCAATGCCTCGGTTGGATTACATTAACTCTATGCCTGGTGTTATAACCATGCACTTCATCATGTTTTTTTTTTATGTCAACAACACACCACGAGGGCTTACAGCCTAAATACTATCGTACCGTGGGTGTTGACAAGGAGGAAAGAGGCAGCTTGTTAATTCTGGACTTGAAGGTTTGGAGGTTCGGAGGAGAAGGAAAAACATGTGCCGGCAAGGAATTCCACAACTTGGAAGTCCTCGGGACAAAAGAGCGGGCGTAACAAGATGTTCTATGTCTGGTGACCTGGACATTAAAAGGGCGCATTCGCTCTGTTCCCCTGGTAGATCTGCTGGGGGCAGCAGGTGGGGGAATTATGGAGGAAAGCTCCACTGAGCAGTGCCCGTGCAGATATCTATAAAAGAGAGAGAGGTCACCAACGGCACGTCGGTGGGCAAGGGATGGAAGCCTTTGGGTGAGGGTAGGGTCACCGATGAGACGTATAGCTCTCTTTTGAATGGAGTCCAGGATAGCGCGTGTAGAAGCGGCAGCTGCACCCCAGATGTGGGAGCAGTATTCGAGGTTTGGCCTTATTTGTGAAGTGTATAAGGTATAGAGATTAGTTGGTGAAAAGTATTTGCGAGCCCGGAAGAGGAAACCCAATTTCTTAGCAGCCGCTTCTGCAATTGATGTAACATGTTGGTGCCAATTAAGATTTCGATCCACAGAAATGCCAACAAGAGAAAAGGACTCATTACTTTGAATAACTTGGTTGTTCATTGTGGTGGGTCTAGGGCTGCTGTATCTCTTGTGAGAAAGAAAGCAAGACTTAGTTTTGGTGGGGTTGAATTGTACAAGATTTCTACTTCCCCAGTCTAATATTTTTTGGAGGTCCACGGAGACAGAACCCTCCATGAGTCTGCGATCCTCATCTAATTGGGCTAAAGAGACAGGCTTAGAATATTGTATATTTGAGTGGAGGGTGCTGTCGTCCGCGTAACTGTGAACTGGGTTGGATGTGCTAGAGAGGAGGTCATTGATGTGGAGAAGAAACAAAGTAGGGGCTAAAGCTGAACCTTGAGGAACTCCTGCATTAATTGGATACAGTTTAGAGGAATGGCCATCCACAACAACAGATATGCTCCTGTTGGAGAGGAAATTTGCTGTCCAGGTACAAAGTTTTGGTGGTAGGCCATAGGCCGGAAGTTTATTAAGCAGCGCTGCGTGCCAGACCTGGTCGAATGCTTTGGATATGTCTAGAGCAACAATCTGGGATTCACCGTGTTGTTCCATAGACTTGTTCCAAGAATGGGTGACAAAGGAAAGGAGGTCGGCAGTCGATCTGCGCTGACGGAATCCATACTGCCTGTCGTGGATTAGACTGTGTTTTTCAAGGAATTTTAGTAGTTCGGTGTTTATATACTTTTCCATCACTTTAGAGATGACTGAAAGGAGAGAAATAGGCCTGTAGTTGCTAGGAAGCGCTTTGGATCCTTTCTTGGGGATGGGTTGTACTCGAGCAGTTTTCCAGTTACTAGGGAATATGCCTTTATTGTAAGATATCTGAAACAGACGAGTCAGGACAGGAGCAAGTTCTGGTGCGCATTTTTTGAGAACAATTGCTGGGATCTCGTCAAGGCCAGAGGCTTTCCTGGTATTAAGAGAAGAGAGCATCTTTCGTACCTTTTTAGTTTTGAAAATGATATCAGTCATTTTATGCGCGACATTGGGGACTGTTGGTGGTTGAACATTTGGAGGTGGGTTGAGAGTAGAATTTCCGGCGAACAACGAAGCAAAAAGTTCAGCCTTGCCCAGGGCGGTAGAAACAATTTCATCCCCTGAGACAAGAGGTGGGAACGTGCTCTTGCAGAAATTATTCCCAATAGACTTAGCAAGAGTCCAGAAGGGTTTGCCGCCGTTGGAGCTTGAGAGGACTTTGTTTTTGATGTGGTTATTAAACGAGTTTTTTGCCTCAGAAAGAATGCGGACATAGCGGTTTCTTGCGTCGTTGAATGCTTGACGATTTTCTTGACTGGGATTGTGTAGAAGCGTTTTGTGAGCTTTGACCTTTTCAAGTCTGGCCTTGTCACAGGATTTAGAGAACCAGGGCTTTTGAGTGGCTGAAGAGGTTTTCTGTGTACGTGGAATAAATAATTCCATGCCAGCTTGGATAATTTCGGTGACGTTTTGTGAGATATCAGAGGGGTCAGGATGAGAGAAGCAGACAGACGCCCATGGAAATGAGGAAAAGTAATCCCGCATTTCGTCCCAGTTTGCGGAGTTGTAGTGCCAAACGATACGTGGGTGTGATGACTGTGTGACCTCGGGTTGCATTGCACAGGAAGCAGTGACCATACCGTGGTCTGAGCGACCAAGGGGGGCGGTGACTGATATCTTATAGCATTCATGGTTTGTAGTAAGAAGGAGATCCAAGGGATTTGAGCTGTGTGTTGGGATACGAGGAAAGTAAGTAGGTTGCTGAACCATATTGGCCAAAGAATTGCTGACTGCAAAGGCCTCCGCTGCTCTCCCTTGTGGATCGGTTTTTGAAGATCCTAGCCATTCCTTATTATGGACATTGAAGTCGCCAAGAATAGTGACCTCGGAGGAAGGATATTCAGAAATCAGATAGTCGGTTTTTTCAGAAAGGTAGTCAAAGAGCTGGACAAAGTTGTTGTCAGAAGGTGACCGGTAAATGCAACAGATGAATTTAGTTGCAGCCCTGAGAGAGAGTTTTATCCATAGTATGTCTTTTCTTCCAGCTTCTAAATTGGGAAGTCTGGTGCAGGGTAGATTGCTACGGACGTATGCGCACACGCCTCCATGCAATCTAAAGGCAGTAAGGAGCTCATACCCCGGGAAATTAAGGTGATTAGTGGCTGTTTTGGCACTGATTTGGGTTTCGGTGAGGAAGAGGAGTTGGGGCCTGTTAGCCTGGAGGAAATGGTGGACGGAGTTCAGGTTAGAATTTAGGCCACATATATTCGAAAAGGATATGTTAAATCTTGATGTTGGCGCCCCCTGTACACCCCTCTCCCGGAGATCCGAATGGAGGGGTATTTTGCCTCCGGAATATATTATACAAGGAGGAGCCATCATAATTTTTGCTTATAAGGGAAACCGACTCATACACCAGAACCGGAAACGTCCGTTGGGACTTCACCGGCCCCTTGATGTATGGGGTGGTACCTCCTCGGGCGTGAAAAAATCCTTTACTATTACATAAAGGAAAATTCCACTACCACCTGCTATGGATTGGATTGGATCAATGTCTACCCCTTTAAAAATAAGATTAATAAAGGGACTATCAATTGTCCAGTAGTTATGATTTTCGACATAGTAGGAGGATACAAAACATTATCATCATTTTGCATCCATGCCTATTGTCGGTCGCAAACTGTGTGTGCAAACTGTTACTTCTCACCACCAACAATTTTCTGTAAACCACCGGTAAGTATAGTGACACTATGTTAAGATGGGTTTATAGTGGGCACAGCAACCCGCCCGGCAGCACCTCTGGCAGCTACTTTCTCGAACACAAAGAGTCTAACCAAGTGCGCGCTCGCTGCATTTCTCCTTGCAAGGAAACAATGATTCAGATGTGAGTAAAACGATCCATAATAGGTGACCAAAGCTGACCTAGGTCGAGCCATTGCAGAAATCTTACGTACTATATACACGCCGGCGAGAAATTCTATTTGGCTCTTCCGTACAAGAGCTGGGTCAATGTTGAGACCGGTAAATTTTCCAGCAGACTTCGACTCATCTAAAGTTACCCTGGCATGAAATTGGATGAAAGCTATCTTATTCTTGTTGAGGAACAGTTCATGATCACTAAACCAAGCTCCCGTCTCACGAAGAACCTTGTCGACTGTCTCACCCAGCTACCAGCTTTACCAGTGATACTAACGTTGTGTCATCTGCAAAGAGGGTCGTTGCTATTTTGCTCTGTTGGATGCGATCAGGAATGTTAGGAGGAAGATAATTTATATATATATATATATATATATATATATATATATATATATATATATATATATATATATATAATAATTTATTGAACAATATACATTTTCCCCACAAAACAACTTAAAAGATGAATCAAGAGCCTGTTTGTTCAATAACGTTAAAAGTCACCTAAGTCGAAGACTTGTTGGTGATCGTTGTAACATCATTCTCTCTAAAAATAAGCTAGTGCACACACTCTGACATTATAAAGAAATACAAACAAAAACCAAAACTGCAGATGAACTCCAGGGATTCGCGGAAAATATAAAAAGTATAATTATCCTTTTTCGACTATAGATACAATTAATTTTCATAAATGTTTTAAGCCACACTATGGGTAGCCTACACACCCTTACACATGCGCGGGCCCACAGGTCAGACGCCAGGTACAAGAAACACATAATATAAAGGAAAGACCACTACACCAGCATATTAACTTCTATGACCCTGTGGATTACTTCACGATCTACTCCAAGTATCCACTTTTTTAAACCGATTTTTTAATCTCGAAGTCCATGCTACTGGCGAATATGGGCTGGTATAGAATTATATACTTTTACGCATAGGAAGGCTGTGCAATATTATTCTTAGCTCTTTCCGTTGTAGATGCGTGTGCGCTGTTTTGTATTATAGTTGTGACTCAGCTCCTTCAATTCACATCGATGAATATGCTGGTATAGAGCAGCGTCAAAATAGAAAAGCTGCCTCATACCCAGCAGTTTTGTCTCGGCGTATAAAACATCCGTAGCACATGTGTGTTCTTTACCATACATCACCTTTATGAGACATTTTTGAGCAATCTGTAATTGAGATATATGGCACCTTGCAGCACCACCCCAAGCTATTATAGCATAGCGTAAGTGACTCTCCACTAAAGAGAAATATAGAGTCCTCAGGTGTTTGATGTGTAGCATCTCTTTCAATACTCTAAATTTTACCATCACAGAGCGATTCTTTTTAGTTACATTTAAAATTTGGTGCTCCCATTTTATGTATAAATCTATAGTAACAGCTAAATACACTGCATGCTTCACACTCTTTATCTTCATGCCATCACATATTTTCAAGGTGGTAAAAGTTGGTAAGTTTCTTTCGTAACATGAAAATGGTATATGCACTGTCTTCGCCGCATTTACAGTCAACAATCGGTTTTAAAACCATTCCAGGATGTTTCGAAAATCCGATTCAACTGTAGACTTGAGTATATCCCATGATGCTGCGTTATAAAATATAGCAGCATCATGCGCGTATCGAACTATCTTTCCTAGCAATCTAACATAAAATAATAAGGGTCCTAGAATGGTTCCTTGCGGAACACCACAGTTCATTTTTACCACATCACTCAGAACGCCATTCACACACACCACCTGATATCTGCCAGACAGATAGCTGTGCAATAGCTGTTGTTGTCTTCCCCTAAACCCCATTGTCTCCAATATTTCAAGCAATGTTGTGTGATCAACCGTATCGAATGCCATTTTAAGGTCCACCAAGACACACAATGATGGGCTGGTGTTATCCAGAATCTGATAGATTATACTCGTCAGTTCAACAATGGCATCCTGCGTAGATGTTGCTCTCCTGAAGCCATACTGCCTCTCAGATAATAATCCATATTTATTTAGATAACTATCGAACCGTTTTTTCAGGAGACACTCAACGACTTTAGGAATACTGGAAATCAGTGATATCGGTCTATAGTTAGCGGTATCCAACACATTGCCTTTCTAAAATAAAGGTTTGATAATATACATTTTAAAAGCCCTAGGGAATATGCCATCGTCTATACACCGATTTATAATAAAAGTCAGAGGAGTGACAATCTCATCTATTATTTCTTTCAGTGTCTTTGCCCGTATTCCGTCGTACCTGGGTGCCTTGTGGTCCTTCAGTGTCTTCACAATTGATTTAATCTCACCCTCTTCTGTTCGCGACATCACCAATGACTGGCTTACCCGCGTAGACGACACCAACTTAATGGAGACAGATATCCTGCTTGCCAAATCTTTTCCTACACTTGAAAAATATTTAATAAATTGATTCGCAATATATATATATATATATATATATATATATATATATATATATATATATATATATATATATATATATATATCTTCATGTCTGACTAAAGTCTTAAAAAATCATTCGAGAAACTTGTAAATGACTCACTAGCACTTCCACTGGTTCACAGGCTGATGTTAGGTCTTCGCCTCAAGTCCCACAGGTGTCGATTGCCTGCAGACGGAAATCTAAAAGCTGCGTGGGGTAGCATCAGCATTTAGCGTTTACAGTAGGTGCCTAATTAGCCCCAAGAAAGAAGCCAGTAGTTGTTAGAGAACGCTGGTAGAGGTGACGATCAGAAGAAAGTATACAAAAGGTGAGGTATACAATGGGTGTAACTTGAATGTGAAAATGACGTGAAGGGAGGCGTAAACCTAAATCTGAACAGAAAAAGGGTATTTGAATGGTCAAGTCGGGCAGCAAAGGTATATTTGAACGGCGAACTTGGATCTGAACTGAAAACATGAACAGCAAAGGTGTATTTAAACGGTAACGGTATACGGAGAATTTTTACAGCAAAGGTGTACAGAGAACCCGGATAGCAAAGGTATATCTCAACGGTAACGGTGTACAGAGAACCCGGATGTAAGGGTAAACTTGAATCCTAAACCGAAACCCTACAATTTCAAGAAATAATGTCGTTAGCAAGCTGCCGCTGTATTCCAAGGTTTATAAGAGACTTACCGTTTAATCCTTTTTTAAACCGGTTGTTGCAATCACTGAACTTACCAAACTATTTGAAGCACCTGCACAATATTTACACCAAATATACATGCCATGAAGACGTTGCGTTTCACTCGCCTGTCCAATAGAGTCTCTCTGCCGTGACCGTTCTTGACTGGTCTTGCTCAACCAAATCCCCAACCGAGTTTTCGCGCATGTTGGATCTCATTGAATTAGAGTCCAACCGCTATATCTATTGAACAGGGTAGGAGTTAAATTAGGCGAGAAATAGCATATCGTCGGTTAGGTAAAATGTTCCCCTGATGTCGCCTGATACCTTCCGGAAAGTTCCATGCTTGATGTGTATGCTTTTACCAGTGAACTACGTTTTAGTGAATTTTCGTAGAAAAAATTCACTAATGGGGAGATCCCGACTTTTGAATTTTGAAAAAATTTTTGCAAATGAGCGCGAACTAGGACCCCTAGAACCCATATCCGAGGTCAGTTTCAATTTTTATATGTTTATATATATATATATATATATATTTATATATATATATTTATATATATATATATATATATATATATATATATATATATATATATATATATATATATATATATATATATATATATATATATATATATATATATATATATATATATATATATATATATGTATCACACCGATAACTCAAAAAATAATGGGCCGATTTTGATAAAATTTGGCATGTACCTTTCTTTTGTAAATGGCTTGGATAAGTTCGTTAGTCAGGAAAATCGGACGAGGTTTTCCTGGAAAATTTTGAGTTTTCATTCGAAAAAAATTCTTATCTCAAAAAGTAATAAGCCGATTTTAATAAAATTTGGCATGTACCTTCCTTTTGTAAATGGCTTTGACAAGTTTGTTAGTCAGGAAAATAGGACGAGGTTTTCCGGAAAAATTTTGAGTTTTCATTCGAAAAAAATTTTTATCTCAAAGAATAATAAGCCGATTTTAATAAAATTTGGCATGTACCTTCCTTTTGTAAATGGCTTTGATAAGTTCGTTAATCAGAAAAATCGGACGAGGTTTTCTGAAAAAATTTTGAGTTTTCATTTGAAAAAAATTTTTATCTTAAAAAATAAAAAATCTATGATAACCAAATTTGGTAGGTAGGTTTACGATAGAAAAAGTAAACTATACACCAAAATTTAGATTTCTATGTTACAAGAAAAAAGTTATAATAAAATATTTTGCGCCAGATCATTTCTATGAAAATTCACTACCATAACGCACTTGCTGCGTCCCGAGATTTTTAAATATTTAAATCGATATTTTTAGATCTCTAAGAAGGAATGTATTGTTCTCATTCCTTAACATGCTGTATATTTCACCAGCAAACTCATAAATAACGATATTTTCCGTAAGGCAAATATTTCATCTGTTAATATACTTTACACTTGATGCAAATAAAGCGAAGGCAGTAAGAGCGCTACGATAGTAATTTTCAATAGCAAATTTTCAACAAATCTTTTCAAAACCAAACTTGAATTGTTGGTCACTAATGAAGTCACCTTTTATTTTTTAAGCTTCCCTTGAGGTTCTTGTCTGTCAGCAAGAGAGTTATGTTAATGAATAAAACATAACCGTTATAAGCAAAAACTAATATTTCTTCAATATAAGACTAATATAATATTTCCATATTTTATGTATACCGAAAAAAGATATTAGTGCGATATTGGCATCATATTGTTGGTGTGCAATGACTTTCTGTCACGTCGTTGAAAAAAAAAACATATTTCATAAATAATACGGTTATATAGTATTTTCAATATTTATTATATTGCAAAAAAATACTAATGCAGTATTGTCTTAGAATTGGAGTGATCCAATATTATGTTGCTGCAAGTACGCGACGTGAGATACATTGATTTAACTTCTAATGGTTAATTTTAAATCTATTAACTTTCTTGTTTTATTCAGAAACACTTTATACTTTAAATAGTCCCAAACAAAGAAAATAATCCAGGGCTAAAAGGTCTGGGTATCGTCATGTCCATGGAATCGAACCAACTTTTGAAATGAGACTGTTTGGAAAAGATTCTCTTAAAATCTCCATCCTTATTCTTGCCGTATGACTTGTTGCCTTGTCTTGCTGAAACCATGAATGTCCTATGTCTTCAATTTGAGGTAAAAGAAATATTTGCAGCATCTGAGTATAGCGCGCAGCGGTAAAGGTTACCGTCTGCCCATTGTCTTAAAAAAAGAACAACGCCCAATTTTTCTTCATGATGAATTCGCACACCAGCCAGTTACTTGAGGCCAATATATGTGTCGCTGATAAATTCCCAGAGGATGTTCTTGAGCCTAATAACGGCAATTTTGCTTACTTACGTCGTCGTTGAGATAAAAATATGCCTAGTCATCCATGAAAAGGTTATTTTCGATACGTTGACGATTATCATGAATCAATCGAATAAAATTCAAGTCTCCAAGTAAAGATTAGAACCTGTGATGAGCACTGAAAAGTACACTTGGGAAAACCAAATCACCACAACACATCTTTTTAGAGACCTCCTAACGTTTCACTAACAAGGTTAGCGTTATCAAAGGATGAAAGAAAAAAACTCAAATAGAAATTTTCACCCTCTGATGACGCTAAATTTGTTAGTGAAACGATCGCCAGGTCTTTGAAAAGATGTGTTGTTGTGATTCGGGTTCTCCAAGTGTACTTAAAAATTCAAGTCTGTTAATCTTATCTTAAACATTTATTTGATCAGTTATCGTGATCTTATATGGATAAAAATTCATGCGTTTTAACATTCTCCTTATGCTTCAAGCATGTTTAACAGCGGGTTTTTAGGACTAACAATAACTGCATTCCTTGCCCTTTCTTAGTTAAGTTCATTGTAAGCAGTTCTTAGTCGTCCACCTGACTTTTGTCTACAATATATCTCAGTTTTCTACATTTATTTTGCCAAGCCAAAAGAGACCTACGCTGGGGACAGCGACGGACATTAAAATGAGATCGAAAACACCTTTTATCAGCGATTACTGAATTACATTGAATCAATTTCTTCGCCCAAACGACACCATGTTGTATACATTAACGCTCCATTTTGACACCTGTCAAGAATTCTAGCATAATTTCCAAGGCATATTTTTTTAATTCAAAATAACGGTATCGTTTTTGTTTTGTAATGAAATAAAATGGGTAATACATTTTTCCAGACCATGTGTTAGTTTATTTTGTCAAATTTACCATATAATTTTAATTGAGCAACACCTGTATCCAAAATGGAACTGGGGCATAATTTTTTAGTTTTAAGTGAATTACACTATTACCAAAAAATATACTACTGCATCTCAATGCTAACAAATAAAATCACTAAGGAGTAGGAAATCAATAAATCTTAGAAGTAAGTTGAAATAAATGAGAGGAAATAAATCTTGGAGTTTGACGCAAAGAAAAAGCATGAAGAGTTTTCTAAATTACGGACATCCATGTATTTCAGTTTGCATTTTTTTAAAGAAATGAATGTAAAATAAATAGAAAATCCATTAAAAGAATAGAGTATTCGGCAACAAATACGCCTAATATCTTTACTGTAACGTTGTCTATAATACATGAGAAACAAACAAAAGAAGGAAACCTTCGTGATGCAACAGAAAAAGTCTCTACATCTGTATTTGATTTAATATATGTTTCCACTTCTCACTACTTAAAAACGTTAAAAATTAACGGCGGCATTAACTAGCTTCTGGTCCTCGTGGAAGCCTGGATTTATAAATTGATTTGTATATTTTATTGTGCATTTATATATAATTAAAGCCGTCGGTCCTGTGTCTATACGATGTTGGGCACGTTAAAAATCACTACCCGCCTTACAGAAAGGCAGGAGTTTGGCAAAATTTCCAGGATAGTGAGATGAAACTGCTCTCTGGCTTCGGTGATTGGCCATATTTGCGGAAATAGGCCGACGTTAAAGAAAAAAGAAACAAAAAAAATACTTTAGATTCAAAAATAATTACCATCATTGTCATCTGCAAAGCCATTACTTTAATTATGCAGACAAACAGTGAATAACCAAGAGCCAACTCTTACTTATTACTAACCATTTTCTCTATTTTTCGCTAGCTCGCTCCACTTTCATATATATATATATATATATATATATATATATATATATATATATATATATATATATATATATATATATATATATATATATATATATATATATATATATATATATATATATAGAGAGAGAGAGAGAAGGGGGCAGGGAGGGAGAGAGAAAATATATAGGAACAGTGTATGTTAGGTTAGATGTATTCTCACCATCATTAGAACCATAATTAGAATCCCCACATTAGGGAAGAAATGGGCTAGAATTGACAATTTACAAAATTGTTAGTTGGTTGTACACAGTCTCTATTTTATAACATTTTGTGTTAATTAGAGCTGTCGTGACAACATACTACCTGCTTACACCCCGATATTGCGACCTTGTCCTACATCTCAGAATGTTCTAGGAGACTGGCTACCATAACCGTATTACCTTATAGGTGTGTTCTCGCTGTAATTAGTATATCGCACTGACTATATCAGGGAAGAAATAGGCCAGGGATGACAATTTACAAATTTGTTAGTTGGTTGTACAGATTCTCTATTTTATAACATTTTGTGTTCATTGGAGCTGTCGTGACAACATACTACCTGGTATAGCACAGAGATGGCGACCGTGTCCTACATCTGACAATGTTCTAGGAGGCTGGATACCTTAGGCGTAATACTTTATCGCTGTGCTCTCCCTGTAATTAGTATATCGCACTGACGAGCTCTAATTAGAGCGGAACCCGTCTGTGGTTCTAATTATGGCGAGAATACATCTAGGCTCACATACATTGTCTCTATATTAGGAAATATATGGACCAGGGCTGTCAATTTACAAAATTGTTAGCTGGTTGTGCACAGTCTCTGTTTTATAACATTTTGTGTTAATTGGAGCTGTCGTGACAACATGCTACCTGGTTCCGCATCGAGATGGCGACCCTGTCGTACATTTTACAATGTTCAAGGAGCCTGGATACCATAGCCGTGTTACTTTATACGTGTGTTCTTGCTGTAATTACTATATCGCACTGACGAGCTCTAATTAGAGCAAGACCAGTCTGCGGTTCTAATTATGGTGAGAGCACATCTAGTCTTACAAACCATTATGTATTGTTTTCCATTTTAATTTTTTTAAATAAAATTTTCGTTAACGAACGCGCAAACGTTTTATTATTGATGCACTAATTAACTGTAAAATGTTCATAATGATATGTTCTTTCGAAATTTCATGCTAATAAAAAATATAGCAAAATTTATTTCTATAGAAACTAGCTTTGATTTCGGAAACCTGACCATTTAGGTATATGAACATGCTAAACGATTTGAAAGAAAATTTAATTATCTTTCAAGATGTTTAATGATAGACAGAGTGTGATATTTTAAAAATGCAGTTTTCACCATTTTTGTATCTATCAGTAAAATAACAAATTTTGAACCACGCTATAAAATGCGAATCGAATTTTCTTAGACGCAACTAATACACGGGAATATTGGTAAACTGCAACAAAAATCTCAGCTTTCTACGAATCCAAATACCGCAGTAATAAACATTTGATTGAAGCTTGTTTTCCGCCAAAGAAACAAGCAAATCAATTAATTTATCAGAAACCGCTGGAGGGTATAGGAAAGTATTATACAGAAATAATCGGAAGATAAAAGTGAAGCAAAAAATGCAATAATATATAAGGTATCTCATTTAAAATATCAAAGTTGTTGCTCCTTTTCAGTATAATTGGCAACTCCGCAACACTGAAAGTATTATGTATCGATAGAGCAGAACTAATTACCCAAGAAACCAAATTTTCAAAATAATCCCATGTCCCTTTCTTCGTAAAGATCTAACCAACCGTCGACCGTGAGTCACCATATATATATATATATATATATATATATATATATATATATATATATATATATATATATATATATATATATATATATATATATATATATATATATATATATATATATATATATTGCTATGGTCTGGCTTTTTAATTAATGATTTGTTAATTACTAATTAGATGCTGATATTACATTAATTACTTCTAATCATAAATCTAATTTCTAATATATATTTATATTAATAATTTATACCGTTGGACGCCAGGCAACTCACTGTTTGCCAATATCATTGTCTAATATACTTTTAATAAGCCAAAACCTGCAAATATTACCCCATCAATTAGAAGATAATTTATTTTACTCACTTACCGTCTTAATTACTTCTAATTTCCATTTGCTCAGCCCTCTCAGGATTTTAAGGATTCAACTTGTTTTTATTTTTATTTTTGGTAATTCTTTTGTATAATTGGTCTTTGCTAATTACTTGGTCTTTTTCTATTTTAATTATGCATTACCACTTCTATTATGAAGGCCAGGAGATTTAAATGAAAATCTAATTATACAAAGTTAGGCATCTTTAATGGTGATTACCCATTGAAATTAAAATTCACAAATATTAAATAACAAATTAAGGGACAAATTAGTTGCATAATATACCATAATAGGTTATTAATAACAGAAACATATTATTCAGTATCAAATCACTTACATTGTTAGAACCAGAGATTTGGCTTGTTAATTATCGGTCACCTTACACATTCCTGTACACCATGTCCACAAAGATGGTATTTGGATTCTTTGATTGCATTGTTAGAACCAGAGATTTGGCTTGTTAATTATCAGTCACCTTACACATTCCTGTACACCATGTCCACAAAGATGGTATTTGGATTTCTTTTAGAAATTTTGTTGTTTTGGTTGATTAGATTTAACTGTTTTATTTATTTTCAGTCATTATTTTCTTGCTTAACTACCCTTGCAACTATATTATTACCAGGCACCTCTCCTGTGGACCAGGCACCTTCTACCTGTTCACTCCTCAACGTTCTCCAGCTTAATACCAATTTTACTGTCTCCCGGCTGTTTTGCCTTCGACCTCTCCACTTGTTCTTCTCGACTATCAATCTCACCACAAGTCTCTTATCACTAGATAGCAAACCATACAAAAAATTGTTTGTTTCACTTTATCTTGCTTTTTATTTCACCATATCTACTGCATTATCAATATATTTTACTTTAACTTAATACTAATTCTTATAAAATAACAACATAAAACCTCTTTAGATTTCCATTTAAATTATATTCATTTAGTTCTATTGCACTACTAAAATAATTTGACCATTATTTCTTAATATTATTATTCTAATTTCTATCCTATGTCTATACATAGCAATATATATATATATATATATATATATATATATATATATATATATATATATATATATATATATATATATATATATATATATATATATATACATACGTATACAGTGTAGGCAAAAGGTTTGGAAAACTAATTGAATTTTCTGAGATATTGATTATTTAAAAAGAATGTCTCAACAAAATTATTTCGACATATTTTTTGTTACAAACTGGCGATATTCAATTTTTCCTAGCCTAAACAATTTTGTTGTTATGACAATTAAATCTTTTTGAATGGCTACATTTGTCTTGCATTTTTGGAAAGAACGTATTGTTTTTGATATGGGACTATAAAATTTGAAAAAAAAAAATTGAAAAAATAACTCTAATACTAAAAGAAACTAACAAAGCCAAAGCAGAATAAAAATTACTAACTCATTGAATGTCCAAAAATGAGGTGGTTCCCTTTGCAGTGCGGTGTAAGTGCGCGACAGTCGACAGTACAGCGTAAGGCGTGATTGGATGTACAGGGTGAGACGTGATGGGACGTACAAGCCAGATCCTACTGTGAATCGAAATTTAGAGGTGCCTTTACTCAGCGGGATCCTATTATTGCTATAATAAGTAATTACAAAGCGGGGGTCTCAGTAGTAGCGGTCACGTCCTCAGTTTTGACCCTAAGAGTTAATTATTTGTTTAAGGTGTTATCTTTATTTATTGATTATAAGTCTCATCTCAAAATATTGCCCATTCATTAAGCTGGAATGGATAATACGTGTTATTTCGCCAATAATTCTAGCTTTCAGATTTTCCAGATTTAATGGGGTCTCTTTGTGGACAACATTGTCCAAGTGGTCCCAAAAAAATCATATGGTGTCAAATCAAGAGAGAGGGCAGCTAATTTACAAGCACCACAGCGCCCAATATTCTTTTCTGGGAAAACTGTATTTAAATATTATCGCTAGCGTCTTCCAAATCTAGACTGGAAGCTCCATCTTGCTGAAACCGAACTTCACTAACTGGGCGCACTGCATTCACTTAATAAATTTATTTATTTTTCAGATATTATGTTCCCTTTATCAAAAAGGGACCAATAATAATACTGCTGCCTAGTATACCTGCCATACATTGTTTTTTTTGTGGTTGCTGGGTTTGAGACTCCAGCATCCAATGTGGATTTTGGTGATACCAATAGCGACAATTTGTTTTATTAAAAAATCAATGCAGTGTGAAAGTTGCCTTGTCTAAAAAAGAGTGTTTCTACCAAAGTCTGAATTCTCACTAAATTTGCCTATAATGATATTATCAAACTCAACACGCCTTTCAAAATCGCCATATAAAAGTTATTGTTCCACCACAGATATTTGTAAGCTATTGTGTAATGTAATAACTTCATTTGTAGATAAATGAGGTTTTTCATGAAAATACCACAATACATCTAAGGCCGCATTACCAGCTGCAGCCGTTTTTGGTCTTCCTATTCTTAATTTATCTTTGACACTACCAGTTTCGTTCATTTTTTTCAATAATTTAGAAACATACCCTTCATTATTTTGAGGCCGATAAGACAAACTTTCTCAAGAAGCATATATGCTTATCTATAAGAACCTTTCCTGTCACCATAGCCTACCATCATTAATATTTTAAATCTTAGCTTTTTGGTCAACTTTATCATAAAAATATTTAATTATTCTAATTGTAAATGTTCTCAGTTTGGTAAGAATTAGCTCTCCAAGCGAGAAGCAGGAACACATTTTTTTAATAGTCAACTTGATAAGACATTTATTAATATCCAACCGAAAAAGGCGTATTTTAAGAAAGTTGTCAATATTTTCTATTTTTTTTTAAAGGAATTTGATTAGAACTTTATAGTGCTGTATTAAAAAAAGATGTTCTTTTCTAAAATAAAAAAATCATATCTTGCCAATAAAAAAAGTACCCAGTACGACCAATTGAAATAAAATTTTCTATATTACTCTGTTTTGTCTTTGATAAGAGATGATAGCAATATGGACCAAAACATTTCAAGTTGTCCACTGTTTTTATTTGTGTTATCAAAAAATTATGTCTTTTCATTTGCGTTTCTTTCAGTTTCAAACATGTTTCGTAGAAATTTGCCCTCCATTTATTCACTGATTAAGTGGTTATGTCTAGGCGCTGTTTATGGAACAACTCAAATCATTTAAGTGAATTCGAAAGGTGGAGCATTGCTGTTATGCGGGAAGCTAGTTTTTCAATGAGACAAATCTCTGGTCGCATATGACTCAGTGTGTTAACAGTGTTGGTCCAGGTATTCTGAAAAAGAAATCCATAACCGTTGTCATATATCTAGAGAACCTCGAGCACCTGCAGCACGGAAAGATCGTTATTTGAGAATTGAGGATTTACAAGACAATTTGTCTACAAGGCGATCGCTTGAAAATTCTTGGTTGAGAGTTTTATAACAAAGAGTCTCTATGGCAACGATATGTCGCAGAATACGCCATTGTTCGCTTCGTTCGTAGAGACCATTTTTATCTCCTACTGACACCAGTCCATCGTACTGCTCGGCTTGAATGGTGTAACAACAGATCGAACTGGGATGGTGGATAAAACCGTGTTGTGTTCTTTGACGAATCCTGATTCTGTCTCTGAGTCTATGCTGGCCGCAGAAGAGTAAGATGATTACGCGGCGAATGCATACATTAAGAATTTGCTGTGGAACGGCATATGACCCTTACGTGGAGAAGATGGTATGGAAAGCGATAACACACGGTAGCAGGTCACCTCTAGCTTCTATTGACAGAAATCTGCAAGCAATTTATTACATACGAAATCTACTGCAAGGTTTTTACCAAAAATTGCATGACCCTGCTTCCATGGCCTTCTCGCTCCTCAGACTTGTCACCCATCGAACATGTGTGGGATATGATTGGCAATCGACTGGGTAATTTACCCCAACCACTAAATAATCTCCTTGACCTTCATCTCCGAACTCAAGAAGCCTGCGATAACATCCCTCAGGATACCATAAATCATTTCATTTGGAGCATGCCTCGAAGAGTGATCGAATACATAAGAAACCGCAGCGGACCTACTCTTTATCAAATAACTTTGTTATTTTTTGATATATTTGTTAAAAAATGTAACAGTTTTTTAAGTCTAATTAAAATCATTTTATGTATGATTAAATTTTCGTCGTGAAACGAACGAGATCTCGACGCTGTTTAAGGCACAAAATAAACCGTTGTATAAGAAATTAGTTTTCTATAGAAAGTAAATAATTTCCATGTTCTAGTGTGTATAGAATTCATGAACATTTGCTACTATAACGTATTTACCGCGTCAAGAATTCGTAGATTTACCAGAGCTGATATTCAAATTTCATAAAGGCAGCGGCAACAAAAATGGTCTGCTATTTTAACTAGTCTGAAAATCCAAAACCAAACTACAAGCTTTTGTAACTAACAACTGTAATATTCGCAGCGTGTTGAAGCTGATCATTTATTGGAAATTCGGTAGCATCCACACACACACACAGTTTTGAAAAGGGAATACGAAAGTTATTAATGTATATAAACCAAGCTAATCCCAACCACACGAGACAGGCTATAATTTGTGATTGCATATATCGCAGTTTTAAAGTCGCAATAAACCATTGATTCTTTGTTTTATATACATGGCAAAATTAAACACCTTTTAACCCAGACTGCCGAACAGCAGGCCCAACAAACAATTAGTTAATTAATTAATCGTTGTGCCGAAGAAGGTCTCAAATTTCAATTTTTCAATTCGAGAGAATGTTTCTACAGAAAATCAGTTAAACAGTAGATTTCACCAAATGAAAATTGAAGGAGCAAATATTCTTCATTTTATAGAATCTGGTTACAATCCATTGCTTAATTTCGACGACGAAATTTTTTTTCGAAAGAAATCCAAAAAGTTCACAGGAACCAGATTTTCCTGGTTAACAAACTTGTGCAAGCAATCTGCGTAAAGGTGGCTACACACGTAACTGCAAACTAGACAAACATGCATGATCAGATCTTTTGTACAAGCAGGCTTTAGCGTCTCTATAATATTTTTTCGCAAGCATTTTAATCGTACAATTGGCCCTATGATGAATTGAATTTCAATCATGCAAGCTTGGACAAGCCGCGCTTGCGCAAGTGGAATTGAACGTGTGTACCAATGACGTACCGCTTTGCATTTGCAAACGTCAGGATAGTGAGCGAGCTCCAAGGTTTATGGATGGATTAGATAGGTTGTCTGGTAATTTTGGACCAATCAGAAAGTGGCGCGGGAATACGTCACATGAAGTCTGAATTTAAATCTAGTGGTGCATTGAATAGAGAAACCAGCTGGCATTTTTATGTGCGTCTTTACAAAGTTATGTTTTTATGAATTTACAAGATTAAACATTTAATAACAAGTTGAAATTAAGATTTTTTTCATATAGTAACAGAATGTATTGAAGTTTATCCGAAACACAAGCAACAACGTTATACTTTACATTATGTAAAGAGGTAATGAGGTAATTTCAAGTAACTATTTGGTCATGTTTTGATCAAACACCATATATATATATATACATATATATATATATATATATATATATATATATATATATATATATATATATATATATATATATATATATATATATATATAGGTTGCTTCCAGTTAGCAAAAAGTCCTCGCGCCATAATCACCTATAAAAAAATTGAGTATTCATAACAGCTTGTAGAAAAAAATTACCTACCAAACGAAAATGATTATTAGACACTCACTTGCATATAAGAATGTGGCCCCATAATTTCATTATTATTTTGGTAGTACTCATACAGTGATGACACTTTAACTTCATCATAGAACAATACGGTAGACTTTATATGTTTATATATATATATATATATATATATATATATATATATATATATATATATATATATATATATATATATATATATATATATATATATATATATATGTGTGTGTGTGTGTGTGTGTGTGTGTGTGTGTGTGTGTGTGTGTGTGTGTGTGTGTGTGTGTGTGTGTGTGTCACACCTATAACTAAAAAAATAATGGACCGATTTTGATACAACTGGTGAGTACCTTCCTTTTGCAAGTGGCTTGGATAAGTTTGTTAGCCAGGAAAATCCGCCGAGGTTTTCCCGAAAAATTTTGTGTTTTCTCTCGAAAAAATATATACCTCCGGAACTAACAAAGTAAGGGCAACCAAATTTGGTACGCGGGTATATATCAATATAGGTAAGTTACCCACAGAAAAGTTACAGTTATTTAAAGAAAAATAAGTTTGGGTTTTCCTCAAAACGTCAAAGTCGCGATTTAAAACGTCAAAATTGGTAATATTTAGGCAATGATCCTGAAACTAGTATCAGCCATGGAAGGAAAATGTCTCAAGAAGAATGTTTTACAAAGCCTGAAGTCTTAGTTTCAATCGTCATTATCCTTCATTTTACTAAAATATTCCTAGAAAATTCATTTCAAATCGACCCTTTCTCTGATGCTTTGGCAGTAGAGTTTATCAGTTAATGATATATCATTTTTGTCGAATTTTCGTAAAAATATTTAAAGCTTAATATATCCGTTATTATGCAAGATCCGAAAAAAATTGTATACATTAATTATAGGGTGACTTGAGCTACATCTTAAAAAATATTTCTACAATTACAGGCTGGCCCATAAGTCGTTGGTGATTCAAACTTTCTTTTTTTAGTGAATTTACTTTAAAAAATTCACTATTAGGGAGATCCGTGTTATATATATATATATATATATATATATATATATATATATATATATATATATATATATATATATATATATATATATATCGTACCGATAACTCAAAAAATAATGGACCGATCTTGATCAAATTTGGTAAATACCTTCCTTTTGCAAGTGGCTTGGACAAGTTTGTTAGCCAGGGAAATCGGACCAGGTTTTCCTGGAAAATTTTGTGTTTTCTTTCTAAAAAAAATTATATCTCCGGAAATAACAAAGTGAGGGCAATCAAATTTAATACATGTATTTGTATTATAAAGAGTACCAAAATTTAGGACTCTAGGTTTAAGGACAAAAAAGTTACGGGCAGCTAAAGAAACAAATTTTGGAGTTTTCCTCAAAACGTCAAACTCGCAATTTAAAACGTCAAAATTGGCAATGTTTAGGCAAATAACGTGAAACAAATACGGATTTTGAAAAGAAAATGTTACATGAAGAGTATTCTGCGAACCCTTAAGTTTCAGATTCAACCGTCATTGCCCTTCATTTTACTAAAATGTTTACAGAAAATTCATTTCAAGTAGACCCTTTCTCTGATGCTTTGGCTCTCGGTTTAGTTAAGTTGATGCTTTCGCTGTAGGTTAAGTGAAGTTTATGGTTTAACGGTCTATAACTTTTAGCTAATTTTCGTAGAACAAGTTTGTTACTGCATTTTAGCATTTTTTATCGAAATATGATGCATGTTTGTAAGAAATAAATTCTGGACGCAGTAAGTGCGTTTTGGTAGCGAATTATCATTAAATCCTTCAAATTTCAATAACTCAACTATTAACGTAAGTTTTGCTGGTTAGGAAACCAACATTTAACTTTATTTCCGGAAATCTTTTTATGAACGTAGCAAGGGCGTTTTGGTAGCAAAGTTTCATTAAATGTTTCAAATTTTAATAACTCAGTTTACTATCAACCTAAGGTTCATTGGCTAGGAGACCAGTTTTCTCGGAAACATTAAAAGTTTATTTTCGAAAAATTTTTGTACATTTTCAAATAATTATTTTGATAAAATATGGTACATTGTTCCTACAATAGAGGTTATACCGGTAACCAAATTGATGCCTGCTCGCATTAGAGCGATATACTTGCAATTAAAAATATTTTTATGACAATTCACTCCCATAACGCACTTGCTGCGTCCAGACTCTTTTTAATGTTTATTCATTTGAATCGAAATATTAAAGCCATTCGTTGTCATTTATTTTTCATAAATAAAAGGGAAAATTTTGTTAGTCGCTAGTATACATTATGTGTGTAGAATGTATAAGGATAAGTGATCTCATTTATACAGTATGTTCAGAATTTAATGGCGAATCAGTAAAACTTCAAAGACCAAAAATTCATTTATCCAAATGAAATACCCCATATATTTATGGATATTTGGATGGAAAATTTAATTTTACGTCGACTGGATATAGTATACTCTATAACTCTCTTCGTTGGTTTTCCTGTTATTAACGTTTTATTTTTTAGAAAGAGAAAAGAGTAGGTGGTTTTATCAATAATAATGTTGCCAGTGTCTGTTATAATGACTTTGTTATACTGCAATAAGTGAGTAATGAAACATAAATTATTTGAACATTTTGTAATATTAGGTTGTTTAAAAACATAGAAACAAAACACGATTCCTTTCAATAATCGTAACTAACGAAAGACTAACAAACAAAGAAACAATATTATGTATACAAGAATAAAAACCAAAAATTAGATTGGGTAAATACAAATAGAATAACAGGAAACGTTATAAGGGTTCTATAGGACATCCCCGCTGTTGAATACGTTTGAGTATTCTTAGTTTAGACTCATCTACAGATGCTCTTTGTATTGCATCAGTATCTAATGTGTTGAAAACCGTCCTTATTCGATTTAATAGATCTTCCCTACTTTCCACGGTCCTGGAGCAAACTTTGCGCTTTATATGTTCCCACAAGTAGAAGTCTAAGGGGGTGAGATAAGGTGATCGCGGAGGCCACCTGCAAGGTCCACTTCGACCGATCCAGTTGTTTCCAAACATATGTGTCAGCTCTTGACAAACTACTCTAGTGGAGTGGTCAGGCGCACTATCTAGCCGATACCGACAGTTAGTGCGTGAGTTTCCTGGTAGGCTATCAATGAAATTAACCCAAAACATTTACCTCATTTAGCTCATCAACTGTAACAGGCTTTGTAGAGTTGACCTTACATCGCTTGATACTGCCAGTTTCCAAAAAAGGGATTCCAGTCTTTGAAATTTACTTATGTTCATTACTGGTAAATTCGGATAATGCACCTTAAGCAAATAGCAATATCACTAATAACAATTCTTAATATTACCACTACGATTGTTTACACACTTTTGACAAATAATGACAAGAGCTTTTTTATATTCTTAGGGGAGTTGTCAAACTCATGGCCTACGTTCTGAATGCGGATTCCTATTTAATATTTGTGATATATCTTTCAGTGTATGCTTCTTGAAAACCAATATTTCTAATGTTTTTTTTTGTAAAGGCATCTAAGCTAAGTTATTGTCATGTAGTCATCTTGTTGAATCAGTCTCAATATTTGCATATATCTACCAAATTTAAATTTTCTAGCCATGGAAAACAGAAAGTTCTTTAAATAATCGCCAACTGCGACAGATAAACCCGATCTACAAGGTCCATTTAAATTTAAAAATTAGTTTTAATAATTTACCTTACTAATAGTGTGCAATTTTTATGAAAATTCACTACTACAATGCACTTGCTGCATCCCGAACTATTTGCACTTGCTTTTTACATGTTGCATATGGTTGGGACACAAAAGTTTGGTATCTAATATAATACATTAATATTTGTATTTTTTGAGTACAGCAAAACTATAGCCCGACAACGACAGCGCGCCTGTGTCTTCAGAAGAACATTGTAGAATTTTTGTCGTGTGATAATGTCATACCCCCACTTGAAAGTCTAATTTTAAAGGTATTGCACTTTTTTGAAAATTTTTGTGATGCAGTTTTGACAGGAAGTTTATATGAAATATACAGAGTGTAACATAACGTCATGCAGATATTACAGAGGGTGGTAGTACTCTCCAAAATTAGAAAAAAATGTTAACAAACATATCGTCATAAACGCACCATTTTTGATAGACAGGTTGACAAAATTTCTTTTTTTAACCATATTTTGCGTTTTTCTCTCGTATGCCTTAACATACAGTTTTGAAACTTGGTACACTTATTTTCTTTAAGAGTCTCCACAATAAATACAGCGTTTAATGTTTTTTTGGGTCGAGTACAATTTTATGTACGTAACTTTTTTTTCAACACCATGTATCAATTATGATACCAAATTTAAAATATCTTTTCATTTATTTAGCTTTTTTTGGTATTTCGCGTTATTCTCGTAACTTTACTATTTTCGATAAATCTGCAAAATAGCTATCGATACAATTTCAGAATATAAAGGAAGTAAGGGAAAACAATAATCAGCCGATTATGTAACGCGCCGGTTGTCGTAGACACATTTCACTACACATTTGTATTGTTGTGGTTAAGTATGGGCTCTGCATTACCTACTCCCATTTAAGCTATAACATAGTGGCGTGGGGTCAGGCAACTGATATCGGGAGACTTTTTATAATGCAGAAAAGAATTGTCATACTTGTTTTTAACTTACCTTATAACTGCTCTTGTCGGGAGGTATTCAGGGGTAATCAGATTTTAACTGTCACATCAATTTATTTGTTACGATTGCTTACGTATATTTATAAAAATAAAGGGAAATACCTAAAAAGATCGGACGTACATGCACATTTTACACGGGGAAATAATGATTTCGATTACTGCAGTAATAGTCGAAATAGTAGATTACAGAAAAGTCACTAAGATTTCATCAATACCTAAAGTAGTGGATAGTCTTGTAGCAGACAAGATATCGCCTTTTTTCAAGAATGTTTTTACCAAAATCAGCATGGTTTTGTAAGTGGTAGATCAACAGTAACAAATTTGTTAGTTTTCCGATATTATGTCGTGAATGCCTTGGAAAACAGTACTCAGGTAGATGCAATTTATACTGATTTCTCCAAGGCATTTGACAAAGTGAATCATGACATGCTTCTGGCAAAGCTCAAAGCGATGGGTTTTTGTGAGCCGTTTATATCTTGGACAGAGACATATCTGTCACACAGAACGCAAGTGGTAAAAATAAGAAATTTCACATCGGGTGTACCTCAGGGTGCTCATCTTGCTCCCCTTTTGTTTAATTGTTTCATAAATAATGTGACTGATGAATTAAAATCCAGCAGAGCCCTGTTGTTTGCAGAAGACTTGAAGTTGATTAATATCATAAAGTCGGCAAATGATTGTGTGGATCTGCAGAATGATATAGCGTCATTCGATGCATGGTGTATCAGAAATGGTATTTTGCTGAACGCAGATAAGTGTAGAATAGTGCAGTTTTATAGACTTAAAGAATTGATAACATTCGACTATAGACTGATGGGAATGAGTTAGTGAGAGTTGAACAGATAACGGATCTGGGTGTGGTGCTGGATAATAAAATGTCATTCAAGGGTCAGGTGGAGCCTGTAAATAATAAAGCTTTAAAACTTCTGGGATTCACTATAAGAAACACACAAGACTTCCAGAATATAGAGTGCATTAAACTGTTGTATGTTGCCACAGTGAGGCCAGTGTTGGAGTATGCATTATCGATTTGATCGCCATTTACTGTTGGCAGCATTGAACAATTAGAAAAAATTCAAAGAAAGCTTCATACATATATTGCATTTAAATTTCAGATCACTCGGGACCAAATTAATTATGACCACTTGATGAATTCTTTTCATTTACAATCTTTGAAAGTTCGTCGTGATAAGGCAGATCTTGTGATTCTCTTTAAATTACTTAACGGTGTGTTGAACTGTTCTGAGCTGTTGGCTCTGGTTAACTTTGCTGTACACCAACGAAACACTATAAATCAACAAATGTTTTTCTGTGAGTATCATAGAACAAACTATAGCTTTCATACTCCTTTGTCTCCTTTTTGTCGGCTGACAAATGAGGTGAACTTTGATTTGTTTGGTTTAAGTTTGGTTCGGTTGAAGAGAGCATTGACTCAACGAAGTGAATAATTAAAGACTGACTTATTAGTTTTAGTGGAGGTGGATGATAAGGTAGTACTAGATTCTAGATTTGGGTGATAATTTATGGGATCGCTTTAGTTTTGGTTCAGTTGAAGAGAGCAAAAATTCGCTTGAATCGGGTGATTGGGTGAAAATTAACATATTTTCGTCAAAACTGGAGTAATATAACTTTTTAGGGTTTATTCATTAGAAAAATTTTAATTTCATCAAACATCTGGTATTCTGTGCTGAAATTAAATTAAATTACGCGTTGGAAAAACTTCTTTCTTTTAAAGTATATTTTGAGTTTCTCTCTTAAAAAAATTTCGTTTTTTTTGCTAAAACGTCATAAATGGTCTTAAAACACATAGAAAACTTGCTTGTGGAACGAAATTTCTTTTGTCTGTTGGTCTGTCGGTCTGTCTGTCGGCATGTACGTCTCTCTCTTAATAGGCGTAATAACTTTCGAACTATTTGAGGTATCATCTTCAAATTTGGTATACTGCTAGCACTCGACAAAGAAACGTTTCAAATTGTTTTTGAGTAAGATTGCTTTAGGGGGTAGGAGCTAAATAAGGGGTGAGTTGGTGAAAATTGACATTTTTCCAATAAAATTCAAGTAATATAAGGTTTAAAAGTTTATGGGTACAGGAAAACAAATATTTTCTTTGTTGTCAAGTCATGGGCCCTAATTTTATTTCATGAGAATGTCTTTCTGAAGCGATTCAATTATTACAACTATGTGAAAGTTATGATTAAATTTGCAGCACTATTTTTTTGTGTTTGGTTACTCCTAAACTAGGGAATTTTGATTAGGCGACGCCCTCATCAGACCTCTGATTTTCATATGTGTAACTGAATGCGTTATGGTCTGACACTATTGATTAAATTCTGTTAAAAAAATCAAACGGCAACTACTAGCTGGGTTTGAACCCAGTTACCTTCGAATGAAAGTATGCTTTGCTTTGCTTTTAAAAGTATTTATTATTATAATGGTTACATAATATTGTACAAATACATATAAACAAATATATACACATACATATATCTTAAATTTACTACTGACATTATGAGTTCCTACCCAAACTGGGTTTACCTCATGGTTTTAGTGATTATAGCAAAAAGTCTCTAATTAATAATGTGTTAGTGTTTGTGTTTTTGTTTGAGTTTTAGACATCTGGGTTTTGAGGGGATAATAGGAAAAATAAGAAAACCTATTTATAGATAATGTGATTGCAATGCTGCGTTTAGTACCTTTTGTTCTCGGAGGGTGCAAGTATTTATCCTTTGTGAGATAAATTTTTAAAGCTGAGCTAAAGGGCGGATCTGAGTGGGCAGTTACCTGGGATGAAAGTCCGCCGTCCTACCCACTACGCTAACGAGACTAACAGCTGTCGTCAGTCTGTCGGCCTGTAGGCCTGTCGGTCTGTCAGGTTTTATGTCTGTCTGTTTGTATCCACGATAAAACTTTAGAAAAAATTGAGATATTGTCTTCAAATTTAGTATATAGTTAGTACCCGTTGGAGTGGAGTATCGGTGACGGAAAATAGAATTTATTTGCTAAAACGGCGGAAAACGTATAGAAAACGTGATTTTGAAAGGTTTCTTTTTGTCTGTCGGTCAGTCGGTCTGTTGACCTGTCGACCTGTACGTCTGTCCATTAGTAGGCGCAATAACTTTCGAACCAATTGAGGTATAATCTTCAAATTTGCTTTCCAGTTAGCAAACGACATAGGAACGCTTCGAATAGTTTTTGGGTAAGATTGCCTCATGGCGCAGAAAATGAATTATGGGTAATTTGGTAAACATTGATGCTTTTTTGTTAAAACTCGAGTAATATAACGTTTCAAAAATTTATGGGTATAGGAATACGAATATTCTATTTGTGGTCAAGTCGTGGACTATAAATTTATTTCGTGTGAATATCTCTTTGAGGAGAGTAGATTTTTAGGGCTATGTGGAAGTTATGATTCTATTTGCAGCACTATGTTTACAGCCACAGGGGCAGAAGATTGTCTATTGCATAAAGGAGAAAAATAAATAATGTGCTGTTGTCTAAGGATTATATGCCCCTTTTGGAATGTCGTCCAGCAAAACACAAAACAGCTCCCTCTGCAAGTGATTATTTTCACTTAGTAGAGGGCGTTACAGGGTTTAAATAATTAAGTATATCTAATGTGGCTTTTGCATATCATTGACCGTGGGCCGAAGATGACCAGTTTTTTTCTGGGTCCCATGCTTAATTATTTATTTCCGCCAGCGAAGTTTTCTTTTTAAGTAGATATGAATTTGTCTACAAATAGTTACTGACTTTAAATGTCAGTGTACCATATTTTGTTCATCTGATGGTTTAGATAAATATTATCCTTATTCCACATACTAATGTCGCAAAGTGCACTGGCTTTACTTTTCAAGAAAAGGTATTATCATGATACTCACGAGACCATCTTTCCAACCCACTGTAGCAAAGTTTCGTAAACAACTTAGAGAAGTTTATGTTACGAGTGTAGTTATACGAAAACTGTTGTATCTTTTGCTGTAACAATGCAAACAAACTTCATAATGTGACTATTCCTCTTATTTACACGCGATAAATTATTGAAAACTTCATTATTCACTATTCTTATTCAAGTCACAACGATACGAGCAGCCTAGGCAGCCATATATAAACACTAACGAGACTACAAGTTTCATGCAACTTTAAAGAAACTCTAAAGTGGAGATAAGTGACCAAGTTGCCGACAATAAAAGGCCTAATATTTAAAATATCTTATACGAAAAGGGTTATAAGTTAATTTATGTAAGGAATAGATTTAATTGTATAAAAATGTAGTTCCTTCTCTAAAAAAATTAAAGAATATAGTAGCTTTTGTCATCCAGGCTACCGAGCGACTATGGTTCGAAACTACAATTACAATAGTGATGAGAAAACGTTGTGACAACTAAATTGACGAAGAGAAATTAAAAAACTCTGGACGCAGCAAGTGCGTTATGGTAGTGAATTTTTATTAAATGCTTCAAATTTGAATAACTCAGTTTTCTATAAACTTATAAAGTTTAATTTTGGTATGTAGTAAGGTCTTTCCTAGGGCAAGATATCCACCGAATTTCATTAAAATAACTTTTTTTCGAAATAAAATTTAAAATTTGAACAACTCAATTTTCTATAAACCTAGAAAGTTGAATTTTGGTACTTAGTAAGGTCTCTCCCAAGGCAACATATAGTAAATTTCATTAAAACCGCTTTGTTATTTTCGGAATAAAAATATATTTTTTTTAAAGAAAACACAAAATTTTCCCGGAAAACCCCGTCCGATTTTCCTGGATAACAAACTCATCCAAGCCATTAATAAAAGGAAGGCACTTTCCGAGTTTCATTGAAATCGGTTAATAATTTTTTGAGTTATCAGACGGATACATATATATATATATATATATATATATATATATATATATATATATATATATATATATATATATATTTATATTTATATATATATATATATATATATATATATATATATATATATATATATATATATATATATATATATATATATATATCTACCGCCCTGAGCACCAGGAAAATCAAAATTTACCCGTTAATTAGATTTTGTTGACCACACAAAATGTTTTCTTTTTGTGCAGTACTTTGACCTGCAGCGGCATTCAAAAATTTTTTGACTAAATATTTCTTCTAAGTTTTTTTTTTTTCGCTTTTAACTTAGAAATCTAATTTTTCTTATACAGCATTGATTCTTATAACATTAACTTGCATATTACAATTGGTTGGCATAGCATAGGAGATACAAAGTTTCCTGAAAAAAATGGGGTACGTACGAAATTTCATTAAAATCGAAATACTATTCTCCGAGTTATACAATACGCGCGTGCACTCACCGCCACACACATATATCCCGGGTGGAGCTCAAAAGTGGTTCACCCCCTCTAGAATCTTTATTTATCAAGATAGTTTAACGTAATTTAGAACTTAGCTGTTAGAAGGCTAGATGCATTCTCGCAACAATTAGAACCGTAGACTGGTTTCGCTCTCATTAGAGCTCTTCAGTACGGCATACTAATTGCAGCAAAAATAAACCTATAAAGTAATACGGCTATAGTCGCCAGCCTTTCATTACTAAGCGAGTGGTGGACGTACCGCCACCTAGTTGCGGAACCAAGTAGTATGTTGTAACGCCAGCTCCAAATAACACAAAGTGTTAAAAAAATAGAGACTGTATACAACTAACTAACAATTTTGTAAATTGTTAGCCCTGGCCCATTTCTACCGTAGTATAGGGACAAAGTATGTAAGGCTAGATGCATTCTCGCAACAATTAGAACCGCATACCGGTTTCGCTCTCATTAGAGCTCTTCAAGACGGCATACTAATTGCTGCAAAAATACACCTATAAAGGAATACGGCTATAGTAGCCAGCCTTTCATCACTAAGTGAGTGGTGGACGTGCCGCCAACTAGTTTCGGAACCAAGGAGTATGTTGTCACGCTTGCTCCAAATAACACAAAGTGTTAAAAAAATAGAGACTGTATACAACTAACTAACAGCTTTGTAAATTATTAGCCCTGGCCCATTTCTACCCTAGTATAGGGACAAAGTATGTAAGGCTAGATGCATTCTCCCAACAATTAGAACTGTAGACCGGTTTCGCTCTCATTAGAGCTCTTCAGTACGGCATACTAATTGCAGCAAAATACACCTATAAAGTAATACAGCTATAGTAGCCAGACTTTCATCACTAAGTGAGTAGTGGACGTGCCGCCACCTAGTTGCGGAACCAAGTCTAATTGTTGCGAGAATGCATCTAGCCTTACATCTTGCTTACATCTGTTAGATCGGAAGTTACCTCCACTTTCAAAGTTAAAAGCAACGTCCCGTGTCTTATTACAAATTTCAATTCAAAATAACATTTCAAGTATGTTACTAAGGTTTGGTCAATGTCTGCAGTGGCAATGTCAAAAACAAGAATTCTTTCATATTGAATCCAAAATGCTTTAATACGCGCAAAAGGTTTCATTATATTCCACAGCGTGCCAGGCTATTTAATTGTGCCATAGTTTATTATCAGCTTCAAATAGACATTTCCGAAATAAATCCCTTATTTAAATAGGGAATAAATAGGGTCAATTTGACATTGAGATTTCAGAAATTGGTCAAAACGTAGTAACATACTTGGAATGTTTCCTTGAGTCGAAATTTGTAAAAATATATAGAGAATTCTATTTGAAATTCGAAAGTTGGAGTCACCTCCGGTCTAACTGGATGCGATAAAAATTATTTTACAATGTCAAAGAATGCAGTTAGATGTCTAATAGACAATACCCAAATTTAGTTAAATTATCTTAACGAATAAGGATTATAGAGTGGGTGAGTCACTTTTGAGTTCCACCCGGTAAATATACCACGTAAAAATGATACCGGCCCCGGATATGTGTTTTAGTGGTTCGAGTTCGCGCTCATTTGAAGACATTTTTTTAATAACTCACGAGCTCCGATCTCCTCAATGGCGATTTTTTTTACGAGAATTCCCTAAAAATAATAGTCTTTTTGTTTACAAACGCTATAACTCAGCCTACTGCCAAAGCATCAGAGATAGGATCTATTTGAAATGAATTTTCTGCAAATGTTTTAGTTGAGTGAAGGCCACTGATGGTTGAACCCGAAACTTAGGGCTTTGCGAAACACATTTTTATATTGTATTATTTTATGTTTATATATTTTTCTACATAACCTGCATTCGTTTTTGAATATTTGTTTCATTTCCGGCAATTTAGATCTTTTAAATGTGACTTTTAAATTACACCATTTTCGAAGGAATTTTTCGGATACTTCAATAAGGTCAAGAGCTCTCGCCCCAGAAAAGCTCAATATTTCTGTGTAGTGTTCAGTAGATTTTGTTAACCACAAAAAATATTTTGGCTTTCTACCATTCTCCACGATTTGAGTAATTTCGTTGCCATGGTAACCAACTTTATTTTCAAACGGCAATATATTGGCAACATATTCCATACGGACGTGCGAAATGTTTGTTGGGTTGCATTACAACACTTCTGAAATTCAAATTGAAGTACTGAAACCCGAATTCAGGAACATTATGGAACTAACCGCCGTACCTACTTGTTAACATTTGTAAGCCGTATTATAAGTTTCCACCTCAGAAAAACAACCATACCTTTTCGCGGTGAGTGTGAAAATAAGTTTATTTTAGTGAAAAAAAAAAGATTTTAGATTATAATAATAGTTGGATACGGCGATCGCAAAAGAGCACAAATCGAGGGCTCCAACATTTTGAATGAACTCTATTCTAACGGAGAACCAATTACTCATACAGTGGTGTGCCAAACATTGACGAGATTAAAAGAAACAGGTACTGTATAGGAGCTGTAAAAACTCGGACCTCAGATTTATGCAAAAAATAACGAATAACTTTGACTGGGTATTGAGTGAGGTATATTGTCATACAACGCTAATAGGGCGTATTTTAAAAACCTTGCATTACTTTCGTCATGTTAACAAGGTGACATTACATGCAAATGTCAGTAGGCACGGCCCTCTGTTCGATAACGCTCCTGAATTCGGATTTCAGAAACTGTACTTAATTTTAAGGTTGTTTCAAAACTTTTGTAATGCAATCAATTAAAGATTTTGCACATCCGTAGCGCAAATAAAAGATTGATCCCAAATAAGAGTAGACAATAATATATATATATATATATATATATATATATATATATATATATATATATATATATATATATATATATATATATATATATATATATATATATTATATATATAATTAAAAAAAAGGTAGTTACTATGGCAACGAAATTACTGGCTTCAAAAAAAAAATCAAACTTACCAGAAGGTGTAGAAAATATATTAAAAAACTTTGTCTAAAACATTTTTTTTAAAAGGCGTTTTGAAACGTGATAGCTCTTATTCCATATATATTGGGCACCCTGTCTACATATACAGGGTGATTCACAATCAATTGACACAGAATGTTTGCGTGTAGAGGGCGTCAAAAGATGCCGATTATTTACATACAATTTTTCTCTAACGCCCATGGTTGGTGAGATATTGACTGCGGAAGATTCTCTAATAATTACAAAAGGAGCTGTATTGCACGAGTTCCTCAACATAAAACAACAAAATTGGGTAGATGGTTTTCTTTTATCAACGTCATTGTTTGAAAAAGATTTAAATTGGGTATAAACTCAAAAATAAGTGAATTGGGTCACCCTTTAAATGATATGGTTTTTAAGCCCTAATCTAATAAATAATAATAATAAAGTTAGAGTCTATGAATTTTATAGAAAACTAAATTTTATACCTTCTTTCATTTTGTAATTTTTTTGACAAACCACCCGTTTTTGAGAAAATTGAAATTTTCAGAGGTGAGATCAATACAAAATTATGTCCCTTGAAAACTTTATCAAAACTTAACATGTCTGAAATTTAACAAATGCTATTAAAAACTCTAAGTGACTTTATGGGATCATAATTTATTTTTGGCTGATTTAATTAACTTTGACCCCATCTCACGAAGTTGATAAAAGAAAACCATCTACCAAATTTGAATGTTCTATGTTGGGGCATTGCTGCAATCCAGCTGTTTCTTGTAATTATTAAAGAATCTTCCAAGGTCAATATATATATATATATATATATATATATATATATATATATATATATATATATATATATATATATATATATCTATCTATATATATATATATATATATATATATATATATATATATATATATATATATATATATATATATATATATATAGGAGCACCGTTAGCGATTTCTTTTAATGATAATTCACTTAAAATAGTGCGGCGGATTAAATCATAAATTTCACATAGCTGTGACAATTTCTTCAGAAAGACTCAAGGAACGAATTTACGGCTCATGACTTGACCACAAAGAAAATATTTGTATGCCTGTACCCATAAACTTTTGAAACGTTATATTACTCCAGTTTTATTGAAAAAGTGTCATATTTCACCAAATCACTACTTATTTGTCCCCATACCCCCTGAGGCGATCTTACCCAGAAACAAACGAAACGAAACGTTTCATTGTCGGGTGCTAACTGGATACCAAATTGAAGATGATATCTCAATTCGATCGAACGTTATTGCGCCTATTAACAGACAGACGTACATGCCGACAGATGACCGACAGACCGACAGACCATAAAAATTCGTTCAAAAATCGCTTTTTCTGTAAGTTTTGATATTATTACGCCGTTTTAGCAAAAAAAAAGAATCGAAATTTTTGTCCACAATATTCCACCCCTACACATTCAACCCCAAATTTAATTTCAGCTCAGAATACCAGACGATTGATGACATTAAAAGTTTTCTAATAAATAAGCCCAAAGAATCGAGTTTTAGCGAAAATTGACAATTTTCACTAATTTACTCCCGATTCATCCCCTACCCACTACAGCGATTTTACCAAAAAACAATCCGAACCATTCGTTTGCCGAGCGCTAACTGTATACCAAACTGGAAGACGATCTCTCAATTCGTTCTGAAGTTATCGCGGCTAAAAGCAGACAAACTTTCAGACCAACAGACCGAAAGACCAAAAATTCGTTCTCAAATCATGTTTTCTATGCGTTTTTATAATTCTGACGACGTTTAAACGAAAAAATATATGTATAAAATTTTTGTTGAGGCGATGGTTCCACACGTTGTGACGATGTGGAAGTAAAACACACAATTTAAATAATAATCAAGCAGCCTAGTAATTTTCGTGATTAATTATGTATATCCACTAATCCTGGCAACAACCAAATTTTTGCTTTAATTTATTGGTTTGGTAGGTTATGCATTTAATTCCGCCAGTGTGTTAAAAGAGGGACAAATAACATTTTGTTGAATGATTTATTTGTCCAGAACAGAATAAAAGAACGGTTTTCAATCAGCAGTTTGTAATTGGCCGAAACCAGAAAATATTTTGGCTGCAATTACTGTCTGTGTGATTTACCGCCAACAGATAAAGATAATATTCTAATGAAAGCTTTATTGTTCCACAAAAATTATGGCCAGCATGCTAATGGTTTTCTGTTGCAATATATTATGACACATAACCCATCGTAAAAATAAATTTGCACCAGTACTTCGGGAGCCCTCATTGTTATGAAAGCAGACAATAGCTTCTAAGCTATATCTATTCTATTAAGCATACATTTATTTTGGAAGGCAACGCATGCTAAAAACTTGTTCGAACATAATTATCTAAATACATAATTGTATCGGTTTTTTTACCAATCTTATAAGTACGTTTGGAGAACCCAAATCACCACAACAGATCTTTTAAAGACCTGAGGATCGTTTCACTATCAAAGTTAGCGTCATCAGAGGATGAAAAATTCTAAACTACTTAACTACTACACACTATTTTATCCTAGGTGTTAGGTAAAAGACCGATAACCTAGAGAGTGAGGAATCACGCCAAGCTTTCTACGTCCATATTTTAATTTCCCGAAATTTATTTTAAATCGCGTGCTAACTTACGTACTAAGTTTCGGATTT
This sequence comes from Tillus elongatus, assembly GCA_964006375.1. NCBI lineage: Eukaryota > Metazoa > Arthropoda > Insecta > Coleoptera > Cleridae > Tillus > Tillus elongatus. Next base: position 188,145,816 of record OZ023262.1, on the reverse strand, counting down.
TTTTTTACATCAAAGGCAGTGTAAACAGCGAACTATTAATCAGTAGCGGAACACAGTTTAGGCAAATTTGGCGGCTTATGGCTTTAGAGATATAAATACTCTCATAGGCGTCTAATTTCACCGGTTGTCTAACATGTTTGGTAAGCTTCAGGTTTTCTTTATATATGTGGTGATTATTATGCCGAACATGTTGAGTCACAGATGACTTGTCTATACTGCCGTATCTTAACTATGCCCAATGTTTCTTCTAGTCTGCCAACTGTATTTAAGATCACTATCTTTACAACTTATCTCATAGCTACCTGACATTTCAGTGGTTCTAAACTTATCTTTTGTAATACGTGACAATTTTTTAAAATTACATCCACATCGTCAATACGTGTGAAAGTGTGGCATCGTCGACATAATTTGGGAACGAAAACTGTTTGTGTCCGTCGGTCTGTGGGTCTGTCGCTCTGTAGGTATGTGTGCGTGTCCGTTTGTAGCCACAGTAACTTCAGAAATAATTGAGGTATCGTCTCAAATTTGGTATACAGCACCCGATAAACAAACGGTTCGGGTTGTTTTTGGGTAAAAAAGCTCCACGGGGTGGGAGATGAATGGGGGATGATTTGGCCGAAATTGTAATTTTTTCGTTAACATTCGAAAAATATAGCGTTTTAAAGATTGTTTATTAGAAAACATCTGATATTCTGTGCTGAATTTTAATTAAGGGTTGAATGTGTGGGAATGAAATATTGGTGACAATTTTTTCATTTTTTTTTACTTTCTAAAACGGTGTAGGAATTCTCAAAATATATAGAAAACTTGATTCTTGAACGAATTTGCTTTTTGTCTGTCGGTCTGCCGGTTGATCGGTCTGTCGGCCTGCAGGTAGGTCTTTTTTATTATTATTTTATTTCAACAACACATCACGATGGCTAACAGCCTAAATGCTATCGTAAAGTTGGTGTCGGCAAGGAGGAAAGAGGCAACTTGTTAATTCTGGACTTGAAAGTTTGAAAGTTCGGGGGAGAAGGAAAAACATGTGCCGGCAAGGAATTCCACAACTTTGAAGTCCTCGGGACAAGATGTTCTATGTCTGGTGACCTGGACAGTAAAAGGATGCATTCGCTCTGTTCCCCTGGTAGATCTGTTGGGGACAGCAGGTGGAGGAACTATGGAAGAAAACTTCTCTTAGCAGTGTCCGTAGAGATATCTATAAAAGAGAGAGAGAGGTCACCAACGGCACGTCGGTGGGCAAGGGATGGCAGCCTTTGGGTGAGGGTAGGGTCACTGATGAGACGTGTAGCTCTCTTCTCTTAGTAGGTGCAATAAGTTTCTTAGGAATCAATATATCATCTTTAAATTTGGTAGCCAGTTAGCACAAAATGAACGCTTCTATTTGTTTTGGGTAAGATCGTTCTCCAGGGGGTGGGGATAAATGAGAGGTGATTTGGTTCAAATTTACAGTTTTTCGTTAAAACCCGAGTAATGTAAGTTTGAGAAATTTATGGATACATGAATACGAATATTTTCCTTGTGATGAAGTCATGGACGCTAAATTCATTTCATGAGAATATTTCTCTGGGATAATGGATTATCACAGCTATTAGAAAGTTACTTAAGGCTTTGTAATCTCAAAAATCACAAAGCTATCGGAATCTCTTCAAAATCGCTTTAAAACAGGAGCCGAATTGTCGCGTTTTTCTCATATATAGGGTAGAACTGACCACACGTACTAGTGGTTTATAAGCCTACTGGATGCTGCAAAGAAAAAATTTAATATGTCTATATACCCAAATCGGCTCCGCTCTAACGATTGGTGATAGAGTAAACTTCCAGAACAAAATGGAAATGAGTCGTTCTGACCCAAATATTGTATTTTTGAATAGCACATTGTATTTTTTGTTGCATATTTAGGTTACATGTAAAAAAAATAAGAAACTTTATCCAAACCACCTTCCCGAGAGATGTCACCATTAAACTTAAAAATTAAATTTTGACTACTCTTAACATAAGTCCACCCCAAAGACAAGGACGTGGTTGTTGTGTGTGGAGGGAATGTATGACAGGATATGTAAGCGGTCATAAATGTTCAAAGTGTCTGCCACCCTGATTTACACTTTGCTGATTTTCAAAACACGAAAACAAGTATATACGAAACAAATAACAGATGTGAACATGGAAATGTCAGCAACAGACATTGCTTTCAAACATTATCAATTATCTAGTCGCTGCTTCGCGAAATCACTTAAGTATCATTTTCGACAAGGAAAAGATGTACTCCAACAAAGAAGGTTTCGATATGCTGATGCCGTTAGGCAAATGTCTTCAAAATTATAGACAAGCCGAATGCAGAGAGGTACCCTGACCGTGCTCCTTAATCTCATAACATTTTCAGGCGCCCGGCGCATCTAATTCGAACAACTGGTCAAATTCAACTTCAACGAAATAAGAATCAGCAGATTAGGCAGCCGGTAAGAGACGAAATGGCACCTGACATTTTGGCTACTGTTGCTATGAACTCCCATGTTTCAACCAGGAGGATCGCTGTTGATTCCGGTGTGAGTCAAATGCCAATATGCAGGATTTTAAAACGCAATCATTATCATCCCTACCACATCAACCTGCAACAAGCTTTCGAACCTAGTGAGTATCAACAAGTCTGGACGCAGCAAGTGGGTTATGGTAGTCAATTTTCATAGAAATGATCTGGCACCAAATATTTTTATAACTTTTGTTCCGTTTAACGTAGAAATATAGATTTTGGTATGTGGTCTCCTTTTAATATCGTTAACTCACGTACCAATTTTGGTTACCATGGCTTCTATGTTTTTGGGATAAAATCTTTTTCCGGAAGAAAACCCAAAATTTTCTCGGAAAACCTGGTTAGATTTTCCAGGCTAACGAACTTATCCAATACACTTACGAACGGCAGGTACATGCTAAATCTTATCAAAATCGGTTTATCATTTTTTGCGTTATCGTGTTACACACACACACAAATATATATATATATATATATATATATATATATATATATATATATATATATATATATATATATATATATATATATATATATATATATATATATATATATATATATATATATTGAAACTCACCCCAGCTATGGCTCTTAGGTATCCTATATTGCGCTCATTTAAATAAAATTTTTCAAAATTCAAAATCGAGATCTCCCCCTTAGTGAATTTTTTCTAAGAAAATTCACTAAAATATATCGATTTTTGACAATGGCTATTAAGCAAAGATCTTGAGTTCCATCAATCGATTCTCTGGACGGATGAAGCTACATTCAAAAGCAACGGGCAGGTCAGCATTCACCATGCCCATTACTGGTCTCAAGAAAATCCTCATTGGCTGCGAGATGTGGACGACTATAATTTGTGTAGCCTCAACACATGGTGTGGCCTTATGGGGTACAAGATCATCGGACCCTATTTTTTCGATGGTATCCCAACTGGCCGTGTGTATACTGACTTCCTCGACAAAGTCATCTGTCAAATTCTGGAAAACGTCCTGCCCAATACACCAGAGACGATGTAGATGGAAAAGGATAGTTGTTCAAGTCATTTTTTGCTGGCAACACGGAAGGTCAATGATAACCTGTACCCTGAACGTTTGATCGGAAGAGAAGGGCCTGTAGCGTGGCCGTCTTGATCGCCAGATTTGACACCCCTGGATTTTTTTTTTGGAGTTTGGTCAAAAACATTGTTTACGGACATTAACCCACAACAAAAGATGATATGAAGGTGCAAATAAGGGAAGCCTGCCAGTCGTAGAGTGGCGTAGGAATCTTGAGAGCTACCGACATCGTTCGAACACGGATCCAGGAATGTGTGAATCAGGGTGGCAGACACTTTGAACATTTATGAACGCTTATATTTTCTGCTATTCATTCCCCCACATACAACAACCACGTCCTTCTTGTTTGGTCTGGTTTATGTAAAAAGCAGTTAAATTTATATTCAAGGATAATCGTGACATATATCGGGAAAGTGGTTTGCATAAAAGTTTCTTGTTCTTTTACATGTAATCCAATCAGTAGTAGAAAATACAATGTCCCATTTAAAAATCTAATATTTTGGTAGAACGACCCATTTCCGGTTTGTTCCGAAAATTGACTCTATCACCAATCGATAGAGCGTACCAAAACACATACTTTTTTTCCAGAGTCATCCTGTATATAAAAACGTCTCTTTAGTAGTTTGCAATAACATTGCATAACATTAAATTAATATAAATACACCATTACCTACATAATGTGCAAGAGCGGGTTATATTTGCATCTACTGAAACTTGAAGAGTAGCATAATAAATTACAAACCATGTAGCTGACTCTATATATTTGTCAATAGTACCTGAAATTGTGTTTTTTAATTAAAGAACTTTCCGCTCAGAATGATTTATATTTGCTATTGACTCAAACACTCTTGATTTATAAGTGCGTTCTGTACCAAACCGTGCTCGTATTTTATAGGTTTGCGTTCAACAAAATATTAAATCATAAAGCTGATATTATCCTAACTTCTTGATTAACCCGAATATTTTTTTCTTTTATATATAATTCTGCAAAATGATTTAAAGTATTAGGTTTAAAAATTACCCCACTAGATGGGACGAGTTCCGCAAAAGCATTTTTAAAAGTAGTTTGTGGTTATAAGTAATTCTAAAATAAGTCTTAAAGGCATTTTATTGCGTTTAAAAACGGGCGAACAAGAAAAAGTTGGGACGCAGCAAGTGCGCTATAGTAGCGAAAAGTTTTACAATGCATTACGCAACTTGCCTTATGTTAAGCATAAGGACCATGGACCTATGTATTTAAGCCTTTTAGTGAATTTTCGTAGAAAAGATCACTAATGGGGAGATCCCGACTTTTGAATTTCGAAAAAAATGTTGAAAATGAGCGCTAATTAGGACTCCTCGGTCCATATCCGGGGTCAGTTTCAATTTTTATATGTTTATATATATATATATATATATATATATATATATATATATATATATATATATATATATATATATATATATATATATATATATATATATATATATATATATATATATATATATATATATATATATGTGTGTGTGTGTGTGTGTGTGTGTGTGTGTGTGTGTGTGTGTGTGTGTGTGTGTGTGTGTGTACGCATTAACATATATGTGGCAGACTCTGGCAAGTATAGTACCAGTTTGTGACGGTTCATCAATTTGTGACGGATTTTTTGGTCCGCCACAATTTTTATAGCTAAGAAACCGAATTACGAAGGTTAGTTTTGTACGAAAAACATAAAACTATGAGATCCGTTATAATTCGCTTACGGGATAGCAGTACTTACCTTGCTTAGATAACCATATTTGTGACAGTTTGAATAAAACTAGCAACAGCGCCCTCTGCATGAGTGTTTTAAAATAAGCATTACCATATTTGTGGAAGATTTTTTAAACACAGACACAACAAGTTTGTGGCGGATTTCTAAAAATAGTATCTGCAGTGTTGCCGATTGAATACTGGCTCTTTGGAATGGGAGCAGTTCGTTTGTTGTGTCTTGAGTACAATCTTGTATGACTAAAAGGTTCAAGCAGGTAGTTTCTTTTGTCATCATGGAATAATACGGATTATATTATACTGCTCCTAAGGCAAAGATATCCACTAAATTTCATTAAAATAACTTTGTAATATACATGGTAAGGTCTCTCCCAAGGCAACATATGTAGTAAATAGCCATCAATAAAAGAGGCACTTGCCAAGTTTCATCACAATCGGTTAATTATTTTTTGAGTTATCGAATGGATACCTATATATATATATATATATATATATATATATATATATATATATATATATATATATATATATATATATATATATATATATATATATATATATACATATAAACATATAAAAATTGAAACTGACCCCGGATATGGGTTCTAGGGGTCCTAGTTCGCGCTCCTTTGAAAAAAAATTTGCAAAGTCTCACCATCGATACCTTTCTATTGGTGTTTTTTTAAAAATAAAAATGCACAAATACTTGACATTTGTTCGTTAAAACTCGAATAATATAACAGATTTGTTATTTTCGGAGAAAAATTTTTTTTCTAAAGAAAACTCAAAATTTTCCCGGACAACCATGTCCGATTATCCTGGATAACGAACTCATCCAAGCCATCAATAAAAGAGAGGCACTTGCCGAGTTTAATCAGAATCGGTTAATTATTTTTTGAGTTATCGGATGGATACCTATATATATATATATATATATATATATATATATATATATATATATATATATATATATATATATATATATATATATATATATATATATATATATATATATATATATATATATATATATATATATATATATATATATATATATATATATATATATATATATATATTAATATAACGTGTTAGGGTTTGTTTATTAGAAAACTTTTAATTTCATCAAACAGCTGGTATTCTGTGCTGAAATCTTTAACGTGCCCAACATCCCATGGTACATGAGACTGACAGCTTAACGCCCGCACTTAAGGGCTGACCGTGCAGATGTTCAGATTGCTCAAACACAATGCCACAACCTCGGCTAATGTTAATTTACAGTATGTACTGAAAAATAATTTGGCGTTTCTATTGTGAGTTGAACGCGGGAGGCTTAGGCTTGAGCTATGTTGTTTATGTTTGCTGATTTTATTGTAAAGAAATACGAATCTGATTTATTGTACAAAGTAATGCAAACTAAAAGCTCGGTTTTTTGTTAGTTTTCGATTTAAAAAACATAATCTTTTCAACGAGGCATTGGCTGTCCATCCTTCGGTTCTTCCGTCTGAATGTTACACCTATAGTGTCCACATTCATTGACATAGTATTTTACAGTTCACATACAGATGTACTTTCACACTTAGACCTAGGGGAAAGTAGTTTGATCTCCCTGTTGTCAAAACTACCCATGTAACGGGAAGGGAATGCCAGAAAAAGAAACTTCCGTAAATAGTGAAACTAATAGTCCCTCCAAAGTTAGAAAACTATGAATACTGGCTCTTTTGTAATGGGAGCAGTTCATTTGTTGTGTCTTGAGTATAATCATGTATGACTAAAAGGTTCAAGCAGGTAGTTTCTTTTGTCATCATGGAATAATACCGAATATATTATACTGCTCAGGGTAGTGTTGTGTTTGTAATAAAACCTTTAAGGCAATATCTGTCTTTTATAATAAGAATATATATTTTATACTTATAAGATGTGCAGCAAGTGCGTTATGGTAGTGAATTTTTATTAAATGCTTCAACCTTGAATAACTCAATTTTTTATAAACTTAGAAAGTTTAGTTTTGAGTTATCGGATGGATACCTCTATATATATATATATATATATATATATATATATATATATATATATATATATATATATATATATAAATTGAAACTGACCCCGGATATGGGTTCTAGGGGTCCTAGTTCGCGCTCCTTTGAAAAAAATTTTGCAAAGTCTCACCATCTATACCTTTCTATTAGTGATTTTTTTTAAAATAAAAATTCACTAAACCTTGACATTTTTTCGTTAAAACTCGAATAATATAACGTTTTAGGGTTTGTTTATTAGAAAACTTTTAATTTCATCAAACAGCTGTTATTCTGTGCTGAAATCTTTAACGTGCCCAACATCCCATGGTACATAGGACTGGCAGCTTAACGCCCGCACTTAAGCGCTGACCGTGCAGATGTTCAGAATGCTCAAACACAATGCCACAACCTCGACTAATGTTAATTTACAGTATGTACTGACAAATAATTTGGCGTGAGTTGAACGCGGGAGCCTTGGGCTTGAGCCCTGCTGTTTATGTTTGCTGATTTTATTGTAAATAAATACGAATCTGATTTATTGTACAAAGTAATGCCAATTAAAAGCTCGGTTTTTTGTTAGTTGTCGATTTAAAAAACAAAATCTTTTCAACGAGGCATTGGCTGTCCATCCGTCGGTTCTTCCGTCTGAATGTTACACCTGTAGTGTCCACATTCATTGACATAGTATTTTACAGTTCACAGTTCACAGACAGATGTACTTCACACTTAGACATAGGGGAAAGTAGTTTGATCTTTCTGTTCTCAAAACTACCCATGTAACGGGAAGGGGATGCCAGAAATTGAAACTTCTGTAAATACTAAAACTAATTACCCTCGAAAGTTAAAAAACCATGGACGCAGAATGTACGTTATGGTAATGAATTTTCATGAAAATAATCTGGCACCTAACATTTGTTTTAATTCAATGCTTAGGTTTAATTTTCTTTCTTGTAACGCAGAGCTCTAAATTTTGGTGTATAGTTTATTTTTATAACGTAAACCTATGTGCCAAATCTTGTCGCTATAGATTTGTTATTTTAAAATAAAATAAAATAAAATTCCGAAAGAAAAACCAATTTTTTCCTGAAAACCTGGTCCGATTTCCCTGGCTAACAAACTTATCCAAGCCACAGAAAGGTACCTGCCAAATTTCATCAAAATCTTTAGAGTAATCGGTGTGATGCATATACATATATATATATATATATATATATATATATATATATATATATATATATATATATATATATATATATATATATATATATATATATATATAAGTATATACAGTGTGATGATAAAGTTTGGAACATGATTTATAAATGCGTTATTAAATTTTTTTCAAGAAAAACGCTCGGACAGGTCAAATTCATCTATTCAATTTTCAACTTATGACATAAAAATTACATTTACGACACCTATTTCTGAACGGTGACGTCATTATAAGTTTTTTAAATTCAAGCATATTTTTTGCGGTTTTTGCATAGATCTGCTTACTACTTTCATGATGATGAAAACATCGGTACGTGACCACATTTTTTAAAATAGTGTTATTTACTTTAAAATTAGGAAACGTGAGTTTAATGGAAAAAATATTGAACCAAGTAAAACAAACAAAATCTAGCGCAAATGTTGAAATTGTTCTCCACCTACTATTTGACATTGACCGATACAAGTGCAAACACTTTGTATACTGCGCTAAAAAATGTCTGGACTAATTTGCTCCAGTTCAGCACGAATTCTTTGCTGTAGCTACTCCAAATTATTTGGTCTCTTGAAATAAACTTTCGATCTAAAATAACTCCATAGAAAAAATCCAAGGGAGTCAAGTCTGGGGATCGCGGTGGCCACACAATGGCTCCTCGACGGTCCATCCATCTTTCACGAAATGTGGCATCTAGTGTGTTAAAAAATGATTTTGACTTTACTTTTTGTCCCACCTGTTAAATAGTTACATGACAACGTATCAAAAATCACAAAATCAAGTTTTCATTACTTTCTAAAACCTCATTATTCTAACGAAAACTCGTCCTAAATAAAAACGGTGAGAAATATTTCTTATTTCTTATTAAATTTACGTTTACATTTTTTAAAGTAAATATCGCAATTTCTTCAAAAAAATTGTCATGTCAGGTACTATTTTGTTTTCATCATCATTTAAGCAGGTCTATGAAAGAGCAAAAAAATATGATTGTCATTTTAAAAAAATGATGACGTCATCATTCAGAAATAGGTGACGTCATAAATGTAATTTTTACGACATAAGTTGGCAATTGAAAAGATAAAATTAACCTGTCCGTCTGTTTTTCTTGAAAAAATTAAATAACGTATTTATGAATTATGTTCCCAACTTTATCCTCAGACTGTAATATATATATATATATATATATATATATATATATATATATATATATATATATATATATATATATATATATATACCTTTCTTATGTTGTGGGGACAGTCCTCACAAGATTTTTATGTCTTTTGTGTATTATGAGGACAATTGGCGGTTTGTATAAAATGTGTCTTTTCTTTTTAATGTTTCTACACTCAAATATGTTTACATATTAACTTTAATACATTATGTTGTTAGCTCAATAGTTATAATTTCCCTTACACGTTAGCTTCCATCCAGGGCAATTAGTCTATTGCAGAATAAATATCCCAAGTACATTAGCAAAAAAATTACAGGCCTTAAACACGTGGTGAATTAAGTTCTATAGGCTCTACTCGGTTAAGAGTGGAACCTGTAATGGACACTGATAAGTACACTTGGAGAACCCAAATCACCATAACACATCTTTTTAAATACCTGACGATCTTTTCACTAACGAAGTTAGCACATCAGAGGATGAAAAACTTCTTTTCATCCTCTGCTGACGCTAACTTTTGTTAGTGAAACGATCGTCTGGTCTTTAAAAAGATGTGTTGTGGTGATTTTTGTTCTCCATTTGTACTTATTAGGCTCTAACATGTTGAATTCTTAATAAAAATATATACGAAACTATTAATTCACTGTTGCCTATTTTGTATGCCTCAAATTGTCTAGCATTTTATAAGTTCGTTTATTTAGTATAATCAAAATATCTTAACAGCTGGTGTCATTATTATGATCATCTATAAAATGTCTTATAGTCAATCAAGTTAGCTCATATACTTTTTTTTGTAATTGGTAAATACGCCTGTCATAAATAAATCTATAATGCACATACTTTGAAGAGTTTAAATTTATTTGTAAGATATTTGCAACTTACAAACTGTATTATATTTAATAAAAGTAACAAAATGTTATTTTTTTGTAAAGTGAAATAATATAAACGCTACATTATATATTGTTGTAGTTCAGGTGGAAATACAGCAAGCACTAGGTGAAGACTGGAACATGTGATGAACACTAATAGGTTCACTTTGTAGATTCCAATTCACCACAACATATATTTCCGACCTAACGATCGTTTCATTAACAAAGTTATGGTCATCAGAGTGATTAATAAACTAACCGATTAGTTGATTCATCCCTCTCTAACTTTGTTAGCGAAACGATCTCAGGTGAGAAAATATATTGTGGTGAATTGGGTTACACAAAGTGTACTTACCTATTAATAAAGCTGTTATTATCTTATTATCTGACCACACCTGAAGATCGTTTCGAACTAAGTTTGCGTCATCAGAGTGATTAATAAACTAACCACTTGTCTATCCATCACTCTGATGACTCTAACTCTGTTAACAAAACGATCGTCAGGTCAGAAAAATATGTTGTGATAAATTGGGCTCTCCTAAAGGTACTTATTAATCAAGCAAATATCTTATTACATTTAATAACTTACGCGGCTTGCTGGACACTAACTATATATAAATGCTGGGTATCCAAAAAAATTCTAGTGAATCTATCTCTTAAAAATTATTTAAAAAGTAAAAATTTTCTTTGGAGGTGATTATTCATTAAAAGTATAAACATGAATATTCTGTATAATATTATCTATTGCTTTCTTACATTTTACATATTGAGATTTCAAGCTCATCTTCTTTTATATTTGACATTTCTAAAATTGACAATTTTAAAAGCAAATTTTTTATAATTTCTAAGAGACGAAGTCAATTTTTAAACAGTCTATATCTTGGCTAAATAAGGACTTTAGAAACAATCAAACTTACAGAGTTAGCTAAAATATATTGATTTTGATAAAAAAAGTAATCAGAAGATGTTTCTATACGAAGCGCTAAGTTTATATTACATAAAATAGTTGTCATTATCTCTCTCACAAATAAAAACTTTTTGCAGCAGACTATATATTTCGTCACACTTAAATTGCTCGGAAGGCGTAACATTTGACATCTGATGTTGAAGGCACACAATGTCTTACATTGGCGCATTGACCCTTCATCAGGAAAAAAGGCTTAACTGAATTATTTCCATAAGTTAGCTCTTATGCGTTATTTCTAATTACCCACTCATTAAAAATACTCCCATTGATATACAACTCTCTGTCTAGCTGATATTTGCTATCCAATTCATTATTTTAAATAGAACAATATAGGTAATGCATTTCTAGATTTTACTAAACATTTAAAGAGACTTGTAGGACAGAGAAATGATTACAATTGGCGGTTTTTAAGTCATTTAAGTTTTAATGGTATTTTCAGCAAATAGAGTGATTTTTTAAGACAATCTTATGGCCACTCAGAAGAAAATATATCTAATAAAGAATTGTGTTGCATAAAGTAATTTGTAGATTATAGTTTAATTTAGAAGCTTAAAATGTCAGTTATTGCATTAATATTACCGGGTGAAATCACTTAGCTAAAACTTAGTAAAAATGTAATAATATTGAAGATACACTCTGTATGATCAAGTTAATTTTAGAGTGCTGTTTCCTAGAGTACTTTTTTGGTCGGTGTGTTAGCCTTTTAGTTTAAAGGCTTGTGGCCCTAGGGATTACATCGTGGGTAAAACACTAAGGTTCATCGAAACCGTGTATGAGACCGAATTATTATTTGTTACAAATTGGTTGAATTTTGGAAAGTGTATTTGTTATATTGTCAAATATTTGTAATTAAAATGCACCCGATAATAAGTTATTGTTCTCATTTGATATGAATCGGCATAATTATTTGAACAAAAACTTGCATGCCCAATATAAATATTTATCACCAAAAAATTATCATAATGATACCTTAAGGTAAGTGGTCTTATTATTGGCGTTAATTTAAGTTTTACTTTAAGGGTTGGGCCAGTTATATGCCGTTTTGTTGAAATAAATACCACAGGATATATGGTTTATTATTTTATTTAATGTAAAAAAGTAAACAATTTACTGTATTGTCTGGTGGAACGTAAACTTAATATATTACGAAAACACAATAATTGTAAAATTTTAAATTAAGTGTCCAGGAAAACTGCACAGATGTCCAAATTTAAATAACTCAATTTTCTATAAACTTAGAAAGTTGAATTTTGGTGCGTAGTAAGGTCTCTCCCAAGGCAACATATTCGTTAAATTTCATTAAAACAGCTTTGTAATTGTCGGGGAAAAATTTTTTTTCTAAAGAAAACTCAATATTTTCCCGGAAAACCATGTCCGATTTTCCTGGATAACGAACTCATCCAAGCCATTAATAAAAGAAAGGCACTTGCCAAGTTTCATCGAAATCGGTTAATTATTTTTTGAGTTATCAGACGGATACATATATATATATATATATATATATATATATATATATATATATATATATATATATATATATATATATATAAATTGAAACTGGCCCCGGATATGGTTTCTAGAGGTCCTAGTTAGCGCTCATTTGAAAAAATTTTTGCAAAGTCTCACCAACGATACCTCTCTATTAGTGATTTTTTTAAATAAAAATTCACTAATAATAAATGCATGCATTTTAAAAACAACTGGTATCTGATTATCTTAAGTCAGCTTTACATTACTATATTATATTAGATAATTCCAACAAAACTTAAGTATTTGGATACACTATTGTTTATATAGTAAGGAATGAAATAAATATTTTATTTGAAAGAGTTAATTTTTATTTCTGTTTGCCGTATGTCATCTGGGTGCCATGGAAATGGAACTGTTCATATTTATTTTGTTTCTCGGTAGTGACTCATTTTAAAAGGAGGCTGACTTCACGGAATGTGGTAAATGCAAACAGATGTTTTTAAAGCAATTGTATATCCTGTATCTGCCCGTTTGACCATATGTACCTGTTGTTTAAGGTGTATCAAATTATCGATTCCCTAAAGAAAGTTAAACCGTCTTCAAAGAAGCGCTATACGAGAAATAATTTTAAATATTGATTTTAAATATACCAATAGCTGTACCTCAAATATAATTTTATACCCTAACTAGAAAATATGTAATATGAAATTATGAACCGGTGTATTTACAGATAATTAGAGATTTATTTTGTGTTGAAAATGAGTAAACCGACGTTAGGTCCTCTAACCACAAAAAATCACAGGTTCTAATAATCTTGGTTTGTTGCATATCCTAAATAGCACAATTAAGTATAAACAGGAAAACCTCTTTGGGATTTTTTTATATTAAAATTGAGTGTCATTGTCTAATTAAATGATTCAGTTAAGAACGAGATTTTGTATTTTTGCTTGTTGCATTCTCTGAACAATGACCAATGACTATTTGGTAAGGAAATGCCACTGTCAGGTCAGGTCAAAATTGTGACTTTTCAATCTTAATTTTCCTTATTTAGTAAAAGGCAATAAACCGACTACAGGAACAACTTAATGTTACCACCCCAGGATTATCTGAACATAATAACGTCAAAACCCTACGCGTTTGCCCAATAATAGATCAATAAAAAATCACCCTGCTTATTAAATTCATCCTTTTTAGTGAATTTTCGTAGAAAAAATTCACTAATGGGGAGATCCCGACTTTTGAATTTTAAAAAAATTTTTGCAAATGAGCGCGAACTAGGACCCCTAGAACCCATATCCGGTGTCAGTTTCAATTTTTATATGTTTATATATATATATATATATATATATATATATATATATATATATATATATATATATATATATATATATATATATATATATATATATATATATATATATATATATATATATATATATATATATATATATATATATATATATATATATATATATATTAGTGAATTTTCTTAAAAAAAATCACTAATGAGGAGATCTCGACTTTTGAATTTTGAAGAAATTTCTTCAAATGAGCGCTATTTAGGACCCCTGGAACCCAAATCCGAGGTCGGTTTCAGACTTTATATGTTGATATATATATATATATATATATATATATATATATATATATATATATATATATATATATATATATATATATATATATATATATATATATATGTTTATATATTTATGTGTCACACCTATAACTAAAAAAATAATGGACCGATTTTGATAAAATTTGGCAAATACCTTCCTTTCGCGAGTGGCTTGGATAAGTTCGTTAGCCAGGAAAATATATATATATATATATATATATATATATATATATATATATATATATATATATATATATATATATATATATATATATATATATATATATATGTTTATATATTTATGTGTCACACCTATAACTAAAAAAATAATGGACCGATTTTGATAAAATTTGGCAAATACCTTCCTTTCGCGAGTGGCTTGGATAAGTTCGTTAGCCAGGAAAATCCGCCGAGGTTTTCCCGGAAAATTTTGTGTTTTTTTTTTCGAAAAAAATCGAAAAAAAATTATATCTCCGGAATTAACAAAGTAAGGGCAACCAAATTTAATGCGCAGATTTATATCATTATATGCAAGTTACCTACCAAAATTTAGCTGCGTAGGGTAAAGGACAAAAAAGTTACAGGCATTCAAAGAAAAATAAATTTGGGTTCTCCTCCAAACGTCAAAATCGCGATTTTAAATGTCAAAATTGGTGAGTCCCTTCCATTTGCAAGTGGCTTGGATAAGTTCGTTAGCCAGGAAAATCCGCCGAGGTTTTCCCGGAAAATTTTGTGTTTTCTTTCGAAAAAAATTTATATCTCCAAAATTAACAAAGTAAGGGCAACGCGGGTTTATATCATTATAGGCAAGTTACCTACCAAAATTTAGCTCTGTAGATCAAAAGACAAAAAAGTTACAGGCATTTAAAGAAAAATAAATTTGGGTTTTCCTCAAAACGTCAAAGTCGCGATTTTAAACGTCAAAATTGTTAATATTTAGGCAATGAACCTGAAATTAATATGAGCTATGGCAGGAAAATGTCACAAGAATAATGTTTTACAAAGCCTGAACTCTTAGTTTCAATCGTCATTGTCCTTCATTTTACTAAAATATTCCCAGAAAATTCATTTCAAATAGACCCTTTTTCTGATGCTTTAGCAGTAGTGTTTGCTATAGAGTTTATCGTTTAATGGTATATCATTTTTGTCGAATTATCGTAAAAAATCATTAAAGCACAATATATCCGTTATTATGCAAGTTAGGAAAAAAAGTTGTATACATTAATTGTAGGGTGTCTTAAGCTACATCTTAAAAAATATTTCCACAATTACAGGCTGGCCGATAAGTCGTTGGTGATTCAAATTTTCTTTTTTTTTAGTGAATTTTTTTAATCGAACACGCCCTATGTTATTGCATTTTTGTATTTTCCATCGAAATATAATACATCTTCGTAAGAAAAGAAATTCTGGACGCAGCAAGTGCGTTATGGTAGCGAATTTTCATTAAATGCTTCAAATTTTGATTCAATTTGCTATTAACCTATAAGGTTGACCAGAAAACCAGTTTTTTCGGGAACAATTTAAGTTTACTTTCGGAAATTTTTGTACATTTTCAAACAATAAAGTTATTTGGATGAAACATGGCACATTGTTTCTAATATATAGATTATACTGGTAACCAAATTTGGTGCCTGCTTTCTTAAAAAAACATATTTGCTATTAGAAACATTTTTATGAAAATTCACTACCATAACGCACTTGCTGCGTCCAGAGTTTTATTTATATATATATATATATATATATATATATATATATATATATATATATATATATATATATATATATATATATATATATATATATATATATATATATATATATATATATATATATATGTGTATCACACCGATAACTCAAAAAATAATGGGCCGATTTTGATAAAATTTGGCATGTACCTTTTTTTTGTAAATGGCTTGGATAAGTTCGTTAGTCAGGAAAATCGGACGAGGTTTTTCGGGAAAATTTTGAATTTTCATTCGAAAAAAATTCTTATCTCAAAAAGTAATAAGCCGATTTTAATAAAATTTGGCATGTACCTTCCTTTTGTAAATGGCTTTGACAAGTTTGTTAGTCAGGAAAATCAAACGAGGTTTTCCGGGAAAATTTTTAGTTTTCATTCGAAAAAAATTTTTATCTCAAAGAATAATTGGCCGATTTTGATAAAATTTGGCATGTACCTTCCTCTTGTAAATAGCTTTGACAAGTCAGGAAAATCGGACGAGGTTTTCCGGGAAAATTTTTAGTTTTCATTCGAAAAAAATTTTTATCTCAAAGAATAATTGGCCGATTTTGATAAAATTTGGCATGTACCTTATTTTTGTAAATGGCTTTGATAAGTTCGTTAATCAGAAAAATCGAACGAGGTTTTCTGAAAAAATTTTGAGTTTTCATTTGAAAAAAAATTTTATCTTAAAAAATAAAAAATCTATGATAATCAAATTTGATAGGTAGGTTTACCATATAAAAAGTAAACTATACACCAAAATTTAAATTTCTATGTTACAAGAAAAAAAAGTTATAATAAAATATTTTGTGCCAGATCATTTCTATGAAAATTCACTACCATAACGCACTTGCTGCGTCCCGAGATTTTTTTAAAGCTGGTTGAAGAAGATTCAACGTGTTATTTGGTTATAGATTTATTTTGCAAAGAAGTTAGTACACTTGTTACCGATATCATAAACCTGAAGTAATAAATCCTTGTTTAAAAGAGTCTGTCAAGATTATTTTTTAAGCAATTCAATTAAATATAAATTTATACCCAGAGACAAATATTTTTAGCCTCCAAAAAGCTGCACTCACTGATTAAAGCTGTATAAATTTGTACAAGGTATACTTTTATAAACTTTTATACGTCCCCGAAAAGCGGCAAATGCGTATATATATATATATATATATATATATATATATATATATATATATATATATATATATATATATATATATATATATATATATATATATATATATATATATATATATATATATATATATATATATATATATATATATATAGACAATGCATTAAAGAATGTACTTACTGATGCTATACATTATAGTAGCCAACCCAAAGGAGGGAGTACACAATTCTCAAGTAAAAAAAATCTCTGGACGCAGCAAGTGCGTTATGGTAGTGAATTTTTATTAAATGCTTCAAATTTGAATAACTCAATTTATTATAAACTTAGAAAGTTTAATTTTGATATGTAGTAAGGTCTTTCCTACGGCAAAATATCCACCAAATTTCATTAAAATAATTTTCGGAGAAAAAATTTGTTTTCGAAAGAAAATTTAAAATTTGAATAACTTAATTTTCTAAAAACATAGAAATTTGAATTTTGGTACGTAGTAAGGCCTCTCCCAAGGAAATATATATAGTAAATTTCATTAGAGCAGTTTTGTTATTTTCAGAGAAAAAAATTTTTTTGAAAGAAAACTCAAAATTTTCCCGGAAAACCTCGTCCGATTTTCCTGGATAACGAACTCATCCAAGCCATTAATAAAATAAAGGCACCTGCCGAGTTTCATTGAAAGTCGTTGATTATTTTTTGAGTTATTAGACGGATATATATATATATATATATATATATATATATATATATATATATATATATATATATATATATATATATATATATATATATATATATATATATATATATATATATATATATATATATATATATATATATAATATATATGTATATATATATATATATATATATATATATATATATATATATATATATATATATATATATATATATATATATAGCGGCCACACCGAGTACAGAGAAGAAAATAAGCAATTGCGAATCCAGAGTAAAAGTCTTTATGTCTCTATTTCTCTCTTTAGCTGATCCCGTTTAAAAATGAGTTTGTTGGCCCACACATGGAATACGCAATAAATTAGATGCTTTATAGGCAAATACAGTTTACAAGTGATATTATCTATTGCCTGTTACCATGTACGGGTGATATGTGATTCACGCTGTAAAATGTAAACAGAAATATGCAAGTTTAGAATAAATTGATATTCAAAGAGCCACGTGGCAACACTGTACCGAGAGGCATGTAACACATTGTTGACACTGCATTTATTCTGGCGGTTTTTCTTAACACAGACCCAAATTACAATATATCTGGCAGACATTTGACACACTGCAATAAGAACTACAAATGTGACGGATCTCTTTATCTTCAATTTTCTCTGTAAGGAAGAAGTGTTTGTAGAATCAGCACGGTACTGCCATCTCAGAAACCGAAGAGGAACAAATTGTACTGTGCCACTTCAAATCCGTCATATTCCGGGATGACGGTATGTCCGTCACAATAAATGTAATGCTTGTATGTGTGTGTGTGTGTGTGTGTGTGTGTGTGTGTGTGTGTGTGTGTGTGTGTGTGTGTGTGTGTGTGTGTGTGTGTGTGTGTGTGTGTGTGTGTGTGTGTGTGTGTGTGTGTGTGTGTGTGTGTGTGTGTGTGTGTGTGTGTGTGTGTGTGTGTGTGTGTGTGTGTGTGTGTGTGTGTGTGTGTGTGTGTATGTATGTATCACACCGATAACTCAAAAAATAATGGGCCGATTTTGATAAAATTTGGCACGTACCTTCCCTTTGTAAATGGCTCGTTCGTTAGTCAGGAAAATCGGACGCGGTTTTCCGGGAAAATTTTGAGTTTTCATTTAAAAAAAAAATTATCTCAATAAATAAAAAAGCTATGATAACCAAATTTGGTAGGTAGGTATACGATATAAAAAGTAAGCTACACACCAAAATTTACATATCTATGTTATAATAAAAAAAAGTTATAATAAAATATTTTCCAGATGATTTCTATTTTCCTTACAACTCGCATCGTTTTTAGTCTATTGTTATTAAGTTTCTTTCTAAAATTTTCTCTTACCGAACACACGTGGTTTTCATTGACTTCTACCGCTGTTACAGTCTTTACTCTTAGCATGACGCTTTTCTTACTCTTACTGCTATACGATTTTACATACGTATCACCCTACAAAAACCTACTTGTATTCCACCGCATAAGACGTTCCTGTAGCTTTACTTTCGGTTTATTTTCCTCTCTTTCTTCTTTAAGATTCATTTTCAAAGCCCACTAGTCTCTTCTATCGAAAATGAAAATAGTAGAAGCATCCTCTTACCAGGCATCGTGTGTCCATTTGCTATGATTGTACCTTTAATTTACACTGTTAGTCAATGCTCGCTCTCTATGTAACTTTTATTTATGTTACCTAACAAATTACTTGAAATTTCCATGCAACATATGTTTTTACGTACCTTACGTGGTCTCCTGCTACATGAATCACCTTTATAACGTGAGGCCCCTTACCATTACATTTCCTGTTCCCCTAGTTTAATTATCATAACGAGCAGACTTAGTTTTGTAAATAGCTATTAGTCAATGATACCTTCTGCAGATGACGTACAATTTCTGCCTAACATACACGGTTTCGACCGTCCTGTCTGTTTTGTCGTTTCTATTGTTAGTCAATGCTCGCTATTCATATTGTTTTTAGTGAATTTTCACTATTGCAGTTTCAATATATATATATATATATATATATATATATATATATATATATATATATATATATATATATATATATATATCACACCGATAACTCAAAAAATAATTGTTTATCAAATTTGGTATGTACCTTTGTTTTGTAAGTGGCTTGGACAAGTTCGTTATCCAGGAAAATCGGACTAGGTTTTCCGGAAAAATTTTGAGTTTCCTTTCGAAAAAAATTCTTATCTCAAACAAACAGCTATGCTAACCAAACTTAGTAGGTAGGTTTACGATATAAAAGGGAAACTATAAACCGAGATTTAGATTTTTACATTACACGAAAAAAAAGTTATGATAAAATATTTGGTTGTCAGATCATTTTTCTTCTATAAATATCAGACTGGAGATTCGAAACGTAAAAATTGGTATAATGGGGTTTATCATTGATAAATATTGCAAGAAATGTGTGTTAGAATGTTCTTCATTTACGCTACTCTCCTTATTTGCTAAAATAATGGCAAAATTTCTCTAAAATAGACCTAACATATTATTACAAATAAATAACTGGAGACCATTATGTGTTATCTGCCTGTCATTCTACTTTGTTTCCCAAGCTTCGGTAGCGTTGGGGGTTCCATCATTGGCTCATGAGCAAAAAGGTATTGGTTAAAATCTCAGTTACGCTTGAATTTATCTTTCAAGTTTTTTCCGTTTTGTGAATTTTCGTAGAAAAACTTACTAATGGGGAGACTTTTGAACTTAGAAAAAAATTTTGCAAATGAGCGCGAACTAAGACCCCTAGAACCCATATCCGGGGTCAGTTTCAATTTGGATATGTTTATATATATATATATATATATATATATATATATATATATATATATATATATATATATATATATATATATATATATATATATATATGTATGAATATATGTATCGATACCGATAACACAAAAAATAATGGGCCAATTTTGATAAAATTTGGCATGTACCTTTCTTTTGTAAATGGTTTAAACAAGTTCGTTAGTCAGGAACATCGGAACATCGGATAAGGTTTTCCGGAGAAATTTTGAGTTTTCATTCGAAAAAAAAATTCTCAAAAAATAAAAAAGCTATGACAATCACATTTGGCAAGTAAGTTTACGATATAAAAAGTAAACTATACACAAAAATTTAGATTTATATGTGACAATAAAAATAAGTTATAATAAAATATTTTGTGCCAGATCATTTCTATGAAAATTCACTACCATAAAGCACTTGCTGCGTCCTTATGTTACATTTAGTCTAGGAACAATATATAACCTTCGAATGTCATCCCTATCTCTGCGCACAAACCGCCACACGCATGTTAAATTTAAGTAGCGGATGTTCATAAACAGAATTTTTTCTATCCATCACGTGAGTGTCATTCAAATTGTGACATTTTGTTGACTATAAACACTCAATAAAATGTAATAGTGTTTATTCTGTTTACCTTTATCAGTTATTTTCTAACAACAGGGAATTTATTACGCGGAGTTTCCCAATTGTGGTAACTTTAACCCTGCTGCGTCGTTCGGGTCCTTTTTGACCCAAATCGTGTTTTGTTTATCTTTTACTGCTACCATATTTTCTTTCTACCGTTGAGCTTTTATGACTATATTTCTATAATACATTGCCATCAATTTTTGTGTTTGTTGTTAAATCATAACTCTAATTCTTCTGTCAGTAAAATTTTGCACACTTAAGCTGTTCGGGTCACTTTTGTCCAGTGACTTTGTTTATGAAATTCATATCATTGTTTGTATCGTTTACTGATCTGTTCCTTCCGTTTGCTGACTAGGTGTGTGATAAAGCAATGTGATACATGTTTGTCGTCCGACCGTCTGTCAGTCTGTCCGACGCCTGGTCGCCTGTCTACCTGATTACCTACTCGTCTGCCGGCCTGCCCGATTTTGCATGTCTTTACTTGCTCTACGGTGTAATGTATAGGGACAGCATATTTTCAATTCAGTTCGTCTTTCGATTTTGTGGAGAATATATGTTCGTTTGTTTCTTGCAATGTCTCGTAAAGTTATGTAGTCTCATACCAGACCTCTTACACATAAAGAATTAGAAGAAGCACTGGAGACTTCTGATATAGAATCTATAGATTTTGACAATCCAGCGGACGGGTGGGACCCATCTGATGAAGAGGAGTTATGTTCCGAAGCGGAGGACTATGTTTCTGATGCAAATGATAGTGACTCCGAAGAAGACGCATTGGAGAAGCTAGTTGGTCTTCTAAACCTGCAGCTCAACGAGGCAGATATGGTTCTCAAAATGTAATTTCTGTAGCACCTGGACCTACTAGATACGCCGCTTCAAGAGCCAAAGATGAGTTGTCAGCTTTTAAATTATATTTTCCACCGGAGATTGAAACAATAATATTGACATACGCAAATATAGAAGGCCGTCGACTTCACGGAGATAACTGGAAAAACTTCGATGTTATAGATTTACATTCCTATCTTGGTTTGTTGATCTTAGCCGGTGTTTTCAAATCTCAAAATGAATCTACAAAAAGTTTGTGGGATGCTGAAATGGGACGTAATATATTTCGAGCCACTATGTCTTTGGAAAAATTAAAAAAATTTTCAAGAGTGATAAGGTTTGATAATAAAAATACCAGACAAGAAAGACGAGAACGTGATAAATTTGCAGCGATTAGAGAACTCTGGGACAAATGAGTGGATATTCTTCCAAAACTGTTTAATCTTGATGCTTATGTAACGGTTGACGAGCAGTTGGTTGGATTCAGAGGCAGATGCCCTTTCAGACAGTACATGCCCAGTGAACCGGCAAGGTATGGTATAAAGTTCTGGGTTTTGTGTGACAATGTTACTCCATATGTCTGGAATATTCAACCTTATATTGGCAAACCCCCTGGTGAGACCAAGGAAAAAATCAAGGTATGAGCGTTGTTTTAGATTTGTTTCAAGGTCTAAAAGGCCATATTGTCAATTGCGACATTTTTTTTACAAGTTACGAGCTTGGACAGATGCTACTAAAACGAAATATTACATTGATTGGCACCGTAAGAAATAACAAAACTTTTATTCCACCAGAATTAATTAGCACGAAAGTACCGCAAATGACTTCTAGATTTGCATTTACTGATAACACAACATTGGTATCATATATCCCTAGGAAATCAAATAAATGTGTGGTGTTGCTAAGTACATTACATTGTGATAACGTAATATCAGTGTAAAAAGACAATAAGCCCCTGATTATTTTAGACTACAATAAAACTAAGGGATCAGTAGATACGATGGATAAAGCGGTAGCGTGTCACACAACAAAACGCAAAACAAACCGCTGGCCTTTGACAGTCTTTTATAATATTCTTGACATAATCGCTTACAACTCCTACGTTTTGTTCGAAAAAATATGTAACACAACAGGCTTCAAAAGTCTGCGAAGGCGCAGACAGTTTTTAGAACATCTGTGCATGGCGCTGGTAAAACCACATATTGAAAGAAAAACCAACTTGCCCAGAACTAAAGCCGCCAAAGACGTAGTAGTAACTATAAGAGAAGTCAAAGTAAACGTTCAAGAAAATGAAGCTTTAACGTCAGTGTTACAAAAAAAAAAAAAAAAAGGAGGAAGCTGCTATTTGTGCCAAAAAACTGACAATAAAAGTTCAACTGTGTGTTCTAAGTGTAAAAAATATTGTTTGCAAAAAACATCTACTACAAGTAAGTAATCAGTTCTATGAGTAATCTTTTTTTATTTTTAAATATAATACTGCTGGTAAAATAAGTTCTGTTGCCAAAATAAATTTTAACTACAATAATTTTTAATTTACTATAAACACTTTTGTCACTTTACATGAGTCATTTGTGACTCGAGAAGCTCAGTTGTAAGCTAAATGGGAACGGCGCAGCAGGGTTAATTCCGAAAAACATAAAATTACAGTTATTTAGCTAAACTGAATCTTAGCTCATTAAATCTGTAATTTGTTGAAAATATAAGAGTTAAATTTCGTAAAATCAAATTAACTAGTTTGCATGAAAAACTCTCAGAACTATCCAACGAACTTACCGCCAGAAAAAAATTACAGTGTAATGAAAAAACTGGAAGTCTCTAGGTGGCGTAGAAGTTTCGCAACCCTGGTTGTATATATATAGGGTGTCCAGAAAATCTGAAAACGGTTGAATATCTTAAAGAATACGCCTTAGATCTAAAAAGTATATCAAATGATACCAAAGTTTATCCCTCCACTTTACCTGCTGTGAGTGTTGTGGGGGTCAACTTTAAAAGCTTAGACAAGAGGTCACACTTTTGATTGCAGATTGGCATTCTACGTTATAAAGTTTGTAATTTGAAACATTTTTTTAGATTCTTGGCAGATGGCACTGTAATCGACGAAATTCAATTTTTCCTTTTTGTTTCACCAATATCCGGTCGGTCCACTGACCTTTCACTATCTAGGCGCTAGATTTAAGTGAGTCTCCCCGCCTCTCATCATCGGGCTTGCTCGATTCCGATGAGTCCCCTCGCCTCTCACCATGGGGGTGCTTGATTTGGGAGAATTCCTAGTATCTCACCAATAAGGTGATCGACTTAAGTGAGTCCCCTAATTAATTAAAGCTCACCTCAAGCTACTTGACAGTGTCCTGTCGTGCATACATGTTATCATTTACTTTTTGCAAAGTGTCTGGTGTTATCGCATTCGAGCACTGTATTATGCTGTTGCGCTGGATTTTATATCAACTTACATTTTTTTGAACACTATCTGTATGCTTTTCGAACCTTTTTTGTTTTTTTTATACTGGACCTCCCAGTTTTAACTGGGATACATGCAAATTACATAGGTTAAAAACTAGTTCTTCAATAATTATAAAAATTCTCTGCGTTCTGCTGTTAAAATTTTTTAAAGCATTAAGACCCGACCACATGGTATTTTTATTACAATGTAGTTTGAATAAGGAATCAATTATACGTAAATAGTGTACTTCTCAATAAGAAATATCCCCGGAGTATTAAATAGAGAACAAACGACGATATATTTTTCAAGGCCAGGTATATGCTTCATCGGAACAGACTTCTGCATTTCCAGAAGACGCTACAATTCTCTTGGTTATTGCGTGTCTTAAAATTGTCTACACGGCGTAGGAATATTAGCGATTGAGACGCATGACAATTAGAATTCAGTATTTCGAATCCAAAACAGTGGGACTAGAACGGCTTTCCCACCGTCTTCTTCAAGTAACTCATTCAGTTGGAAGCCACATAGCTAGTAAATGCCTACGAATATAAGCCCAGCAGTCTCAATCATTACTTTCTGTAAATTGTATCTCCTGGTTGCTAGAGGTAACCGATAATTATCCGAAATTTGTATCAGGAAATTTCCCGACTGTGGTGGTGTGAAATAAACCTCACCATAACTATGTGGTAAGTTGAGCAACTTTTCCCTTGATGTCTTCTTTTTCTACAGCGTTTGTTTATCTTTTAACATAAACTGGTTTTCCCTTTTGTCCTGAAATTTTGCATGGAGACTTAAAAGGTTTCTTGAAGCTCAAATAAAGGGTTCCTCGTTTCTCCTGGTGGGAGACTACAATAGTCCAGTAGGTGTCAAATTTGTGTTACGGGTCATCAGTTCTCACCTGTAAAGCATCCAGCTTTTCTCTAAATACTTATAACCAGGAAATGTAGTAACAAAAGTCGATTCATACCTGAAATAGCATTTTATACTATCTTACAGTCGCTCTACGTCCCTTTTGAACACTGGCCAAACAAATAACGTCTTCCTGCAGTGACATTGCTCATAGCTTAAAATCCTTATCTTTGTTTTTTCTTACCCTAATTAAAATGTTAATACTCAAAATTATAAAATGCACTTTTTATTCTAGTAAATGTGTCAAAAATATTATCTATAAGCGATTCTGTTATTCGGGTTCAATTACCTGTCGCGCCAACTTCATTTAAATTGCCTCTAGGAGTAAAAAGTTTTTTAATTGTTAAAAAAAAATTGTTAAAGGTAAATCGTTAACGAACCTAGATTCATATTCTTTTATGGTAACTTGTTATTCTCAAGTGTAATTTTTTTTCGAAAGCATAACTATTTTTAGTTAAAGTGTATAGCTGTCATAATTTAAAAGTGTATTATGTAAAATATAATATCCTGCATTTCCTGCTTTAAAGTAAGTTATAAGTTCATTGATTGTTGTTGCCCTTACTTGGTGAAACTGGTCCATACTACATACAGACTTGGAGCCTACTTCTCTGGCTTCACTGTTGGTTTTCGTTTTTGTATGTGAAGGGACGTAGCCAGCGCGTAAGCTAACTGGAGCAAGTGGCCCTTATGAATTCTGGAAGTTCTAGGATGTTCTTCAACTAGTGTGACTAGTTTCGCTGCTTGACAGCATTCTCAGACAGATTAAAATTGAATTAGTACGAAATCATGACAACTACAAATAAACATCTGTTGCTATGTTATGATATGATGTTTTGATAAAAAAAAATTTATCAAATTGAAAATAAAAAGAAACACAAATGACAGATAAGGCTTTCAAAATGTCTACGTGATGTATGTCAATATTTAACATAAAAATAGAACTAGCCTATAATAACTATGCTAACAGTTATAACAATAATATAACTAAACAATAACAGTATAAAAGTATTCTCTATATAACGAAATTATTGACATACATCAACTCATTATCTTATTACAACTTTTTCGAAAGAATAGTTAAATTTATTTTTCTTTGACTTATTTAATTAGAAAGAAGAATATCCAAGAAAAAGGAATTCATTAACTCAGTTTGCTCGTTTAAAACAAGGTAGCTATTGTCGTGTGTGTGCTTTTTGATTCGTAAAGCTTCAAAAAGTCTAGTTTACGTTTCTCATTATAAAAATGTTGTGGTTGTATGCGGTTATTTACTGTGGGTCTATGTTCTGTATCAATAATATGTTTTGCAAATGTAGATTTGTCAGCGTGGTTATTTATAAATGCAGAAATATGTTCTTTGTATCGGGTGTTAAAATTTCTAGAAGTTTGACCTATGTAGATTGCGTTACAATGTGTACAAGCTAATTTATAAACTCCAGCTTTTGTCAGGAAACAAGATTTTTCTTTAGCGTTAAATAGTAAATCACGCGTCGTGTTGTAAGATTTAAAAGCTACCTTTGTATTTGTACAGGTATTTAAAATTTTTGAAATGTTTTTTGAAATGGTTCCAAAATAAGTTATCGAAACGTATCTGTTGCCTTCTTTGTTTCTAATATTTGGATAAATTAAATTAATCGCTAATTTGTAAACTTCCAGAATTCATAAGGGCCACTTGCTCCAGTTAGCTTACGCGCTGGCTACGTCCTTCACCTACAAAAACGAAAACAAACAGTGAAGCCAGAGAAGTAGTATCCAAGTCTGTACGTAGTAAGCTATAAGTATCAAATTCTTTGAATATTCCAGCCCATTACTAGGTATTAAAATAACGACTTTCCTTCAAGAGAATCTCAGAACTCAATTAAACAAACATATACAGATGCTTTTATGTCAGTATCAGTACCTATTTAGCTTACTCACATTTTTATTTTGTGATTGTCTGTGCTAATTAAACTTTCAGGAAGATTTTTTCAAATTATTTTATATTTAAACTGTAAATAAATATTATTGTGTTATAATCTTCTGACCAATACTGCAATAATTTTCCCAAACAATTTTTCTCAAGTCACTATAAAGTTGTTATCTCAATATATATATATATATATATATATATATATATATATATATATATATATATATATATATATATATATATATATATATATATATATATATATATATATATATATATATATATATATATATATATATATATATATATATATATATATATATATATATATATATATATATAAAGTGCGAAGATTTGATACTCTGCTTTTCAAAATTTTACGTGTGTTATAAGCACTGGTATTCTTTAAATATACTCAATGCTGATCTAGAATACTGGTAGAGATGAACTTGTAGTTAGACATCAACCATAGAAGAGTAAGTGATTGGTTTAAGTTAATTAATAAAATACCATCCTGTAAAGAATAAATTTTGCAAATTAATTTAACTACTTTAACCTCATAAACACCAAGAAAATCCCTTCTAAAACTTTTACTTAAAAATAGGCAATTCTGATATTCAACAAATACATTGACATCTCAATTACTATTAGGTTTTTCTTTGAATAAATAATGTTCTTACTACCTTCTAAGGGGGCAAACGGTGCAATTCTTTCCCTTAATTCATTAATGTTTGTAGGTTTTGTTTCGTACACTTTGTTTTTAGAAATAGTCTAAAGGTGGCCTTGGTGAACGCTTGATCTCACGACCCCCGCCCCCCATCAACCCAGCGCGCAGGAAATTATTTTTAATACACTGAGTACAGTCAGTGCGAAATGATATTGAGCCCCATCCTGCTGAAACCAGGCATTGTCGAACACGCCCAAAATGTAAATTATTTATTTCCGTCGCAGCGTCTCATCATTTCCTCATAATATTCTAATCTTCAAGCAATCCCTTCAAGTCATCCCATAGAAGCGCTTGCGTCAGTTTCATCTGTGTCAGTTTGTTGAGCAGTCATTTCGATCAGATGTGTTGACATTTCCACTAACGGTTGTAAAAACTTTCAAACTCTTCGATCACTTTTTGGCCTTTCAGGCCTCGGCCAATCTTTTAGAGAGCCAGGCTGTTGAAACCGAATCACTGTTTTGGATACAGTTGATTTTGCGACCGGTGGACGACCTGGATGCTTATTATTGAATATGTGAGCAACTTCTTCGTATGACCTTGTTTTCTCGCCCTTGCCTCGCAGTGTGAGAATATCTATTCTTTCTTTTTCTGACAAAGACATTATTCCCACTAACACTTACTTACTTAACTCACCTTACGCCGAGTCAGGTATTGATGACAACTAAATGTCGTCACTAAGAACAATACTTTGGGAGTGTGTTTCCAAGATAATGTAAATTATTTTCTGGACGAGGCCGGAAAATAATAATTGCCCACACCAATAATCAAAATGGGACTATCTAATCGAAAAATTGTACAGAATACTAAAAATTCAAAGTAAATATTTCGAAATAATAAATAAATCACTTAATTGATATGAACACATAAATCAAGCACCCCGGTGGTAAAAGGCGAGGGGATCCACTCAAATCCAGCACCCAGATTGTGAGACAAAAGCCGGTATTTTAGGCCTTATAGAGCAATGTACCAAAACAATAAGAGTACAAAAATACGAGTAGTTTATGACGCGAGTGCGTATGCTATAAAACTTTCTTTGGGAAAAAAATTTGCTACCTGAACTATTAAGAGTTGTATTAAACTTTAGGCTGGGAAAGATTTGTATAGTGCCGGACCTTGAGAAAGCTCGCTTGCAAAGTGCTTTATCATAATTCGCGAAGTTTCTTGTGGTATCAGGACACTATTAAGAGTTGCAGTTAACCTAATTTTGCGTTGCAACGTACCCTATGAAGAGATCGAGTTTTGGTGTGACGTGGAGTCCGTTGGTTTTGGCCGTGACATTAAAGAAGCATATTTTTCAGCATAGGAAAACCTACCGTGACGTGCCAAAATTATGCCAGATGTAAAGATAAATCCAAGAAAGTGGCAAAGAAATGAACCGACTTTAAGAAGCTTAATTAGCAAAAATGAAGGACAAATTTTTACGAAGATTCCTAGAAGCAAATGACATACACACAGCGGCAATTTAAAAATAGATTTAAGAAACGCCGTTATAGAAAATAATATACTCATATTTTTGGAACATTAGGTCCATTTTTGTTCAGAGCTGAATTATCGATACAAAAAATTTCAGTATTTTAAGTTGCGATAGCCCTCTTCTCAAAGATCCTGATCAATCTAACGTTTTTGCATCTTTGCATTTGCTGTTAGGGCGTATCCTTGAAACATAAGAGGTTTAAGATTTACCAAAGGAAATGAACCAAAACGAAAACTTCAAAATTGAAAGTATCGTAAACGATTGCTTGCAAAATTTCGAAAACGATGGAAGATAGAGGACGATAGAAGTTCTCAGGAGTCGCACGTTTTAAGAAGACGGTATCTCCCAAGTCCAAATAAAAGCAATAAACCGAGACATGTATGGAGAGTAGGAAGCGTAATTAATGCTATGCATGTCAGAGATGGTCAAGAAAAGGTTTTAGACAGATAACGAGGTACCCAAAGCAGCTGCTACATCCCCTATAATTCACTGACCGCCCACGTTCCCCAAGATGTGGAGAATATGCATCACAACTGGAGCTAGAGCTGCAAGCTACAGACGTTCCAGAGTAACCGAACCAGCGGTCGAGTCCTGACAGTAAAAAACTAAAGCCAACGCAATTAACCGTCTAGATCAAAAGCTCAAATCGTGAAGATGTCAACGGAAAGATTAAAGTTAACGGGTATCGACTTACTTCCTTTTTTTTTTTGGCTTCGGTCTGGTACTTACTTCCTTGAGAATAAAAGTTTACAAACTTTTTTTAAACTTTATATTTTCTGAATATCGTGGATTCCGCTAACAATTGCTTTGTTTTGTGTCGGTTTTTGGTAGTGTAAAAATTAATCAATTAAGACACAGAACCGAGAACATGTTAGCGGAATCCACGACATTCAGAAAATATAAACTAGAAAAAAGTTTGTCTGCTCACAATTTGGAGTGCGAATCACAAGAGGTGTCGAGAACATTTTTAAGAAAACTGATTTGAAGCTTTTTCGATAAAAAATAATAAAAAAAGTAGGGTAATACAAAAGATTAGGATAATGCTACTGAAATGTCAGATATCTATCAAATAAGTTGTAAAGATTGTAATATTAAATACGTTGGGCAGACTAGAAGTACCATTGAAACCAGATTTAAGAAACCTCTGGCACAGTTAATATACGATAGTATGGATAAATCTTGCGTGGCTCAACATATTTGGGATAATAATCACTACATAGATAAAGAAAACCTAAGACTTACCAAAAATGTGCCGGTGAAATTAGACGTCTGTAAGAGTATTATCTCTAAAGCCATAAACAACAAAATCTGCCTACACCGTGCCCCGTCACTGGCTAATAGCTCACTGTTCACCATGTCGCTTTCATGTAAAAGTTATTCCAAAGCTCTATAGGTGCAGTTATAACGGGATTTTAAGAAAAGGTCTACCAGCAATTAAAAAATAGACGTAGAAAGTTTGTATGTGCTTCCTGCCTCTCTAGGCTATTGATCTTTTACCTAACACTGTAACGGTTATGTTTTATTCATTACCGTAACTCTCTTGCAGACAAAGCGAGAACCTCAAGGAGAGCTTAAATAAGAAAAGGTGACTTGATTATTGAACAACAATTCAAGTTTTGTTTTGAAAAGGTTTGTAGAAAAATAGCGATTGAAAATTACCATCGTAGCGCTCTTACTGCCTTCCCTTTATTTGCATCAAGTGTAAAGTATATTACAGATGGAATATTTGCCTTAGGGAAAAGGATCGTTATTTATTACAGTTTCCTAGTGAAATATTCAGCCGGTTAAGCAATGAGAACAACAGAGTCTTTGTTATAAATGTAAAAATATTGATTTATATATTTAAAACGTAGTTCTCTGTGGTAAAAGCACAAGGTGGGCAATGGAAATTTCCAAATGTTTTTTAAAGATATCAGGGGAATATGTCGACAGAACAAGACGGTTGACGCTGTTTTTCGCGTAGTTTGTCTCCTAATCTGTTCAAGAGCTATAGCAGTTAGATTATGATTCAAGAGACTCAAATATGCGCGACAAACTCGGTAGAAGGGGTTGGTTGAAACAAAACGACTTGATATAGATCACGGCGGAGAGAGTCTCTCAGACAAGCAAGGCGAGGGAAACGCAACGTCTTCATGTCATGTATACTTGGTGTAAATATTGTGCAGGGGCTTCAATTAGTTTGGTTAGTTCAGTGATTGCAACAACCTGTTTAAAAAATGATTAAACGGGTTTCGGCTTCTGATTTAAGTACACGTTTGCTATCCAAGTTCCCAGTTCAGATCCAAGTTTACCGTTCAAATATACCTTTGCTGTCCGAGTTGACCGTTCAAATACACCTTCGCTGTTCAGATTTGGGTTTACCTTTAGGTCCACCTTCAGTTATTTTAACATTCAAGTTCCACCCATTTGTCTACCTCACCTCTTGAGTGTACATTTTAAGTATACTTTCTTGTCGGCACCCCCACAAGCTTCTCTGACAACTACTGGCTCCTATCGTGGGGGTAATTTAGCGCCTATGGTAAGCGCTAAATACTAATGCTACGCTGGCAGCTCTTAGATTTCCGTCTGCAGACAATCAACACCTGTGGGACTTCAGGCGAAGACCTGACATCAGCCTGTCAACCGTTGGAAGTGCTAGTGCACTATATGTGAGTCATTTACAACTTTCTCGAGTGATTTACTTTTTTTTTAAACTTTAAACAGACATGAACTTTTCTATATCCATTAAATTGCTCACTAAATTGCAACATCAATTTGAACTCAGTCAAAATTTAAAATCTTAACCAGTGGGATTGATCCTTATATACATATAAGTAGATAGGGCGGCACCTGGGCTCACCCCCCTCCACATTTTTCTGCGCATGCGCGATGACGTCACGCGCATGCGCATGACGTTGACAGTTGACAGCTGACCTGTCATGTTTGACAGGTGTCATCTGTCACCTGACCTGTCAGTTTTGACAGCTGTTAACGTCAGCTGTCAGCTGACCTGTCAGTTTTGACAGGTGTCAAATGTCATCTGACCTGTGACGTTTGACAGCTGTCAATGTCATATGTCACATCTGTCAAACGTTCCAAGAAGGCTGACCTGTCATGTTTGTGTCCATAGACAGCCGCAACTCGGGTTAGGTCTCTATGTCTGACCTGTGATGACGTCAAACGTTCCAAGATGGCAACCCCTGTCATGTTCCATAGATAGCCGCAACTCGGGTTAGGTCTCTATGTGTTGGGATTAATTGTCTTATATCTGACCTGTGATGACGTCAGACGTTCCATAGATGGCAACCCCTGTCATGTTCCATAGATAGCTGCAACTTGGGTTAGGTCTCTATGTGTTGGGATTAACTGTCTTATGTCATATCTGACCTGATGACGTCAGACGTTCCATAGATATCTACAACTCCAGGTCTCCATGTGTGTTTGTCGAATATCAGCTGTCTGATTGTTTGTTAAGGTTAGGTGTTCGTATACATGCTGATTCCCCCGCTATCTGATTGTTTGTTAAGGTTATGTAAGTGTTGTATGACAGAAGCATGCTTATTACCAATCATCTGATTGTTTATTAAGGTTATGTTCGTACACGTGTTGATTTCCCCCGCCATCTGATTGTTTATTAAGGTTATGTTTGTATTTGTTATGTCGTCAACGTGTTATCTGAATGTTTGTTAAGGTTATGTTCGTACACACACACACACACACACACAGCTGTCTGTTGTTTATTGTGTTGGTAAGATGTGTTGTATTGAAGTTGTTAGGGTATTTCGTTTTTGGCGGGAAATTTGAATTTTATCGAAAATTACCATCTGTTATGTCCAGTGCTCTGACTCTTCGAGAAAGGGAATATTCTAGTGTAAATTGGTAGAGTGGGAGAATATTTCCTTTCTCGAGGGGAGAGGGCAGTTGGACACAGTCATTCGGTATAGCCATACATACATATATGAGAAAGATATATTGGTAATTTGAAATATGATTTTTTGAAAGAAAAGCATTCGCCTGAAATTAGATTTGAACCACGAACCTCGAATCGACCATATACAGCTTTCTCAGATATCTACTACCGCTATACCAATCATGCTACACAGACTCACAGATAAAGTTTGTTCGCCGATGTATATATATAAAACAAACCAGTTGTTATTTACATATGATAATTTAAAACGTGTTTATCAGGCTGGTGAGTGTGTGTGTGGGCGGTATCTCTATTACATTCCAATTTTAACATAATAGGAACGTTAATTTTAAAAACATTGGTAAATAGATTTTATAGTAAAATAGAGTTAAACACGTTCCAATTAACATATCTAATATCAAATTCTAAAAACAAAAACGTTTAAGTAAAACTATTAAATCAATAACAAAACGTATTTACATATATATATATATATATATATATATATATATATATATATATATATATATATATATATATATATATATATATATATATATATATATATATATATATATATATATATATATATATATATATATATATGCTAATTAACCTGTTTCTGGAGCTGTAATAAAACTGAGATCAGTTTTTACGTAGGTGTTTGTTTATGTGAGTGTTTTATATCACAGTGAATCTGAATTTATATTATATAGGGAGTGATCAAAAAACACAAGTAACAAAACTCGATTTAAAACATCAAACTAACTTTGATATACGAGGATTGTTTGATATGTATTGTTTGAATGCAAACAGACATAATACAAGAGCATACTTACATACAGCAAGAGACGTCATTCTTGTTTCACAGCTTAACACCTACTAAACAGGTGTGTATGAATTTGGTCTTTTGGTTGAGCTTGTACACGTTGTTTGAAAGCATATAACACACACACACACACACACACACACACATGGGTCATGACAGCTCGAAGTCTTTGCTTAGACTGACAGACAGAGGTATGTAATAACACACAGACAGACAATTGATTACCCCCGACGAGTATCATATAGAACCTTGTTTGAGCTTATACAGCTGTTTAACAAACGTGTCATGACAGCTCGATGTCTTTTTAGACTGACAGACAGATGTATGTAATAACAGACAGACAGACAGACAGCTGTTTAACAACAGTTAGAGCGTGTAACACAGGTAAAACTGAGGAAACAGACAGACAGACAGACAATTGATTACCCCGACGAGTATCATATAGAACCTTGTTGAAGCTTGTACATGCTGTTTGAAAGGATATAACACACGTCATGACAGTTCGATGTCTTTGCTTAGACTGACAGATGTGTGTAACAACAGACAGACAGACAGATAATTGATTGCCAACAAGTATCATAGATATTCTTGTTTGAGCTTGTACAGTTGTGTAACAAACGTGTCATGACAACTTGTTGTTGTCTTTGCTTGGAGTGACAGAGCTGTGTAATAACAAACAGACAGACAGACAGCTGGTTAACAACAGTTAGAGCGAGTAACACAGGTAAAACGTAGCAAAATAGCCATGTTCTTTGGTTCAAGTGTCTCCTGTGTTGAGGAAACAGACAGACAGTCAGACAGACAGACAGCTGGTTAACAACAGTTAGAGCGAGAGCTGAACAGTAACACAGTGTAAAACGTATCAAAATAGCCATGTTCTTTGGTTCAAGTGTCTCCTATGTTGAGGAAACAGCTGTTTAACAAACGTTGTCATAACAACTTGTTGTCTTTGCTTGGAGTGACAGAGCTGTGTAATAACAGACAGACAGACAGACAAACAGCTGTTTAACAACAGTTAGAGCTAGTAACACAGGTAAAACGTAACAAAATAGCCATGTTCTTTGGTTCAAGTGTCTCCTATGTTGAGGAAACAGACAGACAAATAAACAATTGATTGCCATTGTTGGAGCTTGTACACGCTGTTTGAAAGGATATAACACACACAGGACAGCTTGATGTCTTTACTTAGACTGACAGATGCTTGTGTAATAACAGACAGACAGACAGACAAACAGCTGTTTAACAACAGTTAGAGCCAGTAACACTGGTAAAACACAGCAAAACAGTCATGTTCTTTGGTTCAAGTGTCTCCTGTGTAAAGGAAACAGACAGAGGTATGTAATAACACACAGACAGACAATTGATTACCCCCGACGAGTATCATATAGAACCTTGTTGAAGCTTGTACACGTTGTTTGAAAGGATATAACACACAGGACAGCTTGATGTCTTTACTTGGACTGACAGATGCGTGTGTAATAACAGACAGACAGACAAACAGCTGTTTAACAACAGTTAGAGCGAGTAACACAGGTAAAACGTAGCAAAACAGTCATGTTCTTTGGTTCAAGTGTCTTCTGTGTTGAGGAAACAGACAGACAAACAAACAATTGATTGCCAACAAGTATCATAGATAATCTTGTTTGAGTCTGTACACGGTGTTTGAAAGGCTATAACACACAGGACAGCTTGATGTCTTTACTTAGACTGACAGATGCGTTTGTAATAACAGACAGACAGACAGACAGCTGTTTAACAACAGTTAGAGCGAGAGCTGAACAGTAACACAGTGTAAAACGTATCAAAATAGCCATGTTCTTTGGTTCAAGTGTCTCCTGTGTTGAGGAAACAGACAGACAAACAAACAATTGATTACCATTGTTAGAGCTTGTACACGCTGTTTGAAAGGATATAACACACAGGACAGCTTGATGTCTTTGCCTAGGCAAACAGATGTATGTAATAACAGACAGGCAGACAGACAGCAGTGTAACAACAACTAGAGCGAGTAACACAGGTAAAACGTAGCAAAATAGCCATGTTCTTTGGTTCAAGTGTCTCCTATGTTGAGGAAACAGACAAACAGACAGACAATTGATTGCCAACAAGTATCATATAGAACCTTGTTGAAGCTTGTACATGCTGTTTGAAAGGATATAACACACGTCATGACAGCTCGATGTCTGCTTAGACTGACAGAGCTGTGTAATAACAGACAGACAGACAGACAGCTGTTTAACAACAGTTGGAGTGAGAGCTGAACAGTAAACACTGCTAAAACGTAGCAAATAGTCTGGTTCTTTGGTTCAAGTGTCTCCTATGTTGAGGAAATAGACAGACAGACAATTGATTGACAACAAGTATCATAGATAATCTTGTTTGAGTCTGTACAGCTGTTTAACAAACAGACGTAAGAGAGTGGGGCCCACAAAAGGATAAACAACGTTTTACAGTTGTTAACCTTGATCCTGGTTGAGCTTGTCTGTGTATCTGTTTAATATACGCAAGAGAGGCCCACTTATGGGTAAACAACGTGTTAGTTGATGACCTTGGTGAATGTTATCTTGTGTTATATCTGTTGAATCATTCCATTATACGTGTTTGAGCTTGTCTAGAATACAGACATAACCGAAAGGATGACATCATCACAGTATTTGTGTTTGCAGAAAAGGCCCCTGCTCAAACCTTAAAACGTTCCTATTTCCCATAAGATTCCATGTATTTTAGCCGAATATAGAGCTTTTGACACGTTTTCCCATAAGAAACAACGTATTTGCAGACACACACACACACACACTCACACACATGAAACAAACAGACCAATGATTGATATATCGCTATCGATTGCTTATAACAAACACGTACACGCTATGTTTTTATATATACATAATAAACTTGGTACTGAATATATGCTATAGTTGATGAAATAAGAGAAAGACACGCAACAAGTGAAAACAGAAGGCTACAGCAAAGGATTCAAAACAAATTTTGTTCATAACTGTCTAAACACTCCCTGTATCTATGTTATAGGAAGCAAACAGCGGCAGATTCACTGATTGCATAAGCCCGAGTCGGTCCAGCCTCGCTAATTCATAACAACAAACGATGCTTTTTCCCCGCTCAAAATTACTATTACAATAAGTTTGTTGAGATAAGAGCAATTATTATACAGCGGTGTTATTCCTGTTTTTTGTTTTCGCGCGCTCTTGTAAAACAAACAGGCATATATGTGTTATCTAGTAATATAAATAGAAAATAGGCGTTAAATATTAGAGATGATTAAAGTTTATGAAAAAGCGAGGGCAACATGTTCAGCTTTCGCGCTTTTTTAGTAACGTAGGTGTTATCATGAATATTTATAGAAAATTGGCGCTAAATATTAAAAAGGATCAAAGTCATACAACTGGTACTGCCCACACACACACACACACACACACACACACACACACACACACACACACACACACACACACACACACACACACACACACACACACACACACACACACACACACACACACACACACACACACACACACACACACACACACACACACACACACACACACACACACACACACACACACACACACACACACACACACACACACACACACACACACACACACACACACACACACACACACACACACACACACACACACACACACACACACACACACACACACACACACACACACACACACACACACACACACACACACACACACACACACACACACACACACACACACACACACACACACACACACACACACACACACACACACACACACACACACACACACACAC
The DNA here is from genome assembly GCA_964006375.1 of Tillus elongatus. NCBI lineage: Eukaryota > Metazoa > Arthropoda > Insecta > Coleoptera > Cleridae > Tillus > Tillus elongatus. The sequence goes on along the minus strand of OZ023262.1, from coordinate 188,107,359 downwards.
ACACACACACACACACACACACACACACACACACACACACACACACACACACACACACACACACACACACACACACACACACACACACACACACACACACACACACACACACACACACACACACACACACACACACACACACACACACACACACACACACACACACACACACACACACACACACACACACACACACACATACATACTTGTAGCTCTATAAAAGAACTCGCGAAACCGATCTTCACTACTTACGTCAATCAGTTAGTTGTTTATGCAGGTATTTATGTTTCTGTGTTAAAGATTAAACCATATTTAGATTATTAAACATTTTTCGTATAATTAGGTGTATAGTTAAACTTGTGTGCTTTTAAATATTTTTGTACGTATATATATATATATATATATATATATATATATATATATATATATATATATATATATATATATATATATATATATATATAGTTATCGGCTTAGTATTTTATATAGGTAAAACTTGTGTGTGTAGATTTAGTAAACATTTTTGTGCTTGTGCTGGAGTGTGTGTGTGTGTGTAACAAAACTTTTTAAAACTATTTTCCGGCTTTGTGTACGTGTGTGTGTTTGAAGAATAATAATAATAATGGCTTTCACCATTGTACGGGACTTTAGCAAATCAAACCAAAAGTATAAAATGCAACAGCACTGCATCGAATTCAGGCTAAATGCCCTTGATGCTGCTGTTCAGGAGCCTGAACAGTGGCTTAAACAGGGCTTGTGGGGTATTTACGAGCATATAGTAGGGAGCTTGGACGCTGAAAGCAAGGTAGGGTTGACGTTTACGGCGGATGGGCTAGACACAGACTTCCACATACCCTTCAAACCAGTGCCAAGTTTGAAATTTGACGATCTGTGGAAGCTGTTGGACTCTCTGTACCAGAGCAAAAAGGAAGCTGTAGAGGGGGATACATTTAAAATTATTACCACTAGCTTCCGGCCGTACAGAGGGTCGGGTCGCGGACGTCAACCCTACATGACCTTCCAAGAGGAGTGTGCGAAGAAAAAGGGTGTACTCACGATCAAAAACAAGGACAACCTCTGTCTTGTTAGAGCGCTCGTCGTTGCCCTGGCATATGTTATGAATGCCCCGTATATAAAACAAGTACGACAAAATATAGGGAAAAGGCAGGATCAGGAAGCGATGGAGTTAATGCAGAAGGCTGGTGTAGATATTCCAGCTAATGGTGCCGGTGTCGAGCAAATTCAACAGTTCCAACAGCATCTCAAAGACTGCAAAATTACCGTCTATGAGTACGGGTCTAGAGGAAGAGATGTACTGTATGAAGGACCCGATGCCAAGTACAAGCTGAATTTGCTGCACCATAGGAATCATTTTAATGTCATCACCAGCCTTACATCAGCTTTCTGTAGCTCGTATTTTTGTCAACGTTGCCACGTACCATACGATCATAAAGACAAGCATAGGTGTCTAGGCCAGTGTCCATGTTGCCGACAAGAACCGCCGTGTGAGAAGGTTGTGAATGAAATTTTGTGCTCAGATCGCAATCGTAAATTCAGGGGTCAGAGCTGCTTTGACCAACACAAGGCTTCATCTTCTACACAGGGAAAGACCTTGTGCGAGCGTGTCCGAAGATGTAGTGATTGCTTAAAAACAATTAAAGCAGACAGAACACACATATGTGGGGAAATCTTTTGTAATATCTGTAAAAAGCACCAACCTTCAACACACCAATGCTACATCCAGGTGGACACTGGTAAGCCAAAGATAGATAACACCTTGTTTGTCTTTTACGATTTTGAGACTAGGCAAGATGAAGAGAATGCCCGTGGTGAACACGTACACATGCCTGTTCTGTGTGTTTACCAGCAACGATGCAGTGACTGTTTTGATCTGGGTAGTGAGGTGCCTACATGCCAAAAGTGTGGAGTGAGAAGGCAGGTTATAACAGCTGATGACGTCATTCAACCGTTTCTGCAACAACTATTCATCAGCAGCAAGAAATTTAAAAGCGTCATTGTCTTAGCTCACAACGGCCAGGCTTGCACTGGAACAAATGACCGGTCTTAAGCCTAAGGTTATTATGCGTGGAAGTAAGATACTTATGCTGTTGATTGATCGATTGAAATTCCTTCAGTCTTTAAACTATTTTTCTCTGCAATTAGCCTCCCTTCCTAAAGCTTTCGGTCTGAGTGAGTTGAAGAAAGGTTATTTTCCTCATCTGTTCAACACTCTTGCAAATCGTAATTATGTTGGTCCATTGCCCCACATGAGGTTTTACAACCCCGATGCGATGAAAGAAACCGACCGAACAGCGTTCCTCAAATGGTACGAGGAGAATAAACATAAGGAGTTTGACATGCAGAAGGAAATGGTTGAATATTGTATTAGTGACGTGGAAATATTAACCCAGGCCTGCCTTACATTTCACAAGATGGTTATGGAACAGGGTAACGTGTCACCGTTTACCGAAGCCATAACCATACCTGGGGCTTGTAACAAGCTGTTCCGCCGAAATTTCCTAAAACCTCAAACCATAGGCATTATTCCGAAGAACGGCTATAGGAACAGAGACAAACAATCAAAGATAGCCACACAATGGCTCATCCACGAGGAAGAAAGAAGAAGTGTAGACATCAGACACTCTGCCAAACAACGGGAAGCAGTCGTTGATGGTGTTAAAGTTGATGGCTATTGCGAGCAAACTGGAGAAGTGTTCGAGTTTCACGGTTGCTATTTCCACGGCTGTCCCAAATGTTTCACTACCACCAACAGAGAGGACCCCTTGCACGAAGATCCAACAGACACCTTGAACGCTCGCTACGAACGTACTGTGAGGAAAACAGAACGGCTTCGTCAGAGAGGCTACACAGTCCGTGAAATGTGGGAACACGAGTTTAGACAGCTGTTGGAAAACGACCAAGTGCTCGAACAACGACTGAATAGCCATCCTTTGTTAACATACCTGCCACTTAATCCTCGGGACGCCTTCTTCGGTGGTAGAACAGGTTGTGTAAAGAGTTATTACAAGGTGAAACCAGGAGAGAAAATACGCTATGTTGATGTTTGCAGCCTCTACCCTTGGGTTTGTAAATATGGGAAGTTTCCCATGTGACACCCCACAGTACACACAACCTGTTCTAATATAGATAACGTGAATGGGCTCATTAAATGTACCATCTTACCACCGCAAGACTTATATCACCCTGTGTTGCCGGTAAAAATGCACAATAAATTGATGTTTGCCTTGTGCAGAACGTGTGCCAAAGAGATGAACAAGGGTGAGTGCTGTCATTCGGAAGAAGAACGGGCCTTCACTGGGACTTGGGTGGTTGACGAAGTTCGAAAGGCTCTCGACAAGGGCTACAAGTTGGTGGAAATACAAGAGGTATGGGAATATACCATAACCCAATATGATAGGTCATTAAACACTGGTGGTCTTTTTGCTGAAATAATGAATAAATTCATTAAAATTAAGCAGGAAGCATCAGGTTGGCCTTCAGACTGTTCCACCAACGAGACCAAAGAGACATACGTCGAGGCTTTTCTTGAGAATAAAGGTGTCCAGTTGGAGTTTGCAGCCATTACCAGCAACCCCGGTTTGAGGTCTCTAGCTAAACTGATTCTGAACAGTTTTTGGTACGTTTATATGTTTGTTTCATGTGTGCATGTGTTTTTATTGTTTTTTTCTATTGTTTCAGGGGCAAATTTGGACAGCGAGAGAACCAGACCAGAATGGATATAGTGAGACAACCATCTGAATTTTATAAACTAGAAAACAATCCGGCCGTCAACGTAAAGCACGTGACAATAATTAATGAAGATGTGTTGCTAGTTAGTTGGGAGTATAAGGATGAAGCCGCCGACAGCACACCCACTGTTAATGTAGCCATTGCTGCCTACGTCACAGCTCAAGCCAGGCTGAAGTTATATTCAGTTATATTCATATTTGGAAAAGTTGGGTGACAGAGTACTGTATTATGACACTGACTCTGTCATTTACGTGTCCAGAGAGGGCGAATGGGACATCCCAACAGGTTCCAGCTTGGGTGAAATGACTGATGAGTTGGCTGCTTATGGAGCGGGCAGCTATATTATTGAATTTGTGTCGGCGGGTCCTAAAAATTATAGCTTTACCGTGTACTCTCCCACAACCGGAGAGACACAGAAAGTCTGTAAAGTAAAAGGGTTTGTTTTCAACTATAAAGCATCACAACACATTAATACCGGGGTTATGAAACAGATGGTTGAGAACTCTAGTGCGGAACCGGTCGTTGTTCACTTTTATCAGATACGGAGGACACAAACACACGAGCTGGTAACTAGATCGGAAACCAAAGTGTACAAACCGTGTTTGACGAAGCGAAAGTTCAACGACGATGGCAGTTTCGACTCTACTCCTTTTGGTTTTAAAAGACACAAACAGAGTGATTAAGTGTGTGTGTGTAGTTTAGGTTAAATCTTGTATATATTTTTTTCTTGTATATCTATAGCTCTAGGTTAATGAATTAGTGTGTGTGTGTGTGTGTGTGTGTGTGTGTGTGTGTGTGTGTGTGTGTGTGTGTGTGTGTGTGTGTGTGTGTGTGTGTGTGTGTGTGTGTGTGTGTGTGTGTGTGTGTGTGTGTGTGTGTGTGTGTGTGTGTGTGTGTGTGTGTGTGTGTGTGTGTGTGTGTGTTTGTGATGCAATGATTATGACAACGTGTGTGAGAATAGTACTCTATTGTGGCTACCGCTCAGATTGTGGCAACTTTTTGGGGTTGCCACAGATGAAAATCACCGAATGATATGCATTCCTCGAAAAAAGTATATGCGTCATGATTCTTCATCGCACCACGGACGTGTAGAAACATTCAGAAGGTGATTTCATCAATTCGTTGAGAAATACTTAGCAGTTTCATATTTTTTGTGTGAGTTGCCATTTATGGGTCTTGTGCATACATGTAATAAGCCAACTTGTGGCTACTCAGGAAAGACTGATTCCAGCGCACCCTTCAGTATACACTTTAAAGCTTATTTAAAACGAATTTGATGCCGTGGGCTAATCCTAGCTTGTATCGCAATAAACAGTGACTCTGAGTTTCTTATTTTAAGGCGAGGCTGAGAATGTTTTAAATGGACACCATATGTTTTCACACCCATTATTGTACTAACTAACTAAGGGAACACCGAGGATTTCTTAGTGTTAACTCAGGCATGCACATTATGGTTTTTCCTTAGTTATAATATATGTATATACTGTAAATAATTCGTTGTAACATAATCAACATTATGAAAATTATCAAAAAAAATTTAGATGTCTAATTTTATATTTGCAATTGCTGTACACATATACAATTTATATTTAGCTTCCAAACTTTGACAAGGTCAATGTAGTTTTGACATGTCTAAAATAACCACTCATAATTTTACGAAGACTTGCCTCATCTAAAATTTACAACCATACTCATTTCGGTTTCAACCACCTACATTATTTATTGTATTATACCGCCTATACCTAAAGACTATAGTTTTGGAAATATACGCATACCGTAATTCATTTAGCGATCAGTTTAACACATTTTTTCAGTTTTTTATTTGATTATATTAACCGATCAGATTATGGGATAATTTTACGAATTTTTGAGGAAAAATATTGAAATATTTAAACAAACTTTGGTGCAAAAAAGGTAGGAAATAATTAATCTGATTATCTATACATATTTACATTTTCGTAATTTTTTTATAAATGTCCAATGGAACTTTAAAATGACAGCCTTAAATATTGTTATTTTTGACAGCTTGTGATATGAAATTTTGAGTATTTAATAATAATAATAATAATAAAAAGTCTGGACGCAGCAACGGCGTTATGGTAGTGAATTTTTGTAAAAAATATTTTTAATAGGAAATATATCTTTTTTTTAATAAAATCTAGCATCAAATTTGGTTAACAGTATAACCTATATAGAAGAAACAATGTACTATATTTCATCAAAATAACTCTATTGTTTGAAAATGTACAAAAATCTTCGGAAAATAAACTTAAAATGTTCCCAAAAAACTGGTTTCCTGGCCAACGAACCTTAGGTTAATAGTAAATTAAGCTATCGAAAGAATCATTTTATGGAAAATCGCCACCATAACGCACTTGCTGAGTCCAGAATTTATTTTCTTACAAACACGGATTATCTTTGAATGGAAAATGCAAAATGAGCAATAATATAAGGCGTGTTTGATTAAGAAAAAAATTGTATCATCAGCGACTTATGGGCCAGCTTGTGATTGTAAGAATAATTTTATAAGATGCAGTTCCAGACACCGTATAATTAACGTATACAATTTTTTCTCATATCTTGTATAATAATAGATATATTGAGCTTTACCCTAGAAATGCGTCACCCTGTATATATGAAAACAGATAAAAACTGAAACTAACCCAGATATGGGTTCTATAGGGCCCATTTTGCGCTCATTTGAAGAAATCTTTCAAAATTCAAAAGTCACTAAATTTTTTTGCATCAAATGCCTATGACTTTTTAGTGAATTTTTATTTTTAAAAAATCACTAATAAAGAGGTATCGATGGTGAGACTGCAAAATTTTTTTCAAATGAGAGCCAATTTGGGCCCCTAGAACCCATATCCGGGATCAGTTATGATTTTTATATGTTTTTGTTTCGATGAAATTTGGTGGACATGTTGCTTTTGGAAAGACCTAACTAGTACCAAAATTCAGCTTTCTAGGTTTACAGAAAATTGAGTTATTCAAATTTGAAACATTTATTTTTAATATCACCGCTTTTTGTTGACAATTGTAAAAACTGGTTTATAGGTATATGAGATCTAGTATGTCTGAGTCGTTACCTAGCAGTGGAACCTTTGATATCATTGCAGAGGTCAGTTACACGCTATAACTGACGTTTATCGTATATTATTAGATCGTTTATCTGTTTTCAATTTCAGTTGACAAATTGTTTGCGTTATTTGGGAATTTTAATATACAAGTGCAAATTATTCCTTAACCATTTTATTAATGTTAGTGGGTGGACTAAACAGTGTTGGTTATGTTTGATCAACAGATATAAAGGATCGAACTTTTATAAAAAGGGCTGATATGCAACAGGCTAGTTATTTTCTCTCTGATGCTTTGACGGTAGTTTGTGGTTTAACGGTCCATAATTTTTAGCTAATTTTCATACAAAAAAATCGTTAATGAGGAGACCGCGACTTTAGAATTTTAAAAAGATTTCTTCAACTGAGCGCAAACTAGGCCCCCTGGAATTCATATCCGGGTTTACGTTCAGTTTTTATCTGTCTATATATATATATATATATATATATATATATATATATATATATATATATATATATATATATACAGGGTGATGCATTTCTACGGTAAAGATCAATATAATTATTATTATACAAGAGACGAGAAAAAATTTTATAAGTTAATTATAGGGTGTCTTGAGCTGCATCTTATAAAATTATTTTGACAATCACCGGCTGGCCCATAAGTCGTTGGTGATCCCTACAATTTTTTTCGAACACCCTTATTTTATTGCATTTCTTTTCCAATTTTGTTTGCAAGAAAAAAAATCGAGACTCAGTGAGTGCGTTTTGGTAGCAAATTTTCATTAAATGCTTCAAATTTCAATAACTCAATTTGCTATTAACCTAAGGTTTGTTGGCTAAGAAACCAACATTTAAAGTCTATTGTCGGAAAATTTTTGTACATTTTCAAACAATAAGTTATTTTGATAACATATGGCACATTGTTTCTACTATATAAGTTATACCGGTAACCAAATTGATGACTGCTTGCATTAAAAAGACATATTTGCTATTCAAAGCATTTTTATAAAAATTCACTTCGATAACGCACTTGCAGAGTTCAGACTTTTAGTGAATTTTCTTAAAAAAATTCACTAATGAGGAGATCCCGACTTTTGAATTTTGAAAAAATTTCTTCAAATGAGCGCTAATTAAGCCCCCCAGAACACATATCCGGGGTCAGTTTCAATTTTTATATGTTTATATATATATATATATATATATATATATATATATATATATATATATATATATATATATATATATATATATATATATATATATATATATATATATATATATATATATATATATATATATATATGTATCACACCGATAACTCAAAAAATAATGGGCCGATTTTGTTTAAATTTGGTGAATAAATTCCTTTTGCAAATGGCTTGGATAAGTTTGTTATCCAGGAAAATCTGCCAAGGTTTTCCCGGAAAATTTTGTGTTTTCTTTTGAAAAAAAATTATATCTCCGGAATTTACAAAGTAAGGGCAACCAAATTTGGTACACAGGTTTATGTTCTTATATGTAAGTTACCTACCAAAATTTAGCACTGTAGCTCAAAATACAAAAAAGTTATAGGCAATTAAAGAAAAATAAATTGGGGTTTTCCTCAAAACGTCAAAGTTGCGATTTAAAACGTCAAAATCAGCCACATTTAGGCAAAGAACTTGAATCTAATACGGGCTATGGAAATAAAATGTCTCAAGAAGAATGTTTTACAAACCCTGAAGTCTTAGTTTCAACCGTCATTGTCCTTCATTTTACTAAAATATTTCCAGAAAATTCATTTCAAATAGACCCTTTCTCTGGTGCTTGGCAGTAGCCTTAGCTATAGAGTTTATCGTTTAATGTATATAATTTTTGTCGAATTTTCGTAAAAAATCAATAAAGCTCAATATAGCCGTAATTATAAAAGATATAAAAAAAATTGTATATATTAATTATAGGGTGTCTTGAGCTACATCTGAAAAAAATATTTATACAATCACAGGGTGGCCCATAAGTCGTTGGTGATACAATTTTTTTTTAAATCAAACACGCCTTATGTTATTGCATTTTCCATCGAAATATAATGCATGTTTGTAAGAAAAAAATTCTGGACGCAGCAAGTGCGTTATGGTAGCGAACTTTATTTGTTTATGTAGAAATCATTGTTTGTAAAATTTTTGTAAAATGTTGGTAATTAGTACCTAATGTTTAATGAGTTATTGTAAAAAAGATGTTTTTGGATTTTCGCAAAAAAGTTGTTTACAATTTTTTTGTAAGTTTTGTCGAAAAGCTTTTTGTAAATAATTATATCTTGGTAGGTGGCTAAATACCTTGAAGAAGTTTGTTGGCCAGGAAAATCGGGTCAGTTTTTTGGATATATTTTAAGTTAGTTTTCGAAAAATATTTGCCCTTTTCCAACAACAAAGTTATTTTGATAAAATGTGGTACATTGTTCCCACTATAGAGGTTATACTGGTTATAAAAACCATTTTTATGAAAATTCACTACCATAATGCACTTGCTGCGTCCCGAGTTTTTTTTCCTTTTAACTAAGAAATCTAAATTTCGGTACATAGTTCAGCTTTAACGACGTAAGCCCGGCTACCAAATTTTAAAGCTATAGCTTTGTTATTTCCGGAGATATATAAATTTTTCGAAAGAAAACACAAAATTTTTCTGGAGAAACTGTTCCAATTTTCTTGGCTAACGAACCTATCCATCCTCATCATCCCCTACCCCCTAAAGCGATTTTACCCAAAAGCAATCCGAACCGTTCGTTTGTCTAGTACTAACTGTATACCAAATTTGAGGACGATATCTCAATTCGTTCTAAAGTTACCGTGGCTACAAACAGACAGACCGACAACCCGACAGATCGATAGACTGGCAGTCAAAAAAAAAAAAAATTCGTTCCAAAATGATGTTTTCTAGATGTTTTGATACCTTTTATGACGTTTAAGCGAAAAGAAAATCATGAAATTTTTGTCGCCGATGCGAGGTTTGCACACGTTGTGACTATATTGAAGTAATAATCAGCAATATGAATAAAAATGTTTTTCTTCACTTCGTAATAGCTTAGCCTATTTATTTTCAAGCATTTTTTCGTTCCTTCTATGGCTATTTGAGAAGAGGTGTCCTCCCTCTGATGACGCTAACTTTGCGAAACGATTGTCAGATCTGAAAAATATATTGCACTTATAAGAATGTTCTCTGTAAATTATGTGAGAGACAGCAGCACCCCTTATTACCGTTTAACTCATAGGTACCTCCCAATAAAGTTTCTAATATATTGTTCCATTTCATTTTTTCTAGGATGATGCTAAAAGCAAATCTATGACACATATTCTATAGAACCTCAAAGGTATCGGAAACTTTCTGTATAAATTATATCAAAGATTTACGACACCACATGCCTTTTATCTACTTAATTTGTGCTGATGAAATTTTGAATGTATATATTTGTTAAACATTTTAATAAAAATTGGCTGCCATATAACATCTTTGCCACCAGAATTTTATATTTACCTAAGTATACCAGTATTCTTAGGATTCTATTGTTACTGTAGTTGACAAGATGCTCAAGGGTACCCATATTTATTTCCTAAATACTACCTGCTCTCTTTGTTTGCTGCATAACAGTAATTTTACAGCTGTGATCTGTTGTGGGGTAGACGAATTTCTAAATATGAATTATATAAAATAAGTCTTTTTTTTAAATAAAAATCACTGGGATGTTTACCTGTAGTTATTAATCAAAATTGCTTTTTCTACAAGGGACGTTCGTTATAAAAATCGTAAGGTTTCAAACAATGCCTCAATTTGAAGGCATATGCTAAAGGTGGCTCGTATATGAGATGAAGTCCGCCAAATAGGTTGTGATTATAATCAATTATCGATTTAAGATTTAGAGAAATAAACTTTGCTGTTAAGGCAAACCTCATTTTTTCAGAACTTTTTATGTTTATTTGGTTCCAGGTAGGTAGATGATAATAAAATAAATAAGATAAAAAAATAAGATGATAAACACATTGAAACAAAAATTTACACATTTCTAGTGAAGTAATGATTGTAATCTTTTATGGGCTGTAACTACCATATATATTTTATGTTAATTGGGGCCTATATAATTCGATCGTCACTTATTCCAGTTTTTGTATGTTTTGGTTTTGTAAGCTGATAATATCATGCCAAAATATATTGCGCAAATATTAAGGCTTATTTATATAGACATAAAGTACCGGTATAATTATTTATCAATAAATAAAAACAATGATAACATATATGCATCGGTCCAGTGAGTAATGAATAAATAACTAATCGAGTTTGCTGAAATCTGGATACACCTTTCTCTAAGTGAAGATTGGAACATGTGCTGAGCACTGATAAACGCACTTGGAGAACGCGAATCACAAAAAAAATTAAAAACCCGACGATCGTTTCACTAACCAAGTTAGCGTCACCAGAGGATGAATAATTCTAACTAAGAATTATTCATCCTCTAATGACGCTAACTTGGTTAGTTAAACGATTGTCGGGTTTTTAAAACTGTTTTGTGATGATTCGGTTTCTCCAAGTCAGCTTATACACATTTATGTCGAAAAGGTTAAGCAGTTCAATCGAACCAGTTTTTTCGCGAAAAATTCAATTTTTTGAGGAAATTTTTGTATCTTCGAAAATAGTTAAGGTACTTTAAAGAACTTTGTTAGATACGTTTATGCTTTATAAAGAATATACTGTGCACCAAATCTCAAGTTGCTAACGTTATGGAAAATTCGGTTATTGTCATGATTTTTTTGTTTGCTTCGTAAGGAGGCCAATAAGGCTACAGTGTTGAGAGATTTTGCTTGATTAACGAAATTAATTTAATTATATAGACCAAAGTAACGTTATTTTAAGCTGGACGACATCTATTAAATTTTATGAACCAAAAAACCTTATTTTGAGCTAAGAGGCCAAAGAGTAGATGCCAAATCATTTAAAAAACGTTCTTTAACACACACAAAAAAACACAAAAATATTTATTTAATAATATATTAATATATAATATGATGAATAGGCTATATATATATATATATATATATATATATATATATATATATATATATATATATATATATATATATATATATATATATATATATCGTCGGCGACCAAAGAAAATTTAAATGCATTAATTGCTGTTCTCCTTACTTAGTGAAACCATCCCATACTAAATTCAGATGTAGAAACTTCTTTTCTGGCTTGACAAATGTTGGTTTTCTTATTTCTTACCGGTTTCGCTGCTTGACAGCATAATCACATAGGAGAAAATTGAATTTACTCATACGTATTTCTGACAACTATAAATAAAAACTCGTTGCTATGTTATGGTGTTTTAATCAAAAAGCAAATATAATAAAAATGACAGATGACGTCTTTAAAATGTCTTGTCATGTATGTCAATATTTAACATGAAAGTATAATCAACTTATAGCAGTCCATAATAAGAGACAAAAAAGATAATAAATATGTTTCGTTAACTCATTTTGGAAATATTTCAGAAAACATTTTAAAACTTTTAAATGCCAGTACAAATAAAAAGGACGCTTTAAATCTTACAACACGACGCGTAACCTCCTATCTAACGTAAAAGAAAAAATATGTTTCCTAACATATTAACGTACATCACGTAAATACAGTTGACAAAATCTAGAATTCATAAATTAGCTTCTACACATTGTAATGCAATCTACATCGGCGAAACTTCAATACGAGATACAGAGAAGATATGTCTGCATTTTGAAATAACGAGGCTGACAAATCTGTATTTCAAAAATCTATTATTCAGACTTAACATAGTACCACTGTAAATAACCGCATAGAGCCACTACATGTTTGTAATGAAAAGCACAAATTTGACTTTTCTCATCTTTGGAAGTAAAAAGGCACATATGCGACAATAACTACCTTGTTTAAATCAGCAAACTGAGTATCTATAGACGAAATTGACAATGGTGACGATGACGATATTGTAGAAAGAGAGGGCAGCGAGAATGGAGGCTTTGAAGAAAACGAAAGTTTGGAAAAAGATGAATTTGATGCAGTTGCTCCAGAATCAACAAATTCTATTTGGCAGAGCTGTGCCATCCATTAACCTCCCAGTAGTTAGAAAACTGTATATTCGAAAAAATTGACATAAATGATATCTGCATAACTTTCACCGCAGACGCACAAGAACTGTAAAAAGATATTTATATTTGACGTAAAAAATATGAAATATTTTTTACACAAAACATTTTGGATATAGTAATTGTAATATAATTATATACCAATGCTGAAATTGAAAGTATGAAGACTCGTTACAAAGCTAAGCAACATTATACTGGTGCCACAAATAATGTTGAAATGTGTGCCTTTTCCGGATTACTATATCTAAGTAATAAAAAAGGTCCATATTACGCTGACTGATATATGGTCAACTCAATTTGGACCACCCATTTCTAGAGAGATTATGTCCAAAAATCTATTTGAGTTTTTGATCAACTGTTTGGGATTTAACATTACAGCCACCAGAGAAGAGATAAATAAAATAATACAATCGGCTATCAGACAAATTTGAAATATTTTTAAGGAATGCTGCAGACAAAGTTATACACTTTTAGAATACGTAATCATTCATACAACCTTGTTGCGTTTCTGAGGCAGATGGCTGTTTAAAATATTATTTCTAGGAGAATAAAGTTTACAAAGTCGATGGAGCACATTACATTTATGGTCACAGGCAGGTTGCGGAGTGTGTTGGTAACAGCGAATACTCTATATATAATGTCGTCTAGTGTAATCTAGTAGAATGGTAATGTCGCCTGGCAGTAAATTGGTAGTGCAGAAAATCACAGTGAAAGAAAATAGCATTAACGTCTGCAACGAAAGTGTTATTCCAGTGAAGGAAGCTAAGAGAGGAAAACACTTCCCATATATTCAGCCAGTTGCAACTAAAAAAGAAATTATTGGAGAAATATAAGAAAGCCTGTATGAGCCATTTAGGTGTGAAGCAAAGCCAGAAAAAGGCCAATGAACACATTTGTTATAAAGAGCGGATGCCGACGAGAAAAATAGGGCCTGCAGAGATTTTTGTTGAAGTAGAAACACCAGGTTAAGAGCAATTGGGCGGAAGAACCAGTGCAGTGTAAGAGCTTCGCTTAAAGAGAGCTCCTATATAAAGAAGAGAAGACATATAGGCTACTCATTCACTCTGAGAATGAATATACGAGTAGAAGGCGACCGCATGAAGACCCGTAATGACGTGCGAGCTAATTCGACTGATTTGAAAGAAGGAGATCGGGTATGATTTTACAATCCTGTACGATGCAGGGACGGTCACCGAAAGTATATAAATCATAGAAAGGTCCGTAAAAATTAGTCAAACGGATCAAGGACGTTGTCTATCGCATTCAGAGTAGCCCAAAGAGCCAGATGAATGTAGTCCATATGCACAGGCTTACGCCATTCAGAGAACTGTCAGAATCCGAACGAAGGGGTCGAATGTAAGAAGAGGGCAGTTTCACATCCGTCTCTATGAGAGTTTAGTTTATGAACTCTATGGAGCATATGACTTCTATGGCTACAGACAGCTTGCAGAGTGTGGTGGTAACAGTGAATACCCTAGAATGATATTTCGAGAAGGCACTAGAAGTCACAGATATGGAATCATGTAGAACGATATAGAACTACTATAGACGGTATTAATAAATGAGCCGCAGATAGAGTAGTCAGTCATTAAATAAGCTATTGTGCGGAATAATAGAAGGCAACAAATAAACTATAGACATTTGTTAATAGAGAAATATCTTAGTTGGGGTGTTTATTATTAGAAAATAGTCTGTTATAATAAATTAGTGGTTTGGAAAGCTGTGTATGGTTAATCAGCAAATAAAGAACCCCGAAGAGTGTAACAATATGCATACCCAACAAGCAAGACAAGTATGGTCTGAAATTTTATTTGTACTCAGCTAAACTTTATATCAATAGAGAAGATAGAGAAAAACAACATTCAATTCCTACACGATAGGTCCTCTATCTTACAACAGCCCTTCAAGGTTCAAACAGAAATTGTACCACAGATAATTAGGCTAGTTCTCACGATGTCGCGGAAAAATGTTATAAAAGAAGCTAACCTTGATAGGAACAATGAGGAAGAACAAACGTGTCAAAGCATTTATTGGAAACCGTCAATGCATCTATTTTTGTATTTGATGAAAAGAGTAGGTTAGTCTCCCATATGTGAAAAAAAAAATCATTTTATTATCGACTGTGCATATATAGCGTGATATACTAAGTGATGATTGGAACTTGTGATGAGTACTGATAAGAGAGAGAACCCAAATCACCACAACACATTTTAAAGCACCTGACGATCGTTTCACTAACCAAGTTAGCGCCATCAGAGGATGAAAAATTCTAACTACTTCAAAAACTAACATCACTTTATATACCGGATCTTAGGTAAAGAGACCGAACTGGGAGGGGAACTAGTCGCAGGCGCATTCTGCAGTGTATTGTATTTTTTATCGCCGAACGACGTCTTTGAACTGTCTTTATTAACTTATCTAAAAGGTGTCACTCTCTAATAATTTTGGGAAGGTTCAACGACAACTAAGTTAACAGTTTCCTTCGGCGGAAATATCTGTATTCTTATGTCATCTCTAGGAGGTG
This sequence comes from Tillus elongatus, assembly GCA_964006375.1. Lineage (NCBI taxonomy): Eukaryota > Metazoa > Arthropoda > Insecta > Coleoptera > Cleridae > Tillus > Tillus elongatus. The sequence continues at coordinate 188,091,856 of OZ023262.1, read as the reverse complement.
TTGAAACGTGGGAATTTATTTTACAAAGCAATCGATCAGGTGACTCGTAATCGGCGGTGGTGAAACGTTCATACATTTTTTATTGTAACTATATTTCGCAAAATATATACTCTCGAACGCGTTTAGCTGTCTTTGTTGTCTAACATTTTTTATTAATTTTAGACTATCTTCATTAACGTGATGATTATTATCCTAACTAGGTCAGGCGACGGAAGATCTATCTATAGTACCGTAACGTAATTGGGCTAAGTGTTCTTTGAATCTAATTCCAATCGATCTTTTTGTATGTCCGACGTTCTTAAGATTACAATATTTGCAACTTATTTCATAAATTCCCGACATTATGCCGTTCTATCCTTGTCTTTTGGATTCCTTAGCAAGTTTTTTAAGGTATTTTTTGTCGAAAATGTTAGCTGCAAGTTGACTTTTTAAAAAATACTATCTATACCCCTCGTGATTCGAGGTTTAAATGGTAATCAAACAAAGTTTTTTTGGATATCTCTCTTCTAAACGTCGTTGATTCCGTCAACATTTTCTTTGTTGTCTGTTTATTGAATAATTTTTCCACTAGGCAAGCACTGTATCCCTTATATTCGGCCACGTCCTTAATATAATTTAATTCTTTGGTATATGTACTTTTGTTTAAAGTAAAATTAATTAACCGGTTTACTAAAAAATTCAGACTGGCCATTTTTTGTTCGTTCGTATGATGTGGGTCGTTCGGAATGTAGCTTAGAATGGTGGTTGCCTTTCCATAGACATCGAATTCTAAAGTGTCTTTATTCTTGATAACTAGTACATCTGGAAAGGCCAATTTATTATTAATTTTTAATTCTTGGGTGAAATTTATCGAATCAAATTTATTGTTTAATTTGGCAATAAAATCTTCTATTCTGAACATGCTTGTGTTAAACACTGCGAAAATATCATCCACGTAACGAAACGACAGTCTAAGGAAAATAACCACTTTCACTTTCAAGATCTGTTTCAAATCTGCTTATGAAAAGGTCCTGCAATAAATGGCGATAGCGGATTGCCTAGGAAAAAATAATCAACAAACAAAGTTAGGTATATATATATATATATATATATATATATATATATATATATATATATATATATATATATATATATATATATATAAACATAAACATAAAAATTTTAACTGACCCCAGATATGTGTTCTAGAGGACCTAGTTAGCGCTCATGTGAAAAAAATAATTTCAAAATTCAAAAGTAGCCATCTCCTCATTAGTGATTTTTTAAAGAAAATTCACTTTGCTTGCTGGCAAACCATGTTATAACTTGCACACGATCTCAATCAAAATTCCTAATTTCCATGCTCAAACTCCTGTAAATATAGATGCCGCATGTTGCTACACAGTCCAGCTAATGACTTGAGAATACACACGTTTACCTTCTTAAACACGAAGCCACAACAACGCATAGTCGTTCATAGTTGTATACAGTTGATACAAGAAGTTGTCATTTTCTTTATATATATATATATATATATATATATATATATATATATATATATATATATATATATATATATATATATATATATATATATATATATATATATATATATATATATATATATATATATATATTCACCTGCCATACACAGAATTTGTGACAACCGATGGCACAATATTGTTAATAGTTCACACATAAAGTTGTCATTTTCTTGATATATATTTACATTCATACACAGAACTTATGGCAACCAATGCCTCAATATTGTCATATAGTTTACACATAAAGTTTCCATTTTCTTAATATATATTTACATTACATACACATAATTTATGTCAACCGATGTCACAATGTTGTTAATAGTTCACACATAAAGTTGCCATTTTCTTGATATATATTCACATTCATACACAGAACTTTTGGCAACCGATGTCACAATATTGTTAATAGTTCACACATAAAGTTGCCATTTTCTTGATATATATTCACATTCATACACAGGACTTATGGCGACCGTTGCCACAATGTTGTTAATAGTACACACATAAAGTTGCCATTTTCTTGATAGATATTCACACTCATACACACAACTTATGGCAACTGATGCCACAATGTTGTTGTATGCACGCTTGCTCATCTCGAAATATCTCACCAATCAGCGAGTGTATAGATGATCTGACGATATTTCTAGCATTATAACGTCAAACTGAGTATACTATAACTCAGATCGTTTGAGTCGCCATTTGTTGGTACATTGCACGGTTGCCATAATCATTGCAATACGTGTATGTTTGTGTGTGTGTGTGTGTGTGTGTGTGTGTGTGTGTGTGTGTGTGTGTGTGTGTGTGATTAGTTTTAACTTTTATCTCGGTTTTACACAAGACATACACGTTGAGTGTGTTTCGTAATATTTCCATAGGTTACTGTGTTTTAGCTTAAAATGATGGGGTATCTAAATATGTTAGTTTTAAGTTTTTCCTGGATAATTTTAGTAAGAGGGGGTGTACTTTTGTTTTGTAGCTTTCTGTCTACAAGATACATGTTTTAGTATTTTTCTTTGTTAAGATTAAAACTATCGTTAAAACTAAGTATTACTATTTTCTCAAAGTAGCTTATTAAGTGTTTACTAGAGTTATTCTTGTTAGCTGTATTTCAGTTCAAAAGACATATTTTTCTTTGTTAAGATTAAAACTGTCTTGAAAATAAGTATTGTAATTTTTTCAAAATAGCTTATTAGGTGTTTACTAGGATTATTCTTGTTAGCTGTATTTCAGTTCAAAAGACATATTTTTCTTTGTTAAGATTAAAACTGTCTTGAAAATAAGTATTGTAATTTTCTCAAAGTAGCTTATTAAGTGTTTATTAGGATTATTCTTGTTAGCTGTGCTTTCAGTTCAAAAGACATATTTTTGTTTTGTATAACAGATTAAAACTATCGTTAAAATTAAGTATTGTAATTTTCTCAAAAATAGTTTATTAAGTGTTTACTAGAGTTATTCTTGTAAGCTGTATTTTCAGTTCAAAAGACATATTTTTCTTTTGTTAAGATTAAAACTGTCTTGAAACTAAGTATTATGTTATTTCTCGGTTTACTAGTATGTGTTTATTACTTTTGTATTTTAAAGAGAGTTTACTATTTTAAAAAAATGTTTGATTAAGCTTTTCACAAAAATATCATTACCAAATAAAATGATTTTTATATTGAATTCTGTCTTAGTTTAAATATAACTACTTGTATATGTTAGTGGGTTACAAACTGGTTTACTGACCCAGACACACTTTATCAGCCGAGTTCAAGGTTGTGGTTATCTAATATAACCCTAAACTATTTACCTGTTTCTAAGCTATACATTTGTGTTGGAATGGTTAAACGAAATCGATAGTAATTTAAAAGATTTTATTACATGTTACAAACGTTCCTAGATACCTGACAATAGAAATTAAAAAAAAAAAATACGGGTTTCTTTAATGATCTCCTTGATTGTGTTGTGGCTTCAGGACTGCAAAAGTTGTTGTTTGGTTGTCTGAAAAATGAAACAAGTTTTAGTCTATAGACATTGAAAACAGAACAAAAAACATAGAACGTATTATAAAAATAATATAGGCCACAAACTACAAATACCAACCAAGCAGTAAACTGAAGTGATTTGTTGAAAGTTAATCACTCCAAAAACCGTGTAATATTTGATATTATGTTACCATATAACCCTTCATGCTGTAAGCCAGAAAAAATGCAAAAACAGTAACAGAAAAAGAGACCTGTCAAAGCTACTTGATGATAAGAAAAACAAGTAGACAGAGGCAGATTTCTATATCTAAAACTGAACTAGAGCTGAAACAAAGAAAAGGTTACAAACATGCAGTTAAAAACAAACCCTTTACAAATTAAATAACAAAGGTTTCATAACAAAGATCTGTTTTACTATTAATACAAGCAATAAAAACATACACCAGACTTAAAAACGGATAACATGCTAAAAATAATATAACCATCAATACCAAGCAGTAAAACAAATACAGAATATTACCTTACAGTGAAGATATTTGTTCACCTTCAATACCCTCCAATACTGTACTAATCTGTAAGTGTGTGTGTGTATCAGATTATACGTGAGTAAGAAACGTTTGGGTTTTACACTGAAAAATAAAGTATTACAACAAAATCAAACAACATTATTTTTATCAATAACGTTTATTATTCTAATCTATATATCTATATATATTTATATATGTGTTATTGGGTGGGTGGTGGTGGTGTCACAGACTGAAACAAAAGAAATGAAACATAAATTCCTGTATCCAAACGAGGGACAATGGATATTACCTTTCTTTCTCGAGATCTACAAGACGTAGATCTCGAGAATAGCCCCGCCTACAGGTTGGGGCGGGGGTTGAAACATCAACCCCACACCCCAACGGGGTATATACCCCACCCACACCAGGGTAGAGTACAGTTGTTGAGGGGGCAGCTCCCCCTCGCCGGCTATATATATCGCTATTATTGGCTAAAATAAATAAAATCTTTATAAAGTAAAAGAACCATTTTAAAATCACTTACGGCATTTGCCCCAAACAAACTATTAATAATGGAAAAAATTTCAGCTAGAACAAACAAAAAACTTTATTAATAATTTCACTCAAAACACAGAGAAGGAACATACTTTCCATTCTGTTGCTTCTTGTTAACTGAAGTCGAAACTGTAGAGATGCTTTTTAAACTAGAGTATCTCTCCGGAACTCGATAATAGTATGTATGTCAAAAAAAACTACATACCGATAGAGATGCCTCTGTCTTAGACTAGAAATACAAGTTGACCCTCGAAAAATGTTATATATAATTGTTTATTGCCTGGTTTGAAACAAAAAAACACGCTAAGGAATTTGGAGACAACGATCCTGTTTTTATTACCAAATTAAAAAAAGTATTTTTGTATTTTATAGGAGAAAGGTGTTGTGATTCGTTAGCTTACCTAAAATCAACCTTGAGTTGTCGAAGCTGTTTGTTTGATGACAGGATATATGTAGGTGGTTGAAAAATCAGGAAAAGTGGGTTTTAAGACCGGATCTTTCAACCTACGCTTTCAAACCTGATTGGTGGAACCCTTATATATATACTTCCTTATCAAAGCTCTACCTACAGTATAAAATCAGAAACAACAACAACAATGGCTTTGTCATCAGCATCAGTGGTAGCCGAGTTAAACCGCGATGGTCTGTGCGAAGCGTCACCTGTAATTAGAGCGGCAGACTTGCTGTTGAACACCCCATATAACATATTAGGGGGTGAAAAAGTGAAAACTCGCTATGGTTATCGAATGTTAATGAAATTGGAAAACGGGGTGGTTTTTCTACCGAGACGGATGTACCAACTGACGCTCGAATCGTATTTTTTGAGTCTGTGGATGCTCAAGCGATATATAAAGGACAAAAACAATTAAAAAATGGTATGTATACTTGTACATTCCAATTTCAAGACAGAAAAACCAACACCATCACCGAATTGTAAGGCTCAAATAATATATATATACCAGACTAATCAAACGTATGCAGACTAGTTTATTTTAAAGTTAAGGAGATAAACTATCAACATCAGCCTATGAGGAGGTTTTCATCGTAAACTACCAACCATATGTCCTTTAGAAAACAACAGCAGCAGCAGCAGCAGCAGTAACAAGTATGAACCATGGTATGAAGTGTTTTATTTGCCGTAAGGACTTTACTCACAAGGACCCTGTGTTAAAGCATAAACAACTTATTTCTCATAGAGTATTTGATTTTATAACTTTTGACTTACCTGTAGTTTTAGTTTATAATCTTAGTCTTTTGGAACGAGCATTTTTGTGTTTTCAACGTCGTCATAAACTACACTTGGAACATTCGAAGGTACTTCTTAAATACCTTTTTCTGTATAAGAAAATTCAATTGCGTCCTCATTTTCTTGTAGAGGGTGTTATACACGAACTACTTTTGTGTGAACCCTGTATCACTTTACTGCTACAAAAATTTTTATAATGGAGCAGTTAAGACATATCACTTTTATCAGCAAGGAATTAAAACCACAGTTAAAAACACCAGTTGATCAACTAATCCTGGACATCGTGTTGGCTGATATGGGGTGGTTTGAAAATCATGACCGGTTTTGCTGCTTACGTGGGCCTTTTGCCGCCTATGTATGTGGTACTGCTCCGCTTTTTTTTATAACATTCTCGTACTTATCTCTGGGGGTTTTATGCAAGACTGTTTCCGGTTACCTAGTATTATTGATCCTTTTCGTACCAAGAATGCTTTTATGTTTTACCGTAATTTTCCAGATGAGAACAGGCTTGTGTGGTATAATTATACTTTTTTGCCTGAGCCGTTTATTCATAAAGAACTTTTCATCATGAAATCGTTTCATAACCGAAAGCTTCATGTTTTCGATAATCAATTAGTTGTTTATAAAGCAGAAAAGACTAAAAAACTTCTTTTTGTTCAAAACCAAGTCAGTGTTTTCGATTTTTGGCAACCTTATATACCGCAAACCTTGCAATCATTATGTATGGGCTCGTTAGCTCGGCAAATCTAGAGTATTATTTTCAGTTGTGTTTATAGTAAAACTGTTGTATTTTAGTCTAGTGTTTATTAAGCTGTTGCACTCTTTTTTTTGTTTGTCCTAAGTAATATTGTATCAGATGATTGGTAATAAGCATGCTTCTGTCATACAACACTTACATAACCTCAATAAACAATCAGATAGCGGGGAATCAGCATGTATACGAACACCTAACCTTAACAAACAATCAGACAGCTGGTATTCGACAAACACACATGGAGACCTAACCTGGAGTTGTGGCTATCTATGGAACGTCTGACGTCATCACAGGTCAGATATAAGACAAACACACATAGAGACCTAACCCGAGTTGCGGCTATCTATGGAACATGACAGGGGTTGCCATCTTGGAACTTTTGACATCACAGGTCAGACATAGAGACCTAACCCGAGTTGCGGCTGTCTATGGACACAAACATGACAGGTCAGCCATCTTGGAACGTTTGACAGATGTGACATATGACATTGACAGCTGTCAAAAGTCACAGGTCAGATGACATTTGACACCTGTCAAAACTGACAGGTCAGCTGACAGCTGACGTTGACAGCTGTAAAAACTGACAGGTCAGGTGACAGATGACACCTGTCAAACATGACAGGTCAGCTGTCAACTGTCAACGTCATGCGCATGCGCGTGACGTCATCGCGCATGCGCAGAAAAAAGTGGAGGGGGTGAGCCCAGGTGCCGCCCTATCTACTCATATGTTTTGTATTTCCTTTTTGTATGATGTCAAAAATGTAAATTAGAAAGACTAGTTGCTCACGAATCGTCAAACTTATAACATGTTTTAGAGTAATAAAAAATAGCTTATACCCCTTCACGTAAATTACAGTTAATAATTACTTAATTTTACAATATCTGAATTTTTTTCACAAACTTTTAAGAAAACAAAAACATCCTCTGGCCAGAGCAATTAACTGGAAATCATCTAATTAATTAAAAGTAAGAGCATTGGTTGGTAGATTTAATAACAGAAAAACATTTAGCTTTGCATTCAATATTTATTTTGCCTCCTTATAATGTGCTACTTATATTTGATTTACCAGGAGTCTTGATTCAGGCAGCTCTGACATTATTAATTGATTTTTTTATTTCAACAACACACCACGAGGGCTTACAGCCCAAATACTATCGTACCGTGGGCGTCGACAAGGAGGAAAGAGGCAACTTGTTAATTCTGGACATGAAGGTTTGGAGTTCGGGGAGAAGGAAAAACATGTGCCGGCAAGGAATTTCACAACTTAGAAGTCCCCGGGACAAAAGAGCGGGCATAACAAGATCTTCTATGTCTGGTCACCTGGACAGTAAAAGGGTGCATTCGCTCTGTTCCCCTGGTATATCTGTTGGAGGCAGCAGGTGGAGGAACTATGGAAGAAAGCTCATCTGAGCAGTGCCCATGCAGATATCTATAAAAGAGAGAGAGGTCACTAACGGCACGTCGGTGGGCAAGGGATGGCAGCCTTTGGGTGAGGGTAAGGTTACCAATGAGACGTATAGCTCTCTTCTGAATGGAGTCCAGGATAGCGAGTGTAGAAGCGGCAGCAGCACCTTAGATGTGGGAGCAGTATTCGATGTTTGGTCTTATTTGTAAAGTATATAAGGTATAGAGATTAGCTGATGAAAAGTATTTGCGAGCCCGGAAGAGGCAACCTAATTTTTTAGCAGCCGCTTCTGCAATTGATGTGACATGTTGGTGCCAATTGAGATTTCGATCCACAGAAATGCCAACAAGTTAAAATGACTCATTACTTTGAATAACTTGGTTGTTCATTGTGATGGGTCTAGGGCTGGTGTATCTCTTATGAAAAAGTAAGTAAGACTGTGATTTGGTGGGGTTGAATTGTAAAAGATTTCTACCTCTCCAGTCTAATATTTTTTGAAGATCCACGGAGACAGAACCCTCCATGAGTCTGCGATCCTCATCTAATTGGGCTAAAGAGATAGACTTAGAATATTGTATATTTGACTGGAGGATGCTGTCGTCCGCGTAACCGTGAACTGGGTTGGATGTGCTAGAGAGCAGGTCATTGATGTGGAGAAGAAACACAGTAGGGGTTATAGCTGAACCTTGAGGAACTCCTGTATTAATTGGATACAGTTTAGAGGAATGTCCATCCACGACAACAGAAATGCTCCGGTTGGAGAGAAAATTTTCTGTCCAGGTACAGAGTTTTGGTGGTAGGCCATAGGCCGGAAGTCTATTAAGCAGCGTTGCGTGCCAGACCTGACCTGACCTGACCTGACCTAACCCGAGTTGCGGCTATCTATGGAACATGACAGGGGTTGCCATCTTGGAACTTTTGACATCACAGGTCAGACATAGAGACCTAACCCGAGTTGCGGCTGTCTATGGACACAAACATGACAGGTCAGCCATCTTGGAACGTTTGACAGATGTGACATATGACATTGACAGCTGTCAAAAGTCACAGGTCAGATGACATTTGACACCTGTCAAAACTGACAGGTCAGCTGACAGCTGACGTTGACAGCTGTAAAAACTGACAGGTCAGGTGACAGATGACACCTGTCAAACATGACAGGTCAGCTGTCAACTGTCAACGTCATGCGCATACGCGTGACGTCATCACGCATGCGCAGAAAAAAGTGGAGGGGGTGAGCCCAGGTGCCGCCCTATCTACTCATATGTTTTGTATTTCCTTTTTGTATGATGTCAAAAATGTAAATTAGAAAGACGTTGCTCACGAATCGTCAAACTTATAACATGTTTTAGAGTAATAAAAAATAGCTTATACCGATTCACGTAAATTACAGTTAATAATTACTTAATTTTACAATATCTGAATTTTTTTCACAAACTTTTAAGAAAACAAAAACATCCTCTGGCCAGAGCAATTAACTGGAAATCATCTAATTAATTAAAAGTAAGAGCATTGGTTGGTAGATTTAATAACAGAAAAACATTTAGCTTTGCATTCAATATTTATTTTGCCTCCTTATAATGTGCTACTTATATTTGATTTACCAGGAGTCTTGATTCAGGCAGCTCTGACATTATTAATTGATTTTTTTATTTCAACAACACACCACGAGGGCTTACAGCCCAAATACTATCGTACCGTGGGCGTCGACAAGGAGGAAAGAGGCAACTTGTTAATTCTGGACATGAAGGTTTGGAGTTCGGGGAGAAGGAAAAACATGTGCCGGCAAGGAATTTCACAACTTAGAAGTCCCCGGGACAAAAGAGCGGGCATAACAAGATCTTCTATGTCTGGTCACCTGGACAGTAAAAGGGTGCATTCGCTCTGTTCCCCTGGTATATCTGTTGGAGGCAGCAGGTGGAGGAACTATGGAAGAAAGCTCATCTGAGCAGTGCCCATGCAGATATCTATAAAAGAGAGAGAGGTCACTAACGGCACGTCGGTGGGCAAGGGATGGCAGCCTTTGGGTGAGGGTAAGGTTACCAATGAGACGTATAGCTCTCTTCTGAATGGAGTCCAGGATAGCGAGTGTAGAAGCGGCAGCAGCACCTTAGATGTGGGAGCAGTATTCGATGTTTGGTCTTATTTGTGAAGTATATAAGGTATAGAGATTAGCTGATGAAAAGTATTTGCGAGCCCGGAAGAGGCAACCTAATTTTTTAGCAGCCGCTTCTGCAATTGATGTGACATGTTGGTGCCAATTGAGATTTCGATCCACAGAAATGCCAACAAGTGAAAATGACTCATTACTTTGAATAACTTGGTTGTTCATTGTGATGGGTCTAGGGCTGGTGTATCTCTTATGAAAAAGTAAGTAAGACTGTGATTTGGTGGGGTTGAATTGTAAAAGATTTCTACCTCTCCAGTCTAATATTTTTTGAAGATCCACGGAGACAGAACCCTCCATGAGTCTGCGATCCTCATCTAATTGGGCTAAAGAGATAGACTTAGAATATTGTATATTTGACTGGAGGATGCTGTCGTCCGCGTAACCGTGAACTGGGTTGGATGTGCTAGAGAGCAGGTCATTGATGTGGAGAAGAAACACAGTAGGGGTTATAGCTGAACCTTGAGGAACTCCTGTATTAATTGGATACAGTTTAGAGGAATGTCCATCCACGACAACAGAAATGCTCCGGTTGGAGAGGAAATTTTCTGTCCAGGTACAGAGTTTTGGTGGTAGGCCATAGGCCGGAAGTCTATTAAGCAGCGTTGCGTGCCAGACCTGGTCGAATGCTTTGGATATGTCCAGAGCGACAATCTGGGGTTTACCGTGTAGTTCCATAGACTTTCCATATTAATAGATTTAAATATTTTTGTTTTAGTATCTGTTTAATTTGGATAATTAATACCTCATTTAACCTTTATTAAAGTAAGTAACGTAGTGCCGGTGTTTTGACTCAAAAATCTAAATAATCTAGCACTTTGGGCAGAACAAGACTAAAGCTGAGTAAGTATTTGATTATCTTTTCATCTTCAAACCAAACAGTGTGTTCTTGATCTTACAAAAATAATAAATCGGAGATATAAGTGCCAGTAGGTTAGGGTTTGGGAGGTGGTTATAGCCTCACTATTGACCGGACTTACATCTAACTGAAATATGTGACGAGATATCAATCGCGGACAAATATCAAATAAATACACTCGTGTTTTTAGGCTTAAATTGGTACAACACGTGGTACAACTATAATGTGGAGTAGTTAAATAGCTTAGGAATGTTCACCTTCTGATGACGCAAACTTTGTTAGTGAAACGCTCGTCAGGTCTTTGAAAGATGTGTGGTGGTGATTTGGGTTTATCCAAGTGTACATATTGTTTAATAAATATTTTTATAAAACTACCGTCTTCTGGATTAACGGTAACGATTTGTTAACGAACGAAATTTCTCTCTCTTCTCATTTGGTCGCTAAATAGAATTTGTAGAAGGTTGAATTTTGCAACAATGAAGTTACAGTTCAATCACACACGAATTCTAAATCCCTATAGCTTTTCTAATGTAAATAAATTATATCACTGAAGATGACAGGTGCAAATTTCCCGGATCCAAAGTAAATACACATTCCATTATTAATGTAAATTACTCACGTAAAGTAAACATAAAACTTTGGAGACAACACGGACTATATTGCCCAACATGCGAACTAGTAAATGTTGGCTAACACACTCGACGAAAAGTTAAGGGTCAGTACTCGGTATTGTGAGCCGGATAATGAGATATTCAATGGAATTCATGAAAGTGGGTGCATGGAGGGTCCATAAAGCTTGAAGTTCGATCAGCCGGGCCTGTGGCAAGGATAACCACAAACCATTAAGGGCTACACAACTTTTGAATTCAGTTCATCCCGCTGGTGAAATCTTGCCCGAGGTGAGCCGCCGTCGCTCGCAAAGTCCCTCAGGGAAAGACATTAGTCCACGTCGGGAGACTGTGTCACGTGCTTAATCAAACCCTTGCTATTAATCAATCCGGTCCGAAGTGCGCGCCTCTGTCACCTGACATTATTACATAATATAACGTTATGTTCGTGGCTGGTAGTTAGTTAACGCGAACGCGAAAGAATGAAGCTTATTTTAAGACGAAATCACTCCATCAAGCATAAACTGTTATTAGAATAATTTTTTAATTGGCACCTGTATAATTTTGTTTATGCTACAGTACTCAATCGCTATAATCTAATTATATGGGATGCAATATTTGAAGCATCTTAGAATACGTGCTGTACATTTACTAGCGGTACAGAAATATAGCAAATAGTATTATCAAGAAATATAAGACACCTGTTTAACTCTAGCTACACATATCTTGCCGAGGCACGAAAATAAATATCTTCAAAATAATGCCATTTTACTTCTGCATTAAACATAGTACAAACTGACAGACAGAATGGAAATAGAGAATATTACAGGCGTCCGGTAAGTATAGGGCAATATTTCGCCAGCGTACAAGGAGGTCAAAATAATACTAGTAGTTCAAATAATAATTATTTTTCCTAATGCCCCTCCTAACAAATATATTGGGCCCCAATTGTGCACCTGAAAAACTACAATTTCTATTCTAACTCTTAAGCAACCTTGTATATATAAATGAAATGTTGTAAGAAATAGGTAGAGCTCATATGGGCTAAGAAACTCGCGTTATAATTATTCGTGTAAATTGATGGTAGAGCCAAGAACGGGCTTAGCCCTGCAGTTGTTGAGTCAAAATTTTGACAGGTTTCGTTTTAGAAAACAAAAAATACTCTTTAAATACGTTTATACTGCTAAAAAAGTACTCTTAATTTGTTAAAAAAAATCAACTATGTATTTATTAATAAAATTAAAGAAAAACATAATTACACCTTTTATTTTCCATATATTTATAAAGGTACAATAATAAATAACCCACTATTTTCGACTATTATTTAGAACCAGATCTTATTATGAATCAAGAACACACGTCTTTAATATGAAGTAATGCTATCATGCATTTGTAAGGGTTGATCTTAGGTTAAGAGGAACAGAAAAATTGAAAAAAAAAAAAGTCCTGAATACGTTAATTTTAATTACTTATTTGAGCAGATGTTTAAAATGGGCACCTTGAAGTTTCTTATCCTACGAATTTCTTGTCGCTGTACTTGGAAAAAATTACAGGATTGGTTCGTATTTGTTTCCAAAAATGGATTAATCTCTGAAGCAACACTGTTCCCTCGTCTTTACTAAAGTTGAGTAAACAAATTATTTTAGATAATCACAAAAAAAATACAAGGAATTCAGTTCTGGATATCTAGCAGGACTTAGAATAGGTTCGCCGCGACCTATCCAACGAATACCAAAAGTGTCAGACAAATAACGACGTACTACGTTGCTATAATATGGCGGGGCGCCATCGTGGATGAACCACATATGTATTCTAGCTTGCAAGGGTACATTTTCCAATAACTTATTTCAATTATGTTGCAAGAATTGCAAATACGAAGTGCGATTTAACATTTCGTCTAAAACAGATCAAATGATTCCCAGTGATCCCCGCCCACATATTAATCATAAACCATCGTTGATGAATCCTCTGTCTTATTGCATGGGAATTTTCGTCATGCCAGACATGTAGAATATGACAACTTATTACGTTGCCTTGCGTAAAGCCAGTTTCGTCTGTAAATAGTCGACGTTATATTATATTTAATTTGGGTCGATAGTCCCTTGACGAAGCCGTTAAACCAACTGATTGAATGCTTCTTTGTACTTTACACAGCGACAATTCAGTCTCTAATTTCATATTCCAAAAATTATTAACTGATTCGATCTTTCCTTAACAAGACTCCTTTGTGTAAAATATTTTCACAGGAAAACAATCTTATATTCATTGATTGTGGTTGCCCTTACTTGGTGAAACTGGTACATACTCTATACAGACTTAGAGACTACTTCTCTGGCTAGCCCAACAGTGGAGCCAGAGAAGTAGTCTCCAAGTCTGTATATAGTAAAACAATCTTATGTTTGCTTTAAAAAATATTCGGGTCAGAGTCAGAGCGCTCTGCGGTATCAACACAAAGCGAATTTTTCAATTCGATAGTGTCTTCGCCAATCAATATTAATTATATATAATGACCATTCAAAATCTTCTCAGACATTTTGATTAATTCGCAAGATTGCACGGTAGCTGAAAAGTCGACCGTAACAAGAGAAAGGTTGACACTTAGATAGTTTGATATTTTGAGTCGCTATATGCTTCACTTGTTTTGTATATTTCTGTATTTCTGTGTTTTATGTTTTGTATATCTTCACATTTTGGTAAACTATGTGTTTTCACTAAAGTAAATTTACCTTCACAAGTTACGTGATGAATATCTCTCAAATCGAGCTTATGACTGTTACATTTATTTGGTAAACATTAGTGTATTTCATTAAATAATGGATTTTTTTATTTTAATGTTAGTAAAGTTGTCTATTGTGATAAGAGGCCACGGAACTAAATTCATGAAAAAACCAGCTGGTATAGTTTAAGTCAAATCAAGTTCAGAATACGCGTCTTAATTATAGATGTTGTAACTATTTCAAGATAGGTATGTGTGATTTTAATGATTGACTAAATTATGTGCAGCAATTTAAATTAATAAAATGTTACACAACTCAGTAGCTAGAAATTGTGTTATAAGTATATTTTAATTTTCGGTGTACCTTTTCTAACTACATTTCCTGTTTATCACTTATTTGGTTTGACTGAATTATGCAACTGACTGTAAAGATCATAAAGATGTATGTAGAGATCTTGTATTTCATTTCTCTTTTTTGTAGTACCTACTTTTATTTTGCTAAATCCAAAATCTCAATCTTATGAAAATTCACTACCATAACGTACGTGCCGCGCCTAGAAATTTTTATGTATTTGACCGCATTTTTTACCCGTAGTGCATGCATTTCATTAACTGGACAAGGTGAATATATGGTTCTACTAGAAAACTATCCCCGTTTATTTTTAGCCTTTCTGGTATTTTGTCACTTAGAAATGTAACTATAACCATTTGTCTTTTAACGAGTTTTTTATTCCCGGCTTCGCTGGTGACATTTTTTGCATCCTTTTCACATCAACAAATTGAGTAGTGCTCTCTATTGCTTCTAATATGTACTCCTCATCAAAAAAAGTATCGACTTGTCTTATTATTCCTTTACGCTGCGTAGGCTATTTTGGATTATTTCCGAGCTTTTTTGCTGCCAAATATGAATCAAATATTACTGTGACTTTATTGTACCCTACCGTTCTCATACCTAAAATAGATTGTTTATAACTTTCATCTATTCTGATAAAATGTCCAACATGGCAGGAACTAATCTACATAAGTTTTTCCTTTTGCTCGACATGTACAAAGAACGGGCGCTTATCGTTAAATTTATACTTATTATTAAAGTCAATAAGGCTTGCTTTATATGTACTTTCAGTGATGTTTTTTGCGGTATTCATTTGTTTATCATTCACCAGCATATCAACTTTATCTGGTGGCTCCGAGCCACCACTGTCAACATCCATCGCCTACCTGATATTTAGTACTTATTTAAGATTAATATTTTATAACAGATATCACAATGACACAATTATTATCGCACCAAAAACAAAAGCGGAATTCTTTTATATGTACAATGTAATCTTTCTATATTAATGACCTTTAATATACTACTTAAATTTATAAATTCACCTCACCGCTATTACCACGCCTTCTTCGTGTAACAGCAGTCAAAGAACTGTCTATTCTAAAGCTCTTCTTTGGTATCAGGGGGCGTAAGGTAAGCAATTTGTTTCATCCTACCCCTAAGATAAAAATTCAACGGGGCGAGATCTGGCGTGTCCAAACCCAAGGACCTGATCGACGAATCCAGCGATCTTAAAACATGTGCGAAAGTTTATTTGAAACTTGACTGGTGCAGTGGGCTGGTGAGCCATCTAGCTGATACCAACAATCTCGGAGAGTTTCAAAATTTAAGTCATCGAGGAAGTCAGATACTGTGATCCGTAATATTTCGTAGTATTTTCCTGAATTTAAATTATCTTCGTAAAAGTATAATCCTATTTTGTCGTTCATCGTTAAGCAGAAGTTATGAAACTCAAATTTGTAATGAAATCCCGTTTATCTGACAGAGTGCGGTTTTTCTGCGGTCCAGTAATGTGAGTTCCTGCGATTAAAGATCCGGTTCCTGGTAATTTTGCTTTCGCCGGTCCAGGTAATTTTCTGCAGTAAATTTGGATCTTCTTCTGTTCGAATTGAGATCATCTCACAGAAAACCACACGTTTTAGATGATTATTTGACTCGATGGTTCGGAGTGTCACAAATTTGTGGTTATCCATTAGATGGTTATGCATAAATAAATCTATAGACTTGTAGGCCATTCTTGAGTATTTTTTCACCAGAAAGAAGTGACACAGAAAACTATGACAGGGCAATCATTCAATTATCCCGTTGACTTTTACAGATTCAACTTGGAGTCTTCGCTTCTTCATGTGACCGTTGTTCATGGATTTATCTTTCAACCCCTTGAATTTCTTTTCATTTATTGGAACCGCGCTCGGATATTGTACGTGAAAGTTTCTGCATGTTCTAGAAATAATCTTGTTACACCGACTATGCATGAACACAAGGTTAAAATTTGCTCATTTGTATAAGAATTTGCCATTTCCAGATACGAGATCATGCACAGTATCAGTATAACAACAGACTTTCAAACCGACAGTTACATTTTGACCATTGATCCCGATCGTTTGGAAGCATGGCATACTGATAATAAGAAATATATTTTCATTACATGCAATATTTTGCCTTTTTGCCGCTGAGAATAGGCACCACATGGTACCTTTAGTTAGAAAATAAATGGCTCTTGCTATTCTCATTATAAAATACAGCGAAAATACAGCGTGTGAAAATCTCAGATTATTTGCTCTTTTACGTTCTACCAAGAGCCCATTTTGTGTAGACACCCTGTATGCAATAATGGGATCTGCACGATATATCGTGATAAAGCCACCTATTGGCAAACGGCGGCTAAAAACTCAGACCTCTACCTATGCTGGTTGCAGAAATAATAATTTATTCATTAATGGATGTAAGTTGCTAAATATCCTAATTAATAATTTTTATCTCTTAAAGGGCTTGATATAGATATCAGAAAACTCGAAAAATGTTGCAGGAATTTAAGAATGTCATAATATATTGGCTGTCTCATTGGAAAAAAAAAACAAAGTTGGTATCAATTCATTGATTGTTGTTGCCTTCATTTGTTCCAGTGAGCCTATACGCTGGCTACGTCCTTCACTTACAGCAACTAAACTCAACAGTGAAGCCAGAAAAGCAGTCTCCAAGTCTGTATGTAATAAAGCTGTATGAGGTTAGGATGGGTCTGGCACAGCCGCAGTATCAAAAATATTTTCAAAATAAAGATCATTACCACTTATGATCGTAACCAAAATCTCAGATTTCTATCTTATCTGGTTCACTGTATGCTTCTAATACGCCATCGAGTTTAGCCCAGACTGTATATAGGAGCAGAGATGTATCCAAGGAGTATTGCGGCTCCGGCAACCATCTTAACAAAAGATTCAGGAAATATTTTGTCTGTTGTAATCTAAGCTGATATTTTGATGCAAAACTGCTACACAGCAAGTAACTTGCATGCACTTGTGCCTTTCAATATTCAACTCAATTCAATTGCTCTCTAGCCGCTTCCAGCAGGTAATTCTTGCTTTATCCGTATAACATCACAAAGTAGACCCCACGTTTGAGGCCGCTCACTGATATGGAACATCGTATATTATTTTGTATGTGTCACCGTGCTTACAAAATCAGCATATGCCGAAGCCATTGAAATAGCAAAGACGAAAATTCTCTTGGGCATTGAAAATATATTTATTTACAATAACAGATGGTGGATTTATATATTTTTATCCAGAAGAATAAATTTTGTTGTATGATATTCAATACCCTGAGTGGAAGAGTATACAAATATAACAATATATGTTTGTGTTGTATTAAAACATTTATAGAAACACACAGGACAAAATTTTTGAAAAAATTAAGCAATAGACTGTATAATATCTTACAAAACATTCTTACCTACATTACATATTATGCTCTTCTTACGTTTAACACATCTCCGTTATGTGCTTATTCTGTCTACTAATTGTCCAGTTATTTCACAACACATGGCACATATGTTAAAGTCTTAAAACGAACGCCACCAAAGAAATCAACGCCTATGTGAACGATACTTTCAAAAATTTTCGCATGGATAATATATATATATATATATATATATATATATATATATATATATATATATATATATATATATATATATATATATATATATATATATATATATATATATATATATATATATATATATAATAGACAATATGAACACACCCCCGCAGTTAGAAAATCCGACCCCTCATCGGCGCTAGCCATGCATCATATCCATACAGGGCACAAAATAGACTTCGATAATGCCAAAACAATAGCATCGGTTTACAACTTCACAACGAGAATTATCCGCGAAGCAATCGAGATTGAAAAATGTCCCGATTGTTTAAATAAAATAGATGATTGTCTTCACTTTCCGACTACTTGGAAACCTATTATATCTTCTTTACGAACACACAAAAAGAAAATAAATCCCACAGACAATTTATTTCCCCATTATCTGCCTCAACAAATGCCGATGACCCTCTTAATCCTCCTCATCCTCTAAGTACCGTGACTAAAGCCCCCCACTTAATTGACGGTGACCCCACTACTTTCACTGATAACGAAGCAGGTAGACAGAACAACATATATAAAACAATACTTGCAACGAACTGCCAAATCTCTCTAAGGCCTAGGGTTGAACTTACTGAGACTTCACAGACGATCTCCGGCGAGATTTGGGGAGTAGGCAGATTGAGGCCCCGTAATCGAGCTACAACAACCCAACCCACCTTTGTCCACCGCTCTAAGGAGTAGGCAGATTGAGGCCTTAGAGTGTCCTTACATATTTCCTTTACCCACCTTTGTCCACCACTCTAAGGAGTAGGCAGATTGAGGCCTTAGAGTGTTCTTACATACTTCCTTTACCCACCTCTGTCCGCCGCTCCAAGGAGTAGGCAGATTGAGACCTTAGATTGTCCTTACATAGTTTTCATAAATTCTAGACGCGGCTTAACCCGATAAGCAAGTATGCCTCATATATATATATATATATATATATATATATATATATATATATATATATATATATATATATATATATATATATATATATATATATTGGCGAAAAGCTTATTGGATGAAACATGTTACGTTGTTTTTACTATCTGGGTTATACTGATAACCAAATTTGATGCCTCTTGTCATTAAAAAACATATTTGCTACTAAAAACATTTCTATGAGAATTCGCCACCATAACGCACTTGCTGCGTCCAGACTTTTTCACGTTAAACGTAAATTATCGCAGTTTTTATTTGAAATCAGCCAGTTGTCTTACAATTACAAAATAACAACTTTATGGCTTGTTCAACTTTGTGAATCAAACATGAAAACTTGATGTTAAGTGAGATGTAAGACACGAAACACGTGCCGCCATCTCGTTTCGGAACCAAGTAGTATGTTGGTGTTACTATTAACGAGACTTATTTTATTTCGTAATTGTTCGTTTGATGATGAAGTAGCCTTTTTTCGACGCAAAATGAATTTTGTTTCAAAAATGATTACTAAATCACAAATAAAACAGTTATTGACATAAGAAAATAATAATAAGTGCTCTAATTGACACCCTTTCTATCTAATGCACACTCTGGATCGTTAAAAAAATGATATTTTTAATAAACGAAATGAGAGAATATCGGTCCCACACTAGTTCAAAGTAAATTTTTAGACTGCTATTTTTAATGGCCAAATTTTGGGGCCAGTGTATCTGCCACGTACGATAGCGCTGAGCATTTGCGGCTCTTAGAAAACGTGTTACCGGAACTCCTAGAGGAGGTGTCCATCTTAAAGTGGGCTGGAAATGTTTCATAGCACACTCCACTGCCGTGGCTGTAAATATTTTCCCAGCGACCCGCCAGTGTTCCCTTTAAGGGCGTTTATATTGACCTCCGGCAGGCAAGACTTCTTCACTACTCCGGATCAGACAATCTGAAAAGTTTGTGTCTGCTAAGAGCTCTAATGTTTCTTTCCGTGATTCTGTAAAGTAACCATCTAATCGTTTTGTCGAACCCAGTTCCTCGACACGGTCGCGTGAGAGAATCCTGTGAATCCTGCTGATGGACAAATTGGCAATATCCCTGCAGAACCTTTCCTAGGATTCCATCTTTGCGTTCCTTATTTCCTTGTTGTAAAGTGTTAGAGCGGATGTATCTTGTTCCTAGTTGCCTGTAGTCTTAGCACGAATGAAGAGACGTCGCATTTCTCTTCATAGTTTTTCGAGGTTTTTGTTCCACCAAGTAGAACCTCGATTGCAGCCCTGGCATGATGCAGATTTGCTTGAATGCGCCTAATTGTGGTGGTCAGTGGTAAATAATGGGGATAACTAGGTAGCGGGAGAGGTGAGGAGAGAGGTTAAGGATTCGGATTATAATTAGGGTGCTGGGTCATCCTTCTTTTCAGAAGTTCGATTGCCAAGCTTCCTAAAAGAGGCCTTACTTTTGGTAGTCGAACTAGGGGTGGATTTTTGTCTGACCCGTGATTTCTCTCTAGAGGTTCTAGTGGAAGCACGTATCCTGCCGACTCCTCTATTGGGGATAGTTCTGCTGCTGTATTTATTTTCCCCACTTGTTGAGGGTATAGCAAGAGGCACTACGCCTACTCCACACTCGGAAGGGCCTGTTCCAGTCGCAGTAGCCTGACTGGCGGTGGTGGTATTGGTGCCTGTGTGTTTATGCGCATCCTCAGAACCCCTTACCCTTGGTCTAAATAACACCCGCTCAAAACCAAAGTACGGTCTGAAGCCAATTCCCTCCAGAGTAACCATGGACTTTTCGTTAACCGAAAATGTCCAAGTTTGTGTCGATGGTCCCACCTCTACTCGGTGTACAACAGTCCACTTCCGAGTGTTCAGGCCATCGTTCATCCTCCTGAGTCTGGTGAGCATATCCTCGAGCGTCAGTAGAGAATCAGCCCCGTCCGGGATGTCTGCCACACAGACGTGGGGCTTGGGGAGGTCATGTTCTCACACCAACTTGAGACGAGCCCCCTTCAATGGCTGGAGCTCTCCAACTACTTACTCCTGGGTAAATTAATAAATAAATAAAATCAACCTATAAAAACTCTGCACCTGATGTTATGACTGCATAACACATTATTTCCAACTATTTGGTGATATTATCGACATTTTTTGAAGCACTCCCTTTTTGAAGGGTGACAGCTCTTTAATTTCGTGAATAGCAACATGGGTCATGCAAAACATTTTGCAAAGCGTATTCAGCTTACTTTTTCAAGTTACTAATTATTGTTCAAGTACCTTCATGAAAAACCAAAACAATCAGACCTGGAATATATTTAGCCGATAATGCAGACTACGGTTTTTCCAAAATTTTTGGGCAGATTTTCCACATTGGCAAGCATTTTGGTTTGTGAATTAAAACATCAGGGTTTTTGCTAACTAGATTCATTTCATTATTTTATGATATGGCTCACCTAAGTGAACAATAACGTGTCGTTTAATGATGATCGGTTACGGTAATCGTAAAAGGACATATTAGGACATTTGTCATCTATTCAACCAGACTTCACCACAAATTTACTGAAACAGGGAGCGTAAAAGATCGTCCCACGCCCGGTCGCCCTGTAACTGACACTTCGAGTGAAGAGACGCTGAACATATTGCTTGTTGCACAAGAAATTCCCAAAACTCATGCATTGAAACCTGATAAAACAAACGAGATCTACAGACGTTCTGTATAGCCAACCTACGTAAACTTTTTGCAGAGGATTTTCATAGAAGCAACGGATGTTGTAAACAAATAGTTTAGATTATCCAACAAAATTGAGATTTTTTAAACTACGCTGTTTTCTTCGACGAAGCTGCATTTTGCCTAACGACAGTAACCCCCATTGAATGGAAGGCATTCTTACCCAATATTCTCATATATTGAACCTATGGATTGGAATGATTAGTCAACATGTAACTGGACCCGTCTTTTTTTAAGTGACGTTAACAGGCCCACGCTCTCTTAGATTATTACGAAAACATATTGTGCCCCGTATCAGAGAATTCTTTTAAAATATTTCCCCAAGATTATAATTCCCCCCCCCCCCCCCTTATTTCAGTCTAGAAGTAAGGGAATACCCTAATGTGACATTTCCTAACCGATTGATAGATCAGAAGAGTGAGTGGTCAGCTAGGTCTTCAGATTTGTCTCCACTCTTTTTCTTGGGGCCATTTAAAAAGCGTTATTTACAAGGATCGGTCTGCGAATTTGGAACAGTTGCGCGGCCGAATTGTGATGGTTTTTCAACAATTACCTAACGGCTCATTGTAAACCTCGATTAACCAGCTCGACAAACCCAAGGCGCTCAATTTGGGTATCTTCAACAATAAAGTAAGATGTTGCCGTTTTTTCAGATAAATTTCACCAAAAGCCGATTGTTTTCGTTATTGACAAAAGTAACTCAAAAAAAATTAATACCAGCAAAAAGTTCGCTGAATACGTTTTCCAAAAATGTGTCGCATGACACGTGTTACTATTTAAGTATATAAAGTGTTGGCTCCCTAGAAAAAGGCAGTGCTTCAAAAAATTTCGGTAAATCCACCAAATGGTCGCAAATAATCGGTTATAGAATCCTACAAATTTTGAGTCCGATGTCTTTCTCAGTTTAAATGTTATCATCTTGTAGCGTTACTTATGCACTACCCTGTATAGTCTGCAACATATTCGCAAGTTTCCTACCAAACACTTTAAAAATATAATTATATAAGACAAAATAGAAGCACCGTATCTAAGTGATATGATTAAACATAGCAAATCGATTTCCTACTTGCCACTTGCCTATACCGTATCATATATAAAACATCAAATCCTCACCGTGTAATTTATAAAAGTCTGTGGCTAGTGGAGGATCATTCCGTTGCCGTCCTTGCATTTGAACACACACACACACACTTTAAAAATGAAGGAAAATTCCTAATAAAACTTATTTAAAACACCAAAATCCACTCTGAAGAGCTCTCTGCATCTGCAAAACATATGACGTATTGCCATTCTCTCGCGTTTCTCTTCTCAAAATTATCAGGCAACAGGTCTAATCTATAAACCTTGGCTGTTGTGACGATATGGTTACTGTGCGACATTCTATATATATATATATATATATATATATATATATATATATATATATATATATATATATATATATATATATATATATATATAGAATGTCGCACAGTATATATATATATATATATATATATATATATATATATATATATATATATATATATATATATATATATATATATATATTTATATATATATATATATATATCTATATATGATCTATCAATCGGTTCGTAATAATCTAAGAGAGCGTGGGCCTGTTAACGTCACTTAAAAAAAGACGGGTCCAGTTACATGTTGACTAATCATTCCAATCCATAGGTTCAATATATGAGAATATTGGGTAAGAATGCCTTCCATTCAATGGGGGTTACTGTCGTTAGGCAAAATGCAGCTTCGTCGAAGAAAACAGCGTAGTTTAAAAAATCTCAATTTTGTTGGATAATCTAAACTATTTGTTTACAACATCCGTTGCTTCTATGAAAATCCTCTGCAAAAAGTTTACGTAGGTTGGCTATACAGAACGTCTGTAGATCTCGTTTGTTTTATCAGGTTTCAATGCATGAGTTTTGGGAATTTCTTGTGCAACAAGCAATATGTTCAGCGTCTCTTCACTCGAAGTGTCAGTTACAGGGCGACCGGGCGTGGGACGATCTTTTACGCTCCCTGTTTCAGTAAATTTGTGGTGAAGTCTGGTTGAATAGATGACAAATGTCCTAATATGTCCTTTTACGATTACCGTAACCGATCATCATTAAACGACACGTTATTGTTCACTTAGGTGAGCCATATCATAAAAAAATGAAATGAATCTAGTTAGCAAAAACCCTGATGTTTTAATTCACAAACCAAAATGCTTGCCAATGTGGAAAATCAGCCCAAAAATTTTGGAAAAACCGTAGTCTGCATTATCGGCTAAATATATTCCAGGTCTGATTGTTTTGG
Organism: Tillus elongatus; assembly: GCA_964006375.1. Taxonomy (NCBI): domain Eukaryota; kingdom Metazoa; phylum Arthropoda; class Insecta; order Coleoptera; family Cleridae; genus Tillus; species Tillus elongatus. The sequence goes on along the minus strand of OZ023262.1, from coordinate 188,067,621 downwards.
TTTTTCATGAAGGTACTTGAACAATAATTAGTAACTTGAAAAAGTAAGCTGAATACGCTTTGCAAAATGTTTTGCATGACCCATGTTGCTATTCACGAAATTAAAGAGCTGTCACCCTTCAAAAAGGGAGTGCTTCAAAAAATGTCGATAATATCACCAAATAGTTGGAAATAATGTGTTATGCAGTCATAACATCAGGTGCAGAGTTTTTATAGGTTGATTTTATTTATTTATTAATTTACCCAGGAGTAAGTAGTTGGAGAGCTCCAGCCATTGAAGGGGGCTCGTCTCAAGTTGGTGTGAGAACATGACCTCCCCAAGCCCCACGTCTGTGTGGCAGACATCCCGGACGGGGCTGATTCTCTACTGACGCTCGAGGATATGCTCACCAGACTCAGGAGGATGAACGATGGCCTGAACACTCGGAAGTGGACTGTTGTACACCGAGTAGAGGTGGGACCATCGACACAAACTTGGACATTTTCGGTTAACGAAAAGTCCATGGTTACTCTGGAGGGAATTGGCTTCAGACCGTACTTTGGCTTTGAGCGGGTGTTATTTAGACCAAGGGTAAGGGGTTCTGAGGATGCGCATAAACACACAGGCACCAATACCACCACCGCCAGTCAGGCTACTGCGACTGGAACAGGCCCTTCCGAGTGTGGAGTAGGCGTAGTGCCTCTTGCTATACCCTCAACAAGTGGGGAAAATAAATACAGCAGCAGAACTATCCCCAATAGAGGAGTCGGCAGGATACGTGCTTCCACTAGAACCTCTAGAGAGAAATCACGGGTCAGACAAAAATCCACCCCTAGTTCGACTACCAAAAGTAAGGCCTCTTTTAGGAAGCTTGGCAATCGAACTTCTGAAAAGGAGGATGACCCAGCACCCTAATTATAATCCGAATCCTTAACCTCTCTCCTCACCTCTCCCGCTACCTAGTTATCCCCATTATTTACCACTGACCACCACAATTAGGCGCATTCAAGCAAATCTGCATCATGCCAGGGCTGCAATCGAGGTTCTACTTGGTGGAACAAAAACCTCGAAAAACTATGAAGAGAAATGCGACGTCTCTTCATTCGTGCTAAGACTACAGGCAACTAGGAACAAGATACATCCGCTCTAACACTTTACAACAAGGAAATAAGGAACGCAAAGATGGAATCCTAGGAAAGGTTCTGCAGGGATATTGCCAATTTGTCCATCAGCAGGATTCACAGGATTCTCTCACGCGACCGTGTCGAGGAACTGGGTTCGACAAAACGATTAGATGGTTACTTTACAGAATCACGGAAAAAAACATTAGAGCTCTTAGCAGACACAAACTTTTCAGATTGTCTGATCCGGAGTAGTGAAGAAGTCTTGCCTGCCGGAGGTCAATATAAACGCCCTTAAAGGGAACACTGGCGGGTCGCTGGGAAAATATTTACAGCCACGGCAGTGGAGTGTGCTATGAAACATTTCCAGCCCACTTTAAGATGGACACCTCCTCTAGGAGTTCCGGTAACACGTTTTCTAAGAGCCGCAAATGCTCAGCGCTATCGTACGTGGCAGATACACTGGCCCCAAAATTTGGCCATTAAAAATAGCAGTCTAAAAATTTACTTTGAACTAGTGTGGGACCGATATTCTCTCATTTCGTTTATTAAAAATATCATTTTTTTAACGATCCAGAGTGTGCATTAGATAGAAAGGGTGTCAATTAGAGCACTTATTATTATTTTCTTATGTCAATAACTGTTTTATTTGTGATTTAGTAATCATTTTTGAAACAAAATTCATTTTGCGTCGAAAAAAGGCTACTTCATCATCAAACGAACAATTACGAAATAAAATAAGTCTCGTTAATAGTAACACCAACATACTACTTGGTTCCGAAACGAGATGGCGGCACGTGTTTCGTGTCTTACATCTCACTTAACATCAAGTTTTCATGTTTGATTCACAAAGTTGAACAAGCCATAAAGTTGTTATTTTGTAATTCTAAGACAACTGGCTGATTTCAAATAAAAACTGCGATAATTTACGTTTAATGTGAAAAAGTCTGGACGCAGCAAGTGCGTTATGGTGGAGAATTCTCATAGAAATGTTTTTAGTAGCAAATATGTTTTTTAATGACAAGAGGCATCAAATTTGGTTATCAGTATAACCCAGATAGTAAAAACAACGTAACATGTTTCATCCAATAAGCTTTTCGCCAAAACTCCCAAAAAATTTTTTACATAAAAATTGAAATTTTTTTCATGACAATCGGAAAACCTTTTTTTTTGAATAACCTATTAAACATTTACTATTATGCCCTTCACTTCTGAAACACAAAATACAGACTGTTCTATTTGAAACAGTTGAGTTGCGGCAGTTTGAATTTTTTTATTCAGTCACTATTTGAGAGGGCCCGGTGCATGGCATCTCGATTTTTCCTTGAAATAATATACACGAACTTCTCTGAATGCGTCATTTGCATTAGACTATGATTTTTGTTGGTAAAAACGCCGTATCATAATTTTTGATATGTGCTAAACATTTAAAAAGTTGGAAAACAATAATTGAAATAACCCAAAACAAGCATGCAATATATTTCGATGGAAAATGCAAAAATGTAATTATATAAGGCGTATTCGATTTAAGCAAAAAGAAAATTTGTATCAACAACGACTTATGGACCAGCGTGTGATTGTAGAAATATTTTTTTAAGATGTAGCTTAAGGCACCCTATAATTAACGTATACAATTGTTTCTCGTATCTTGTAGAATAACAAGCAATATTGAGCTTTACCGTAGAAATTCCTAAACAAATATGTAAACGTAAATATGTAAAAATCAAATATTCAAACAAACAAAAACTGATATTAAGCCCGGATATGGGTCCTAGGGGACCTAGTTCGCGCTCAATTAGAAAATTTTTTTAAAAGTCAAAAGTCGCGGTCTCCTCAATAACGAAGAATTTCTTGTACGAAAATTCGCTAAAAAGCATAGAGAATTTAACTAAACTAAAGTTACTACTAAAGCGGAATAGAAAGAATCTATTTGAAATGGATTTTCTGGAAACATTTTAGTAAAATGAAGAACAATGACGGTTGAAGCTGAAACTTAAGCACTTGTAAAATACATTTCTTACAACATTTTCTCTACATAGCCCGTATTAGCTTCAGGTCCTTTATCTAGATATTGCCAGTTTGACGATTCAAATCGCGACTATGACGTTTTAACAGGAAAAGCTATCAAATCTTCAAAGTAATTTTTCTGGCAGTTCTTGACATTTTTGCGCCAAAAAACCCAGTCTTCTGTAAGATACATAGGATTTTGTTATCCAAACAAATTATTTTACTTTTGTACGTTGCTTTGATTATCAGTAACACCTATTTTGTTTCTTTAAATGCCTATAACTTTTTTTCCTTGCACTCTAAATTTTGGTACACAGTTTACTTTCTGTGACACAAACCAGCGTACCAAAATTCATTCATTATAAAGTTCACCAAAATTAGGTAGTGTTTTACAATTTCCAAATCTTCATAAAACAAGCAAGTTTGCGGTTTACCAAGTCAGCACCGTATATTTTTTAACACTAAACTTAAAAATTGATTGATTAAATTTTTATTTAGTAAAAAAATTGAAAAGATGCATGATTCTTTGGGGTTGTTTAACTACCTATTTTGAAAAATGTGTTAAATGTATTGGATGCGGCAACTAACGTAGAGTTAGTTAAGAAAATTTCAAGCTTGTAGAAACGGCGGCAAAAACATTGGTGCAAGTTAGAGACTTGGAAATTTCAGAAAATTCCGGATTACTCGAAAACCGTAACACACTTACTAAACATACTTTTCATTACTTCGATAGGTCATAAACCAAGCTATCAGCACCCGGGAGTTTGCGCAGTATTTACGGGACATGCTGTATATATATATATATATATATATATATATATATATATATATATATATATATATATACAGGTTCATTGATGGTCGATGGTAGGTTAGACGTTAATGGAAAACGGGACATAGGATTCATCTGAAAATTTGGATACTGCCATCAGTAGGCACGACCTGTCTTTCTAAAATATTTTTATTTTGGCGGTGTTGCCGCTTCTACTCAAAAGTAGTAACAACTTTCTTATTTTTAATAGGACACCCTATATATTATTTTGTTTTTAGAATTGTAATGATAATTTTTTCTTTATAGCTTCCTTTACCTATCTACATCGGTTTTCGAGATAATACTTATTTAATATTCTTTCTCTCATAAAAATGGTACCACTAACATTTTAATTTAGCTGCTATTTGAAACCATAGAAGGCTGAAAGGCACAGTTTGCAGAAGCCTGGTGCTTAATAGTTACATAAATAAAGTCATGTAATGTTATACAGGGCGGCTTAAAATTGATGATTTTAACGTGACACACAAAAAAGGCCAACACTTTATTTTTTCCAAATAGGACACCTGTATAGTTCAAATTCTGAAAAGCAATTAAATTTCCTCCAAATGAAAAACACATCTTTACATAATTTGTATTAGTGGCTCATGCAACGCCATCTGATTTGACAATTGCTTAATTGTTTACTGTGTTTGACAGACGCCGAAGTTTTAAGATTCATTTGCGATTTTCCACTTAATATTTATTTGAAAACAAGTTAAGATGGAGCGAAATAATTACTTAAATGAAGCTTTGATGACACTATTTATTCTTCATGGACAATGTGACAAAATTGTAGCAAGAACATGTAATAAATTCAATGAAATGTACCATGAATTGCAACCAATGAGCGAAAGAAAGGTTATGCAAATACAAGATAATTTTTTCAATTATTATTTATTATTAGATTTTAAACATTTTACAAGAAATTTTCAAAATATCACCCATTGACTTTTAAGCACTCCAAAATCCGGCGATATACACCATCAGTTGTCGCTTTATGTATTTCATTAGCATCTAGTTGGTATACCGGTGTCTGGTATACCTTTTGTTTTAAAGTACCCCAAAGGTAGAAATCGAGGGGTGTAAGGTCGGGGGACCTTGTAGGCCAATCCCATGTGCCCAAACGCCTTAACCAGTGGTCATCAAATATGTAAAACAGCTCAAGTGTTACCTCTTGCGTGCAATGTGCAGGTGCTCCATCCAACTGGAACCAAGAAGTACGGAAATCTTCTAATGTTAAATTTTCCCAAAAATTTGATACTACTGTCCTTAAAATGTGGAGGTATTGATTGCTATTAATGGCTCATTTTAAATGAAAAATATTATTTGGTTGTATTTTAAGAGGCAAAAAACATTAAAACTAATTTTGTGTTGAAGTGTTATAAATTTAAAAGGATGCATGTTGTGATTGGCCAGAATCTTTTGCACCGCATAATAAGTTACGCCTAAATCACATTCTGCACTTGGGATGGAAGTTTGTGAATATGCGCGAAAATAGGCTAAAACGTTCACTATATTTTCTTCATTCGACGTTACAGGCCTTGGCAAACTTCTAGTTGCCCCAAGTTTTGAACCATAATAGATAACATTATCTTGTATTCGCATAAACTTTCATTCGTTCATTGGTTGCAATTCAGGATACTTTTCATTGAATTTTCTACATGTTCTTGCTACAATTTTGTCACATTGTAAATGAAGAATATATAGTGTTATCAAAACTTCATTTGAGTAATAATTTGCTCCATCTTAACTTGTTTTCAAATAAATATAAAGTGGAAAATAGCAAATGAATCTTAAAACTTCCGCGTCTTTGAAACACAGTAAACAATTAAGCAATTGTCAAATCATTTGGCGTTCCATGACCAACTAATTCAAATAATGTGAAGATCATGTGTTTTTTAGTAATTATTGCGATTATTAAGAAAACTTGACGAGTTAGGTATACCACTATGGTACATCAATTTGGAGGAAATTTAATTGCCTTTCAGAATTTCAACCAATATACAGGATGTCCTATTTGAAAAAATAAAGTTTTGGCTTTTTTTGTGTGTCACGTTAAAATCATCAATTTGAAACCGCCCTGTATAACATTAAATGAATTTATTTATGTAACTATTAAATACCTTTTTCAAACTGTGCCCAAAATTTCAGCCTTCTATGGTTTCAAATAGCAGCTAAATAAAAATTTTAGTGGTACCATTCTTATGAGAAAAAAAAAATTAAATAAATATTATCTCGAAAACCGGTGTAGATAGGTATAGGAAGCTATTAAGAAAAAAATTATCATAAAGAAATTACAATTCTAAAAACAAAATAATATACAGGCTGTCCCATTAAAAATAAGAAAGTTGTTACTACTTTTGAGTAGAAGCGGCAACACCGGCCAAAATAAAAACATTTTAGAAAGACAGGTCCTGCCTATTTATGGCAGTATCCAAATTTTCAGATTAATCCTATGTCCCCTTTTCCATAAACGTCTAACCTACCATCGACCATCAATGACCCTGTATATATAAGCAAAAATGTACGAGTTAAACCTGACACCGTATTTGTGTCTAGGGAACGTAGATCTCGCAATTTTCAAAATTTTCTTTCAAATTCAAAAAAGGCACCATCTCATGAGTAGCAAAATATAGAAATGGATTTTTTTAACATTTTCCAAATTTTTTATTGGAAATGGCAACCGCTTATTTTGTAAATATGTTATTAGTTAAAACAAACAAAAAAATATATTTCCGTCAAACAAAACTGGACTTAAATATGTAATCAGCATTTGGAAACCCTGCACGGCACCCAGATATTTTATCATAATCAAACGTTACATATCATTTGCACTCCAATTCATCATTACGAACGTTCTGTGACATTTGCCTTGAGTATGATATCGAGCCTTTTGACAAAAAATGACCCAAAATCTAAATTTCAGAATGTCAACGGGGTCGATAGGTCTATCGGTTCAATGAGTCGTACATGTCTGTAAAGAGCTTCATTAAGCATGTGAATAAAATCATTGATTAAAGGTTAACCACATTTGACAAGGGTGAGACCCTTGTCAAAGATGCGTAAAAAATCTCGTCTGCATATGTGAAAAGTCGCTGAGAATTACTACAGATGTGGTTATTTTAACAAGTGGCCATACTTATTGCAATAAAAACCTCTATTATTTTAAATGCAGGTCAATAGTAACGCATTTAGGTGTACCAGCAATTACCTAAATTTCGTTTATTAATCCAGAAAGTTGTTTGCTAAACATACGGTGGAAAGATAGCTGAAACGAAATTTTATAAATCTGTATTTATTTATATACTCATTACTTTTTAATTGCTATTTACTTTTATTTGCCGACAAAGAAGCTTAATACGTACGCTGAAAAATCAAAATATTTACAGTGGGTGGCCAAATTATTAGTTACACTGTAGTTTTTCTTAATAATTAACATTCAAACACTATTAATGCACCTATAAATTTATTTCTTCTGCAAGATATTTTTTTATTATAATCCTGACAATACTCTTTGACATTTCTTGCTGTGGTAACACTGATTGATGACATTAGAGTGAAGTTGTAGATCTATATCTGTCACTTATGTGTCAAAGGTGAAAATTGTATTTTGAGGTTATATTGTTCTGAACAGTGCATATTCGTTTCTTGTGCTTTTTTTCTATACGACTTTTGAAATAACATTTTGGAAGAATAGTCCTGTGTAAATATAATGCATTCAGTTATTAATATTTCAATTATTTTTTTTGTGAAAAATGGGAAAAACAAAAAATATTCCTGTAGAAAAGATTTTATAAATTTCTGCATTATCGAAGCATTCAAATCATTCCCAAAGAAAGATTGCTTCACTTACAGGTATAAATGTGACGACGGTGAACCGAATAAAAGGAAAACTTGAGAAAAATATACCACTAGAAAGTCAGAGAACGGGAAAATGTGGGCGTAAGCGAATCACTACGCCTGGAGATATCTGAAAATTACGTAAAATTTACCTGGCTAACAGGAGAAAGTGTAGGAAGGAGTTGACGAAAATTATAAATGAAGCCTGCATTACCATTTCTACCAGAACAACTAGGCGTCGCCTTGTAGAAATGGGATTCAAATGCTGCAGACCAGCAAATAAACCAAAACTGACTCCGGCCATGAAGATTAAACGTTTGGCATGGGCTAAGCAACATCGACACGTTACGGTTACAGGCTGGGAAAATGTGAATATTCCGTTTTTATCCTTAATTTTGGTTCTTTCAGTAATATTTTAATCATTGTGGTCCATTTGGCTTTAATATTTTCATTTTGTTCATAGTTTGCTTCTCAAACGAATCTCACATTGAAATGATGAAAGATAAATCTTCATTTTTCGGCAGGATGAGAAATATCACCCTGACTGTGTCGTCGAGACTATCAAACATCCTCTGAAGAGTATGTTATGGTCAGTTATCAGTGGAAGAGGTACAGGACGCCTTTACATAGTGGAGGGTATGATGACACAGGAGCAGTAAAAAAAAAGTATTGGAGACAAGACTGATTCCTCAGATCAGTGAATGGTTTGCTAATCCTTCTGAATGCACTTTTATGCATGATTCCGCTCCTTGTCACAAAGCTAAATCAGTAACAGCATTCTTATACAGAAAACATATCCAAGTTTTGCCTTGGCCGGGCAACTTGGTAGATATGAACCCCATCGAGAATTACTGGGAGCTTCTAAAACGGAAAATAACCAAAGAAAACACCAAAAACAAGCAAATTCTCATAGGGGCATTGATTAAAGTTTGGCATCATGATGAAGAATTAAAAGAAAATGTAGAAAAAATTATTCAGAGCATGCCAAAAAGGGTTCAAGCTGTAATTGATGCCAAAGGAGGATCTACTAAGTACTAAAAGATTGTACTAAATATTTTGTACTTTGGTTTTTTCAATAATTACTGATTTAAAAGAAATATAAATATTGTCAACTGTACAAGGGATAAATAATTTACCAAAAAAGTATAATATAACCACTATTTTAGAACGTTATATCACTTCAAACTGTTGAAAATGAAATTTTTGCACGTGTAACTAATAATTTGGCCACCCACTGTAAATTGTATTTATTCGTGTTGCTTTGTTTAATAAAACCGTTCCGTACTAAATGCGGATGTTGAGACCGCTCCTCTGGCTTCACAAGTGCCATAGAAATATCTTGACCAGTATTTTGTGTTAACCTACATTTTATGAATCTACCTTTGTAAAAATATACCAATCTTCTATAAACTAAACGTAGGGTAAGCTACCCAGTGATTGACCTTCTAATCCAATAACCAGATTAAGACGCTCATTATGTTTAACTAACTGCTATAATTTGGACATCGATCGCATTATGGTCTTGATAGGTAACAGATCAAGTTTATAGAACATATTATGTTATTAGGCTAATAGGTTAGTACATTTTGCAGAATGAATTGTATGTATGTGTGTATGTATGTATCATACCAATAACTCAAAAAATAATAGTCCTATTTTGATCAAATTTGGTAGGTACCGCCTTTTGCAAGTGACTTGGACAATTACGTTAGCCAGGAAAATCGGCACAGGTTTTCCCAGAAAGTTTTGTGACTTCTTATGCAAAAAAATGTATATCTCCGGAAATAACAAAGCAAGGGCAACCAAATTTGGTACGCTAGTTTCTGTCATAAAGTATCCTATGTACCAAAATTCAGGTATATAAGTTAAAAGATAAAAGAGTTATAGGTAAGCCTCTGATTAAAAAAAGTTAAAACATAAAAATTGATAATTATGCTAGTCGTATAAATGTGAGTAAAAAACTACAACCCAAACGACTAACAGGCTCCTAGATCTGTGTCTAAGTCGTTATTTTCGTTTATTTTGTTAAAATATAAGCAAAAAATCCATTTTAATATAAGAAAATTGTCATGTCGACGGCGGTCCAATCGTCTAAGCGGTGTGCATCCGATAATAGTCATATAATAAGACGAGTTCTATCCTAGTTAGCGACTTCACTTTTTACTATTTTTTTAATATTTCATTTCATTTCACCGTTATCTCATCAGATTTTTGTAATTCCAATGAATTTTTTAGCGAGTTTTGTGTAAAAAAATAATCTATTAAAGAGAAGCTGAAAACTTTTAGGGCTTAATCGAATTTGAATAGCATATCTGGTTGTTTGTTCTAGCCCTAACTTAGTGAAACCGTTCCATATTTAATACAGTCGTGGACTTTTTCCGTGGCTTCACAAGTGCTTGTTTTTTTCTGCAACCGATTTCAATTCATAGTGAATTTTCTTTAAAAAAAATCCCTAACAAGGAGATTGCCAGTTTTGAATTGTAAAAATTTCTTCAAATGAGCGCGTATAGGGCCCTTAGAACACAGATCCGGGACCAGCTACAATTTTTAACGTCTATATATATATATATATATATATATATATATATATATATATATATATATATATATATATATATATATATATATATAGGCGTTTTTCTATATATCCTGTGGACATTGAACTCAAGAGAGTCATAGTTTTTAATAACTAATACATCTAGAAAAGGAACTTTATGTTAACTTCTAATTCGTGGGTTAATTTTACTGAATCAAATTGAGAGTTCAGTCTTGTAATAAAATAATCTACTTTGCATATATTTGTGCTAAACACTACAAAAATATCGTCCACATAACGAAATCATTTTCTATGAAAATACTCACTTCAGTTTTCAAATTTCGTCTCAAATATACTTATGGAAACGTTCGCAATGAATGGAGAGTGTAAGTTGCCCACTGCCGTGCCTTCAGTTTGTTTCAAAAACTCATTGTTAAACAACATATTTTTCAATTTAATAATGTGTTTTTAGATTTAGACAATGGAAGTGTGTATTTTTCTAGAGTTTGATTTCGTCAGGTGGACGATATTTTGCAGTGTTTAACACAAATATATGCAAAGTAGGTGATTATTAAAATACTGAACTAACAATTTGATTCAATAAAATTCACCCACGGACTAGAAGTTAACAGTAAACTTCCCTTTCTGGATGTACTAGTTACTAAAAATAACTCTCGAAATCGATGTGCACAGGAAGGAAACTGCCACCCTAAGTTATATTCCAAATGACTCACATCATACGTTTGCACAAAAACCCGGCTGTTTAAAATTCTTAGTAAATAGATTAAGAAAATGTCCCTTAAGTAAAAGTAGATATAGTATAGAATTAGAGTTCATTAAAAACGTGGCTAAATATAATGGATATTCGAATTGTTTAGTGGAGAAATTCATTGATAGAGACAGAAAATAGAAAACGTTAGCGGAATGCACGACAGCCAGGAAAGGTAAAATAGAAAAAACATCTGTTTCCCTACCATTTGAAGTGGGTATCACAAAGGGTCTCGAGAGCATTTTTAAACGAAGCGATTTGCAGCTAACTTTTGCCACAAAAAAATATTTAAGAAATTTTTTAGACGAAAAATAAAGATAAAGCCACAGAAATGTCAGATATATATGAGATAAGTTGTAATGATTGTAATCTTAAATAAGTGGGGCAGACTATACTGTAGTGCAGGCAAGTCATGCGTAGCACAACATGTTTGAGATAATAACCACCACATAGATAACGAAAATCTGAAACTTATCGAAGATTTTAGACAGCCAGCGAAGCTAGATGCGTACGAAAGTATTTATATTTCTAAGGCAATAAAAAACAAATGTTCCTTGAACCGAGCTCTGCCACTGGTTTGTAGTCCTCTCTTTGCGCTCTCTCTTTGATACCGATAAACGTTCCGAAACTTGTCAAGTAAAGTTATAAAGGAAGTTGAAAAGCCTCGTCCGGCAATTAAAATACAATACAGAAAAAATTTGCCTGCGATTTATTATCTCTCTCGGTATCGTTATTTACCTAAGATTCAGTATCAAGAGTGATGTTAGAAGTAGGTGGAATTTTTCATCCTCTGGTGACGCCAACTTTGTTAGTGAAACGATCGTCAAGTTTTTAAAAAGATGTGCTCTGGTGATTTGGGTTCTTCAAGTGCACTTACCAGTGCTCATCACAGGTTCCACTCTTCACTTAGTTCACTTAGTACATCAACTCCATAAGATAAGATATGTGCTGAAGCCCTGCAAGTCAAAAAGTTGAAAATACAAGACGTTCAAAGTTTATGCAAATTAATAGATGAAGATAAGAGGGAATACTATAACTTAAAATGTTTGGGATATCAAGCCTCGGGAGATGGTGATTATTCCCATTAGGAATGAGTATTTTATATTACTTTCATAATATAAAAACTTACCTTGCATACCATACTTTTGTAAAGTAGTAGTGATAATATGTTATTTTTCTTTCATAAAATAAATAAGTTATTCCCACAGCATACTTTATTAATGTAGAAACATTGTAGAATAAAAGTCCGTACTTTTTATCTTTATGTTTTTTAATTTGAAAATGAGCCAAGTCCATATATATATATATATATATATATATATATATATATATATATATATATATATATATATATATATATATATATATAGGGTATTTCATTGGAAAAGGTAAAAGGTAAATAGTTCAAACGTGGATAGCGGCCACTGATGTGATTCTAAATAACCCATAATTAATTAGCCTTTGGGAACTTATAACTGAGAAACAGAGCGTTTTATCAATTTTTCCCATTTCTTTATTGCCTTTTTAATCACGCTGTAGATTTTTTGGATATTTAGAACACATACTCACAAATCAATTCAAATACTCACAAGTTGATTGAGGTATTAACAATAAAGAAAATCCAGGTTCGGCTTCACTAAAAATATACAAATTCTTTCTGCTCGAAAACAAATCCATGTATATTTGACCTTCTACAATTTTTTGCAATATTTGAAAAGACCATAAAAAATTGAATTTAAAAATGTACTTTTTATTTTTGCATAGACGATCCTACTACCCACATTCTAAATTCAAATTTTTATATTTGAGGATTTTGGGTCACCAAGTGAAATAAGACATGTTCTTTTTATTTATTTATCTATTTATTTATTTATTAATTTACTTATTTATTTATTTATTGATTTATTTATTAAATATTATCAACAAACAACAATTAACAAGGAAAAAAGAAAAAACTGTGATTGCTACATAAAAACTAAAACAGTTGTCCAAAATAAACTCCATTCTTTTGAATGCATATTCTTGCCCTTGTTGAAATGTGATTCGCTAATAATATATAATGTTGTTATGTTATGTTATTTTCTATATCTGGATAGGCGTTGTCTATTATCTCAAGTAGTGCATCCCTACTACTTATGGGAGTAGAATAAACTTTGGACTGCAGATCCCGAATGTGGTAATCTACAGGATTAAAGTCCGGTGATCTTAAAGGCCACTGTATAGGACCGTATCTGCCTATCCAATTATTAGAAAGATTTTCGTTTAAAAAGTCATTCACAATTAGCCTGTATTATGGGGAAGCACCATGATGTTGGAAATAAATTCCGGCTACGTCTACAACTGCATCGTCTAACAAAATTGGCAAAATATTTTAAAGAAAATCCAAGTAAACTTCTCCAATCAATGGCTGAGATAAAATATATGGTGGAATTAATGTATTGTCATAAACGCCGCACCACACGTTTAGGAAAATCTATGTTGTGAATGGTCTTCTCTTGTAGCAAATCAATTTTCTTCCGACCACATATACAAGTTTCTTAAGTTGAGCACACCATATCTTGTGAACTGGGCTTCATCGGTAAACAGACATCTACGTACAATGCCTCGGTTTCGGATTACCCACCTACTAAAATTGATTCTCATAATAAAATCACCTCGCTCTAGCCTTGTACTTCCTGCAGATGATATGGGAAAGACGATATTTTCTAGCTGTCGCCATACAGTAATGTTGGATACATTAAGGGCATGACCCACTCTTCTACAGCTAAGTTATGGATCATTATTAACCCTATCCAAAATATTTTGTTCTATATTCAAATGATGGCTTTCATTATGCTCGTTTAACTTATTTTTTTTAACTTTGTGTTCCCTCTTGTAACGAAATGTTGGACAAAACGTTTTATGATCTGGTTATCTTCGATTACGGAACCTTATTTCATATTCCCTTTTCAAAAATAGAGCATTCCTGGCACAAAAACTATATACTTATACAACATCTGCATACTCTTCATTAGAAAATTGATGTGGCATTTCTAATAATAATTAGTAGTAGCAACAGATAAGACTAAAACACTGCGACAAATTCAAGAACACTACAAATATTTTAACAGAGACATTAATCAGTTATCAATTCCAAGGCGTTCTAGAAATTGTAACTACCTTCCATTAGAAGTTATGGAGATGGGTACATTTATTGCTTATGAAGGTATTGATTTAATTTTCAGTACATTGTAACTACAAAACTACCTATTGGTCATTAGAAAAATCAATATACAGGCGTTTATAAAGTCAAGTATATCGTTATATTTAGCTCTAAATACGGACCTGCAACTACATTTTATAGTGATCTATATGAATACAAAGACAAATAGAAATCGTAGCTTATAAACAAAATACTTATTTAGGTTAAATAACTTTAAATAGTATTTCACTCAGTTTAGTTCAGTACGTTAGCTTCCGAATTTAATTCCATTAGCCACAAAAATTCGAATAAAGTATTTTGCTGAATTATTTCTATTTTATACGGGGGATACGTGGTCATTCTAAAAATTACACTGAACTTATTTTACATTTTTAGCGAATTTAAAAAAAAATCCCTAATAGACGTATTGATGGTGGGACTTTGCAAAAAATTTTTGAGCACGAAATTGGGCACATAAAACCCGAAACCAAGGTTTGTTTGAAGTTTTATATGTATATATATATATATATATATATATATATATATATATATATATATATATATATATATATATATATATATATAATTATGTCACCCTGTATAATTACATCGCCCTGTATCTGGCAACCATAAAAGAACAATGCCACGATATCCGTTCCGATATAGTCCAGTCAGCAATGACATCGACCTCAGGCGGTCACAGAGTTCAATCAGAAACCGCCGCATAATCAATCCTAGTTTATAAGTATGAGTTAATTTAGATTTAGATTCATTCTTTACTTGTCCACGATTAACAACATTCATAGTTCGTTAGTTGTAACTTGTAATTAATCACTTTGTTAATTAATAGTACTTTTTGGGTTTAAATAAATTATTTTTTATCATAAAGCCAAAAGGGCCTTATTTAACTAGCGCTGCGAACTGTATCCAGTAACGACGTTTTGGCAACTTAAAAGTAGCAAAATTGTCGGTCGTTTTTGAACGTTTGTGCTGGAAGAACCATCCAAGAAGAAAAGAGCAAGGGCATTGGAAGAAAAGCCATAGATGACCAACAAAGCAGTTTCCCTTCTGTAAGTTGTTCCATTTCTTTCATTTCCTATGCAATTGTGTCTTTTATGTATTTGCAAAATTCATTTTCCGTAAATACAAATTATTTTTAGTATTCACAAAGTTTTTCTTTGGCAATACTTATATTTAAGGCATCATAAAAATCCTTTTTTTCATAAATGCCCTATAATTGATTATTAATAATTATTAATATTATCACAAAGCTATCTTCTTTCGTGATACCTATTATAATTAATATTTTTGTTAATAGCATTAACAAATTTTGTTTTAATTTACTACATACAAGCCTTATTTTTTAAACGAATAATTATTGATATTATTACAAGGTACTTTTTCATAGTACAAGTTATAAAGACAAGCATTTTTTACTGTATTTTCAAATTTAATTTTTCGAAAATACATGAAATAAAGCAGAATTATTTTTATACAGTTTAACAAATTCTTAGCATTAAGTGATAATTACATTAATAAATATATTTTATCTAATGAAATTTCTCTAAAATTAACTCAGTATCACAAGTTAGTCGTTGTTTAATAAAAACACTGCATGCACTTAGTTAACCGTCGCATTTAATTTGATATTCAGTCATTGTACGTAAAAAACTGATGACAAAATAAAAAACTTTACAGACACGATATTATACAAGATTCAATTTCAACAGAATAGTGTGATATCCGTTGTAACTAGATAAAACGCTTTGGAATACACATTATAACAAGCAAGCATTATCAGCGTAGAAATTAAAACATTTAGTACAATTAGAGTAAATTTTTATCGTATAAATATCCACTGTAATTAAAAACTCTCTAGATAAACAATTTTAACGGAAATATTTTAAAGCATTAAGATTTTATACAGTTATAATATTTTGCACCGCATTAATTAACCTTTTAGTTATAAATTATTGATTACTTTAGAATTAAACATTTATTTTTAAGAGTGATTATTATTCTATTAATTACAACTTTTATCTACTTATTACAACAAAAAAATTATACCCTTATTACCCTGTAATTAATATTTAAAAAGAAAATCTCCTTTATATCTATTAATACATTACATGAGCCTTCGTGAAAGGTCTCCCATAAGATTTACCCGAATTCCGGAAAGAATCTTGCCAAATTTAACCGCAGATTCACTCATTTTGAATTCATCAGAAACCCCTAATTTCCAAAACATGTCAGAGGCATCAATCACCCAAATCTGTCAAGCTTCGGCGATGATTCCTGAGTACAATGGTGGACAAAAACAATTGGCATATTTTCTGAATCAATGCCGCACTTATATCCTATGTTACAAAAGACAAGGCGACACACCTGACGACCTACATTGTAACCGAATGATTATTGAATTCATTAAGGCCAAAATCACAGGTGAAGCCCGAGATATACTTATGAAACTAGACGACATTTCTTGGCAAAATATTGAAAATGCCCTTAAGGCCCAATATACAGACCCTAGATCAGAAGACCTTTTAATGACAGATCTACGAACTAGTTATATGCGTAAAACTCAAACTGCCACTGATTTTTACAACACTATATAAGACAAATTAAAAATGTTAAACGAACATATTTCCCTACAAGCCCTAGACGACATTATAAAAACCTACAAGAAACAGCAATACGAAACAGCAGCTGTTACTTCTTTCAAAATAGGAATAGCCGAACCATATCACAGTCACTTACGGTTATTAAACATCCCTAATTTAGAAACAGCGTTGCTCGAATGCCATCGCATTGATAACGAGCAGATGCAAGTAAATTTCCTAAAAGTCATAAAAGACAAAGATGAATCTCATTTCCGTCAAAACGACAAGCATCCTCAGCAACAAAAAACACACATAGTTAATAGAAAAATAAACGACTTCTACCCTAATTTCCGGAAAATACCTCAACAAAATTATAACCATCAGCCCGATTTCCAGAGAATACCCCAACAAAATTATAACTATCGGCCCAATTTCCAGAGAATACCCCCACAAAGTCATAACCAACAACCAACGTTTCGACAACCCTTTCCAAGCCGACCTATCTCGAACTTAAGACCAATTCCACAACAAAGAAATTACCCCACTAATTCACAAGTCTTCGGAAGAAGAATTAATCAAGCAACCCCTATGTCAATTTCTACTAACCTAACAAACAATCGCCCTCGTACAAATCACCCCATTCCTCAAATAAACAACAACCAAACTTTTCAAGAGCAGGAACAAGAGCCTGACTATTTATACCAGGATGATAATGATTATCAACCTGATGAGGTCTTCTATAACGAGGAACTCGAGGAACCAGAGGAACCGTATAGTGAAAATCAGGATTTTCACAATACAGCCTCGGAAACACTATAAAACTTGACTTAAATAATATTGCCATGCAACCCAAACTACCCTTCTTCTGTCTACCCTCTTTAGGCCTACAAATACTCATTGACAGTGGTGCGTCTGATAGCATCATGAATCCAGGTCCGGCTTACGAATTTTTCAGCGAATATCTCTATCAAAAACCCTTCGCCATGAAATCCGTTGGCAAAATTTCCAGAGGTATTGATAACATTCAGTTCCCTATATTACAAGAATATGGCATTAAATTCCCCTTCGATTTTCATGTCATGCAATGGCATGATCGTTTCGACGCCTTGATCGGTTCTGCTCACTTCCAGAAATTGAAAGCACGTATAAACTACGAGACACAGACTATAACGTTAGGCAAGACAGAGATCCCTTTCTATTTCGAACTTAACCCTCAAAATTTTAAGCCCTTTAAACAAATATGCGTAAATAGTATCAAAATTCCTGTTAACGTAGAAAATGGAACCGTTCTGATTCCCCAACTATCCGACAACACTGTAACTGTAGAAGAAGCTATAGCTACTTCTCATTCTGGCATTTGCACAATTCCTATTACAAAAAATACATCTGACAACGTCGAAGTTTACTTCAACGAACGAATTAATGCCACTCCTTTACAAAATTATTACGAACTGAACGAAACAATAAAACAAACCCAACCTAACATTTTAAAACAATTAAGAGTAGAGCATCTCAACGCCGAAGAAAAGTCAAGACTATTTTCTTTATGTGACAAATACAAAAACATATTTTACCATGAAAACAGTGACCTTACGTTTACCAACTGTGTTAAACATGACATACGAACAAAAGATGACGAACCAATACATGTAAAATCATACAGACACCCCTACCACTTGAACATTGAAATACAAAAGGAAATACAAAATTTATTGGATAATAAAATTATTAGGCCTTCTATATCCCCTTATTCCTCTCCGGTATGGATTATTTCAAAGAAACTAAACTCGCGAGAAAAGACAAAATGGCGATTAGTGGTGGATTATAGGAAGCTTAACGAGAAAACCATAACTGAAAAATACCCCTTACCAAAAGTCGATGAGATTCTAAATAATTTAGGAAAATGTACATATTTTACTACCCTCGAATTGGCACCAGGATTTCATCAGATCGAATTAACTCCCGAAAGTAGTGAAAAAACAGCCTTCAGTGTAAATAACGGCCATTATGAATACGTGAAAATACCCCATGGCCTCCGTAATTCGGCCATAACCTTCAAAAAAGTAATGCATGATGTTTTAAAAGAATTCCTATACAAAAGCTGTTTTGTCTACATGGATGATATTATAATATTTTCTAAATCCCTTCAAGAACACCTTCTCCATATTAAACAAATTTTCCAAAAATTACGGGACGTTAATTTAAAGGTGCAATTAAACAAATCCGAATTCCTTAGAAAAGAAGTTGAGTTTTTAGGACATATTGTCACAAAAGACCAGGTAAAAGCAAATCCGAACAAAATTAAATGTATAAAAGGTTTTCCCATACCCAAGTCTCAAAAGGAATTAAAATCATTTCTCAGTTTGATAGGCTATTACCGCCGCTTCATTAGGAATTTCGCAAAAATCCTATTCCCCTTAACCAAATGCCTTAAGAGAGACTCTAAAATTGACATTAACGACACAGATTACGTAAATGCCTTCAGACAAGCTAAAAAACTTATTACAAATTCACCTATACTGACGTATCCAGATTTTACAAAAACTTTTCACCTGACTACCGACGCTAGTAATATCGCTATAGGAGGCGTTTTGTCACAAAACGACAAGCCCATAGCTTACTATAGCCGCACACTAAATTCCGCTGAAAGGAACTACTCAACAATTGAGAAAGAACTCCTTTCAATAGTCGAAAACACTAAGCACTTTAGGCCTTACCTTTTTGGAAATAAATTTACGATCGAAACTGATCATAAACCACTTGTATGGTTATTTTCTATTAAAGAGCCAAATTCACGTTTAGTGAAATGGCGTTTGAAATTAGAAGAGTTCGATTACGAAATTAAATATAAAAGAGGTAAAGAAAACGTAGTAGCCGATGCTTTATCTCGTGTCGAAATCAACGCAGTTGAGGACGACGATGATCTGGCATCAATTTTCAATAATCTAGATCCATCAGAGCTTAGAGTATTAAACGACGACGATCTTAAAGATTTAGGTATTAACACTCAGGAAGACGAACGACATTCTGACTCACAAACACAACACACTTCTGCAGAAAACCCCGTCTTTACTATGCCCATTTCTGAAAACCCTTTAAATCACTTCAAATATCAGATAATTATGTATTACGGACCTCATAAAGAAGTAAAGACAGACAACTTATTTAAAAACAAATGCTACAGAGTGTACATCCAAAGACAACACGAACTACAAGAGATGACTGACTTCTTAAAATCTTATATTATTACTAATAATAATTACGGTATATTATTCTTGGACCCACAACTCGAACATTACTTTAGAATGATAGCTTCCAATCTTTTTAATAGTTCAGTTAAAATAATTAAATGTACAAAACGATTACAAGACGTAACAAAAATTACAGAACAAAAAAGAACGATCCAAGACTATCACGACCAAAACCATAACGGCACTAACGAGACGTACGCACAAATAAAAACAAAATTTTAT
Source organism: Tillus elongatus (assembly GCA_964006375.1). NCBI lineage: Eukaryota > Metazoa > Arthropoda > Insecta > Coleoptera > Cleridae > Tillus > Tillus elongatus. The sequence goes on along the minus strand of OZ023262.1, from coordinate 188,047,304 downwards.
TGGCCCAACATGAAAATCCAAATTGACGATTTTATTAATAAATGTGATGTATGTCTTCAATCGAAATATGATCGTAACCCATATAAAACTCCGTCTCAAGGACCCTTGATTGCTTCTAGACCCTTCGAAGTTATACACCTTGACGTATTCAGCTTTGATAACTGCAAATTCTTAACCATTGTCGATCTGTTCAGTAAATATGCCCAAGCATATTACATTATCGATACGACGGCCCTGACCATCGTTAACAAACTACGTCACTTCTTCTCTCATCATAACTACCCTTCTAAAATTGTCTCAAATTCTGACCGAGAACTCAAAAATGTTGTACTCAAAGAGTTCTGTTCCATGTTTAAAATCGATTTGCACATTACTACCCCTCAGAACCCTAATTCAAATTCTCCTGTAGAATTTTTACAGTCGACACTACTAGAAAAAATACGTGTCCTGAAAAATCAAAATCCAAACGAAAGCCCTCAATCTTTCATGATCACAGCTGTATTGATCTACAACCAATCTATACATTCTTCGACAGGTCACTCCCCTTTCAAACTGCTCTATGGTCCATATGATGACATACCACCCATTGATCCCCATCAAACAGTTCTCGAAGAATATAACAATAGACGCTTAAAAGAAATACTTCCATTTTACCAGTCTATTTATGAAAAGCAAAAGCAAAAAGCAACACAGCGTCTCGAGAAAATCAACGAAACTCGAGAACAAAATATCCAAATTAATGAAGAAAATGTTGCAGTAAGAGTACCACCAGTCAGAAAAGCTGATCCCCTTTACAAAATTCATTCCGACCCTATACAATTACCTCGCAATAAAATACTTCTTCCCCATTCGAGAAAGCAAACCGCTCATATTAATAAGACTAAAAGAGCACGAAAGAAATTTCCTTCCTTAGAGCCTGCTGTGCCTATGTCTGAGGACAGCCCTACTCCTTCAACTTCAAACCATCCAAACTAATGGCTAATTCAAGACTATGTCGAAATCGCCAAAATCCTAAATCATTATCTTAGTTTTTACTTTACTTCAATCCCACACTTATAGAAGAAAACTATAATTAAATATTACTGTTTTTATAATACTGTTATTATTAATTAATACCCAATACTTATCAGAATATCAAATTAAGTTAAATTCAATTAATATAAATAGCATAACAGATTTAAAACAGCCAATTAAAAGCCACATAAATTAAATTACAAAAGCTTACACATATTAGGGACAAAATAAACCTCATAGATGGTGCAAGATCAATTATAAGAATAACCACTGGCAAATTTAGAAGAAGAAAATCTAAAAGAAATAAACAAACAAAAAAAAAACATACATTTATTTTATGCAAATGAGAATGAGATGATGGTTCCGTTCAATAACTTAAAATCATTCAGTAATATCATGACTCACAGATTAGAAAAATATTAAGTTTCAATTAACAAAAATTTAGAGTAATTAAAAAACCACCTTAGATGCAATGCAAAATAAAACGGAATATAAGGCTGTCATAGAATTTCAAATAATACTAAGTTAGGAATTATCAGAAAGTATTACAAGGAACAACTTTACTTAATTTTAATCAGTTAACCAATATAGGAAATATTTAAGCTTAATCATAATGACGATGAATTATTTTCCACTAAAATCACATTTTTAAAATTTTTTGATTTCACCAAATTTAATGTTTATCTTTAAAAGACACAACTATTATCTCCTAAACTTCCTATTCCGATATCTTAATTCCTAAGTGTTCCAATAACCCAAACCAATAAAGTCCTTGTATCACCTGCTTTGGTTTACCTAAGAACATTACCATCAGAAAATCAGTATCACTAAAGAATGCCATTAAGATCAGATAGATGGACCACCACAATAACACCCTCATAGCCAACCAGGAAAATGTCAAATATCCATGAACAGCAACTTATGGAAAAACCAATCCAAACATTACATGGGTACCTGAGTTGATACAACCCCTACAGTCACAGCCGCAACATCTCATCAGATTCAACCCTATACATCTCAAAGAAGCTAGCAAATTGAAAAGTCAGATGGAGAAAAGGAAGCATCATAATGTACTGCATCCCTTGGTACATTCAACACACCTGGGAATGACTACCATAACCACAGTCATTCTAATGGTCATCCTATGCTACATCTTCAGCAGATAATTATGAAGAGAGCCATGCAGCCCAGGTCCAAGAACCAACTTACACCAGAAGAGCCCACCGGAAAGAACGAGGACGTTCTTTACACTAAGGGTGGAGGAATTATGTCACCCTGTATAATTACATCGCCCTGTATCTGGCAACCATAAAAGAACAATGCCACGATATCCGTTCCGATATAGTCCAGTCAGCAATGACATCGACCTCAGGCGGTCACAGAGTTCAATCAGAAACCGCCGCATAATCAATCCTAGTTTATAAGTATGAGTTAATTTAGATTTAGATTCATTCTTTACTTGTCCACGATTAACAACATTCATAGTTCGTTAGTTGTAACTTGTAATTAATCACTTTGTTAATTAATAGTACTTTTTGGGTTTAAATAAATTATTTTTTATCATAAAGCCAAAAGGGCCTTATTTAACTATATATATATATATATATATATATATATATATATATATATATATATATATATATATATATATATATATATGAATGTATGTATGTATGTCGCCACACGATAATTCAAAAAATTATTAACCGATTTTGATGAAACTCGGCGAGAATCTTTCTTTTCGGTCACTAGTTTCGATTTTGTTTTATATGACGAATCAAATTTGTTAATTGCTATTTAAATTTGCTAGTCAACCAATTACTGTTTCTGTTTCAGATATGTCCAATAGCATCATATATTTCACCAAATGAGTCAAGAGAAAGTCATTTCCTTTCGATCATATTAATTCGATAACTAGATTTTATAGTCAGGTTAGTCAAAAATTGATCAAATTTACCTTTCCTTACATAGGCAGTTCATTTATTTATTTGAATTGTTCAATATATGTGCAATACAAAATTTTTGTTATGTCTTATCTGGTAACTTTAAATGATGTCATGATCCATTTATTGACGAATACATATAGTTGATTATTTTAAATTTCAGGTTCAGTTGGATAATAGTCTGCAATGTAATTTACCCCCTGTATCTGAATTAAGCTGTGACAAAAAATTGATTCTTACTTCCAGGTATTTATTATATCCTTCTTTTTATTAGTAACTTTATTATTAAAAATATCGCTAGGTCTATGCATGCAATATATATATATATATATATATATATATATATATATATATATATATATATATATATATATATATATATATATATATATAATTGCATGCATAGTACCTCTCTAAAGGCAACATTTTCTTTAGAAAGCACCTATTTAGAGAACACCTATGTGTAAATAGATGATTATTTATTTGTAGGAGAACACATAGAAAGTTTACCGACTCTTCCCTAATACCTGATGCTCGTAATAAGGTACAATTACAAAAATTTTCGATTAGTGCACAGTTATTACAAACAATTATAGAGCAGTACGAGTAAAATACACCGATATTTACCGGATCATGCAAATTCAGTGTTATATGCATTATACATACAAAATCTATGATGATCTCCTGGATGATAGTCCATAAAAAATTAGATTCTAAAGCTCTTCAATATATGCAGTCAAATTCTCCTTGATATCGCCATATGACTGATTTCCTTCAATATTCATACGATGAGTTTCGTCGTTAGCCAGCCCTATCAGTCCCCTTTTGTAAAAAAAATGTATTTCAAAAAATAACAAAGTTATTTAGATGAAACTTAGTTGATTTGTTGCCCTCGTAAATGCTTTACTACGTACCAAAATTAAACTTTTTAGGATAATAGCAAATTGAGTTATTCAAATTTGAAGCATTTAAGAAAAGTCGCTACCATAACGCACTTTCTACGTCCCGAAATTTTTACTTATTAAATATAATTTAATATAACTAATTGAAATCTATCTGATTCGACTTGGTACCTCAAAATATTCAAAAATAACAATTTGAATTTATAGTGTGTACCCGTTAAATTTAAGTTTTTACGGGCATTTTAGATATTGCAAAAAATAGTAGAAATTCAAATATACATGGTGTTGTTTTGGAGCAGAAAGTATTTGTAAATGTTAAGTGAAGCCGGACCTGGATTTTCTTTATTGTTAATACCTCAAACGATTTCATAGGATACGGTGAGTATGTGTACTAGATATCTAAAAATGTACAGATTGTTTAAAAGTTATGAAGCAATCAACAAATAGGCAAAATTAATAAAACACCCTGTATCTCGGTTAGAAGGGGCCAAAGACTAATTAGTTATTGGTTATTTATAATCGATTCTGTGACCCCTATCCACAGTCAAACTAATTGCTTTTCCCAACTAAACGCCCTGTACATATACATATATATATATATATATATATATATATATATATATATATATATATATATATATATATATATATATATATATATATATATATATATATACTCAAAAATATTTTGATATGATTATCGTTGTAAGACTAAACCAGTCTGAATGAATTTTTGCGAAACAAATTGTTTGCAAATTATGTAAGATATTTTATTTCTGTCAAAAGCTTTATGTAAATAATTATATTTTAACAGGTGTAGTTTTTGTGTAAATTGCTTGCATAGGTTGGTTAGGTTAGTTTCTATTCGGATGTTTTTGTACTTTCTGCAACTATAAATTAATTTTAATGGACTGAGGTACATGATTGCTACTATAAAGGTTACACTTTCTACTAATTTGATGTATTTCAAGAAACACAAGAAACAAGAGATTGAAAATTAAAACCATTTCTATGAAAATTCGCTTCCATAACACACTCGCTGCGTCCAGACTTGTCACTTTATTGTAGCATGATTTTCCAGAGGGCATCCTTTGTGTGCCTGTAGAGAGTAAATCAAATCCATCACAAGGTATGTTTGAAAGTCTTCAATGATAAATTTAGCAGGATACAAAAATAAACAAACAGTTTCAAAGAGACAAAATAAAAAAAAGTATCTAAAATATTTTTAATCTCTTTCGAAAAAGCCAAGCCTGTATTTGCGGTAGTCGAAAAACAAAAAGAACATATATGCATCAAAGCTTATTTCCAAGAAAAGAAAACTGCAAGTTACAAATGCATGCCGGTTTACAAAAACCAATATAGAACAACTTTAATCTACTTCACAGAATATGAATTCTCATAGAAATGCAGCTCTTCCTAAAGAAATAACAAAGGGAAATATGAGCAATAACTTCAAAAGTATAAGGTAGAGAAATTCTTGCAATTCAATTATTCTCAGTATCTCAGAATTTAGGTCTTCTGCTTCTAGTCCACACCATTTAAACTCAATCTGGATTTACCGAAAACTTACTTATTGAAAATTCTCGAAAGAAAAGTTAGAGAAAATCCCGCACTAAGCAATTTATTTGTACGATTCGAAGACTGTAGAGTCCAGTAAGCAATGTACCCTGGAATATACTAAAACTTTACATTTCTCGATATCTGCAATCTCCATTAAGTATTCAAGATTATGAGCTGTAATTTGTAGCCGCGAAGCAAAAAAATGTAAATTACTTGTAGCTATCCAATATAGATCAAAGCTCTGATAGCACTTTATGATTTTCTTTCTTAACGAATTTTTCATGGATGTTCTGCGTTCTTAGGAGGATTTAACAGCGTCCCGTTAATTAGAAATGAAAATGTTACAAAGAGAATTCTTAACAATAACCTGTCTCATTAAAGTATCTTTATTTTCATTTAAAATTCTAAGCAAAAGTGCAAAACATTCACCCATTATTTTCTACGTCCATGGAAATAAAATTTACACACAATAGGCATTAGGATTATGCAAAACTGGATCTATAGGAAATTTCTGTTTGAGCTAGTGGCAAATATAAGAAATTAGTGCAGCATTTTATTTTCTACTTCAAAAATAAAATGTTACATCAGAACGTGAGCGTCAGCTAAAACATATACATATAGGGTGGACCAAACTCGATGGCGTATTAGAAGTATATAGTGAATCGACATAGAGAGAGGCCTGAAATTTGTGTTTATAAGTGATCTTCATTTTCGAAACAGATTTGACACTGCGGCGTTGCCACATCCATCCTTACCAGATACCAACTGTGTTTTATCAAATAAAACAGCCTATATATTGTGAGACATTCAGATTCCTGGGAATATTTTAAAAGTTTTTTATATAATGTATTTTTCACCTATCTCAGGCTGTTAAAGAGATACAAATTATTACTTAGGAGAGTTGGCAACCTGCATCCATTAATGAAAAAATTATTTTTTCCGCAACCAGCGTAGGTGCAGGTTTTAATTTTTGGTTGCTGTTTATTAATAGGCTGGTATATCACGATACCTATTGCAAATCGAATTATTGCATACATGGTGTCTACAAAAAATGGGCTTTTGGTAGAACAGAAGGGCAAGTGACGCGATTTCATATTTTTTGAAAGCGTTTATATATAAAGATCGATTAAGAACAAAACGTTATTGAATCGTGCGGCACCTTTAATTTCAAGCCCTTTATTTTCACTTTGCATTTGACCACTTAAACACTCCTAATTTGTCTGGTAGAATAATACATTTATGTCAATAACTCGGCCGGTCTATACAGATACTAGGCTCTACGTTTAGTTCTCGACTTAAAAATCCCCTTTAGTTTTCTTTATATCTAAGAATTCAATATAAATACTTGTTTTTACGTCGAATAAGAAATCAATATAAATACTTCTTTTATGTAGGATTTTAGTTGGGATATTCATTCTCTGTGTGTGGTAAACAGTCGTTTTTTTTAAGATGTCCGATTGTTATTCGTCTGTTCGCTAGATGTGCTTGTCGGCGCTCGTCTAGTTAGAATTTGCATCCTCCGATGACGCTAACTTTGTAAGTGAAATGATCGTGAGGTCTTTTAAAAAATGTGTTGTGGAGATTTGGGTTCTCTAAGTGTACTTATCAGTGCTGGTGGGAAGAATATTATTAGGAAAAAATGTCGATGCAAAATGTTAAAAGGCCGCTTCTAGAAATCCAACTAACCTGTTTTTGTCAGTGTTAATTTTTTATTTCCATACAACCCCGCCGCACCCCAGTGTTCACTCTGGGTCTCGTAACTTTTGGGGGATATTTTCCTGAATTTTAATTCTCTTCACAAAAACAGTATCTTATTTGGTCGTTTATGATTAATCAGTAGCATTTAAGTGAAATTTGTGTTGTAACCCTGTGTATCTAACGAAATGAGGATTTTCTGCGCCCCAGTAATGTGAATTCCTCCGATAAAAAATTCCTTGCCTAGTAAATTTGCTTTCATCGGCCTAAATAATTTTCTTCAGAAAATTTGGATCTTCGTGTGCACGTACTAAGACCATCCTACATATACCGACACGTTTTGGAGGATCTTTTCGCTCGATTGCTTGAAGTGTCCCAAATTTATAATTATGCATTCCATGGTTATGCATAATTCTTTCTATAGATTCGTAAGCCATTCGTAAGTCTTTTTCAGCAGAATGAAGTGACGCATAACAATTTGCAGAAAAATATTCCAGGCCAAATATTTGATTGCCCTCGTTACATGTTACAGGTTAAATTTGGAGTTTGACATCTTACCCAACCAGTGTTCATGAAAATATCTTTTAACCCCTTGAATTTCTTCTCATTCTTGGAACTGCGTCTGGATGCTGTTTGTTGATGTGCCTGCATGTTCTAGAAATATACTTGTTACACTGGCCATGCACGAAGTTTAAAATTTGCTTATTTGTATAAGAATTTGCCATTTACTGATAACAGATAACACACAATCTGTATGACAACAGATTTGCAACAGGCAGTTACATTTTGACAATCAGAAGCATGGCATACTTATGTTAGGCTAGATGCATTCTCGTAATAATTAGAACCGTAGACCGGTTTCGCTCTCATTAGAGCTATTCAGTACGGCATACTAATTGTAGCATGCACCTAAAGTAATACGGCTATAGTATAGCCAGCCTTTCAACACTAAGTGAGTGGTGGACGTGCCGCCACCTAGTTGCGGAACCAAGTAGTATGTTGTCACGCCAGCTCCAAATAACACACAGTGTTAAAAAATAGAGACTGTATACAACTAACTAACAATTTAGAAAATTGTCAGCCCTGGCCCATTTCTACCACAATATAGGGACAAAGTATGTAAGGCTATATGCATTCTCGTAACAATTAGAACCGTAGACCGTTTTCGCTCTCATTAGAGCTCTTCAGTACGGCATACTAATTGTAGCAAAAAAGCACCTAAAGTAATACGGCTATAGTATAGCCAGCCTTTCAACACTGAGTGGTGGACGTGCCGCCACCTAGTTGCGGAACCAAGTAGTATGTTGTCACGCCAGCTCCAAATAACACAAAGTGTTAAAAAATAGAGACTGTATACAACTAACTAATAATTTAGAAAATTGTCAGCCCTGGCCCATTTTTACCCCAATATAGGGACAAAGTATGTAAAGCTATATGCATTCTCGTAACAATTAGAACCGTAGACCGGTTTCGCTCTCATTAGAGCTCTTCAGTACGGCATACTAATTGTAGCAAAAAAGCACCTAAAATAATACGGCTATAGCATAGCCAGCCTTTCAACACTAAGTGAGTGGTGGACGTACCGCCACCTAGTTGCAGAACCAAGTAGTATGTTGTCACGCCAGCTCCAAATAACACAAAGTGTTAAAAAATAGAGACTGTATACAACTAACTAACAATTTAGAAAATTGTCAGCCCTGTCCCATTTCTACCCCAATATAGGGATAAAGTATGTAAGGCTAGATGCATTCTCGTAACAATTAGAATCGTAGACCGGTTTCGCTCTCATTAGAGCTCTTCAGTACGGCATACTAATTGTAGCAAAAATGCACCTAAAGTAATACGCCTTTGTGTTATTTGGAGCTGGCGTGGCAACATACTACTTGGTTCCGCAACTAGGTGGCGGCACGTCCACCACTCACTTAGTGATGGCATACTGATAATAAGATATACGTTTCTATTAAATGCAATATTTTGGTTTTTTGCTTACAAGTCAAAAATCGCTGACAATAGGTATAACACTATATGGTAATTTTTGATAGATATATAGATCTCACTATTCACATAAAAAATTACAGGGTGTTCCATTTCAAAATCTCGCATTATTTGGATTTGCATAATATATCATGATTTATCAACCTCTCGAAAAACAGCAACAAAAAACTCAGACCTCCACCTATGATGGTTGCGAAAATATATATATATATATATATATATATATATATATATATATATATATATATATATATATATATATATATATATTATATATATATATATATATATATATATATATATATATATATATATATATATATATATATATATATATATATATATTATAGGATGCAGGTTGCTAAATTTGCTAAATAATAATTTTCTGTCCTTATCGGCTCCTATGTTCCGGGGAATATGAAAATGTCACAGGTTGTCTCATTTGAAAAAATAAAGTTGGTATCTGGTAAAGATGGCTCTGGCGACGTAGCAGTGTCAAAAATATTTTTATAATGAAGATCGTGACTACTTATGGACATTACCCAAATTTGAGATTCCTATCTTTTCTGGTTCATTATATACTGTATACTTCTAATAGGCGATCGAGTTTGGCCCACTCTGTATACAAATATACAGGTGATTCACGCAACACGTTGGTTAGAAGCTTTCGAACTTATATTAGGAATTTCGGTTTGAAATTTTCAGCATGTAGCCAACGTATATCTTTTAAATGAAAATATTTTCAAAATAGCGGAGAATCCGGTTATACCAGAAACCGCAACCACCTCATTTATTTTAAATATACTAGCTTATATATTATTGTATATTTGGATTGCCGTTAAACTTCAAGTCTACTTTTTCAGACTCATCGAGTTCTAATTTTCAACCATTTCTGAAATATTCGTGAATTTCTGTCATTGTTGACGCATCAACGACTTAATAGATACCACAGTGTCTACCAAATTATAATTGCTATAAATCTGAAACTTGCTGATATAACTAAAAAACCTTGTTCGATTTTTCTGATTAACGAACTTGTCAAAGTCATTTACAAAAGGAAGGTACATGCCAAATTTTATTAAATCGGCTTATTATTCTTTGAAATAAAAATTTATTTCGAATGAAAACTCAAAATTTTCCCGGAAAACTTTGTCAGATTTTCCTGACTAACAAACTTGTCAGAGCCATTTACAAAGGGAAGGTACATGCCAAATTTTATTGAAATCGGCTTATTACTTTTTGAGATAAGAATTTTTTTCGAATGAAAACTTAAAATTTTCCCGGAAAACCTTGTTCGATTTTCCTGACTAACGAACTTATCCAAGCCATTTACAAAAGAAACGTACATGCCAAATTTTATCAAAATCGGCCCATTATTTTTTGAGTTATCGGTGTGATACATATATATATATATATATATATATATATATATATATATATATATATATATATATATATATATATATATATATATATATATATATATATATATATATATATATATATATATATATATATATATATATATATATATATAAACATATAAAAATTGAAACTGACCCCGGATATGGGTTCTAGGGGTCCTAGATCGCGCTCATTTGAAGAAATTTTTTCAAAATTCAAAAGTCGAGATCTCCTCATTAGTGAATTTTTTCTAAGAAAATTCACTAAAAAAATATCAGCATATCTACCCTGATAGCAATTTCTTCGAAAATGTATACAGAGTGTTCATAAATTGACCTTGAATTTGGTATTATAAAATCTCTAAAATCTCACAATTCTCAACTGGAACACCCTGTTCTTTATAACATTATTTGATAGTGAAATTATGAACATTTCTATATTAAATTCTGATTGTTAAGCTACTATCAACAACAAATCACCTACTAAGAATATTAAAAAAATACTGGCACTCAATAACTGCCATATTGTTACAAAATTTTTGAACCTTAAACATTTTTTCTTTAAGCCACTTGCAAAAGAATGATATTATCAAATTTGTTCAAAATCAGTACATTATTTTTGAGTTATCGGTGTGACACATATAAATATATAAAAATTGATATTGATCCCGGGTATGTGTTCTAGTAGGCTTGTTCGCGCTCATTTGAAGAAATTTTGTCCAAATTCAAAACTCTAATGCTCCTCATTACTGAATTTTTTTTTACGAAAATTCAGTAAAAACCATTCAAGGCATCAAAACATGACAAAAGCAACAACCAGTAGGCAGAAAATTGGTTATGATTAGAATTTTCATAAGAACGCGTTTTCATTAAAAAGTTGTTAGTTCAATAATTATTAAAAGTTAAAAAAAAAATATAATAATAAGTTTGTGGTGGAAGCGTTAATATATGAAGAAAAGCTTGCATTTTACAATATATTAGAAATTCCTAGATTATTTAATCTATCTGTTTAAAGTTAGACCTGGTATTCGTCAATAATACAGAAGCCGTGCATCCATGGATTGCTCAGTATACTGCGTCTAAGCTTCTTGACGTTTTTGTTGGTAAAATTTACCCTTGTTATTTAGTCGTAAGCGTCAAATCCGTCAAACATAACAACTCTCTGTATAGATACACTCAAATACATCCTACCGATGATAAAGTAGCTGCAGACTACTGCCAGTATCGAAATTATTTGATAAATATAATAAAAAAGTCTGGACGCAGCAAGTACTTTATGGGAGTGAATTTTCATAAAAAATATTTTTAATAGCAAATATGTTTTTAACGCAAGCAGTCATCGATTTGCTTACCGGCATAACCTATATAGTAGAAAGAATGTACCGTATTGTTTCAAAATAACTTATTGTTTGAAAATGCACAAAATTTTTTAGAAAATATACTTAAAATATTTCCGAGAAAACTAGTTTCCTAGCCAACGAACCTTAAGTTAATAGCAAATTGTGTTATTGAAAGTTGAGGCATGTAATGGAAATTTGCTACCGCGAGTTATGGTTGCACCACCCGGTATACTACACACACCAAGGCTACTGTCAGCACATATGGGTACGTTGCGCTACACCGGCTTTTCCGTCGACTCAGCGTCCGGTTGAAGTGCAGCGACATTACCGAGGGGAAATTGATCAGCAATTAATAGTCTATAAATATATGTCGAACATTAATATTCAACAGTTAGTCTTTGCCATCCAGCCTTAATGGTATTAGATTACTCATATGTATTTTATTGTAATTTTTATATTATTTAAATTTTAATATATATATCGTTGTACTGTAACTTCAAGTAAATAAATTTAACTTTATGAAGTTCAATTGAAGTACAACTCTAAGTGGCGCAGTCGTTAGTATGAGTTTAGTGCCCTTTTGACAAAAATCGCAAAAGTCCGCACTTCGATTTTTATCGTTAAAAACTCAGAACCAGCTTCAAAGTCAACAAAGAACAGCATCGTCCAAGTTGATAAAAATAATTTAAGTAACTTTCAATTAAAAATACAGTGAGTGCGCGAGCGATCATAAGAGAAAATAAGGTTTGATACGGAACTTCTGCCTACGAAGTTGTCTGCCTTATTCGCTGTATCTTATGATGCTGAAGCAAAGAAGAACAGAAATCGTATTCATCTTCACATTGACGTAAGTGCTTTCATTGTTCCTTTGAATTCCTTGTCCTACCTTAATCTAAAATCGATTAAAGTTAGAAGCAAATATTACGGGAAATATTAATTAAAATTTTACCCAAATTTAAATTATTGATTAATAAATTAATGTCAGACTCTGAAACAGAGACAGTTGACAATTTTAATAATAAAGTAAACATAAATTTAGCACCTCCCAAACTTATAGTAACAGAGAAAAATACAATAAGCTCAAATAACAATCAAATTATGGCAAATCAATTACAAAATTATCACATTAATGCTATTCCCGCATACGATGGGGACCAGCATACTTTAGCTTTATTTATTTCAGCGTGTGAAAATTTTCTCACTTCATTTGTTGATAGAACAAATGATGACAATCCAAATAACCAATGGATGCTTAGAATAGTAATAAGTAAATTAGAAGGTAGAGCTAGAACATTGATAGGTAGTAGGGAAGATGCCACAAATTGGCCTCGTATTAAACAATTATTGCAACAATACTTCGGCGACCAGAGAGACGAAGACTGTTTAGCTAGGGACCTCTTGCTCTTAAAGCCAGACCCTAGAGAAACCCCATACCAATTCGGTATGAGAATACAAGACTCACGTAGTCTTTTAGCTTCAAAAGTAAGACTAACAACTGCAAACGAAGCATTTCGTTTAATTAAAAATGAATTTTACGATAAAGTGGCACTGAAAACCTATTTACATGGTTTGAGTGGTCAACTAGGGTTAGCAGTTAGGCTACAAAACCCGACTAATCTAGAACACGCTATGTCGCTTGTTCTGGAAGAAGAGAATTTTCAATATGGAGAAAAACAAATGAAATATCTCCACAATCAATCCACAAATTTTAAAAACTCAAATGTACCAAATAAACAACCTCAATACATACAGAATCAGCAAAATAATAGAAATAACGTTCCGCATTTTACGCACCCCCGACAATTCCATAACCAACCCACATACAGAAAGCCCTTAAATTTACGTAATCAGCCCCCACAACAGCTGACACAAAACGTATTCAGACCAAATCCAAATTTCAGACCAAACTATAGGCCAACACCTATGGAGGTATCTGCAAAAAATTCCTCGATACATACACGTCCCAATCCAAATTTTAGACAACATTTCCAGCCCGAACCTATGGAAACGTCATCTAGAAATTTCAATACTCATCCGAGAGGTCCTAACGGGCCTAACGCACAGTCATCACCTACCCAATTATACCATCAAGAGGTTCAACATGAATTTAAATCAGACAACCCTGTTTATGACGAATCTTATGAAAATTATCCTTCAGAAACACACTCTTATACAATTCCTGAAGATGACGCTCGTTACTTTGACGAAACGAATCATGAAACGTACGAAGAAGAAACTAGACCTGAAGCAGCTTTTGAACAAACAGATAACATCGAACAAAATTTTATTCAGGTTATCGAACTAAACAAAAAAATATAGTACAGATAAATTCTGTAAACCACCCTAAATTGCCTTATATACTGGTCGAAATCAACCCCTCATTTCAAATGCGACTTATGCTTGACACCGGTTCGATGAAATCGCTGTTATGTGAAAATATTGCCCATAATTTTTATTCCAAATTTATAGAGCATGAAAAATTTCAAATTAAATCTGTTCACCAAACCAGTTTTCATAATGAAATTCTAAAAATTCCTTTACCAAGTATATTTAAAACAGGCAGAGCCAAATTTAAATTCTATGTATTTAACATCAATAATCAATATCATGGGTTAATTGGTACTGACCTTCTCAAACAACTGGGAGCTAAAATAGATTTTTATAATAGGAAATTGGTAACGAAGCATACATGCATTCCCTTGTATTTACCATGTGACGACGACATACATCGCGAATGTAACTCGAAACCACAAATCTAGAAGGAAGCTACTTGGTTCAAATCCCCGAAGGATGTCAAATGACAGTAAATAAGCAAATGTTCTCCCCATCTCACAATGAAATAGTATCTACCTACCACATCCAACTACCCAAGTTGAAGCTTACCAACTTTCAGCTACAAGAGGTAGTAAATACAGCCCCAATCAAATTAGAATCAATAGATCTGGATGAATTACAAAAAACAAAGCATCAACTACAACACCAACGGTCATTATTGAATGCAGTTCAACATCCGAAAGTAAGCCTGTCTACTAGCATCTGGACCATCCTGTTGTACGTGATTGTTGCCCTGATAGCAGTCTATTGCTTTATGGAGACTAAGAAAACCAACCAAAGAACCAAGATCCAACACCAACCAACAACAACAAAGATGCCCCATGGAAGAAATCCCCCTGGAGAATATCACTTTGAAAATTTAG
This sequence comes from Tillus elongatus, assembly GCA_964006375.1. Classification (NCBI taxonomy): domain Eukaryota; kingdom Metazoa; phylum Arthropoda; class Insecta; order Coleoptera; family Cleridae; genus Tillus; species Tillus elongatus. The sequence continues at coordinate 188,032,255 of OZ023262.1, read as the reverse complement.
CTTCCCTAAATTTTCTATCTGGCCCCGGAGGAGTTATGGTTGCACCACCCGGTATACTACACACACCAAGGCTACTGTCAGCACATATGGGTACGTTGCGCTACACCGGCTTTTCCGTCGACTCAGCGTCCGGTTGAAGTGCAGCGACATTACCGAGGGGAAATTGATCAGCAATTAATAGTCTATAAATATATGTCGAACATTAATATTCAACAGTTAGTCTTTGCCATCCAGCCTTAATGGTATTAGATTACTCATATGTATTTTATTGTAAATTTTATATTATTTAAATTTTAATATATATATCGTTGTACTGTAACTTCAAGTAAATAAATTTAACTTTATGAAGTTCAATTGAAGTACAACTCTAAGTCGCGTCTCTATTTTTTTTACAAACGCATCATATTCCGATGAAAAATGCAAAATTCACTAATCTAAGGAATGTTTGAAAAAAAAAGGTGGGTATCACCAACGACTTATGGTCCAGCCTTGTCAAAATAATCTTATAAGATGCAGCTCAAGACTACCTATAATTACGGTCTACATTTTTTCTATATCTTGCATAATAACAACTCAGTTGTTAATTTTTTAAAGAAAATTCACTAAAACAGGCAAAAAACGATTATTATAGGGGCAAAATAATTACACGTAAAGCTGGCAGTGTTAAGGGGCTTTGGAGGCTTGGTAAGTGAAATTGATGGTACAAGAGGCAAAAAAGGGAAAGTTGGAACAATAGATGGCAGCAAACTAAATTGAGGTACACAACTACTAAAATTTGAAACTGAAAAGCTGCTAAATACATTCACTTTGGGCCCAACAGATGAAAACAACGTTTGAAGAGCTATTTTGCAATTGAAAATAAATGCAGCCCCAAGCATATGTGGGTCTAAATTCTTTTACTCGCATTCTTTGTGGTTGTTGTTTTTTGGTTCATGATTAACAGTACGTTCCCGTTATTTATTTGAATCGACATAGTGTAGCAATTATCGACTACAGCGAAGAGATATGTTGATGTGTCTTCCAAATTACATTTTTGTAGGTGAGGTTGGTCAGAGCAAATAACGGCTTCTTCGATTGCTGGGCAATGCTCTGCTGTCCATAAGTGTGTTTGTTGGGTTTCTAGGTAATATGAACTGGGTGGAATGAGGACTTTATTTCAACGTATATATATATATATATATATATATATATATATATATATATATATATATATATATATATATATATATATATATATATATTTACCACGGATCTGAGTTCTGGGAGTCTTACTTCGCGCTCGTTTGAAGTCTCTATATCCCCACTGGCGAATATACTTTTTTTTACAAAGTATTGCTCAATTGTGTTTTAAAATAACTAATTTGGTTCTAGCAAGATTATCTATAGGTCTGCCGTGCAAACGTAAAACCTGGTAACTCGACTTACTAGGTTTTACTTCCGTTTCAATATTCCCATTGCCTGTAACGACCTCTATCTGTAGCTATTTTACGTTTGAAAATAGGCCTTTCTTTTAGAAGATATTTAGTGTTGCTTTGAAGTAACCCGACTTATATTTAGATTTATTCTGCACTAAGGCGACTTGCTTTGAAAATTTTGTTTCTTGTTTGGATCGCAATAAAACTTACCACAGTATAAAGAATTAAGTCTAGTGTATAATAGGTAGTTCAATAAATTCCCTAGGTGATATGCGCAACTAGTGTAATTTAATTTTTTTAAATTAAATTACCAAAGTAAAACCAAGTAACTCGTGTTTCCTTATAATATAAGGAAAGAAATGCACTATTAATATGAAGTAAGTAGATTTAACCGTTACGTTTTGGTGGGGTTAAACTATATCAAGTCTTTTTACACGCCTGCCGGCGGCTCTGGGGTCTTGACAGCATTACTTTTAAATACTTTGAACCCGGTCGTAGTTTCATGAAAGCGGATTCCATACTTGGTTAAATAGGTAAAAAATTAGAAGAAAAACTAAAGAAGCTTAGGATTATGAAGATTTGGAGACATTGATTAAGATGTTAAACTAAAATACCCTGTTATAAATTTAAGAGCTGAAGATTTCCGTTAATTTGAAAATCGATGTATTCAAAGAAAAAATAGAACGCTTCTCCTAAACTCAATCAAATGAATGCTGTCCAATTTCGAAAGAGGTCGCAAAAGAGACATTGTAAGTGTGATTTGGAAAATGAATGTTGTGAGATATCCGCCTTGAAGTCAACATTTGATTTGACACATTATGAAAATATACAGTGAAATAGAGGGATAAACTCTTAAAAAAAAGATACCATAATAAAGGAGTTGCTTCCCTATATGCCACCGAGGAAGCTCCTTTATTGGAAAAACCTGGCTTCTGCAGAAGACATGGAAGATTTAGGAAAAGTATCAGCTACTAAAATATATCAAAATTCTTTATCGTTTGTTAATTTTTTTAAACTTAGCATCTATGTATTTTTGGTAAGTATATATTGTTGCAACCACCTGTCTAATATTCCACTTAAAAATAATAACAAAATAACACACAATTGAATAGTTACCATTTCTTAATAAAACCATCCACAACCACTTGCTTTTGAACATTTTGAATTAATGTATTATTTTTTTTATGAATTTCATGGCGCTTGTCTAAATAACAAACCGCCAAACTATGTTTTTAAACATAGACGTTCTCATATCTTGAGCCATTTTTATTGCACTATTAAAACAAATCTTTACAGACAATTATAAACATCGAACATATCCAGGTTTGTCTTTTATAATTATTTATATTTTATAAGTGTTAATATTAAAAGGTTAGTGGTACCCATTAGTGTAAAGTTGGCTATGTTTAAGATCCCTGTTTGAATAAGTAAGCTGATTGGATGATATAATATAAGCATATATGTTACTAATAGAAAATAAACATTGCATCGTTGAAGAAAATATTATGAGGTTATATAAAGCAACTCAACCTAAGAAAAAGTGATTATATTGATTTAAAAAGTGTAAATCGACTTGCTAGCTTTTTCAATTGTAAAATAGATGGCTGGCGGAAGAGAAAAATCTGCAAGTGGACTTACTGGTTTTTAATATTGTAATATTGTGAAGTGTGAATGACCAAGTAACTTTAAATTTGTTAATAAACATTTCAATTGAAAAATTTCATAAGTAAATACCCAATAGTCATAAAGAGCAGTCAAAGATTTATCAGATCTGCGGGATCAAAGACATTAATTATGGTAAATGAAAAAAATATCTTCAGTCGAATTATAAAAACTTTGGACTTCCCTACTGAAACGTTGCAAATTAAGAGTTACTAGGTTTTACTATGGTCTGGCAGTAGATGTCAAAGAGGTATTCAGCATTCAGCAACGCTGAATGTAACAAAGTCTCTTATTACATATAAGTTCTCTTAGAAGTTGGTTTAGTTCATTAATCGAAAACGAGAACTGACCTAGTGGTACAATGTTTGTGTTTAACTTGGGTAATTTTCAAAACAATTTACATAAAAGTTGCATTAGCTCAGCTATTTAGCATAAGGAGTTCGCCTTTGAGAACTGTAATTGCGACTGAAGTAGGTGGAAATCGAGTGAAAGTAATTCGTAGGCGTATAAAGGATCGGTTTAGATTGATGGTCTACAGTACTCTAAGGAACAGTGTAGCACCCCTGGGGACAAAAGAAATCTCTGAGATGAGTTGCTTATGAAAAATTATATATTTCAGATACCTGCCACATCGTAATGAAAACGGTTGTCATTACGCCTTATTCAACGAAAATATCCATTATTTTTTTACATTGCTATACACCATTGATCATCATAGTCTAAGGGCGAAGTCGCCTTGCCATCGTAATGCTGAATGTTGGCCTCCAGCAGCTCTTCTTATTTCATCGTAGCTACATATTCGGAGCCAGTTTCAATTCCCTATACGTTTATATATACGTTTATATATATATATATATATATATATATATATATATATATATATATATATATATATATATATATATATATATTATAGTTTTTATAATCCCAACGTTTATGGTATCATTCGATTAAAATTTTCTTTTTGTGTGGGAATTTTTATGATATGTACGACAATAATATTATTTATTTATTTATTTATTTATTATATTTACCTGTTATATTCAGTTGCCGTTGGAATCATTATTTTCTTTTAGTTAATTTTGCATGAGACTCTTTATAAAAATGTATAAATATATTGTTTTTTTTGTTTCAATCTTTTTATATTAATAAATTATTAATAAATCTCAGAGCTTGGGTTCATGAGTCAAAAAATGCATCACTTTGTTAATAACAATTTGTATGAGCTTTATTACGAGATTCAGAGGTTTTTTTCTTAATAATTAAATGTATTTCAAACAAATGGATAATTTACTAACAAACAAATAGAACAGTTTTTTTTAAATTAGGAAAAGAAATATTGCTTAACTATAAAATTCTTATTAATATTACAAATTCTTAACAATAATAAAACTTCCCTTGAAAGGGTACTAACGATTTTTATGTAGGTACAGTTCTTTTTACTTATTTATTAAATTATTATTATTTTTTGTTAATTGCTTCTAGCTATTGAGCTAGATAACATAAGTTCCATTCACGAACCTTTTAAATGTCACTTGAAGTATTTGCCTCCATGTGTTTTAATAGTTACTCTGTCCGCTATACATTTGGGTTATGTGTATAATTTCTTGGTCTAATTTCGTTTTTACGGATTCTTCTTTCGATCAGATGAAGATAAAAAAAGAATCCCTTGCCTAGTCTAATGACATTTGACAGTTTTTTTTTAAATTTAATATTTACTAATAAAATTCCAAGAAGAATTCATTAATTTACCATAAATTATCCAATTTCCATTAATTGATTAAATAATATTTGTTCCAATTTAGTTACCAATAATAATCAGATCGCAGAAATTAACAGGTAAGTTGACACTGTCAAACTTATTAAATTATTTTGCATTAATGATAGAACCTGAAATTGTTGAGAATAAATGCTGGAAACCAATTAAAATTCTGATGTGCTCTCTTTAGCTACTTAAATTCAACTGCCTCGATTAAATAAATTGACATTTCTTTTATATAAAAACAGAAAAAAATTGAATTAGCGTCCTGGCGCCATGTTAATTATAGACTTGCCTATTTAGGATTCTTTTATATTACAGCTAGACAAACATGCTATACTTTAAAAGAAAGCTTGTTTAAAACTGCGTATTTTGATACCCCATACATGTGGTTTCATTATACCGTATGTTCTCAATTTTAATGGCAAAGTTACCATTTTTCAAAATTGACAATTGTTATTAATATGACAATTACTGACCGCTGATCTTAATAATACACAGTTTATATAATGAAAAACTTAATATAGACAATTTCTTGATTACATAGAGCTATTTTACATGTGATTTGGTTCAGTGATAATATTATAATCTATACATGAAATTTGTAATTCTTTTATCTGTTGACATTTCAATTTCCAGTTTAAAATTGTTTATAATAATCTATTTACCTACAATTATAAATACATACAGTCATCAAAATACAATTTATTACACTATTATATCAAGTATTATACATAAACCGTCCTCTCGTAACATGATGTTCGACAATTGTTAAAATGCAACTTATTTTTCTTTCATTTTCCCTTTTTTCGTTGCTAGTATGTTACTCTAAAGATTCATAATGATATAATCAACCAAATGCTTTCAAATTATTAAATCTTTACAGGTATTATCAAATTTTGTGGAAATTCCGAAATGCCATATTGTATAAATTTTGAAATGACATGCACTATCAATTTGGAAATGTTATGGACGTGACACTGATATGGACCACAATATATATAGTTACTATTTATGGTTTCTGTCAATTTTGATCATGAAAATTGCTGTGGAAAGGAGTTTTTCTTATTATGTTATAATTATACTGGACCACATCTCAAAATAACGAGTAATCTTTAATATGTCAATAATTTCTGCTTGTCATATCTTCATATCATTCTGATCATGTTGTGTTCATATTTTTCCCCACATTTTATCCTATTTGCTTGCTAAATTAATTGAATTTTATTGTTATAGTACCAAAGTTTATCACTCTGACGATTTGTTTGCTGCGTTTAACGTACCTATCAAGATGGAGACGTGATTCAGCCACGGAATGCTGATCTTTTATTTTAATTAGCTTTAGTGATCTCGTCTACTGCTTTATAAAAATATAATATTTTAATTTTGAATATATAGTCTTTGGAAAATAAACGTTTTTTATGTAAGTTGCACACTTTGATTTCAAATACTAATTTTATATGATATTTTTTAAAATATTATCATGCATTAAGGTGTTTATTTTTATTTATTTTGATTTGAATACTTAGCCCCTTGCATGCTTATCGACTTTCTTTTTAAATTCCCCTTTTTTTTAACCCGTCTCTGGCAAGACATACTGTAATAAGAATAACGTACATTTCCCAAGATTTTCTCTTTCCGTTTTTCTAAATTTAGATGCATTTCTGGTACATTAAAATTACCATAGCAATATATATATATATATATATATATATATATATATATATATATATATATATATATATATATATATATATATATATATATATATATATATATATATATATATATATATATAATAACACACAACAGTAGACAAACTCCGCATCCAGAGGTCTTAGAATTGTACGGGGGGAGCTTACATACACATATAGTCAAAGGTCGCCACACATAACTCATCAGAAGCCGGCCTTTCCATATTCGAGTGAAAAAGACCGACTGTCCGAATAAGGGACTCGAACCCGCGACCTCCTAGTCCGATTATAGAGGTTACTCACCTCGCGAACTGATCTATTCGGCAGTTTTTTTAGGATACCTCAAAATTGACGAAACCGAAAAATTTTAAACTTGGCCAAATGAATACTCTTCTGATGACAAATCTCTCAGTGTAAGTAAAATGTCTCTATTTCTATCACAAGCTTTCGGTTGGGGGAGGCAAAAATACTTTGAATAAAAATTGTTTAATCTTTAAGTTTTGAAATTGTTTGTCCCAAATTTGAAAACTGCATAGTATTTTCCAATTATGATATGCTCCTAATTGAAATCGATAAGTTGTCCCGTTTTCGATAAAAATAAATTTAACCTTTTTGGGATTTTGTGCTACAAACCCATAAAGTTTAAATTGATTTTTCTCAAAAACGGTGCAACAAAGCGATTTTGAACATGGGTACATCGTTGTTAGGAAATACTATGGAGCTTATAAATTTGACACTAAAATTATCAGTAACTTCAAAACAAAAAATGATAATTAACTACGAAAATTTTCTAAAGTTGTGGACTCCTAAGTTGTAAATTCTATAATTAAAACCACTGTCAGGGCATCAGATAAAGGATCTACTTGACAGAAGTTTTCTGCAAAAAGTTTAGCGAATGAAGAAAAATGACAGTTGAAGCTCACGATTTGAAGAAATGAGAAGAAATTTTTCTTTGTGAAGCCAAGAAAAGATCGTCTATATTTAAATCAGATTGTTTACTTTTCCATTTATTTTATTAGGTCCCTCCCAATCACAGATACGATTCTTAAAATAGTTCGCCGACAATCTTAATCTATTTTGTCATAAATACGTAAAGGACTTAACGCGTGTGAATGTTTATTATAAGATTTACAAAAAAACAAAATATATTTCAAGTTCAATCCTATTCTAGATGTCTTGTTTTCATCACGCACTTGCTGCTTTAGTATTTTTAATTTTATGTTAAGTAGTTGTACCATAACAATTTATGCTAATTCGTAAAAAATAATCTGGGTGGTTCAAGGGTAAGAACGTGCGCCTCTTAACCGAAGGGTACTGGATTCGATCCCAGGTTACTCCTTTTGCTTTTTCAGTACAAACTGTAACATTAACATCAACCGAGGTTCTGGCATTGTATTTGAGCAAGTTGAATGTCTGCACGTTCCGCCCTTCTGAAAGGGCGTCCGCCCTTCTGAAAGGGCGTAAAGCCGTCGGTCCTGTGTCTATGCGATGTTGGGCACGCATCCCTACCCTCCTTACAGAAAGACAGGGGTTTGGCAAAATTTCCAGAATAGTGAGGTGAAACTTCTCCCTGGCGTTGGTGATTGGCCATAGTCGCGTAAATAGGCCGACGTTAAAGAAACAAAAGACACACAAAACACACACACACACGCTAATACGTATGCTGATAATTTATTCGCTAACCTAACGCACCTGCTGCTTCATTGTTTTTTTCATAGGGAGAGTAACGAGATAATCATAGAACAGTAATCGATCGTGAGGGAAGACGAATACTTGTTGCCTCCTTGCTAGAACTCATCCTGTCATATTTATTATCTCTCCTGGTTGATGTTTTAAATACCTGTCCATGAATATCGTATCCAGTACTCTTACTAATAAACATTTTTACTTAGACCTCAGGCAGGGCTTTAACTAGAGCCAGTAGTTCGAAGCTTTTACGTGACCCATATAGGAGATCCAGCAATTCAATAATGTTGTCTGATGTCCATTATTTATGTTCTTTAGTGAAGAAGGGAATGTCGAATGGTGCTGTATAATGTATAATGTGTAATGTGTAAAGTATAACGTATAACGTATAAAGAATAAATAATAAAGTATAATGCATAATGTATAATGTGCAATGTGCAATGTGTAATGTGTAATGTGTAATGTGTAATGTATAATGTATAATGTGTAATGTATAATGTATAATGTATAATGTATAATGTGTAATGTGTAATGTGTAATGTGTAATGTATAATGTATAATGTATAATGTATAATGTATAATGTATAATGTATAATGTATAATGTATAATGTGTAATGTGTAATGTGTAATGTGTAATGTGTAATGTGTAATGTATAATGTGTAATGTGTAATGTGTAATGTGTAATGTGTAATGTGTAATGTGTAATGTGTAATGTGTAATGTGTAAAGTGTAATGTGTAATGTGTAATGTGTAATGTGTAATGTGTAATGTGTAATGTGTAATGTGTAATGTATAATGTGTAATGTGTAATGTGTAATGTGTAATGTGTAATGTATAATGTATAATGTATAATGTATAATGTATAATGTATAATGTATAATGTATAATGTATAATGTATAATGTATAATGTATAATGTATAATGTATAATGTATAATGTATAATGTATAATGTATAATGTATAATGTATATTGTATAATGTATAATGTATAATGCATAATGCATAATGCATAATGTATAATGTATAATGTATAATGTATAATGTATAGTGCATAATGTATAATGCATAGTGTATAATGCATAATGCATAATGCAATGTACTTTTTTGAAAATACAGCATCCTGACCGTATTTGTGGCTCTGAATATTTAGAAGCATATGGGTAAAGACCGACCATTCGCCGCCTCGTACATCAAAATGACTTGTTTTTGGTCGCACAAGGATAGTACCGTTAATCACTGGTACTCGAAGCTGGGCTCGAAGCACCAGCATTTAAAGACATAAATATTATACACTTGTTGGTGTATTATGAGGGTATTTTGGATCCTGCAATATTGTAAGATATGATCAACTGCAAGAGCAATACTATTAAGTAGCTCGCACAAAACGTATTTATTAAAGAATAAAATAAAACATATTTACATTGTGATAGTAAACAACAAAATACTTAGATCTAAAGCGGTGGGCAATTCTCTATGTTAAAATTTTAATATTTTTGGTTTAATAGTTGGCAAACAGTTTTATAGAGCCTGGTTGCTTGTATTAGCCATTTATTTGCTTTAAACAAACTGGAACAACTTGATGAGTTTTCTGTATACTTAGTTTAGGCTTCTAAAAGAAATAGAAGGAAATCCATGCCGTTACATTTGCTGGCCTCAGGTGTTTTCTCAACAAAGTTACATGATCTGGCGTGGAATTATTTTGTTGGTACTTTTATCAGGTGTATTCTGAAACAAATAAGATACTTGATTGCAGTATAGAAGTTTGAGCATAAATAATGCATGGTTACTGTCCACCTGTAAGTAGCATACGTGATCTGCGAATCTGTTTTTAATGTATGATGGTTAATTGTGTTAATGGAGGGGTATCTCGCACAAAATAGTTTGGAATGGAATTGTTTGTTATTTCTTTTCCCACGGCGGGTTACATAGTCTAACTGTAACCGACTCTTTCTCCATATATTTCTCTCTCTCTCTCTCTCTCTCTCTCTTCCATCTCCTTTGTCCCTTTCTCCAGCTCTCTCTTGCTTTATTTTATCTGTACACTCTGCCTGGCTCTCTTACTCGCCATCTTGGTACCGGCTAATAACCATCCTAGGTGCGCCAGTGTCGATAACCACCTGGGTCGTATTGCCGCTTACGTATCGATCTACGAGAGAGCGCTGCCAGAATCGCTAACCTGAGAAACAGTTACCGTTCTTAGCTTCACTTTCTCTCATATTCGTGACCTTAGAGCGCTAAATTGGCTCCTTATATGTCCCACCTTGCTGCAGTTCCAACAACACAAGGCATTTGCACTCTAAGATTTCCTTTACTAGCTGCACTGTCTCGGATGATTCTGATTTATTGTCTTCTCGCACTTGGACTGTGTACTCTCAGGTTTTTGGCTATCGTAATCCTCAGTTAGGTGTCGTTATCTATGATACCGCCAATGAAAGTTTGTAGCGAGAGTTGGTTCAAAAGCTCCATCGGAGCTATGGGGTGGGCTAATCGTGTCAGTCTGATAACATCGGTGTGGAGATGTTGGAGACCTTCGCCCGATTTCTGACAACGATTTTTCAACTGGAATGGATACAGCTGTTGTAAATGCTGATTGCCAAACCTCGTCTTCTGCTGTCAATACTCAACGGTTCTTCCATGGGAATACCTTGGAACACATCTAGGGCATCTCCTCTGGGAGCTACCATTAATGAAGTCGTTATCTCTCTCTCACGACCCAATTATTTGCTGTAGCAACTGTTTCGGATTGGCGTAGATAAATACCCCATAGGACTGAGCCATCAACTGTGGGTACCTTAACTGTTACGCAGTAACGTTATCTCTCTCTCACGACCCAATTATTTGCTGTAGCAACTGTTTCGGATTGGCGTAGATAAATACCCCATAGGACTGAGCCATCAACTGTGGGTACCTTAACTGTTACGCAGTGCCATCTTTGAGTCTGATGTTTTCCTTGACTAGGGTATCATACTTCTTTTTTGGTGTTTGCATTTTTTACTGTACCTCCACTTGTCAGGTCGTCATGTGCATCGTCACCGATACCCCTTACTCAACTTTCTAATTCTTGGAAGATGTCATCTTTTACCTGCTTCATGCGTTCCTCCATACATAAAGTACTATTCTCTATTCTTCTGGATTGTTCTGGCATAATCTTCGTTATTTCTTCGTTTCTTCTTCCATTTGTTCATTTGCTTATATATCTCCTTTTCTTGCTTCTTCATCCCTTTTTCTGACTCCTTCGTTCCTTTTTCTCAGTTCCTCTCTTATCTCTTTGTCCCCTTTTTCAGGTCTTCTTTCGCTTCTTCATCTCTTTTTCTGGCTTCTTCATCTTCTTTTCTCCGCTCTCCTTGTGCTTTTTTGTCTATTTTTCTGACTTCTTCACCTCTTTTTCTCGCTTCTTCTTTCATTTCTTTAATCAATTCCAATAGCTGGGTGTCCATATTGGCTTATTACGCTACGTGTGCCAGGCATAGACGTACTTAAAGCTGATACACAGTTTATTCTGTCTTTAAAATACAACTAGTTATAAGCTACTTCTGACACTAATCTTCCAGATATTTCAGAAATTTTCACTCTGGTGAACGAATATTCTGGAAAGTATCTTCTTTAGCAGCTTAGATTTCCCACTTTGGACACCACTTGTTACGTTCTTCTGGGTTCTGGATTTGTTGACTAACAAAGCACAGTTTTTTGAGATAACAATTTATTACAACAAACTATTTTCCAGCACCACCATCAACTAAAATATTTTTCTCTATTACTAAATGATAATAGAGAAATTATAATAAATATATAGAATTATATTTCACTAGACGTTTTCTATCATCGATTACTTTACACCAACACTAGCTCACTACTGACTGAATTTCTCTACCTTCGGCTCGCCTAGTTATATTGTCCATAGAGTAATTTTAGACCTTTCTACATTGTACAATATCTGTCATTTTCAGTTCATTCTAGAGTATTCGCTGTTACCAACACACCTTATAACCTGCCAGTGACCATAGAAGTAACAAAGTTCATAAACTTAATTATCATAGTGACGGATGCGACAATATGTTTATTTTAAGCACACCAAACATTACTTACGTGCTCTCTAGTTATTTGTCTGTAATTGTTTCATGTAATTGGGTATATATTGAATTAATTTGTAATTGCAAATTAGCTAAGTGGCTGTCGCCTTTTTAATAAAGTAAAGTTTACATAATAACCTACAAAGTACTACAACAGAGGATCTTTTTTGCACCACAAGGTAGGTGTAATATATAAGTATGCACTCTATTTTTATTGAAGTTAAAACAAATCACGTATACCTCTGGTGAATTTAAGGTCTCACCAGGTATTACAGCAAATCCTTCTTAGATTCACGGCCAAGTCTGAATAGAAATTCGAGTTGAGGACACAACAGTAATTGAATATAACAATTTAATCCACATTCCATGTTCAGCAAAGCGAAATTTACCAACCATTATTCAAAATTATGCCGAAATTAATCTACTAAATCAAATTGTGGTTAAATCCAATTCTGGTCTGTCACAGCAGTAAATCGGTCAATTGAAACATTCTAATAGATTATGATGTATATCCTATTTCAGGCCATTCTAGCAGGGAAATGGTATAAGGTATAGCCGGTGTGGGAGTATAAAGAAGTTGGGTTTACACTCGAGAATTCAACACACTGGGAGCTATTAAGTTGCATAATTCAACAATAGATGCTTTCGTAACGTGTTTAGTACACACGGAGAAATCCCTCAGAAAGTATTAATATTTTACTACCGTTGACAAGTAGATACGTATGCTTGATTTAAGCTTCCGAAAGAATATAACAAGATACCTGGTAGACAATATTGTCTGCTATATCGTTTTGCTACATGTTTAAAATTACTGAAAACGCTGAAAGAATAATTTTACATATGGGATATATAAAAACAATATTTTCCTAGAAGCAGCTTACATATCATTATATAAGTGTCCGGAAATGATGAGCAAAAACTCTGTTTGTGATTCTGCTCAAACAACTTATGTTACAAGTTACTGTAACATTTTCCAAAAACCCAAATAATAGTTGTTAACTTTTATTTTTTTTTTCAATCAGTTTTAGTTATTAACTTTTTGTTAGTTGATCGATACCTTGAAAATTTAGTGCACTTGTAAGTTGAGTAATTTCGTATTTTTGCGTCAAACTTGACGCAAATTTATTAACAATAAAAGGGCATAACGGCCCTCAACCTCTATTGTTAGAACACTTTAAAAAAAAATGACACTGTGTTGTTAAAGAAAATCAAAAATGTATATAAAAAAATTCTATCGCATCGCTATAAAAATAGGTCATTTTCTAAAAATACGCCTTTAAACGTTCTCTTGCAACGAATGAATACAAAACCTCTTTTCCACATTTTCAGTACACACAAAGCGTGCTTAGCAAACATACGTCGTTGCGAGTGTAAAGTTCTGGACCGCAAAAGACAACTGATCTACGGTCAGTCTAGACTGGAGACAGAGCAATATAAAACTTCACCCTACCAATCGCTGTGCAGACTAGTTCAAGGCACAGTGATTTTGGAATGGGTGAAGTAAGACTTGGGGTATGCACAATCAACCAAAGGTTGCAGTGCCATTGGGGCGGCAAGGCCGCGGACGAGCCCTGAGGGAACAAAAAAAACCATACGTCGTAGTTGCCCCAGAAACGAGGTTATGATGAATTTTTTTTGGCAAATAAAAGTTCCATGCAGCCTTTTTTAATTAGATAGTTAATTTTAGTTATAAGACAAATAACAACAATTATTCTTACGTCGAAGTTCGTAACATTTATTATTATTATGGTTTGGTTGGCTACAAGCACTAGCAGAAAGACTATACTGTAAAGCATACCCGAATAGAAGGGTACCGGAATATCGAGTAGTTTGCTGATTTCCTACATAAAAATGAATGATTTAGATTTTCTTAGTTCTCGATGAATAATATTACGAAACATAACCATTCTATTCGGCTATGACACTACGAACCTCCTGCTGCAAGGCCGTTTGCCAGTTGGACGATAATAATAATAATAAATGTAAATAATAACGTAAATGCATAAATCATGGTTCAACGATAATCGGACAATACAAATAAGAGGCGTAAAACATAGATACTACCCGAACTAGACAAATCTCGACCTGAAAGCCTGTAAACCGATTAAATCGTTTGTTAACAATTACGACGTTAAAATGACAGATTACATGAAATGAAAATTTTGTCAAATGATGGTTTTTAAGTGTGAGATTTAATAAAAAGTTTATAACACACTATATTTGTAGTTTGATGAACGGCGAACCAACAAGTCACAATTCAATTAACTCTGTAATTAGATATTCACTTACATTTACTTTTAATTTAATCTAATATAAAATTTCCTGTGGCTACAAGTTGTCGTCCCTATAACTACGACGTCAACAAACAATATAAAAGCTATCATCCGTGGTTCAGTGGTAGTGCTCTGGCGTATTGCGCAAATCCCGCTCGATGCATGTAACTATATATATATATATATATATATATATATATATATATATATATATATATATATATATATATATATATATATATATATATATATATATATATATATATATCCATAAAGAAGCCTTAACCTGGACGCCGAAATTGCGCTATAGTAGTGAATTTTCATAAGAGTTGTACACTATGAGCACATCATACGACAAAAATGAATACTCTAAATTTAAACGGACCTTCAAGGTCGATTTTTAATATCTCAATATGCCCCCATTTAAAAAAATGTTATTGAATGTGCTCTCATCTCTATTATGATGAAAAATACATTAGTCGTATGTTCTAGTTGAGAGAAAAAAATAAATGCCAAAACTCAATTTTCACTAAAGCTGGATTTTAGATTCAAAGGTGGCAAAGTTATCCAGACGCTTTAGATAAAATGAGATATTTGCCCAAACATATGAAATCTGGAAAATATTGTTTCGACTAAATATGAAAGTTAGTGAAACCAAACACAAAGTTACATGCATCGAGCGGGATTTGCGCAATACGCCAGAGCACTACCATTGAACCACGGATGATAGCTTATATATTGTTTGTTGACGTCGTAGTTATAGGGACGGCAACTTGTATATATATATATATATATATATATATATATATATATATATATATATATATATATATATATATATATATATATATATATATATATATATATATATATATATATATATATATATATATATATATATGAGACATACTTGGTTCTCGGGTTGAACCGCGTCCAGAATACATGAAAACTCGACGTTTAGGCTCCTGTTTTGGAGCCATTTTCAAGAGGTAAAGGAAATATGTAAGGACACTCTAAGACCTCAATCTGCTCACTCCTTAGAGTGGTTGACAAAGGTGGGTAAAGGAAATATGTAAGGACACTCTAAGGCATCAATCTGCCTACTCCTTAGAGTGGTTGACATAGGTGGGTAAAGGAAATATGTAACGAGACTCTAAAGCCTAAATCTGCCTATTCCTTAGAGTGGTGGACAAAGGTGGGTAAAGGAAATATGTAAGGACACTCTAAGGCCTCAATCTGCCTACTCCTTAGAGCGGTGGACAAATGTGGGTTGGGTTGTTGTACCTCGATTATGGGGCCTCAATCTGCCTACTCCCCAAATCTCGCCGAAGATCGTCTGTGAGGTCTCAGTGCGTTCAACCCTAGGCCTCAAAGAGATCTCTCTAGGCGCCCAAATTTTGTTGGAAAGTTGGAAAGCAATGGTAATCTGAATTTTATGTTTCTGCTTTATTACCAAATTAAGCCCTTAGCTCCTTGAATGTTTTTGTATCCCCTAAAAACTGAAGTAGCCCTACTTCGCTTGCCCACCAGACTCCGAAAACTTGACAAACGTCACTATAAATATTTTATTTTTCTTACATTGATTTATCTTGTTCGCATGCCGACATATAGTTTGGTATTTTATTGGGTTTTCAGCGAACTTTTATTTATTTTTAATTCGCTAGTGAGCGCGCATTTATACAGAATATCCGGGAAAACATAAGCGTAGAAAAGTATTCATAAGAACAGGGAACACAGAAATTAATTTAATGTTCAAGCGATTAAGAAGGAAAATAAAATGCAGCATCCACGAATCACACCGGACGTATGTGTCTGGTTTGGAAGAAAATATACTAGCCAATCCAGGTGTTTTTGGGACATGTAAAGCGTTGTAGCGATACATATGATAGGTTTTCGGAAATGAATGCTGGTAGTGAAGTTTTGCGTGGTAGTAAGCGCTTAGCTAAGGGGTTTGCTGGTTGTTTCTCTTCAATGTATACAGAATCAGGATACGATGGGGACACGTCCTCCTATCTTAACGGGTTGCAGAATTTATCGGTTGGTGGGGATACTGATTTGCTTCGTGTTTAGAAAATCACGCCTAGAGAGTTTGAAGAAGCCATTAAATAAATTGAACATTGCTGGTGCTATGGGTGTTGATCATATTCCCTTGTATGTGATTAGAGGCTGTATGGAGTTTTTAATCGTACCTCTATGTTAAGTGTTTAATCTAATTCTAGTAAAATGACAGCATCTTTTACTATGAAAAATTGGCTAAGTTATTTCTGTTTTTAAGTCTTGCCTAAGGAAGCTCGTCTAAAATTATAGACCAATCTCGACATTATGCAATTGTTCCAGAATCTTTTAGAGTATTTTTTATTTTAAAGTATTCTCACATGTACAGCATCTAATCGCAGACTAACAACATGGATTTCTACCACGCAGATCTACAGCTACCAATATTGCTCTTTTTGCTCAGGTGGCAAGCGAGGCAGTCAATACTGGTCGTCAGATGAACACCATATATGCAGATTTTCAGAACGCATTCGATAAGGTGGACCACATAGTTTTTTTGGAGAAGCTTTACGTGTGTGGTCTTTCTCTTGATTTAAAGTTGTTTATATCTTTTTTTTATTAGAAGGACGCAATATGTGTTTTATAGTAGTAGCGAGTACTCTTTGCTTTAGACACCCTCTAAAGTTCCCCAGTGGTCAAACTTCGGGCCCTTATTGTTTTTACTGTTTGTCAATGGTCTGCCGAAAAGGATAGATGATTCTCGTTTTGTATTATTTCAAGCATGATGGTGAGGCGTTATGCATACATACGTTCTAAATTGGAATACCTATTTGCCTGTGGTGTGAAAACCTTTTTACCGGGTTTATTTTTATGTAGTGGAGGGAGTTCAGAAGAGATTTGTTTGACTTCTTCATTTTAAGTTGTTTGGATCCTGTCCCAATTTCACATTGGAGTCTACTTACTATGTTTAATGTGACCGGTCTTCAAGAGTGGCGCATAATTGATGATCTGGTGTTTTTGTTTCAAATCGTCAGGAATCTGCTGGTAAATTTTTTCGAAATGTTAAGCAAGATTCAGTCCAGAATTCCTCAAAGAGATAGTCGACTAGAACAACTATTTTTTATTTCAAGATACAGAACAAGTAGTTTATTCAATTCTCTGCTCTATAGAATGTGCCCAAATTATAACAAACTTTGTAAATATGTTGCCATTTTTAACAGGAATTTGAAACCACTTAAGAACATATTGACTGAGCATATAGATGCTTAACCATGTTCCGATGTTGTCTTTATTATGTCTTTAATTTACTTCCAATTATTATAGGTGTATGATTTACTTTGATGCAACTGATGGACTGCCTGTATAGCCTGAAATAATATTCGAGTTATATGAACTGTTATTTTTTTGTTTGTTTCAATGTAATATTGATTAGGAAGTAAGAGTGGTAAACTGTAAAATATGCTAATGGCAAAAAGCCACAACCATCAAATATCAACAACAACTCTTAGCTTAACAGAAATTATTAAAATTTGTAGCATTTAATGAAAATTCGCTACTATAACGCACTTGCTGCGTCTCAACTTTTTCACAAATTCGCTACCGTAGCCCACCTGCTTCGACCAGTAATTTTTCTTTTGCAAGAACCTAGGCTTATAAATTAAAGACTAGGACTCAACTGAATTTTTATCACATAGGTTGAAGAAGCGAATGGTTGTATATAAAAGAGTAAATGTAAAAAAGTATCTACTGTTGTATAATAGTGCACAGTTAAAAATGGAGATGATGCGGGCGCGGCGGAAGAATGTCAGCTCTTTTAATGCAAAATTTATAGGGTGGAGTTGGGAATTTTTGTAAAGGAGATAAAGTGAATTACCTACTTAGTTGTGCCTTCAGGAATGATATTTTCGGCGCAAGGGGATAAATAATTTCAAACTCGACAATTATATTTCACTGAATCTCAGCGGAAGTATATTCTTTTCAAATTTTTCTTTTAGATTTCTGCCTGGCTAAACAATTTACCTTAGGTATGATATTGATCCCGATAAATAATAGTGGTTTCTGTTATGTCCATTTGTTAAAATACCAAAATTATAATGGGTGATTTTTTAAGTCATCGTATCAAAAAAATCTATTTCAGAATCTTCTAGGCTAAAAAATTTTAGAAGCAGTAAGTGCGTTATCTTACTGCATTTACATAAAAACGTTTCTAACATGTCTTTGTAGTCAATTTAAAAAAAAATTACTGAAGAAGCGATCCCGAATTTTAAATTTTGAAAACATTTATTTTAATGAGCGCGCACTAGGCCCCTAGAACCCATATCGAAAGTCCGTTTTAATTTTTATATGTTTATATATATATATATATATATATATATATATATATATATATATATATATATATATATATATATATATATATATATATATATATATATATATATATATATATATATATATATATATATATATATCTATGTGTACTGTGCACATTGGGTCCGCTAATTCCCTCTACCTTTGTATATGTTTCCTGGTCACTTTGGATCCAAAGCGAAATAAGGGGAGTATGCAATGTTGCCATTTAGCCATTTCAATATATTATTAGTATATGACGGATATGTTGAATAATTGTACATATATTACGTAAAATACCTTTTATTGTTAGATAGGCATTTAATAATAAGCGATGGTTAATAGTAACATCTATCTATTTGATTAATTCTACGTCAACAATTTTCCGTGGTTAGTAAAATTGGTCTTAGTGATGATTGCGAGTGTATAAACTCAGCAATAAAGATATACAATGTTATGATAAAGTCTGAAACATAATTCATAAATGGGTTATTTAATTTTTTTCAAGAAAAACGCTTAGATGTGTCAATTTTATGTTTTCAATCGCCAACTTATGACGTAAAAATTAGATTTATGACGTCGCCTATTTCTGAATGGTGACGTCACCACTAGTTTTTTTTAATGACAACCATATTTTTTTGCCCTTTTTCACGGAACTGCTTACTAATTAAATGATGATAAAAAAAATTGGTACTCGACATAATAATTTATTTGGAAAATTGCATTGTTTACTTTAAAAAATAAAAATTAACGAAGGAAAACAAACAAAATTTTGCGCAAATGTTCAAATTGTGCCCCACCTACAATTTGGCATTGACCTATACGAGTGTAAACACATTGTACAGTGCGTTAAAAAATGTCGGTACTAATTTGCTCCACTTTAGCGCGAATTCTTTGCTGTAGCTCCTCTAAGTTATTTGGTCTGTTGAAATAAACTTTCCATTTTAAAAAACGCCATAGAAAATAAAAATAACGGATTCAAGTCTGGGGAACGCGGCGGCCACTCAATTGCTCCTCGACGCCCTATCAATCTTTCAGGAAATGTGGCATCTAGATATTGACGCACGTCTATACCAAAATGAGGAGGGGCCCCGTCTTGATAAAAACAAATATCTTGATGGGGCACATCTGTCGCGTGACTAGTTGGAAAAATTATTGCCAGAGTGGACGCTAAATCAAATCACAAGAAATTTAGGTAACGTTCTACCTGTAAGATTTCCTTGAAGAAAGTAAAGTCCTATGAAATGCCTTCCGATTATTCCCATCCACATTCACTTTGCCATGACGTTGACTGTGGGATTTGGCGACCAATTTACTTACTGTAGATCTTGCAGTTGGTGGTATATTAGGATGTTGTTGGTTAAATAACTCGTATGCTACCTGATGTCTTCCACGACTGTCGCCACATGCAATTATCATTAATATGTCTATTCTTTCCCTTTCAGCTAAACGTGCCATTTTTGTTAATTCGAATTAGAATTGTACACTTCTATCACTTTTACACTTTCACCAATAAGACTATTAATTAATTTAAACGGCAGGTAATAATTGTAATTAATTCACGATTTAACATTATTGTCTTTCTTCACAGAATTCCAAATCCATATACTGCCGTAAAACTCCAATAACTAAATACTGACAACAGAAAATAATTAATAAATTATCACAACGAGTGTTGTTAGAAATTGATTTTGACTTTACTTTTTGTTTGACCTGTCAAATAGGTACATGACAACGTACATTGTAAGATGTACGACAGGGTCGTCATCTTGGTGCGGAACCAGGTAGTACGTTGTCACGACAGCTCCAATGAATACAAAATATTATAAATAGATACTGTACAACCAACCAACAATTTTTGTAAATTGTCAGCCCTGGCGCATTTATTTCCTAATTCTGGGAAAATGTATATAAGGCTAGATGTATTCTCACCATAATTAGAAACGCAGACCGGTTTCGCTCTAATTAGAGTTCGTCAGTGCGCTATACTAATTACAGCGAGAACACACCTATAAACTAATACAGCCTACTAGAATAGTATGAGATGTATGATAGGGTCGCCATGTTCGTGCGGCACCAGGTAGTATCTTGTCACGACAGGTCCAATTAACACAAAATGGTATGAATAGTGACTCTGTACGACGAACAGTGTCGTGAAAATATATTATCTGGTTCCGCACCGAGATGTCGACCCTGTGGTACATTTCACAATGTTCTCGTTGTAGTAGGCTGGCTGCCATAGCCGTATTACTTGATTTACTTGTGTTCTCGCTGTAATTAGTATAGCGCACTGACCAGCTCTAATTATAGCGAAACCGGTCTGCGTTTCTAGTTATGGTGAGGATACATCTAGCCTTACATGGCAGCGTATCAAAAATCATAAAATCAAGTGTTTATTACTATAGAAAAGTGAAGGAAATTCCATTATTCTCGTCCTAAAGAAAACTCGTCCTAAATAAAAATTGTACAAATGTTTCTTACTTTTTTATTAAATTTACGTTGGCATTTTGTACAGTAAATAATGCAATTTAAAAAAAAATGTCAGGTACCAATTTTTTCATCATCATTTAGGTAGTAAGCAAGTTTATGGAAAAACAGAAAAAAGGTATGGTTGTCATTTAAAAAAACGTATGATGAGGTCATCATTCAGAAATAGGTGACGCCATAAATATAATTTTTACGTTATAAGCTGGCAACTCAAAAGATAAAATTAACCTGTCAGAGCGTTTTTCTCGAAAAAATGAAATAACGCATTTATGCATTGCGTTCCAAACTTTATCATCACACTATATGTGTGAGATATAAATAAATCTTCTTTGATTACACGTACACTGCTATTTATCTATTTTTCTTCAATGAACTCATTTATTTTCCAAGTTTGTCGTTTTTCTGTACGATGTAATTGGACGATCTATGCTAATTCGTATTGAAAACGTATACCTGAAGTAGGCAGTGAATGTGTCTAACATTTATAGATTACAACGTTGATTTTTGTTTTGTAAAAGATTTATATCATAGCCCATGGAATGATTCCAAATGATAATTCCTCAAAATTATTTAACGTAGCACGTGCCTTTAATATGCACGAATATTGTGAATTTGAAACTCTGTTTTTATTATCCAGTAGCACATACTGCAGTAACTTGGGTCAATACTTTTACAAGGGTGATTTTTCCATATTTGTGAATGACATTTAACATTATATTACAATATTTCATTATCCGTCGAAAAACAAGAAAATTGTTAAGCAAAGAGAGAGAAACTTTGACCGCATACCTGTTAAGAAGAACGTCAAAAGCAATATATGTAGGTCATATGTAAACTACTTTTTATTTGGTATAATACTGGGTGTTCAGTATGTAGATAGTCTTATATTATATTACAGACATGACAAACGACTACATAAACTGCCTAATAGTTATAATCAAGGATTATGTGCTTATCTTCACAAAACGTATAGAAGGGATTCCAGACAGCACAGACACATTCTGAGAATATATCAGGAATGTTTCGAAAGAATATTCAAACATCCCCAGAACATTCTCACACATATATTCATAGAACATGACAATTGGGCAGATTCTGTCATACTAATAAGGCTCTTATTTATAATATTCTTAGGAGCTCCCAGTATGTTCTGAAAATGTCCCAGGAACAATTCAATAAATCTTCTCAAATTCATCATACACATCCTCATTGCTTTTTTAAAAGATATACAGGGTGTTTCGCATAAGAACCGACACAGAGCAGGGGCATGCATTAGAGGAACCTAAAATATGATGACTTTACGCAACTTTGACAAGTTATATGCATTTAAAGTGAGGTTCAGCCTATTCAACCCTTTCAAATTCATCAATTGAACTCTACTTGCCATCGATTAATGCTCTTCGTATACTCAAAATGTATACCAAATGTGATTTTACTAAAAGTATTTCGCAGATATTGATTTTTTTTCGAAATTAGAAACCCCATTTTGAAGGCCTATAATTTCTCAGGGGTGTAACTTAGAATAGGGGTAATTTGCGTTAAATTACCATATTTTAGGTTTACCTAGATGCCCCTGCCCTGTGTCGGTTCCAATGCGAAATACTCCGTGTACATTTTTTGAATGGCAGAAATTAAGGAAATGCAAAGCTATGAAATATTTTATGGATCTTCAAAGTTTACTTATTTTCCTCAATGTAGCTGGCCTTGTATATATTTTCGTATAAGCCCAACTCGCAATATATGTTAGAATTTAACAATCACTCACCCTTGTGTAGGTTACCATCATCCCAGTGGCTACACACAAATGTAAACTCACGTTCAGATACTTAATAAGTCAATAATTCGAGTATTGCATATTTATTCACATTAAGTATGTACTGATAACAAATGTAAAGAAATGTTTGTGAATAAAATATTAATAAAACAATTAAAACTTCAATAACATAAGAATAAAATAAATAAAGATACAGTTCTTTGAGTTCCCAGAAAATTTAATAACCAAATGCAAAGTTTCCGAGATGAATATTCGAGGTTGCCTCACTGAAATAACTTGAAATTTGGCTAGACTATCGATCCTACAGGCTTTCAGTGTGGCACTAATAGAAATGCATTACATAATAGTACTTATACCATTATAGAATACAACTAAATTGAGCAGAATATGTTACAAAATCACATTCATTTGCAGTTACGAAAAACAAAACTGAAAGTCATCGATCAGACCTTTTGACAATTCCCTTTGGAGGTTGCTCTCTGCTCTGCTCTCACGGACTTGCTTTTGATTTCGAAAGCTTTATTGTACACAACGTGATAAGTCTGTAAGTGAGTTTGTGCAAGGATTAATAACACTGGTTTAATAACTAACTATTTATTAACACAGAATAACAACTTAATAATAATGACGATGTTGACTTACCGTCAGCTAGGTAGCAAGTGGCGATGGTCGAGCTGTGACAATGCGTCGACGCTGCGCTGGAGGGCGCATGCTCGTACATATGACAACTGACATTCACATACATGTCACATCTCTCCCTTTAAATTTGAAATTATTTCAGTTACATAAAATTCTAGTCATGACCATACCTTAGGGGTGGTTTAATATTTCGCTTAGGGCGAATTGGCTTTGACTTACAATAATCATGGGGTAAACCTATGATTTCCAATAGTTCCTTGTGAGTGTATTCCTTAGAACTACTTATGTCTACATTACAACCATCCGTAGTGTCGCTCGCGACTTCATTTGGTGAGTCTGGAGCACTAGCCTGAGGACTTACACTATTCTCTACAATGTTTTTATTACAGCTATTTACAATTGTTGTACTAGATTTATCTACATTAATACTAAGATTAGGGTATGCTCGGTTAAAAGAGACAGGATCTATTTCAGTACTTATTATCTGGTTGACATGCCTTTTCCAGACATGGCTTTCATTTGTCCTACAAATATAAACTGCTCCACCAATACGCTTAACCACAGTTGCTAAGGCCCACCCTTTTTTATTCTGTACTCGATAATCCCTGACCATTACAATTTTTCCAGGCAAGTGCGCTCTTCGAAGTTTTGTATGATCACTTTGTGGCTGTGGCACGGGTAGATCTCTAAGTAGATCTAATCTTGTCCTTAGTTTTCTACCCAGCATAAGTTCAGCTGGTGATACCTTAGTTGTTGCATGAGGAGTAGATCGGTACATAAACAATATCCTACTTAATATTGTGTCTACTTCGTTCGTTGCTCTTTTCAGATTGGCTATCTCTGTTGTCAACTTATGTTTTATAATGCGAACCGCATTTTCCGCTAACCCATTACTCTGGGGATTATACGGAGGAATTGTTATATGACTAATTCCATTGTTTTTATAAAAAATCTGCATCTGGTTGGACACTAGTGAGGGTCCATTATCAGATACGACAGTATTAGGAAGACCAAACCTTGTGAAACAATTTCGCAGCGCTGCTATGGTGTTGTCAGAAGTCATGTCATTCATTGGGTATACTTCTATCCATTTTGAGTATGAATCGATTAAGATTAAGTAGCTTCTATTATATACAGAGAAAAAGTCTATGTGTACAGTCTCAAATGGCTTTTGGGCTAAGGGCCAGGGAACTGATTGCTTCGGTGGATCTGCACGTGTCTGTAAACACTTTGTGCATGATGCAACTAAGTTCTCGATTCTTTTATCAATCCCAGGAAACCACATATACTGCCTGGCTAGAGATTTCATTCTCACTACCCCTTGGTGAGTATTGTGCAGTTCTCTTAGCACTAACGACTGCAATGAGGTAGGAATAACTATTCTATCTCCCCAAAATAAACATTTGTTGATCACATTCAATTGATGTTTTTGGTGAAAGAATGGTTTCAAATCAGATATAATATCCCGAGGCCAATTACTTTTCACACAACGAATCACGGTTTGTAGAATGCCATCATTTTCGGTGTGGGTTTTTACCGTTTGGTTACTTATTGGTGTATGATCCATGAAGTCCATAAAATAGATACGGTCTTCCCAGTCTGTGTCTTCTGGCAGAGATTCAGAAACTGGCAACCTTGACAAACAGTCCGCAATAATATTTTGATTTCCGCTTATGTGAACCACTTCGTAGTCAAAATTAGACAGGTATAAGGCATACCTTTTTAAACGATTTGCACATGTCTGATTAGTGTCTTTCTTATTGCTCAAAATAGAAACAAGTGCTTTTTGATCAGTGCGAAGTGTGAACTTCACACCATACAGGTATTGCTCAAATTTCCTTACACCATAGTAACACGCAAGACTTTCTTTGTGTACTGTGGCATAGTTTTGTTCAGCTTTGCTGTATGTGCGTGAGACACATGCGACCATTTTTTCTGATCCGTCATGCATCCTATGAGTTAGGACTGCTGCAATGCCGTTTTCAGATGCATCCGTTGTTACAAAGATTGGTAACTTCGGATCAAAGTATGCCAGTACTTGATCAGATGACAACAGACTTTTTATATGCCTAAACACTTTCTCACATTCCGAAGACCAGTGGAATTGAGAGTTCTTCTGTAAAAGCTTATATAACGGAGCAGCTAAATGAGCTAAAGGTATATATCTCGAATAAAAATTAACTAAACCCAAAAACGACTTTAATTGTGTGAGATTTGTTGGTTTAGGAGCATCTTTGATGGCTCGAATTTTGGTTTCACATTTGGAAATGCCTTCTTTAGACAAAACAAACCCCAAATAAGATACCTTGTCTTCAAAAAATTTACATTTTTCAATATTCACCTTTAGTCCTGCTTCAGACAATATTTTGAATACGCTTTGAAGTACTTTTAAATGGTTGTCATGCTCCCGATGCCCAATTAAGATATCATCTTGAAATGTAAATATGTTGTTTGTTCCTTGGAACAACTGGTCAATATACTTTTGAAAATAAAAACTTGCACACTTAATTCCAAAGGGCATCCGATTCATCATATACAGTCCTTTATGCGTAGATATAGTTGCTAAACATTTTGATTTCTCATCTAGCTGAAACTGCATGTAAGCGTCGCTTAGATCAATTTTTGAAAATTTAATGCAACCATGCAGTTTTGCAAAGAGACTATCAATGCTTGGCAATGGATAGTAGTATGACTAGCTGTTTGTTTAATTTAATATAGCTGCCACAAATACGTATTGTTCCATTTTTACGCATTACAGGTACTGTGTATGATGACCAGGGGCTAGAAATAACGGGAGTTATGATACCGTTGCTCTCCATGCGGTTTAACTCGTGTTCAATTTTGTGCTGTATTTTTTTTTTTTTATGTCAACAACACACCACGAGGGCTTACAGCCTAAATACTATCGTACCGTGGGTGTTGACAAGGAGGAAAGAGGCAGCTTGTTAATTCTGGACTTGAAGGTTTGGAGGTTCGGAGGAGAAGGAAAAACATGTGCCGGCAAGGAATTCCACAACTTGGAAGTCCTCGGGACAAAAGAGCGGGCATAACAAGATGTTCTATGTCTGGTGACCTGGACATTAAAAGGGTGCATTCGCTCTGTTCCCCTGGTAGATCTGCTGGGGGCAGCAGGTGGGGGAATTATGGAGGAAAGCTCCTCTGAGCAGTGCCCGTGCAGATATCTATAAAAGAGAGAGAGGTCACCAACAGCACGTCGGTGGGCAAGGGATGGAAGCCTTTGGGTGAGGGTAGGGTCACCGATGAGACGTATAGCTCTCTTTTGAATGGAGTCCAGGATAGCGAGTGTAGAAGCGGCTGCTGCACCCCAGATGTGGGAGCAGTATTCGAGGTTTGGCCTTATTTGTGAAGTGTATAAGGTATAGAGATTAGTTGGTGAAAAGTATTTGCGAGCCCGGAAGAGGAAACCCAATTTCTTAGCAGCCGCTTCTGCAGTTGATGTAACATGTTGGTGGCAATTAAGATTTCGATCCACAGAAATGCCAACAAGAGAAAAGGACTCATTACTTGAATAACTTGGTTGTTCATTGTGATGGGTCTAGGGCTGCTGTATCTCTTGTGAGAAAGAAAGCAAGACTTAGTTTTGGTGGGGTTGAATTGTACAAGATTTCTACTTCCCCAGTCTAATATTTTTTGGAGGTCTACGGAGACAGAACCCTCCATGAGTCTGCGATCCTCATCTAATTGGGCTAAAGAGACAGGTTTAGAATATTGTATGTTTGAGTGGAGGGTGCTGTCGTCCGCGTAACTGTGAACTGGGTTGGATGTGCTAGAGAGGAGGTCATTGATATGGAGAAGAAACAAAGTAATGGGACAGGTTTGGGCTTATGATGATGCGGAACCGCATCAGGCTTTAGATGTAAGCTTATCTTTGCATACTTAAAACACCCTAATTTTCCATCAAAAACTTCTGGAAACTGCTTGATCAATGTCTCTTTTAACTCGCTTATACAGGTCGAGTTTATAGAAGGGACTAGTGTCAAATTAAATTTACAAATAAAATCACGGCCTAGCAAACCAGTGGTTGCATTTTTAACTACGAAAAATTTCATTACTACACTCTTATTTAAATATTCTACCCTGAGATTGACAAAACCTTCAGGTAAAATCATCTCACCAGTGTAACCTTTAAAAGTTAGGGTTGTATTGTGGAGCGGAATATGATTGAAATTTTTCTTAAAACAGTCATATTTTAAAGTTGATACTGCAGAACCCGAGTCTAGCTCCAAAGAAAATGTCTTATTATTTAACTTAACTGCAATTAGCATAGGGCCTGAAATTGAACTGAACATATCTAAATTATAAATTGAAAGTTCATTTTCTGAGACCTGTTCATAATCAACATTATTAACGGTCACCTTATTAGAGTTTTTACATACACTTACCAGATGTCCTATCTTACCGCACTTCACACAACGGTAATTGGCGTACTTACACTCGCCAAAGTGTTTTTTCCCACAAGTTGAACACTTCATTTTCCTGTGATCCTGCTGTTGTCGCTCTCGTCCGCCATTGTTGTTGTCAAATCTTTGGTTCGTTTGAAGTTGACGTTTGGAGGCGCCGCTACAGTCATGCGTTGAATTGTAGTTCGAACTTGATGGCGCTGACTCTTGTTTCCGATTTCCGTAATAATGGATTCCATTGTTGGCGTTGACCGAATTTGAATTTTCGGACGAATTTAAGATGGTTGCTTCTCTGGCTACGGCGATTTCTAGAAGTTCTTCCATCTTCCTTGTGTGGGACTCTTCTACAAGACGATCCAATACTGGTCCAGGTAACATGCCACAAATGAATTTGTCACGCAGGGTATCAACTAAGTGGGCAACAACTTGATGCCAAACGCTTAATTCTCGCGTACCACTCACAACAGGATTCGTGACTGACTTGCTGAGCTTTAAAGAACGCTATTCTTTCCCTGAAAACGTTGATTGGCGGGCTGAATTGCTTTTTTAGGATTGCACATAGTTCATCGTATGTTTTATCCTGTGGCAAGGTAGGGAAACATAAATCTCGTAGCACTTTATATGTCTGTGTACCTATAAGGCTAATTAACATGGCTACTTTGAGATCGCTGTCGACCTTGTTTGCCTTACAATATTGGGATAGTTTTTCTTCGTACACGCTGAAGTCTTCTCCGTTATTGTATTCCGACATACTTCCGATCGCCGCCATTATTAAATGTTGTATTTGCGTATTAACAGATGCACGTGGTTTCGATTCAAATATCCGCGGAACACTAAAATTTTATTGCTGTTCGACACAAAACTTATTTGTTTTAAGCGCGTCCAACACAAATTTTTCTTCGTGTAGACTAAAAGGAGGGAAAGTTACAATTTTTACACACGCGACTAGGCTCTCACCATGCGGTTTCCGTTTATTATTTTTGATTTTACGGTACCGTTTCACTTGCACATTAGTTATCCTCGTCGCCAATGATAAGTCTGTAAGTGAGTTTGTGCAAGGATTAATAACACTGGTTTAATAACTAACTATTTATTAACACAGAATAACAACTTAATAATAATGACGATGTTGACTTACCGTCAGCTAGGTAGCAAGTGGCGATGGTCGAGCTGTGACAATGCGTCGACGCTGTACTGGAGGGCGCATGCTCGTACATATGACAACTGACATTCACATACATGTCACAACGCATCCTCCTGCAATATGTTCAGGTCCACATTTTCTGCACTTTATAGTGATACTTCTCACAGCATTAACTTATTCAATGGGAATAAAAAGCCTGAGATATTGCTTAGACAATTCTATAAATTTGCAGTATTATTTCACTTTTGATAGTGTAATATCAGTTTCCCTAATAATCCTTTGTTGTACTTGCTTGTCGTAAAGACCCAGAATTAATTTATATTTGATCGCTCAATCTGCATGTGGATTAATAAAATTATAGAGATATATCCATAACTAACAGGTTGCTTCTTAAGTTGCGTTACAAAAGAGTAAATGGTCTCGTTTTCTTTTTGATAGAAGTTATACAATTTTAACGTGCCATAGTAATATTTGTCTTTGGCTTCATCAAAACAACCGAGAACATCTTCCAGCTTATTTGTCTTATCTGCTAGAAAAGTATTAAAGATATCTAATCCCGCTTCACTTATAATATGTAAAAGTAGGGCTATTTTCATATCATCATTTGAATTGTGTTTTCCCGAAGGTTTTAGAAATACATTAAACTTTTATTTTCATTTAGACCCAAGTTTCAGTCCATCCACATCAAACGGTGGTGGTGCTTTATATTGCATGACTTACTATTGAACAACACAATGCTTTAATTATATATTATAGAATGTATGTGTAACTAACTCGTAAGATAATCCAATCTGAAGTAAAATTGGCGAAACCTTTGTCGGTGTCAACTACGAGAGATGCTTTAAAACATGTTTCTTTACTGCGTGCGTTTTAGCTTTTGATAACCTGTGCTTGAACCTATGTTTTAGTTGCTTCTGCACTCAGTATCTATGTTTGCAATTACACACTATTCTCCGTGTTCACGTCACCTTATTATTTTTAATTAATTCTATTACAATATAACCCTATACAACATTGACCTCACAACATTCATGTTGACATTAATTTACATTTACGTCTATCGGCCGGTCCGATAATCGGACTATCGGCTATCGGCCATCTTCCGTTCAGCATGGACATGCGCTCTATGCCTAAAGAAGGGAGGTGCATAAATATGCAATTTTCGGAAGTGTTTAACATAGAACAGGTAACAGAGTCTAACATGCAAAATAGTTACTATTATAATTCTCACCACTATATCGTAATCACCATATATCTCTTTCATTAAATTTTAAAGTTATATAATATAAGGGCATCTCAAGCACAGTCTGAGTGAATATTCTGAATAATGATCTATTCAAATATTCTCAGTATATAGTAGAAGAAATTTCTTAAAATGTGATTGAATGAATGTACTCAGAATATTCAAGATGCAGTTTGAAATTCCATTAATGTTATTAGAACATTTCCAAACAAATATTCTGAAAAAAGAATGTTGCCACATTGTGAGAACATTCTGAGAATATTGTGCTCTATAGTATGTGTACGACTCTGTGCAACTGATTTTCACAAAATCAAAATACGTGGAATTAATATTTCAGTTTAACTTACCTCAAAAAATAACTCGTATACAGTCCGTGCCATATCTGTTGAGATAGAATTCTCAGAAAATAATAAGCCAATAAACAATTTTAAAGTTTTTTATTTACTTATTCTATTTCACGAACATTGCTTTGACTAATATGGAAAAATTGCTGCTTGAAATGTATTTTAGTTTTATATTTTGCGCTTTTGGTAGGTTTAGATATTACTTTATTCTGCTCTTAGATCTACAATATTTAGTGTACAAACAATATAATCACAGCAATGTAGGTATATGCTATTATACGTTTTAGGTATTTGTTATTAACATTCATATTCATGCTATGTGTGACTATGATCACGCTATTTAGTCACTGATATTAAAAAGTCCGAGTCACGACTGATATCGAAAAATAACGGTATTGCCTATCACTATTGTAATTTTACTAACCACAATGAACCTTTATTGGTAGTTATTCCGAAGGGTACTGGGTTCGATTCCCAGGGTTTCCCTTTCACTGTTTCAACACATACCTACTGTAAAATTAACATCAAACGAGGTTGTGGCATTGTATTTGAGCAAGTTGAATGTCTGCACGTTCGCCTTTCGGATGAGGCGTAAAGCCGTATGTTCCGCGTCGATGCGATGTTACCCTCCTTACAGAAAGGCAGGGGTTCGGCTAAATTTCCAGGATAGTAAGGTGAAACTGCCCCCTGCCGTCGATGATTGGCAGTAGTCGCGGAAATAAACCGACCTTAAAGATACAAAAAAACACATATACATTGGTAGTTGGGTATTTAATGTATCCGTGGATATTTCAAGAAAATATGTCGATTTTTTTTGTAGATTTATGTAAAATAAAAACTATGCTATAAAATTTGCTTGTATTTCTAAGCATTGACTAAATGTCATTGTTAAAGGTTGTTTAATGACCGACCATTGACTAACCCAAACTACAAATTACTTATGGTTTCAGTACCAAGGTTGAAAATTGACTGCATGGGCACGACGGTAAATGATCTGTTGTCTGCACGTGTTAGAGTATCTTTTTATTGTTTGTGGTATAAATTTGTATCTCATATGTAAATAAAAAGAGTGTCCCAATATCTCTGTATTAATAAAGGCTTAAAGTGAGATGATCATCGAGACATTAAAATTATTCGTATTATATGACATTTTTTTACTATTTCTATTAATTAGTCTATGTAATTTACACAAAACTCTATTAACAATTTGACAGTTTTTTCAAACAGGTTATGAATATTTCCTAGCCCTGAGATCTGTGACTGTAAATTAACTCCTGCCTCCTAGAACTTTCTGGCTATCTATATTTTCCCGAAGGCAGTAAATGAGGAGTCCCGCTCAAAATTGAATTTTAAAAACTACGTCAGCTAATGCTGTAGAAACAGGAAATAACATTTTCTAAAGAAATGTTTCTTGCTAAGCACTCGTTGACAGTGAAATCTACCGCCGAATGTTCGGGGCGAAATTTTCACACCACGGTGTTTTAAAAAACCAGGTTATCTGATACTGTAGGAACAGGAGATAACATTTTCAAGGGAAATTTTTCTTGCTATGCATTCGTTGGCGGTGAAATATGCCGCCGAAAGTTGGGGGCGGAAATTACCACACTATTGGCAAGAAATCTGCCTCCGATGGTTGGGGACAAAAATTTCCAGGCTGTGGTGAACAAAAATTCGCCCCCAATTTTCAGCAGCAGATTTCACCGCCAACGAGTGCATAGCAAGAAAAATGTGTCACCAAAATGTTATATTATGTTACTACGGGATCAGATGACATGGTTTTTAAAAACACTGTGGTGTGAAAAGTTCCGCCCTTAACTTTCGGCGGCAGATTTCACGGCCAACGATTGCATAGCAAGAAAAATGTTGTAGGAAAATGTTATTTGCTGTTTCTAGAGTATCAGATGACGTGATTTTCAAAAACACTTGTAGTGTGAAAATTTTCGCCCCCAACCTTCGGCGGCAGATTTCACCTCCAACGAGTGAATAGCAAGAAAAATTTATTTAGAAAATCTTGTCTCCTGCTTCTACAGTATCAGATTGCCTAGTTTTTAAAAACACTGTAGTGTGACAATTTCCGCCTCGAACTTTTTGCGGCAGATTTTACACCCAACAAGTGCATAGCAAGAAAAATTACTTCGAAAGGTGTTATGTTCTACTTCAACAACAGTATTGGACGAGTTGGTTTTTACAGATAATGTAACGTGAAAAATCCCCCATCCCCCAGCAATTGGCGGCTGACTTCACAAACGACAAGAATTTTTTTCTAGACATCTCCTATTGCAGCAGTATCGGGCGAGTTCATTTTCAAAAACACTCTGCTCTGTGTAAATTGTTGCCCCTGACGTCTTGTGTCTGGCGCCACCTTTCACCGCCCATAGTTTGATAAAAAAATGTTTCGCAATGATATAACAAGCCTAGAAATGTACAATCTTTTAGAAGAATTTAATTTTACGCTTTTACCATCATAGTATCAGGCCCTATGTACATTAATTAAACAAAACACATGTA
The DNA here is from genome assembly GCA_964006375.1 of Tillus elongatus. Classification (NCBI taxonomy): domain Eukaryota; kingdom Metazoa; phylum Arthropoda; class Insecta; order Coleoptera; family Cleridae; genus Tillus; species Tillus elongatus. Next base: position 187,998,790 of record OZ023262.1, on the reverse strand, counting down.
AACATCATTGTTACCTATGTCTTATAGCATTTAATATCGCATTGCCTATTTACCCCAAAAATAGTCCCTTACATTGCTGTTAATAAGTATAATTAAATATACTATTCAAATGTCCTCTCGACTCGCCCTTATAATACCAAGCCGCGTGCCATCTAGTGTTATGTAAGTCTATGATGCGATCGGAAATAGTCGGATTTTTTCCGGCTGGGATTTATCCGGACCTGTGATGATCACCGATCAGCACACTTTGAGAAATCGAATTCACCACAACGCATCTTTTAAAGACCTAATTATCGTTTCACTAACAAAATTAGTGTCATCAGAGGATAGAAAATGCTAAACTACTTAACTACTACAAATAATTGTATTTATATTACGTGTTAGGTAAAAGACCGATTCCTTAGAGATGAGAGAATTGAGGCAGCTTTCTGCGTTTATATTTCAATTATCGGAAGTCGCTTTAAAATACCGTTATAACTGTTCCTAACCGAGTCTTGGAATACGTTTTATATCAAAGAGGCATTGCGAACACCGAACTATTTATCAGTGGCGGTGCTTGGTTCGGGAAAATTTTGCTGTTTGTGGCTTTAGAGCTATAAATACTCTCATAGGCGTCTAATTGCATCGGTTGTCTAACATTTTTGATATGCTTCAGGTTTTCTTCATCTATGTAGTGATTACTATCCCAAATATGTTGAACCACGCATGACTTGTCTATACTACCGTATCTCAGTTGTCCCAAATGTTCCTTAAATCTGCTTTCAATGGTTCTTTTTATTTGCCCAACCTATTTAAGATTACATAGATACCTGACATTTCAGTGACTTTATCCTTGTCTTTTGTGTAACCTAACACATTTTTTAAATTATTTTTTTGTCGAAAAAGTTTGCTGCCAAATCAGCTTTCTTAAAAATGCTGGGGGTCTCGAGAGCAGCAGAGAGTGTTATCAGAAACTCAAAGGGACTGGTGAACGTACACCTTACACAGCTATTGAACTGTTGGCGTCTGGTGAAATCGGCCAATATGTTTCAAAGTTCTGTGCTACAGGTTAACTTTTTGTGCAAATTACACTTATATCAAACTTTCCGTTATCAGTTTTTAGTAAATTTTCGCAGAATTTTTTTACAATTTAGAGAGGTCATTTTGAAGTTTTTAAAATTGTTACTTATTCTCATAAAAGACTGAATTATTTCTATTTCCTCAACCTTAGTAAATATATATAAAATTGAATTTGAAACATAAATTAAAAAATTGTATATAAAATAACTGACAGTTAAGTAAATACATAAACACTACTGTAAGTAACTACAGAGTTAGCCAGTGGCGTAACTATACTCACTAATAATCGTCACGTTGTAATTTAATTTTAATAAATCACTTAACTAGTTAGTGAAATCGGCCAATATGTTTCAAAGTTCTGTGCTACAGGTTAACTTTTTGTGCAAATTACACTTATATCAAACTTTCCGTTATCAGTTTTTAGTAAATTTTCGGAGAATTTTTTTTACAATTTTGGAGAGGTCATTTTGAAGTTTTTAAAATTGTTACTTATTCTCATAAAAGACTGAATTATTTCTATTTCCTCAACCTTAGTAAATATATATAAAATTGAATTTGAAACATAAATTAAAAAATTGTATATAAAATAACTGACAGTTAAGTAAATACATAAACACTACTGTAAGTAACTACAGAGTTAGCCAGTGGCGTAACTATACTCACTAATAATCGTCACGTTGTAATTTAATTTTAATAAATCACTTAACTAGTTACTCAACAGTATTACTAATATTGTGTGCATTTTAGTTAAATAGTTAAATATCTAATAAATCTTATTTTCAAAAGCATAGGTATCATATAATTTTAATGAAATAACAATTTTGTATTAACAATATATTTATTAATACAATTCTTTTCTCCAAGCTTTCTGTTCAGCAAAAGTATCAATAACATCATGAAAGTTTAAAGATTGGGCCATAGAATTTTCAATAGACAGAATAGCCAAGTTACGTAGCCTGTCTTGTCCCATAGAGTTTCTTAAATATGTTTTTATTAATTTTAGTTTCGAAAATGATCTTTCAGCACTAGCTGTAGTCACAGGAGTTGCAACAAACAACATTAATGCAGTACATACTTCAGGAAAGCTGCACGACATAAAATGATTCTTTATTAATAATAAATCAGCAAGTTCTCTAATACATGAAGAATTTTCTATTTCGTCTCTGAAGTTAGACCGAAAAGAGAATTTCCCTGGAAAATGATCAAATATGTCTTTTTTATATATATTTTAACAAATTCTGGAGCTTTTTTTAATAGTACAGTGTCATCTAAATTTTGCAAAGTGGCAGGTTGCAAAACACTGAAATTGAAAACAATTTCATCCATTGGAAGGAAACGGAATTTCAGTTGATTGATGTCTAATACTCGATAAAATATGTTTACTTTGAGCAAACTTTCCGGGTCTTGGAGACGCTCATCTTCGCAAAGTTCGTCTTCCTCTGACGAGTTTTAAAAAATTCAGGGTTGATGGACCATTTCTCTGCTACACTATTTGCTTCCTTTTTTAAATTTTCAAATTCATGTCGATACCTTTCCAATTCTTCGAGACAAATTTTCAAACGTTTTAAGGCATTTAAAAAATCGGTGGCTCTAGACTAAAGTGCTTTAGAGGCTGCACATATTGTTTGTAGTATTCTGCAATGGAAAACCAACAACATAATAAAATTGTGATTCTCGGTCTTCTTGATTGAAATAGCTTCATTTCTTTCATCTGATTTGCAATTTAACAGAATTGTTTTCGTTGGGGCTTTTTGGACTTGAACAATCCGAACTTTTAAAGCAAAAATAGCATCATAATATCCTACCCATCTAGTACGGTTCAATGCTTTTAATGTTATCGAAGTTGAAGACTCCCTTTCTTTATCAGATATAAAATTTGGTAAGATATTCAATCTTTTGATACTATGCCCAAAAAAATTATACATTTGTTGAACTGTTTCAAACAAATGTTGTAAATCAATTCTTGTCTTACTGCATTGTTAAGTACCAGATTTCAGTTATGAGCAGCACAGTAAACATATTCCGCATTTGGCTCAATATCTTTTATGAGTTTTTGAACTCCACCATAAGTGCCTTTCAGTGTGTCATCACCATCATACCCTTGTCCCCGATACTTATTTAGAGGAATATGATAGAGTAAAATGGTGCGGCATTTATTTCATTTATGAGTGCATTTTCTATTTTTAGAACCAGAACAGAAATGAGCTCATTTTTTATTTTTTGACTTAAGTATTTTATCTGGCCCTTTGGTTTATTCTTGTAAAATTGGATCGTACTTTGCTAATAACTCAACAATACTCAAAAAGTTTCCTCGAGAACTTGTATTATTGTTATCTGCCTTTTCTCTGTGCACACGGAAGGCTAACTTACAAGTTGAAAGTGTCAGATTAACATCACGGAGTCTAGAGAGTACTTGGAGCCAAAAAGATTTTTCTTTCTTGATCATGGACTCTTGCTCTTCATCTAGTGTTCCATCTAGCCTCATTGTTGATACATAAGACAAAAATACAGGTAAATTTTCGATGTCTCTTTATCTTTCTATGGCGTCTACAATATGTTTTTAGTCGTCATTGCCTTCCATCCAAACATTTTGTTTCTTTTAGATGCCCGATTGGCGAATAACCAACATGATTCACAACACGCCTTCTGAAGTGTTAAGGAATAGGATATACTTGTACATTCAAGTTCCATGCCAGACTAGGAAACAATATAGTAATGTTTTTTCTAGGAAAGATCTATTGTCACTGTCTTTTAAGAGAGGACCCGTAGGTTTACAATGGCCGTTTTCGATAACGAACCGTTTCAGTAATAATAGATGGTGAAGATGCAATATTGTTCACACTAAAATATGATTCACTTTGTTTTTGCTTGTAGCTTGTTGTGGTTGTTCAGGATCTGGATATACACTGGTGTCGGATGCTGCATCTGCTATACTGTTACTTTTTGTTACGTCCAATTCCTCACTTTCGGAGGACTGTTCACTCGCCTTTTCATCAATAAAGTCATAATTCTTGAAGTACTGACTAATTTTAGGTAACTTTTTATTTTTTCTTGAGGCCCCTTCTTTCTCTTTCGTTCTTCGCTCCCACTCATATCTTTTCTAGAACTAGACATGTTGAATTGTTGATATCCAACTTTCAAAATTAACTTAACTTTGCCTCTACTAGTATATTTGGAGATTGGATAAAACAAAAACTACGAAAAATCAAAGATACAAATGACCAATTGTCATAACAATCAAACAAAGAATGCGTAGTAGAGCCCTCCGTACTTAAAAAAATAGAAATCCTGGATTATCCTAACATCGTGCTTCGCTAGCCCGCCAGCGCCACGAAAAAGGTACTTGCTTCGTTAACAAAATGCGGGAATTCCCAGAGCATTACTAGCTCCTCCGCGCCACCAAAGTACCGCGACAAAAAATGAAACAACCAATGGATGCGTTCTAAACTTGATCGACATCCTATTCTTATGAACACGTTTAAATCTTAATAATTTATTCGAATTGGTATATGGTCTTTAGTTGTGTCTAACTTTAATTGATTTTAAATATGTACTTATGTAAAATTTATAATTTTTACTAAATTTTGTTAAAACCGGGGGTCGGGGGGGCACCGTCGGGTCGTGGGCCCATGGCATTTTGCCAGCCCTGCCACCCTATAGTTACGCCACTGCAGTTAACAAACAGGATATAAGAAATGGGTATACTTGTTAGTTGATATTCACATCACTACACTTCACAATTGATTTTCACAAAAAGAGAATATAATATTATAATTTCTTGAACGCAAATTTTGACATAGAGTTTGTGGTATCAGCTTGTTGATATTTTTAATATAGGTTATACAGTTTTCTGTACTTCCTTTCTGTTACAAAAGGGTTAGAGGAAATACTCAAAAATAATGACTTGAGAGTTGTTTATAAAGTTAATAATTTAAAGAGCCTTTGGGTCCTGGATCAAAGGGTACTGTTACATCCTTCTCTATGAGGGTCAAGTTTATGCACTCGTAGAGCATATTACATTTCAATGTATTACCTCTATGGTCACAGGCAACTTGTAGAGTGTGTTAATATTAGCAGACGCTCTGGAATTATATTTCTAGAAGGAACCAGAAATGACAGGTCTAGATTCTGTATCGACGCCATCTAGGTGCTGAACCAAGTAGTACATTGTGCCCAGTATTAGGAAAGAAAATGGGCCAGGGCGGACAATTTACAAAAATTTTTAGTTGGTTGTACACAGTCTATTTATAACATTTTGTGTTAATTGGAGCTGTCGTGACAACATACCTCCTAGCTCCGCACCGAGATGGCGACCCTGTCGTACATATTACAATGTTCTAGGAAGCTGGCTGCCTTAGCCGTATTACTTTATAGATATATTCTCGCTGTAATCCGTATAGCATACTGATGAGCTCTAATTAGAGCGAAACCGGTCTGCGTTTCTAATTATGGTGAGAATATATCTAGCCTCACATACATTGTCATGGTATTAGGGAAGAAAATGGGTCAGATCTCACAATTCACAAAAATTGTTGGTTGATTGTACACAGTCTCTATTTATAAAATTCTGTGTTAATTGGAGCTGTCGTGGCAACATACTACCTAGTTCCACACCGAGATGGCGACCCTGTCGTACATCTCACAATGTTCTAGGAGGCTGGCTGCTTAGCCGTATTACTTTATAGGTGTGTTCTCGCTGTAATTTGTATAGCGCAATGACGGGATCTAGTTAGAGCCAAACCGGTCAGCGTTTCTAATTTTGGTGAGTATACATATAGGCTTACATACATTGTCCTAGTATTAGCGAAGGAAATGGGCCAGGGTTGACAATTTACAAAAATTGTTGGTTGGTTGTACACAGCCTCTATTTATAACATTTTGTGTTAATTGCAGCTGCCGTGACAACATATTACCCGGCTCCGCACCAAGATGGCGACCATGTCGTACATGTCACAATGTTGAAGATATTTGCTAAATTACGGTTGCAATTTACTGTTATTTGTTGTCCATTTTCTTAAATTCATATTCGTCGTCGCTAATATATCAACAGCTTCTTTACAGTTTTATAGTATTAATTTTTACAATGTTTTTAATTGTTTTTTACAACGTTAGAATGTTTTCTTAGAACTGCTGCTTGTTAAAACGGATGTACTCCAAATGTAACATGGTTCATTTTACATAACAAACTATGTAAGCACACTTGGATAAACCCAATCACCACAACACATATTTTAAAGACATAACGATCGTTTCGCTAACAACGTTAGCTTCATCAGTGGATGAAAAAATTCTAAACTAATTTTCTGCTACAACCTATATTTATATACATTGTTAGGTAGACGAACGAAACCGAAGGTAAGATTTTAGTCGAAGCGCATCTTTCGACTAAAATTTTACCTTCGGTGTCGTTCGTCTACCTAAGAATTTATATAAATATAGGTTGTAGCAGAAACTTATTTTAGTATTTTTTTATCCTCTGATGAAGCTAAAGTTCTTAGCGAAACGATCGTTAGGTCTTTAGAAGATGTGTTGTGGTGATTGGGTTTCTCCAAGTGTGCTTATAAGTGCTCATCACAGGTTCCAACCTTCGCTTAGTAGTAATAAGGAACTCTGATTAGCTTTCTCCTTTTCAGCTAAAGCGATCTGTAAGAAAGCCTTTCTTCGTTATCTGCTATAGGTAATTGCACTGGCAAATAGTTCAATAACATCAGAATTAGGTCAAAAACCATATTTTCACCAGGGTTTAATGCATGGTGCAATGACACGTGACCCTCGTAAGCCAAACACCGGCACTACCATCAAATAACACAGGTTGTTGTTTTTGTTGTTTTTTTTTGTTCTTTCCATAAACGGCTGGAAGATAAAAAAAATCTGGAAGGTCGTTTTTAATATTGTTTACATTTTTTCCATAATTGTTTTCTTTATATTCAGGAATGACTTCATCATATTTAAGGAGTTTTTCAGTTGCTTGTAATAATTTCTTTGTTAATGTCTGAACTCTATAGTGTCATTAGTATAGTTAGAGAGACATATTCTTAAGTTATTGTCTAATGTTTAAACTGCATCATATCTCTCAGAGTTAAATACAATATTGATTTTTATAAACTGGTTTTCTTTGTTCACAAAAATTACCTGCTTCTGTTTGTTTCGTACTTATAAGTCCCAGTTCCCAGAAATTACTCTACTTCTGGTGTTGTAACACTGTTGCCAGATTTGCGTGACATGTAAAGTCCAACAAACCAGTGTATGAACGCGTTAAGGAATCAAAATACGTAAATTATCTCTGGATACAATTCGCCAGTAATTATGTGATCTAAGATTGATTCCTGATATAGGCTGTATTCCACAGACTCATACATTATTTTTTTTAAATTTCAACAACACACCACGAGGGCTTACAGCCTAAATACTATCGTACCGTGGGTGTTGACAAGGAGGAAAGAGGCAGCTTGTTAATTCTGGACTTGAAGGTTTGGAGGTTTGGAGGAGAAGGAAAAACATGTGCCGGCAAGGAATTCCACAATTTGGAAGTCCTCGGGACAAAAGAGCGGGCATAACAAGATGTTCTATGCCTGGTGACCTGGACAGTAAAAGGGTGCATTCGCTCTGTTCCCCTGGTAGATCTGTTGGGGGCAGCAGGTGGTGGGGGAACTATGGAGGAAAGCTCCTCTGAGCAGTGCCCGTGCAGATATCTATAAAAGAGAGAGAGAGAGGTCACCAACGGCGCGTCGGTGGGCAAGGGATGGCAGCCTTTGGGTGAGGGTAGGGTCACCGATTAGACGTATAGCTCCATTTTGAATGGAGTCCAGGATAGCGAGTGTAGAAGCGGCAGCGGCACCCCAGATGTGGGAGCAGTATTCGAGGTTTGGCCTTATTTGTGAAGTATATAAGGTATAAAGATTAGCTGGTGAAAAGTATTTGCGAGCCCGGAAGAGGAAACCTTATTTCTTAGCAGCCGCTTCTGCAATTGATGTGACATGTTGGTGCCAATTAAGATTTCGATCCACAGAAATGCCAACAAGAGAAAAGGACCCATTACTTTGAATAACTTGGTTGTTCATTGTGATGGGTCTAAAGCTGGTGTATCTCTTGTGAGAAAGAAAGCAAGACTTAGTTTTGGTGGGGTTGAATTGTACAAGATATCTACTTCTCCAGTCTAATATTTTTTGGAGATCCACAGAGATAGAACCCTCCATGAGTCTGCGATCCTCATCCAATTGGGCTAAAGAGACAGGCTTAGAATATTGTATATTTGAATGGAGGGTGCTGTGTGTTGTAATTGAGGCCCTTTACAGGTAGTTCTTGATCCGAGGGCACACGCACATTATCGAGACATCTTTCTGCTATTTCCACAGCTTGAATTTCTATCATCTCATTGCTGTATTGACTTCCTAATTTAATTAAAAATTTATTACACATTTTGGACAGGGAACATTTAGAAGATCCAAAAGTAACAACAATTGATATTATGTGTCCCGATTACATCAAGATTTAGCTTTTTAACGGACTTCAAAATATTTTTTATGTATGTGTTCACCGATATTTTTGTTAATTGGGGACCAATTAAAACAAATCTGTTTTTGTTTGAAAGGGTATAAGTACCCCTGAGGTGGGCCAAATCAGGATCTGTGATGGGATCTAAAGGAAATCGAGGAAAATCCTCAAAAATCATTTTTTATGTATGTTTACCAATATCTTCGTCAATTGTGGACCATTTAAAAAAACGTTTGAAAGGGTATACTGCTGAGGTGATCCCATTTTCACAAAGTCAGGATCTGATGATGGGATCTCGGGGAAATCGAGGGAAATTCTCAAAAAATATTTTTTTATGTATGTTCACCAATATTTTCGTCAATTGTGGACCAATTTAAAATATTTTTTTGTTTGTTTGAAGGGAATCTCATGACGGGAAATCGAGGAAAATCCTCAAAAAAATTATGTATGTTCACCAATATTTTTGTCAATTGTTGACCAATTTGAAGAAATTTTTGTTTGTTTGAATGGGTATACTTTTAAGGTGCTTCCAATTGCACCAAGTCAGGATCTGATGATGAGATCTTAGGAAAAGCGAAGAAAATCCCCAAAAAATATGTTTTATGTATGGCCACCGATTATATTATAGCAGTTTTCTAACACAGTACTAACTGCGTAGGTAAATCTGTAAATACGAGAACAGAAAAATAAACAAACTAAAAAAGATAAACTGACTTCAAAATTGGTACTAGAAAGCGAATAATAGCTAGATTAGAGTTTTAATTCAAAAGGTAAAAAATAGTTTAAATGAAATATAATTATATGTGCTACCTACTTATCTGTTTGAAGCCGGTAGCAAGACCGAAATACAATAATACTTAAAGCTATAAACAGCTTAATTAATAACGGATTATTATTCTAACGAAATTCCTAAATCTGTTGTTAATGATCAAAAACTAACCCACGCTCACGCACTCGGTCGCGTGCGTGGAGAACCTTGCGATGTGGCGGGAGTGGACCTACCCTATCTAGCTACTTCCTAATTGGCTCGGCACCGACTTCAAAGAGATAAGTAGGTAGCGCATCTAATGTTTCATTTAAATTAATCTTAATCTTTTGAAATAAACCTGTAATCCAGTTATTTTTCGCTTTCTAGTGCCTATTTTGATGTCGGATTTTTTTTAAAGTTTGCCTATTAGATATATTTTCTTTTAGAGTAACACTTCCACCATCCATGACTAGTCTGATAAGCCACGGTCGCTCTCAGATGCAACGAATGTACAGGCGGTCTGTAAGAAAACCTGCCGTACAGGACACCCACAGGCTGTCCAGTAATGCAAACTGCTTTGACAACTGGTTGTTTTTCCTAAGCTAGTTAGTTATCTATATCCTGAGTCACACATGAAAATATCGTGTCTTTCCTTGCAGATCTGGCATTTAACATTTTTTATTCGACAGTTATGATTGCTTTTTGTACATCTGAAACACCTTTAGAGTAAAATTTGATCAGGAAAAATTAATGAATATGTATAGAAAAGACCGATATATCAAAACACAATCTTATCAACCAAATGAGTTCAGTAATTTAATATTTTGTTTTTAATTTTTTTTTTAAATATTTTACTGTAAATACGTGGTGAAAATTTAGATATATTTTTTATTTTTATTAAAAAGTTTGTAACATACTTTGAATAAATGGTGTATAGTGGAAAAATATGTGAAATGAAACTTCAAAGTGAGAGATTTAATTACGTTCCTATTTCTGATAGCTTGTGACATGAATATATGGGTATTTTCCGCTTATATTTTCCTTATTTTCACTGGCTTAGTGTTCCAAGAAAAGTTTAAAAAAAAAAAAACTTTTATATTTTCTTTTTTCCTTTTTTTCAATGTCAATTACATATTAGGTCAGTTTTCGGATATATTTTTTGTTTCCGTAAAACTAATTATGTACATTCTTTGTGTGTGAAATATTGGTAATAAATAGTAAGTGTTTTATGAATTATTGAGAAAAATAAATAAATTTGTGAACAAAATTCTTTAGCTAATTGTATTTGCGCAAGTTGAATGTCTGCACGTTCCACCCTTCGGAGGGGGAGTAAAGCCGTCGGTCCCGTGTCCATGAGATGTTGGGCACGGTAAAGATCCCTACCCTTCTTACAGAAAGGCAATGGTTCGGCAAAATTTCCAGAATAGTCAGGTGAATCTGCTCCCTGGTGTTGGTGATTGGCCATAGTCGCGGAAATAGCCCGACGTTAAAGAAACAAAACACACACACACACACACGCACACACTTTAGCAAATTTTGGAAAAAATATAATTTTGGTGTAACAGACCTACTAAAGAAAATTTTTGAAAAAAAAGCGAATTTTTGTGAAAGAGGTTATATGCGAATTTTCAGGTGAATGTTTTTTAAAATTTTTGCAAACAAGCTTTTTGTAGATATTTATATCTTGGCAAGTATGTAAATAACTGAAAAAGGTTCGTTTTTCAGGAAAATCGGACCTGTTTTTCGATAACATTTAACGTTTTTCTTTACTACCACTCGTTCAAACTTTCGTGAAAAGTTAAAAAAAAAACTTTCTACATTTTCCTTTTTTTCCAATTTTTAAGATTAGGTACATCGAATTTTATGTACTTTTTCAGCAAATTTTTATGCAAAATATATTTGGTTATATTATTTTAGTGTTTCCGTGAAAATTTTGAAATCAAAGTATATCGTTGGTGGTCTCCTTGCAAAATATACACACTTTATATTGGACACCGTTTTGCCAAATCCATATTAATCATATGTGTGTTTTAGCGAATGCTTTTAATTAGGTTTGTTCAACAGGGAAAAATGCTATACTTAGATAAGAAAACGGCTATATAATAAATGTAAAAAATTCTTTGCCCTAACAAAAACAATTTGTCAAAGTAAAAATAAAATGTCAAGTGTACCTGGAAACGTCAGTGTTAAATACGTGGTATATAGATTTCCTCGCTTAAGAATACTACATTATTTGATTTATTTCACTCTGCAACACTGCTTTAATCTTAAAGTGTGGAGGGGGAAGAAATCAGGGGTATGTGGACTCAAAGGGAACGGTAAACATATAAGGCACTTTGAGCCCGGACCCAAACTGACCGCTGTGGACCCAAACTGAACGTTAAATATAAGTTTTTGGACTCAAAGTGAACGGTACACCTATATATATATATATATATATATATATATATATATATATATATATATATATATATATATATATATATATATATATATTGCTACGACCGTTCGCTACTAAGTACCACAGAGGTGGAACACACCACAAGTCCCTCTATAACCAGCAAAGGCCTAAGCAGAGCTCAAGCATTTAGACATCTCAGAGGGGTTCGGGTGTTATATAAACACTCTGAGTTTATCAAAGTCTGATGCCCAGTTTCATAAAGCTCGATTAAATATATAACGGCTGGTTAGTTAATCAGGGCTTCAGACGACCAATCGCAGCTTCGAAATATTTAGTTTAATCAGGCTTTGTGAAACTGGGCATGAGAGACTTAACTTACTAGGCGCCAGCCACTTTCCGCAACCCGTGGCCAGGTTCAAGGTGTCATTTGTACCTTCGCGGAGAACTATGATGACTTGGTGACTTAGAATCCAGATCAATTATACTTCTCTAATCCGCGAAACGCGAGCTGGAACGACTCAAGCACAAGCAATGATATGTTCAGCAAATAGTACCACCAGAAACAATATTAACCCATATATTCACAATATCAATACAGCGGTGGCATGGAATTATGCTACGATAACAGTAGGCTGTATGGGAATAGGTACCGGCATAAATACAATAAGGTCCGTCTATTATATGGGTAACTACTGACAGATAATATCGACAGCTACTAATTGTCATCAGTTGTTTAAATCTCTGGCGAATGAGCTCACACACCCTTCACAAATTAATATAACCTAAAAAGGTTAAAATTATCTGCGTGATGGGACTGAACAGTAAATTATTGTTCTAAAGTTAGTGTTACTTATGTAACAAGTCAGTTATCCCTTCAGAATAAAACTGCAGGAAGCGTGAAGCACTTCTCATTAGGTAAACAATAATGCACTTCACTGGTGGGGTGGAACTGACTTAACTAAACACTTAGGGGTGATGCCCCCTCGTGTAGTTTATGACGTGATGAACAGCCATCTCAATAAACGACCCTATAGGTCGGGGATCATAAATAATAACAAATAATCAGTAACTGACGCTATAGATCAGTAATCATCAATAACATTAACAAGCATAAGGTAAACTACCCTGAAGGTCAGTAATCAGGACTGATAACAACAAATAATATCGTGAACGACCCTATAGGTCAGTGATCATAAATAATAATAAAAATTAATAAAGTTGAGTGACTGGCCACAATGTATTCCTCAATAAATTTATGGTACGGTGGCGACCACTGGGTTCACCGACGGTATCGGCAGGTAATGACGTTAACAGGCGCTAACTGTCACACAAGTTCAAATGATATTGAAGATGAGCGCAGGCACAAAAAAGGATATCTGCACGGGCAATGGCACATTACTTAAAACACACAATTATACTGAAATGCCACGATGAAGTGGTTGTTGTGTTAGTACTTATATGTGGCGACTGGGCAGCTACACCGTCGCAACTACGGCCTACAGTGGAACCAGATCCCATCAACCTGCAACTAACAGCGACCCTTCGACAGCAGCGACTAGCGACCCATCTACGCTCACAATTCTCTTGCTACACTGGAATGGCAGTGACCCTAAAACATAATCGCACTAGTCTGGACAGAAGCTCCAGCTTGTCCTAAACAACGACGTTTCTCATCAACTTAACCTACTCTACACAAATGGACATGGCTACAATAGCACTCTTGCCCCTATGGTAGCTGAGACCAGAAGAGCGAACTCGACGGGGAAGGCTCCCGTCGTGACTCAATGTACATGCGCTCAGTCATGCCAACTTATAGAACACGGATCGTCTCTGCGCTATGTAACTAGCCATTCATCAGACATAGAATGACAGCAGATGACCCCCAGTTCCGCTGTATTTTAATCGTAGACTTAATAGAATTAAACGAGCAGGGATACTGAAGGTATCACCCGCTCGATGATCATTATAGATAAACACAGACACGGTCTGTGACCACATCAAATATAAGCAAAACTTAAAAAAATGATGAGAGATAAACAATAAAAACAAATTACGACATCTGGGTGGTAACTATGTATATATATATATATATATATATATATATATATATATATATATATATATATATATATATTGTCCCCTTAGAGCAGAACTCTTCTATGTCCACAATGTTCAACTTTTGTTGTTTATTGTTTGCAAAAACTGGATGGGTTAACTAAAACAAAACCATCCAAGCAATTAATAAGGGAAAATACTTGCCATATTTATAATTTGACAGGTACGTTCCCTTTGTAAATAATTAGTGTTTTTCTGAAAAACTTTTGTATCTTTAATGAAATTTGTAACATATTTTTTTTAATGCACTTGCAGTATTCAGATATTATATCTAGGACCAAATTTTAATTCTTTAGCTCCATGTAAATTTTTTTTTTCAAATAATCGCTAACTGGGACCCTAAAACCGATCTCCAAGGTCTATTGAAATTAAAAGAATTAGTTTTAATAATATGCCTTACTAAAAGTGTACAATTCTTGTGAACATTCATTACTATAACGCGCTTGCTGCGTCCCGAAATTTTTGATTTGTATAACTTCCGTTATTTAGATTTTTATCTACGATTTATTTATATAGCATAGCAGTACAGACAACGTCATCTGTCTTTGTCCAACGTTGTAGATATTGCAATACAGAATCTGAAGTGATGTCGAGGATTATTGTATTATTACTTTCGAATAACTTTATTTTCCTTTGATCAAACGTCTTGAAAATTGGTACATAACCACGCTTGTATCTGCTCTTTTAAGTTGTGAATACTCGTTTCAATCACTTAGACAATTTGACAGACATTACGTTTTAAAAATATTTTTTTAATTTTTGCAAAGAAAAATTGGCCGTTAAGATTTCATGAACGAACTCATGCAAGCCATTAGCAAAATAACGGTAATTCCCAAGTAAAGTATTTTTTGAGTTATCGGTTGGATACATACTTATATATATATATATATATATATATATATATATATATATATATATATATATATATATATATATATATATATATAGTCCCCTTAGAACAGAACTCTTCTATGTCCACAATGTTCAACTTTTGTTGTTTATTGTTTGCAAAAACTGGATGGGTTAACTAAAACAAAACCATCCAAGCAATTAATAAGGGAAAATACTTGCCATATTTATAATTTGACAGGTACGTTCCCTTTGTAAATAATTAGTGTATATATATATACATATATACAAATATTTTAACTGAACATGAAAATGGGTTCCAGAGGACCTAGTTCACGCTCATTTGAAGAAATTTTCAGAAAGTCTCACCAGCGAGGACAATCAAAGAGTCATAAAATAGCCAAGGGAAGTTATTACTTACTATTTAAATGATTTAAAATGGAAAGCTATCTACTTATTATGAATAAAACATAGAAAGAGTTAGAACTTAATGAAGAAAAAGTAAAAAAAGTAGTAAAACTAAAATCAGAGTACCTTAAAATATGCCTCATATTCCATTATACCCAAATAAAGACAAAGCGGCACAATAATACAATTTGTTATTGAGGAGACCGCGACTTTTGATGTTTAAAAATATTTCTTCACGTGAGCGCTAACTAGGCCCCTTATAATCCTCATCCGGGTTTAGTTTAAATTACCTATAAACAGGGTGACGCATTTCTACGGAAAAGCTCAATATAATTGATATTATACAAGATACGAGAAAAAGTTGTATACTTTAGTTATAGGGTGTCCTGAGCTGCATCTTATAAAATTATTTTGACAATCACAGGCGGGCTCATGAGTCGCTGGCAGAACCTACATGTTTTTTTTTGAACATCCTTATATTATTGCATTTTTGCATTTTTTTATTGAAATATGATTAATGTTTGTAATAAAAAAATCGAGTGCGTTTTGGGAGCGAGGTTTTATTAAATTCTGATTGAAATTCAAATTTCAATAACTCAGTTTGCTTTTAACCCAAGGTCTGTTGGCTGGGAAACAAGTTTTCTCGGAAAATGTTTAAGTTTATTTTCGCAAAATGTTTGTACATTTTCAAACAATAAGTTATTTTAATAACATATGGTACATCGTTTCTTCTATATAGGTGATACCGGTAACCAGATTGTTGCCTGCTTGCATTAGAGAGACATATTTGCTGTTAAAAACATTTTAATGAAAATTCACTTCCATAACGCACTTTCTGCCTCCAGACTTTTCTTTATAGAAGCAGGCATCAAATCTGGTAACCAGTATAACCTATATAGTAGAAATAATGTACCATATTTCATTAAAACAGCTTTTCGACAAAACTCCCAAAAAAGATTTTTGCCTGAAAATTTACAAAGAATTTTTTCACGGAAATCCGAAACAATTTTTGTAAACAACTTATTAAACATTTATAATTATTCCATTCAAAAAATACAGACTGTTGTATTTGAAACAATTTAGTTACGGCACTTTGATTTTTAGTGAATTTTCTTAAAAAAATTCACTAATGAGGAGATCCCGACTTTTGAATTTTGAAAAAAATTCTTCAAATGAGCGCTAATTAGGCCCCCCAGAAAACATATCAGTTTCAATTTTTATATGTTTTTTATATGTTTATATATATATATATATATATATATATATATATATATATATATATATATATATATATATATATATATATATATATATATATATATATATATATGTGTGTGTGTGTCTGTGTGTGTGTGTGTGTGTGTGTCACACCGATAACTCAAAAAATAATGGGCCGATTTTGATTAAATTTGGTGAAAAAATTCCTTTTGCAAATGGCTTGGATAAGTTCGTTAGCCAGAAAAATCTGCCCAGGTTTTCCCGGAAAATTGTGTGTTTTTTTTCGAAAAAAATTTATATCTATGGAATTAACAAAGTAAGGGCAACCAAATTTGGTACGCAGGCCTACATCCTTATAGGTAAGTTACCTACCAAAATTTAGCTATTTAGGTCAAAAGACAAAAAGTTATAGGCATTTAAATAAAAATAAATTGGGGTTTTCCTCAAAACGTCAAAGTGGCGATTTAAAATGTCAAAATTGGCAATATTTAGGCAAATAACTTGAATATAATACGGGCTATAGAAATAAAATGTCTCAAGAAGAATATTTTACAAACCCTGAAGTCTTATTTTCAACCGTCATTGTCCTTCATTTTACTAAAATGTTTCCAGAAAATTCATTTCAAATAGACCCTTTCTCTGATGCTTGGCAGTAGCCTTAGCTATAGAGTTTGTCGTTTATTGATATATAATTTTTGTCGAATTTTCGTAAAAAATCAATAAAGCTCAATACATCCGTTATTATATAAGATATGAAAAATTTTGTATATATTAATTATAGGGTGTCTTGAGCTACATCTTAAAATAATATTTCTACAATCACAGGGTGGCCCATAAGTCGTTGGTGATACAAATTTCCTTTTTTTTTTAATCAAACACGCCTTATGTTATTGCATTTTTGCATTTTCCATCGAAATATAATGCATGTTTGTAAGAAAAGAAATTCTCGACGCAGCAAGTGCGTTATGGTAGCTAATTTTGATCAAATGTTTCATATTTGAACAGCTCAATTTGCTATTAACCTATAAGTTTGACCAAGAAACGTGTTTTTTTCGGGAACACTTTAAGTTTACTTTTGGATATTTTTGTACATTTTCACACAATAAAGTTATTTTGATGAAACATGGCACATCGTTTTTACTATATAGGTTATACTGGTAACCAAATTTGATGCCTGCTTTCTTAAAAAAAAACACACATATTTGTTATTAAAAACATTTTAATGAAAATTCACTATCATAACGCACTTGCTGCGTCCAGAATTTTTAAATTTCGGCACTCTTTGAGAAGGGTCTGTATACGGCATCTAGATTTTTTCATGAAATAATATAAACTAAAACTTCTCTGAATGCGTAGTTTACATGAGACTCCAGTTTTTCTTGGTAATCACATTTTTGATATTTGAAAAAAAGAAAAAAAATTCTGAAAATGAACCAAAATTTTCCCAAAAAACTGGTGCGATTTTCCTGGCCAATGAACCTGTTCAAGCAATTTCTACAAGGATTACTATTTTTGATATGTGCAAAAAATTTGAAAACTTGCAAAACAATTGAAATAACTCGAAAAGAAACATGCATTACAATTCGACGGAAAATGCAAAAATGCAATAACATAAAGAGTGTTCGACTTAAAAAGAAAATTTGTGCCGCCAACGAATTATGGGACACCTGATTGTCGAAACAATTTTTATAAGATGCAGTTCAAGATAGCCCATAATTAACGTATACAATTGTTTCTCGTATATTGTATAATAACAGAAATATTGAACTTTACCGTAGAAATGCGTCACCCTTTATATACGTAAACAGAGGCTCACTGAAACTAACGTCGTATATCGGTCCTAAGGGACCTAGTTCGCGCCCATTTGAGAAATCTTTTTAAAGTTAAAGTCGCGGTCTCCGCAATAGCGAATTTTTTCCAAGAAAATTTCCTAAAAATTGTAGAGAATTAAGCCATAAACTCTATAAATAACACTACTGCTGAAGCATCAGAGAGGATCTATTTGAAATGAATATTAAATGAGAGTCTCATAATTCTTTTTGGAATTAAAAATACGCGTTACCACTAGGAAGTATATCCCCGTGCAGGTATGTTACAAGAGGGTACTTCTTACACACAACATCTATTTGCTGATTCCAGGTTAAGTCACCTCTTACCAGGGTTCCCAGTGGCGACACAGAGCATGCAAGAACCATTGCCAATCAAACAACATACGAAGGTCTTTTTCTTCTAGTGAAATGAACCACATTAGTGTTTGCAACAGCAAATTCTTCCAAGCACCATTGCTCACAACCCTCAACCACTTCCAGTGTTCGAATTTGGAGATCCTCAAAATTTTGTTCTGAAATCACCACAGACACATCTTCTGCATACAAGATTACGTTAAAATTGTTTAAAAGTAAAGGCGACAAAATCGATACCTGAGCGACACCAAACCTAACCAAGTGCTCGTCAAAAAGCATATCACCGATGCGAACTGTCATAATCCTTCGCAAAATATATGACCCCAAACAATCCAGAATCGCTCTCATAATGTCCATGTCCTCGAGCTTTTTAATTAAAAAACAGTGAATAACCGAGTAAAAAGCACGCTTAAGATCGAAAAAAATGCCGAGGCGCCTCCGGTTCAAATCCAGGTGAGTGGCTATCTACGTGGGCATGCTATTCTGGCAACTATGTTTATTTGCAATTAGCAACTTTACTTTCTCAAAGAAATATGAATCTTCCGAACAAAAGCTTCTCCAAGGTCTTACCAATCACACACAACAGTGAGATGGGTTGATCGTTTTTGATAGATGCAGAGTCACCCTTTATGTGGAGCATAATGACCAGATTCACCTCAAGACTTGTGGAAAAGCAACCCCTACTAATTAAAATGTTCAGAATAAAACCCAGCTGAGTAATAACGAACTCCAAAACCAACCTCAAAATCCATCGATGCCCGACGAATCCGAAGACCTCATGTCTGCGATGCATTAGATGGCTTTTTCCTCTGTAATGAGACTCATAAATTGATTTGGAGCATATGACATCTCTCGTACATCGACTTGATGGACCCACCCTAAAAGTATTTGTTACCCCATCGTGCGCTGCATTTGACAGATATTTACAGAAATCCTCGGCCACCTATTCCCTATCGAAGACAATTGCTCCATTTATATTAGGTTTTATGGAAACATCTCGCGTCTTCCTCCGGTTCAGTGTTTCACTAACCTTCGACAAAATCTTTCTGCTGCAATTTTTTCGTGTCTGATTCCTCCCTCACGAAAACCACGCTTTGTTTGAATATATTTTTTTCATTTAGTCCCCTCTTTTTAGTTTAGTTCTTGTATTAGTTGAGCTGCGTGATAACTAGAGCAGATACTTAAGCTTAAGAATCTTTCGCAATATGATAAGTAAGCCCTTGACTATCTCCAACGTTTTGCCTCCCAAAGCGAGCTGTTATAGGGCAAGCCTGACCCAAGCTATAACAACAAATCTCAAGAAAAGAGCTAAATTCCATGTTGTCGTCCTAAACGAAAACAAAATTATTGCACCCAAGCAAATATCTCAGTTTCTTCACATTGTCTCCAGCAAAGTCGCGTGAAAAGATAATTTCTTTGGTAATTTGCATTCCAATGTCTTCCAAATTGGACTTGGTAAAGATATCTGAGCAACATGATCAGTCAACTTGGCATTGACAATGTCAATTTGATATAAATTAGGAGTCATATGGGCAACGAAGTGGTCTATTGCCAAAACAGTTGTATGTTTGTTTTATTTGTAAAAGTCTTTATGGTTCAGTTAGAGGGGACAAAACGAGAAAGGCTCAGAAACGTCAAGAATAACACATTTATATAAAGAAGTCCTTTCATGTCTATATTCCAGTCAGCACAAGCTATAACATGGTCATCGTTTTGATCTAGGTAAGCTTTGAATGAAGAATTGTAATTCAAAAATAGCCCTACGCGCGACCCAGGTGGCCTATTGACCGCAAGAGTTGCCACCCCGAACTCTGAGTTTGTTTTTAGCTGTTTACCAATCTGTTAATTGTCCGGTTGTTTTACTGTTCTATTCTTACTTATTTTATGTGTCCATTTAGCCAGCGACCTTGGGTGTTAAATCAAGATCTTGTTCGATTAGTTTAGCGGGAAATACACAATGGTTGCTCCTAAGATTGGCAAACCATGTGTTTAATCGTGCCCACTGATTCAACAATATTCTTTACATTGCGTCATCTGGTATTGGAGCATCCGTAGTTTTCGTATGTAAATAAGATTATTCTCCTCCTAGAGTTAGTGACAGCTGCTGATAAAGGCAACTTCTTTGTTAAAATAACCTAACTCATAACTTTCTCTTATTACCTATATGACCTCCTGGGTTATTATGCTTTAGGTTTCAGCGTTTAGTGTTGTTGCAATATGTTGAAAGCAAAATAGATTCCGTCGCATTGAAAGACTGGCAATTTTCTTTTGCATAAAGGGCCTTTCTAATTCTAAAGTTGAACCACAATTTAATTACTATGCGCTGTCGTCAGTATGTTGAATTCAAAAGTCTTTAATCTACCTTCAGTATTCTTTGGTTCGCTGTATATTCACATAGCAGCAATGTAGAAACACAAGTGTTTTGAATACGGCGCGGCACACTTATCGTACAGTCTACCAAAGTTTACTTTCAAATTAATTTTAGACAAACAGCGTTAGCTATAGAACGGTCCTTTTGCAAGTCACGTATTTGCATTGTTGCAAACAGTTTCTCGGATAACCCTTTATAAAGGAAAGTACATTTATTTCTGTCTCATTTACTGATTGTCACTAAACCGTCAAGCTAGGCAAAATGACTGACTTATCGCTGAAAATTATACACTTCTCTAAAATGATAAAAGAGAATAAATCGCCCGGACGCAGCAAGTGCGTTATGGCAGCGAATTTTCATAGAACTGTTTTTAATGTTAAATATGTTTTTTTAAGAAAGACATGAAATTTAGTACATAGTGTAACCTCGCTCATAAGATGGTCTTGAACAGTGCACTACTCGAGTTTGTATAGAAAAGTTTTTAAATATAGTTTTTTTCGATGTTTTTGCTATTTTCAACAGTATAATGAGAAGTTGTTGAATGCGTGAAATTACGCCGTTCAATTTCATTGGGTACTTATAAAAACGACGTTATGTATCTAGGAGATACAAGCGACCATTAATGCAAGGTCTATTATTTTTAGGCAAAGAAATGAATTTTAGACGTGAAGTATTATTTGAGTAATGAACAGCACTGTAAGGAACTGAGAAATTATTACAGTAGGAAAGTGATGACGAAGATCAGAGAGTACATATAGAAGACGAAAACAGTGATAGAGATGCCTCTGTATGTGCTGAAGAGCGGGAAGAAAATTCTGAGAGCGAACAAAGTGATTCCTCTGCAAGTGAAGAGGACAAAGAAGAAAATCAAACACATTTTATTGCATTTCGAAAGAAAAAACAGGAAAGAAAATTAATGTAAATAAATGGAAATTATGAAAACTTCCCCTTTCAGAAAGAAGAAGAATGCCTGCTCAAAATATTCTGACGCAACTACCTAAACGGGCTAGTGGGATATATGAAACTTGAAACTTATTGATTGACGATACAGTGTTACAGGAGATTGTTGAATGTACAATAAATACATAAGCAGTATTCAAGAACAACCTAGTAGACCAACAGATGCTAAATTAACTGATATTGTTGAAATTATGGCAGCTATTGGCTTGTATCTGGCTGGCGTTTACCATGCAAATCGATTGAGTTTAGATGAACTATGGTGTGCAGAGATTTCGAAAGACCATGAGTTTGAGAAAATATCGTTTTATAATGCGCTGTATAAGGTTTAGCGACATGGAAACGAGAAATGAAAGAAAAAAATTGACTGTTTGGCACCAATAACAGATAGATTTTAGGAATTTGTAAGTAACTGTCAAAAATCATATTCTTTGGACCAAAACGTTACCATTGATAAAAAACTGAAAGCTTTTAGAGGACGCTGCCTCTTTCGTCAGTATATACCTTCCAAGCCGGCCAAGTATGTCATAAAAATTTTTGCCCTTGTAGACGCAAGAATATCTTATACCTATAATATGGAGATATATGCTGGGCAACAACCAGAAGGTCCATATGCCATAAGCAATAAACGAGTTGATGTGGTCAAGAGACTTTCTACTCCTATTTATAATTCTGGACGCAATTGACAAGTGGTTCAGAAGCTATGATTTAGTCTAAGACCTTAGATGGAAAAAACTATCCACGGTAGGTACCTTGAAAAAAAAACCTAATACCTAGTGCAATGAAAAATATTAAACAGCGAAGTATTTCATCTAGTGTGTTCGGTTTTCAGAAAGACTGTACTACGGTCTCGTATGTACCAAAACCGAATAAAAATGTTGTTTTATTATCAAGTATGCATTTTGATAATAACATAGATTTATCAACGGGTGAACAACAGAAAGCGGAGATAATAACTTTTTATAATAAAACTAAAGGTGGAGTAGACACTGTCGATAAAATGTGTGCAAGCTATAACGTTGCTCAAAATACAAAACGCTGGTCGATGGTGGTGTTTTTTCTATGTTGAATATTTGTGGAATAAATTCGCAAATAATTTTTGTGGGAAACCAAAACGAGAACAAAAGTAGAAAAACTTATTTACGTTTACTGGCTAAGCAGTTAACGGGACCAGTGATCCAAATGCGACAAAATGATCTGCCTTCGGTGTCTCACAAAAATGAAAATATACCCAGAAAAATAAAAAGATGTAATACATGCTATTCACAAACAAAAAAAGTTCCCGTCTCACCAATTTTTTGTGTATAAAATGTTTAAAACCTTAGTGCCTTGAACACTGTAAAATATTTGTACAGATTGTGTTTAAATAATTAAATACCTACTTTTAATTTGAATATTTTTTTCTTCTATTTTTTTGTTGTTTTACAATGCTAATGTGTGTTCAAATGAACACATTTGGAATATTGTATTTTTTTTCAAACCTGAAAATGCCAATGTCAGATACACGCGCAACCAACCTCTAAACTTTGTTGGCGCGGCTAACGCAAGGTTGAAGATTCATCTGGCATTTACCAAAACATTATGTCAGTTATATGTATATTGTTACCGCCTTCAAATTAAGTGACTTTCATCATCAATATGACGGAAAGTATTATGTGGTAAGCGAAAAAATCTGTTATCTAAAGATTGTCCTCAAGTGGATGTGAATCCGGTTGGTAGTGAGGTAACCATTAGCTGCTGAACCCTAACCTAATGTATCTATCTATCAAACTTTATTAATTGCAAGACGAGAAACACTGCTAGGGTCACAAAATGTTAAGAAATAAAGCCTACTACTTACCTAGTTCTGAGTTGTTCTGTCAGATGTTCCATATTTATTGGATCCCCTGAACAGAACCTGATAACTTTAAGTTGTAAATATCTCGGAAAAAGTTAGTCAGAATTATCTATTGAATCGCGGCCAAATATGAGAAATATTGGTTAAGAATTGCTTTTCAATTAAACAGATATGTTGATGTAACAAAGTATTAATTTTATTCACACAAATTAAATTTGGAATAGCAAGCAAAATTAAATAAACATGGTTGGTAGATCACAAATAAACATTAATCATACACAAATAAAAATCAATTAAACAGCAAGAAGTTCAAGAAAAGAAATTATCATTTCACATACATATGACAAAATAATAAGATAAAAATGGTTGTATGTCACTAAAATATCAATATTGGTTACTTGAGCTATATCAAAAGTCAAATGCTGTATTTTACAGCTCAAAAGCAAACACAAACTAGTAGGTAAATTACTTGACGTTGGTCAATCAACTCAGTTAATTCTTCAATAAGTTAACTGGCCACTTCTTTGAGTGAGGCTCCATAAAAAAATATTCCTACGTGAAATTTCTACAATGATTATTGAAAATGAAAGATGTTAAAAATAATGTACAGGTTAGATGTTTTACAAAGGAAATTTTGTATTTGAATTGAATTCACAAAATTGACAAAATTCTAAGATTAAACAGGAAATTAACAGTTATCCTTACAGCACCTCGCTGACACTGTTTTTTGGTTCAAGTTTGATTACGATATTTTGAAAGTTCAAGTTGTAAGGGTTCAAATATTAGATTGCTGCTTGAGAAATTCCGTTGATTTATAGAGTTAGGATTTATATCGACTCCTGCATTGGGTTACCTGATGACCCTATAAAGATGCTTTCCAACTGGGATCAGCTATCAATGCCTGTAACAAACTCACAAACTTCAATAAGAGAAGGATTGCTGGAGAGAATGATTGGTACTTCCCATTGGCGGTTATTGGGCCGGTGGATTTTGTTGTTCCAATAATAGGAAACAATTTGTTCCCTATGTCGATACGCTGAATTACTTTGACGAAAACTTTTCAAACAATTAAAACATAAATTGGCTCAAGTGAAATTAACTGCCAATTGACTCAAAATTCGCTAATACTCAGAAACTCTTTCTGATTAACGTAAGAAATACACCAGCTCGGAAACAAAGGATCACTGTTAACTCGCGTTTTTATGCTAAACACGGCGTTTATTTAAATTCAAAAGCCTCTCAAATGACTTTAAACAGTCACTGACGATTATTATTAGATAGTATAGATAAGAGAAAGGATTTTATCACCCCTTTTCATGATAATTCTCAGCCACCGCCACTACAAGGTGTTGACACGGCGACTTGCCAGCTTGGACCCCCTGAGCTAACGTCTGTTTCTCTCGAGATTCAAGTTCCCTTTCCCTTAACACCTACGTCCCTTGCCTATAGTTCAGGACCTTCAAGGTTAATTTTATCACTGAGTTGCAAATACATTCTCGGCTCCTCCTTAACATTGAAAATGGACTCGTATCTTACCTAACGAATTTTCAATAAGATGTAGTAAAGATTTGTTCTAGAACATTCTCAACGGATATTTTGTTTACTTAAACGCCCTTCCAGGAAAATGCGACACATTAGTTACCCACAAAGCTATAATGCGTCTTTAGATATTTGGATTTTAACGTACACATTTAAAATGCAGGACGGTGTTTTTAAGCCAGTAATGATTCCAGGTAAAAAGTGAATCGTTACAATATTAACACAAATCTTCTGATAATGCGCTACTATAACGCACTAGTCTGAACTACAGTGGCTATATAAAGACAGTGTGGTCATACGTTCGTGGCAGCCATGTTTTATCTTTTAGTGAATTTTCATTAAGAAAATTCACTAATAGAGCGGTAACGATGGTGAAACATTCGGAAACTTTTTTCAAATGATCGCGAATTAGGGTAGCTAAAATGAATTATATATATATATATATATATATATATATATATATATATATATATATATATATATATATATACATATACTCCTGGACAAGATTAACGCAATAATATGAAATTATCCAAAAAAAATTATTTCTATTTTTCATCTCAGCTTTAAAACTTCTCCGGTACTTTAAGGGTAGGCTGGCTATGCATATTTTGTCTTGTGAGTGACAACTGTTAATACAATTCGTTTAGATTGACAGTATTAAAGTATTAAAAAATGTTTCATAAGATAAACAATTTTGTGCAATACTTGCAATAGATTTTTAAAATTACACTTATACATTGTTATCTATTTGAAAGAACTATATTTTTGTGGTAGACTGTTTAATTTTTGATCCCTAAAGATAAAATAAAAAATGAATCGAACAAGGAATTTAACTGAACATGAGGTAATGCTAGCCTCAGTTTTATAGGACGAGAGATATTGTCAGAGTTATGGTGCCATGTAGTTAGGCAAACATCGTTCCACAATAAGTCGTATGGTAAGACAGTTCAATGAACTAAAAACGTATTCTAGAATGCCAGAGCAAGGGCGAAAACGATGCACTAATGACCTAGATGAACGTTTTATTAAATAATATTCTTTAAGAAACAGGACTGTCTCTAGCTCTATGATAAGAAACCAACTCCAAGCTGCCCTCGGTGTTGCAATTTCTTCTAAAACAGTTAGAGGACGACTGATGAAAACTGGATTAAACAGTAGAAGACAAGCCATCACGCCTTCGCTTATTAAAGAGCACATAGTTTCCAGATAACATTTTGCTCAAAATCATAACATTGGTCTGTTGATTGGAAACAAGTTTTCTTCACATATGAAACTAGGGTTAGTCTAAAAAATCCAGATGGTCGTGAGCAAGTCTGGTGAAGATTAGGAGAGAGTATTGCTCCTCGCAATATCTGTGCAAGGATTCCATTCGGCAGTGGCTGTGTTATGTTCTGCGGTAGCGCCTGCTTTAAATCTCGCACAGAGTTAGTTCCTGTTTGTACGAGATCCATGAATACTGATTACTATCTTGTTAATATTGTTATAGAACACGTGATTCCTTTCGGTCATTTTGTATGACACAATTTCCTGTTTATGCAAGAGAACTTTCGAACTCACGTGGCTGAGGAGGTACTCCACTATCCTAATTAAATTGGTATACCAATTATGCAATGATAACCAAGCAACCTGGAACTGAATCCGATAGAACATGTATGGGATCACCTCAAGAAAAATTTAAAACTTCATATCCCTGAAGCTATAAACCTGAGCGAACTTGAAAATGCAGTTATCACAGAATAGGAACAAATTCTTCATGCTTTCATCCAAAATTAAATTACAAGCATGCTTAGGCGCATAAATACCGTGATCCGATCAAAGGGATGCAATACACTGCTAGCATCTAAATTACACCATGAATTTCGCACATAGTGTCCCAGTGACACCATTAATTTATTTATCCAGCGTTAAAATTTTGTTCTTAAGTCCTAAGAACATACTTAACTCCAATCTTATAGAGACATCTCGTAGCTAATTCACTATAGTAGATAAGCTATGAGAGTTCTGGCTCACAAAAAACGCACCCCCTTCAAAATGCACATTTTTGAAAATCACCCCCAATAGTGCCTCTACTTTGTGGCCACGCCCATTTAGATAAAATGGACCAATCAGAGACCGTTTTAGAGGTAAAAGCGGCCATTTTCACCCAAAAGACGGCCATTTTGAAGAAATTTAACCAGTCAGAGCACTTCTCCCCTCCATCGATCACGCCCATCTGCACATTGAGCCAGAGTCCCCGGGACTCTGGCACAAGAAAGCTAAGGAAAGATTTTGCATAAGGTGTTGTTTTAGAGCTTTATCAATCAATTTTCTCACACAATGGGTTGTATTGAAGCTTTATCAATTTAATTACATTGGATGAGATAGTATGAAGTTTCATCACCCAACCTTTAATCAAAGGAGGCTTAATGATCTTTAGGGAAAACAATTGAGGGGTGTATCGGAGCTTTATCAATTTAATTACATTGGATGAGATAGTATGAAGTTTCATCACCCAACCTTTAATCAAAGGAGGCTTAATGATCCTTAGGGAAAACAATTGAGGGGTGTATCGGAGCTTTATTAATTTAATTACATTGGATCAGATGCTATGAAGTTTCATCATCCAACCTTTATTCATGGGAAGCTTAATAAGCTTTGGTGAAAACCAATGAGTATTGTATCGGAGCTTCATTAATTGATTGGCTTTCATGTTACGTCATCTCAATAAGAGCTTTGGTCTTAACGGTGGAGAGGTGTGAATCTTAATTAGAGGCGGAAATCATTGAAGAGGACTCCACGATTGAAAGTTACGTTAGCCCACACGGCTAAAGAGAGAGACAGAAGTCTTTCTGCAGCTGGGAAAAATGTTGAGTCATTTTAGCAGGAAACCAAATTTAAATTATTTTAGTCAGAAAGGTCTTTATCATTTTAGCGGTTGGAATGTTTCATTTTGGCAGGAAAAATATTATCTTCGGAAATAGTTTAGTCACAAGCAAAAGATCTTTCACATTTTAGCGGTTAATGTTGAGTCATTTCAACAGGAAAAATATTATCGTTGGCGACAGAGAAAAAAATATCACTGTCACTTATAAAAAAATACCGGATGTAGCGGTGACTGCAGGTGTTCATTATGAAACCATGCATGGTTTAAAATTAAAGACAACACAAAGGCAATAGGCACTACATTGATATATCACATGTTTCAAATTTTCTTTAAAATTAACATAATTGAACATCTTTGTGTAGACAAAAATATAATATTATATATATATATATATATATATATATATATATATATATATATATATATATATATATATATATATTTATTTATTTGGACCCTGGCAGTTAGTTATAATCTGCAGTAAATTGCTAGACTAGTCAAAATTTTAAAATATATTTGTTTGCAAGGAAAATGAATTCGTCAAAAACTGTGACATAGTTAGTTATGGTGTTACAGTGTTAATTAGAATATATACAGAGTGTAAGTACACTGATCTTGCTTATTAGGGTAATATTGTTGATCCATAAAATCCTATCAGTCCTAAGATAACAAACAAGTCTGTGACATTGGCTGTCGGTTTCAACCGCTGGTAGAGTACAGGGCCGTACTTGGCTGGAAGATATATACTGTATGCAGAGTTGTGAATAATTTAATGCATGGTGTTCATCTCTTGGCAGCCAAATATTTTCACCTGTGATTAATTGTAAGGTCTGACAGCATGCGTGTGTAAATACACGTGCGGGCGCCACGATGATATCCTGATCTGTTCTGAGTGTAGCTGATAATTCCATATCAGATGGGTACATGTGTCAATAAAATAATATGTGGTGCTTTGGCAGGAGAATCGCGATTCATTGTGGATTTGCATCGGCTGCATCTCTCCTGCTGTGGTAAACCCTTTCACTCAGGCGACTGCTGCTGGGATCGCCCGTTCTGTTCAGCCTGAGTCGGCCGGTCCATCTAAGACATCAGCCAGTAATAATGAGTATATGAGCGACAGTAATATTACTCTGAGTGATGTGATGCGCAGACTAGCGAGGTTTGATGATGATATTTCTGAAATCAAAGATTTAAACCAAATAATTACAGATCTTAACACACGAATTACAAAACAGAATGATGATATAGCTGTTATGAGGAACGTATTCAGTCGTCCGGGGTCTTGTCCTAGAGCTGGGTGCGTAGATGATAATATGGCTGGTCTGGCAGTTGGGAGTTTAACTGGTGCTTCTTATGCTGTTGCTGCTACTTCTTGTGTTGGTAGATCTGCTGTCATTGTCAAGCCAAAAAGTTGCAAAATAATACGGCGACTAAATTAGACATCTTGAAAAATGTTGATCTTGTCAATTCTGAAATTTATATCCGAAAAGTTAAGAACATAAAAGATGGTGGTCTCATACTGGACTGCAGCGGAGTTAGTGAAACTGCAAAGTTGAGGAATTTATTGACTTAATCGGGTGCGAGTTCAGTGAGGTCATCGTCACCTGTGGTGAATGTTGTGTGTTGGAATTGTCAGCAGCCAGGTCATCTAGCCAGTCTTTGTAGTGGTCCTAATAGACGACGTTGTTTGTCTGGAAGTCCTGACTACCTGAGTAAAACATGCCCTAGGGATAATGCGGGTCACCCAAACGAGAATCGGAGGCAGTGATTGGCCGCAAACTGTCCTCGTCCAATGTTTTAGCGGTCAACAGCTTTGATGTTGTGAAGGTTAAGAACCGAGCGTTAATTGATTTTATTTTGGCTCACGCTGAAAACGATGAGCGTCCATACTTGGTGGTTAGTGTTCTTGGCCTTAATTTGCTAGGTTTGTTAGATTCAGGAGCTACACATGCCATTCTTGGGGGTCCAGCGTGGCAGTTATTTAAGGGACTTAGTTTGACAGTAAATACACAGGACAGTATTATGTGTAGGGTTGCTAGTGGAGAGCAGTGTAGAGCGTTGGGTTCCATACAGTTACATTTTCAGTTGAGGAACCGATTGAAAGTAAGATCCGTTTTGGTTGTGCCAGATTTTCCACATACACTGATTTTGCGTGCAGATTTTTGGAGATGTATGGGGTACATCCGGATTTTCGTCGTGGTGATTGGAGATTTTTGAATCATGAGGTTGGTACAGTGGAGGTTGACGCTTCACATTAGAGCTGAGGTTTTGGAGCGGTGAGTAAGGAAAGCTTTTTCTAAAATGGCAGATAAGTTGGGTTGTACTAGTTTGGTGGAACATGAGATCAAAACATCTTCACCACCCATAAAGCAGAGGTAATATCCTGTTAGTCCGTTCATTCAGTGCCAGATCGATCAGTAGTTGGAACAATTGACAGCAGATGGTGTAATTGAAAAGTCTTTCAGTTCTTGGGCTGGTCCTATAGTTAGGGTGAAGAAGAAGGACAATACATACAGATTCTGCGTTGATTATCGTAAGCTCAATTCAGTCACAGAAAAGGATACATACCCATTTCCTTATATTTCAGCAACGTTGTACAAGTTACGGGCTGCCTATTTGTTGTCATCCATAGACACAAAATCGACTTATTTTCAGGTATCTTTGGCGGGGGCTTCAAATTTGTTAACGGCATTCATTGTTCCGGGTCATGGACTGTATCAGTTCAAACGTTTGGCAATGGGCTTGGCGAATAGTCCGGCTACTTTCCAGCGTCTTATCGATATTGTTCTTGGTCCAGACATGAAGCCACATTGTTTTGTATATCTGGATGATATTGTGGTGGTGACTTCGACTTTTCAGAAGCAGATATAGGTTTTAACTGAGGTGCTTAGAGGGTTGATAGCCGCAGGTTTGACAGTCGCTAAGAAATGTAAGTTTTTTAGGCCAGAGTTGCGTTTTTAAGGATATGTGGTTGATCGCAAGGGTTTGAATATCGATCCAGAGAAGCTGCGTGCCATTTTAAATATCCCCAGTTTATCGAGTGTTACTGAGATGAGACGATTTATTGTGATGGCCAGTTGGTATAATAAATTCCTGCCTAATTTTCTATCTTTGGTAGCACCATTAACCAATTTGCTTCAAAAGAATAAAAAGTTTCATTGGGATGCAGCATGTGCAGAATTGTTTCGGTTGGCGAAAGAATAAAGCCCAAGTTTTGTCATGTCAAGATTTTTTGTTGTCTTTCGCCATTCAGACGGATGCTTCATGTTACGGAGTTGGTGCGGTGCTTACTCAACAGGTTGAGGATATTGAGCGAGTCATTTGTTATCTGTCTAGATCTCTAACTCGTGCTGAGCGTAATTATTCAACTACAGAGTGTGAATGTTTGGCAGTGTTGTGGGCTGTGGAGAAGTTGAGACCATTTGTCGGTGGTTCTAGGTTCACTGTCGGTACTGACCACCATAGTTTAGTGCGGTTGAATCGCTTACAGACATCAACCGGAAGGTTAGCCAGATGGGCGGTGAAACTTCAGCAGTACGATTGTTCAAAAGCGTGGGAAAGATCATCATCATCAGATTTGTTGTCACGTTCAGTTTCTGTTGTGGATTCCACCACCGTCGAGCCACGTAGTGAGAATGATGTGAAGATGTCAGGGGATCATTAGTTTGATAGTATTAGGGAGAAGGTCATTAGAAGTTCCAGGAAATTTTCGCAATGGTATGTTGAGGGCAACAAGCTTATATATATATATATATATATATATATATATATATATATATATATATATATATATATATATATATATATATATATATATATATATATATGTTCTGGAAACCAGATCCACTAAACATTACACATTAACACACACTATTAGAGCCATAAAAACTTACGATGAGATAATCCATAACAGTTATTTTACCAACAAAACATTAAAGTTCGAACAGGAATGCAAAGAATTTAGTGGGAAAGTAGTAAATAAATGAATGGAACAAATATAATTCAATACAGTCATTGATATGAGGTATAAGATAATTAGATTAAGTTAATATAAGAGGGTTTCAGAGGACTTAAAAGACTAAACTAGCTAAGCCCAAATTTACATTAACAAAAAAATGTAGTGATTGTCAAAGTTAGATTAAGTATCGATAGTATATGTAGACAATCGAACTAGAACAAAATTGGAATATTTAGAATGACTGTTGTAATTAGCATTAAGGAGGTGTGCACAAAGTGGCAGTTCCACAAGAATTTGAATTTGTTGTTAAAAATGACAGTTCCACAAAGGTGACAATAAAGCGATGACAGCACAGAAAAACGGAATTTTTTTTTGACAGAAAAAGATTGCCGTGAAAAAAATGCGAGGAGAAGTTTGACAGA
Source organism: Tillus elongatus (assembly GCA_964006375.1). Lineage (NCBI taxonomy): Eukaryota > Metazoa > Arthropoda > Insecta > Coleoptera > Cleridae > Tillus > Tillus elongatus. The sequence continues at coordinate 187,966,365 of OZ023262.1, read as the reverse complement.
AGAAAATAGACTGACATGGTTTTTTTTTTGAAGTTTAGAGAGCGGTGGTCATTAGCTGTTGATAAGAACAAAAAAAGTATTGTGCTGAAGTAAAGTTAAAGAGCGGAGGTCATTAGCTGTTTATAAGAACAGGAAAAGGTATTGTTCGGAAGTAAAGTTTAGAGAGCGGGGACCTTGGCGGTTTGTAAGACCAGCGAAAGTACCTAAAAGAAGCAAACGCCATCACTCAAGATATGGTTATGTAGAATCCAGATGCAGATCTAAATATAAATATTACCTATGGTAAATGAGAACAAGAATAACACACAAGAGTAGTCTGGATGTACATAGCTATCAAGGTAAAGTGAAATTGACATTTTAAATTTGAACCGTGATATTGTTTGGTTTGTTTGATTTTCCTAAGACAAGATAGTAGTTTTTGAAGTTAAACAAGAAAATTAAATTAAAATTATATTTAGGTTGTTCATAAAAAAGACTAATTAGTCGAATAAGTATAGACGGATCCAATAGGTAATATAAGGTAATTTTTTTAATATTCTGTGGGGAGAAGTTTTATGTAACTTAATATATAAATGATTATTCAATAAATTATGTAAATAATAGAAAAAAATGACATATCAATGACATAGTTGAATACTTAAGGTGGAAAAATTAAAAGAATATCACTACTTATAAAAAATGGCATATATTTAATTGGGAAATATTATTGTTGAACATTGTTATTAAATCGTTTAATAAATCGTTGTAGGGGTTTGAACCGATGCTCTGAGATAGGAGAAACAGCTGGGGCAGAAAAAGAAACACAACAATAGATAGATATATTACACAGACACATAAAACATTACAATATATATATATATATATATATATATATATATATATATATATATATATATATATATATATATATATATATTATATATATATATATATATATATATATATATATATTATATATATATATATATATATATATATATATATATATATATATATATATATATATATATATATATAATATTATTATCAGGGCTCGGATTTATATGCAAACTTTTTAGGTGAAATATGCCAAGGTTGATTGGAGAAGATCACATCGGCGTGTCTGAAATGAATCTTGACTACCGCTTTGAAACAAAAAAGCTACTTGCTATAAGTGCCCCACAAAATTGAAAAGAGAGACCCAGTATGCGTGTTCATTGTGTAGGAAGCCGATATGTCTGCAATGTTCGAACAAAATATGTATAAATTGTGTTTCAGGGAAGGTGTGAAGATTTTTTTCATGTTAATTGACTATTCATTAGATAGACTGAGAAGATGTATATTTTTCCCTTTTGAGTTTATTATATGAATTTTCATTTTTAGTATGCTTTAAGTGAAAATTGGAACCTGTGATGGGCACTGATAAGCACACTTGGAGAACCCAAATCACCACAACAAATTTTAAAAAGACCTGACGATCGTTTCACTAACCAAGTTAGCGTCATCAGAGGATGAAACGTTCTAAATACTGAAAAAACTAACATCAACTTATATACCGGATCTTAGGTAAAGGGATCGAACTGTGCTGGGAAACTAGTCGCAGGCAAAATTCAGTGTATTGTATTTTTATCGCTGGACAAGGTCCTTGCACTGTCCCTACTTCTTTATCTAAAAAATGTCCATCTGTAATAGTTTTGAGAAGGTTCAACGACAACTAAATTAACATAGATACATTTGGCGGCAATATCTGTATACTTATGCTATCTTTAGAACGTTCTAAAACGTGGGAATTATTTAACAAAGCAATCGATCAGGTGACTCGTAATTGGCGGTGGTGAAGCGTTCATACATTTTTTGTTGTAACTATATTTCGCAATATATTCGCTTTAGAACGCCTTTAGCTGTCCTGGTTTTCTAACATTTTTTATTAATTTCAGATTATCTTTATCAACGTGATGATTGTTATCCCAAATATGTCGGGCGACGGAAGACTTATCTACAGTACCGTAACGTAATTGGGATAAGTGTTCTTTGAATCTAATTCCAATCGATCCTTTTGTTTGTCCGACGCATTTAAGATTACAATCTTTACAACTTATTTCATAAATTCCCGACATTTTGTCCGTGCTGTCTTTGTCTTTTGGGTTACCTAGCAAGTTTTTTAACGTATTTGTTGTTGAAAAGGTTAGCTGTGAGTTGACTTTTTTAAAAATGCTGTCAAGTTCAAATGGTAAGAAAACAAAGTTTTTTCCGACTTTTCTCTTCTAAAAGTCGTTGATTTCGTCAACATTTTCTTTGTCCTCTGTTTGTTGATTAATTTTTCCACAAGGCAAGTAGTGTATCCGTTATATTCGGCCACGTTCCTAATATAATTTGTATCTTTGGTATATCTACTTTTGTTTAAAGGAAAATTTAGTAACCGATTTACTAAAAAATTCAAACTAGCCATTTTTTGTGCGTACGTATGATGCGAGTCTTTCGGGATGTAGCTTAGAGTAGTGGTTTCATTTCTATAGACATCGAATTATAAAGTCGTTACGTGGATGATATTATCGCGGTGTTTAACACAAACGTTTGCAGAATGGAATATTTTATTGCCAAATTAAACAATAAATTTGATTCTATAAAATTTACCCATGAATTAGAAATTAATAATAAATTATCTTTTCTAGATGTACTAGTTATCAAAAATAAAGACACTTTAGACTTCAATGTCTATAGAAAGGAAACCACTACTCTAAGCTACATCCCGAACGACTCGCATCATACGTACGCAGAAAAAATGGCTAATTTGAATTTTTTAGTAACTCGGTTAATTAATTTTCCTTTAAACAAAAGTAGATATACCAACGAATTAAATTATATTAAGAACGTGGCCGAATATAACGGATACACTACTTGCCTAGTGGACAAATTAATCAACAAACAGGAAACAAAGAAAATGTTGACGAAATCAACGACTTTCAGAAGAGAGAAGTCGCTAAAAACTTTCTTTGCTTACCATTTGAACCTAGAATCACGAGGAGTCTAGACAGCATTTTTAAAAAAGTCAACTTACAGCCATTATTTTCAACAATAAATACGTTAAAAAACTTGCTAGGTGACTCAAAAGACAAGAATAGCACGGAGAAAATGTCGGGAATTTATGAAATAGGTTGTAAAGATTGTAATCTTAAATACGTCGGACAAACAAAAAGATCGATTGGAATTAGATTCAAAGAACACTTATCCCAATTACGTTACGGTACTGTAGATAAGTCTTCCGTCGCCCGACACATTTGGGATAATAATCATCACGTTGATAAAGATAATCTGAAATTAATAAAACATGTTAGAAAACCAGGACAGCTAAACGCGTTCGAAAGCGTATATATTGCGAAATATAGTTACAACAAAAAATGTATGAACGCTTCATCACCGCCAATTACGAGTCACCTGACCGATTCCCACGTTTCAGCACGTTCTCAAGATAACATAGGTATACAGGTATTGCCGCCAAAGGAATTTATGTTAATTTAGCTGTCGTTGAACCCTCTCAAAACTATTACAGATAGACACTTTTTAGATAAAGTAGTAGGGACAGTGCAAAGAAAAATACAATACACTGTGAATTTTGCCTGCGACTAGTTTCCGACCTCAGTTCGATCTCTTTACCTAAGATCCGGTATATAAGTTGATGTTAGTTTTTTCAGTATTTAGAATGTTTCATCCTCTGATGACGCTAACTTGGTTAGTGAAACGATCGTCAGGTTTTTTTAAATGTGTTGTGGTGATTTGGGTTTTCCAAGTGTACTTATAAGTAAGCTTTATTTAATATATTATTCTAATTTAATTAGTTGTGTAATTCAGGTTTTCATCTGGACATACATAGAAATATTGGGGTCTGACAGACCGCACGTTAGTGGTTACGTTCGATGTTGGGACGTTACCGGTTGAAGGTTAAGTCGCGAAATCATGAAATTTTTAATGGATTGTATTAAAGTTCGTCAATCAGGAAACTTTCTTTTTTACTGTAAATTTCTGTACATTTTAAAACCACGGCCATTTTGTATAGAGAATGAGAAACCTTTTATAAGAGGCATTACAAGCTCCTACTTCCCATATCAAAATTTGGGTGCTGCAACTCTCCATCAAAGGGGGTTGAATGCGGGGGTGAAGTTTTCGCGTTGCAGGATATCATTTTTTTGTAATTTTATATATATATGCACAATAATTGAGACACGGAATTTATTCCATTTGACTGTTCCACACTCTATAGAGGCAAGTTGCTTTGCCAATTTTATCACAATGGCTTGTTATTTCTAAAAATACTAAAAAAAATTCAGTAAGCTTGCTCAGATTTTCCTAGCTAAGAAGCATATCCAAGTAATTTCCTAAAGACACACGCCGGGACATACTTCAACTTTTTACCATTGGCTAAAACAAAGGGTAAATTTTACCGCCAACGTCGTGGGGTAAAACAGTTTTCTTACTAAACATAATAGCCTTGTTTCTCCGTTTCTTCCCTAAATGTAACACTGCAAATACCATATTTGTGTAAGAAGTAATTGCTGGCACATTATAATCCACTTGACACTACCAAACACTGTATGCTTCATAACTGTAACAAAGTGAATACGTTAACTAAAATGTTATATATTCTGCTGGGAATATAATACAAGAAATTACTGAAGTTTGAAACAGTTTCCCACGTAACAATTATTTTATGATTACCCTCCGCTCATTTACGACTTTCAGTACAACTCTTCAATTACAGGTTGAAATTATAATAATTTTATTCTCTATGTAAATTCACTCCTAAAACATGCATAAAAGCATAAAACAAAAGCCAAAAGAGCGAACCAGATGTGGAGTATTATTTTGCTGTGAGTGATATAATTTTGATTACTTATTTTCGTAAGGCAGGAATAAATAGGTACATTATTTTCAGCTATAGAGTATGGAATAAGTCAAATGGAATAAATTCCGTATCCCAATTATTGTGCATATCTATAAAATATCCCGAAACACATCAATTGAGGAAAACTAAGAAAATTGTTAAAAAGAGATATTTAAAAAAAAACTCATACCAAAATAACAAACATTTTTAAGTACACTTGGAGAACCCAAAGCACCACAACACATTTTAAAAGACCTGACGATCGTTTCACTAACCAAAGTAGCGTCATTGGAGGATAAAACATTCTAAATACTTAAAAAACTAACATCAAGTTATATACCGGATCTCAGGTAAAGAGATCGAACTGAGATGAGACACTAGTCGTAGGCAAATCCCACAGTGTATTGTATTTTTATCGCCGGACAAGGTCTTTGCGCTATCCCTACTGCTTTATCTAAAAAGTGTCCATCTGTAATAGTTTTGAGAAGGCCCAACGACAGCTAAATTAACAACGATTCCTTTGGCGGCAATAACTGTATACTTATGTTATCGGTAGAACGTGCCGAAAACGTGGGAATTTTATTTAGCAAAGCAATCGACCAAGTGACTCGTAATTGGCGCTGGTGAAGTGTTCATACAAGTTTTGTTGAAACTATATTTCGCAATATATACGCATTCGAACGCATTTAGCTGTCCTGGTTTTCTAACATTTTTTATTAATTTCAGATTATCTTTATCAACGTGATGATTATTATCCCAAATATGTCGGGCGACGGCAGACTTATCTACAGTACCGTAACGTAATTGGGATATGTGTTCTTTGAATCTAATTCCAATCGATCTTTTTGTTTGTCCGACGTATTTAAGATTACAATCTTTACAACTTATTTCATAAACTCCCGACATTTTGTCCGCGCTATCCTTGTCTTTTGGGTTACCTAGCAAGTTTTTTAAGGTATTTGTTGTTAAAAATGTTAGCTATAAGTCGACTTTTTTAAAAATGCTGTCTAGACCTCTCGTGATTCTAGGTTCAAATGGTAAGCAAACAAAGTTTTTTTCCGATTGTTCTCTTCTGAACGTCGTTGATTCCGTCAACATTTTCTTTGTTTTCTGTTTGTTGATTAATTTTTCCACTAGGCAAGCAGTGCATCCGTTATAATCGGCCACGTTCTTAATATAATTTAATTCTTTGGTATATCTACTTTTTTTAAGGAAAATTAATTAACCGATTTACTAAAAAATTCAGACTGGCCATTTTTTGTGCGTACGTATGATGTGAGTGGTATACTGCAGGCCTAGTGGAAAAATTAATCAACAAACAGAAAAAAAAAATTGACGGAATCAACGACGTTTAGAAGAGAAAAATCGGAAGAAAACTTTGTTTGCTTACCATTTGAACCTAGAATCACGAGGGCTCTAGACAGCATTTTTTAAAACGTCAACTTACAACTAACATTTTCAACAACAAATACCTTAAAAAACTTGCTAGGTAACCCAAAAGACAGGGATAGCGCGGACAAAATGTCGGGAATTTATGAAATAAGTTGTAAAGATTGCAATCTTAAATACGTCGAACAAACAAAAATATCGATTGGAATTAGATTCAAAGAACACATATTCCAATTACGTTACGGTACTGTAGATAAGTCTGCCGTCGCCCGACATATTTGGGATAATAGTCATCACGTTGATAAAGATAATCTGAAATTAGTAAATATGTTAGAAACCCAGGACGGCAAAATGAATTCGAAATCGTATATATTGCGAAATATAGTTACAAAAAAAAGTATGAACACTTCACCAGCGCCAATTACGAGTCACATGATCGATTGCTTTGCTAAATAAAATTTCCACGTTTTCGGCACGTTCTACCGATAACATAAGTATACAACATAAGTATACAGTTATTGCCGCCAAAGGAATCGTTGTTAATTTAGCTGTCGTTGAGCCTTCTCAAAACTATTACAGATGGACACTTTTTAGATAAAGCAGTAGGGATAGCGCAAAGACCTTGTCCGGCGATAAAATACAATACACTGTGGGATTTGCCTACGACTAGTGTCTCATCTCAGTTCGATCTCTTTACCTGAGATCCGGTATATAAGTTGATGTTAGTTTTTTAAGTATTTAGAATGTTTTATCCTCTGATGACGTTCACTTGGTTAGTGAAACGATCGTCAGGTCTTTTAAAGTGTGTTGTGGTGATTTGGATTCTCCAAGTGTACTTATCAGTGCTCATCACAGGTTCCAATCTTCACTTGAAAACCCAAATCACCACAACACATATTTTAAATACCTTACGATCGTTTCGCTGACAAGGTCAGCGTCATCAGAGGATGAAAAATTCTAAAATTAAATCAACAGCTACAGTGTATTTAGATCGCACCTAAGTAGACGAACTAATCCGAAGTAAAAATTGTAGTCGGCGACCCATCGTTTGTGTATTGTATCAATATTGAACGGACGAGGTTGAAGAATAACTTCAATCTTCCGGTTGGCAAATTTATGAGCTTTTATCTAATTCAAGGATAATGGGCTTAAAATGAAAAGTGCCGAGGTATTTAAGGGAGCTACACGTTCTTTTTGATCTCAAATTTCACTATCACCATATGAATATTGGAGCCCATGAAGAGCGCCGACAAGCGCATCTGGCGAACAGACCAATAACAGCCGCGCATCTTTTTTAAAAACAGAATGACTGTTTCCCTCACAATGTTGACTTTAACAAAGGATAAATAATTTAACTAAAATTATACATAAAAAGAAGTATTTATATTTATTTCTTATTCTACGTAAAGACAAATATTTATATTAACTTCTTAGATACAAAGAACGAAGGGGAATTTTTAAGCCGAGAACTAAATTTAGAGCCTAATCCCTGTATAGACTGGCCGAGATATTGACAATAATTTATTATTTTGCCAGATAAATTAGGAGTGTTTAGCTGGTCAAATGCAAAGTGAAAATAAAGGGCTTGAAATGAAAGGTGTCGCACGATTCAATGACGTTTTGTTCTTAATCGACCTTGATATATAAACACTTTCAAAAGCATCAAGCATAGTTTCATGTCTAACATTTTTGACAAGCTTCAAATTTTCTTTGTCAATGTGGTGATTATTATCCCATCTATGTTGTGCCACACATGATTTGTCAACTGTACCATATCGTAAATGTGTGAGATGTTCACGAAATCTGGTGACTATGTGTCTTTTGATTTGACCCACGTATTTAAGATTACAATCTTCGCAACTAATCTCATAAATACCCGACATTTCAGTGGCTTTTTCTTTGTCTTTCGTTTTACCCAACAAAGTTTTTAAATTACTTTTCGTCGAAAAAGTCTAATGTAGATCGGTTTTCTTAAAAATAGTTTCCAAACCCTTTGTGATACGTGGTACGTTAAGTAAAAGTAGATTTAATATAGAATTAAAGTACATAACAAACGTGGCGAGATATAACGGTTATTCGGATGGTTTAGTGGACAAACTGGTAAATAAACACAGAACAAAGGAAATGATATCTGAATGCAATACATTTAAGTAAGATAAAATAGAGAAAATATTTGTGTGTTTACCTTATGAACCACGTATCACAAAGGGTTTAGATTTTTTTTAAGAAAGCCGATTTACCTTTATTTTCACTTTTCATTTGACCAGCTAAACACTCCTAATTTGTCTGGAAGAATAATAAATTATTGTCAATAATTCGGCCAGTCTATAGAGATACTAGGCTCTACGTGCAGTTCTCGACTTAAAAATCCCATTTTGTTTTCTTGACATCTAGGAAGTTAATATAAATACTTGTCTTTACGTACAATAAGAAATCAATATAAATACTTGTTTTTATGTAGAATTTTAGTTGTATTATTTATCCTTTGTCAAAGCAAACATTGTGAGGGAAAAAGCCGTTTTGTTTTTCAAAAAATATGAGCGGCTGTTATTGGTTTGTTCGCCAGATGTACTGGTCGGCGCTCTTCATGGGCTCCAATATTCACATAGTGAAATTTTTAGATCAAAGAGAACGCGTAGCTCCCTTAAATATATCGGTACCTTTGATTTTAAGCCGATTATCCTTAAATTAGATAAAATCTAAGAAATTTGTCAACCGGAAGATTAAAGTAGTCCTTCGACCTCGTCCGTTCAATATTGACACAATACACAAACGATGCACAAACGATGGGTCGTCGACTACAATTACTTCAGATTAGTTCGTCTACCTAGGCGCGATATAAGTACGCTGTAGCAGTTGATTTTCATTCTCTGATCACGCTGACGTTGTCAGCGAAACAATCGTACGGTCTTCAAAATATGTGTTGTGGTGATTTGGGTTCTCCACGTGTACTTATTAGTGCTCATCACAGGTTCCAGTTTTCACATAGTGAACAAACATTTTATTTTCAAATAATAAACTAACACATCATTTGCCCTACGATGCAAAGAACAGGAAAAAAATAAAAGTTGAAAATAAAAAAAAAGTTTTTGAATTAGGAAACGGGTTAGGTGCCAACATATTATTTGGTTAAATTAGAGTAAAATTCTTGGTGTTTATGATCTCTCAAATAAGGAATCACGGTTATTGAGTGCTTTTTTTCTTTTTCTATAGCCGTATGGCACAAAGCGATTTATTACAAACAAAATAAACCCACAGAACGTCAACAGTACATACATATTACGGCACTTGACCCCTTTGACGTTGAAATAACCGATCACTTGCAGAAAACGCCATCTACCTGCCCGATTGATTACTGACTTTGAAGTCCTGGAACTTTGCCTGTTTAGACGATGAGCCCATAGAACCTTCCTATACAAGTATCTTATATCTCGACAAGTTGGCACTTAGCCCCTTTGTTACTTCTCCTCCTTAATTTTATATTAAAACATGACACCTTGCAACGTAAAAACTCAACCCTATATTGAAGCCTCTTCGAGCGACAGTTACAACTCATACATTTTTAAATAGCAAGTAGGGTTTTGTGATACCTCATTTGAAAGATATCTTTATTCTCTCTTCAAAAATGCTATGGTTTCTAAACTTACGGTAAAAAATAACAGTAAAAAAAATTCATCTGATTTACAAACTTTGCTTCGAGGCGACAAACAGCCACAACTTTGGATGTTGGCCGTTCATCGACTAATCAACTATTTAAATATAATAAAATACATCTCTGTGAATTGTTATAAACTAAGGAGCTTATAGAAGGCGATTTCGATAGAAGAACGTCTTTTTGTGAATAAATTATGGAGATGATAGATAAAAACGTTATTCAACTAGAACTTGTTTTGTTTTCCGATGAGTGCAATTTTACACTTCACGGCCTTGCTAGTTAAAAATGTCGCGTCTGATCTAAAGACAATCCACAATAGATGAAAGGCGACCACACGCAATACCCTAAAAAGGTTAATGTGTAAGCAGGAATAGTTAGAAATAAAGTCATTTGTCCCTTTTTTATTCATGATAATTTGCATTAAGATAATTATTTAGCACTGCTCCAAAATAATGTCCTGTCAACTTTGGCTGATCGAGCAAACTCACAAGTTCCAGAGAATGTTATAAAGCTTCAGCAGGATGGAGCCCCAGCACATTACCAAATCAATACCCGGTAGTTTTTTTTCCCTCAGGGCACGTCCGCGGCCTTGCAGCCCTGATAGTACTGCACCCTTTGGTTGATTGTGCATACCCTTAGTCTTACTTCACCCATTCCAAAATCACTGTGCCTTGAACTAGTCTGCACAGCGATTGGTAGGGTGAAGTTTTATATTGCTCTGTCTCCGGTCTAAACTGACCGTAGATCAGTTGTCTTCCAGAGCTTTACACTCGCACAAGATGTGCTGGGTTGATTCCTCCCCCTCGCCGCAGAGTCTGCATGCGAGGTCCCCTTCGAACCGTCACATTTTGTGCAGGTCTTTCTGAGCTGTTCTCTGCTAAGATTTAGCAGGTACACAGCTCTCTTTGCACTTTGTACGTCAATTATTGACTTTACATATCTAAGCCCTGGACAGTCTGCCCAGTACACCTTGTGTTGGTTTCTAACCCAGGACTTAATGGCTCCCCTGGCAGTCCTCTTTTTCACGCCCAGAGTCGGTTGTGGTCCCATAAATGGTTCTGCGGACCCTCTCTTCGCGAGACTGTAAGCTCCTTCATCGCCTTTGACCTCCGAGTGACCCAGCACCCAGATGAGGGTCACCTCATTCTGCCCAGCCAGGTCGCTTCTCTCGTCTCAGCACTCACTCACCAGCCAGGAATTTACCCGTGGGCTACTTAGTGCCTTAAGTGCTGCCTGGCTGTTTGTGGCTAATAGAATCCGCTGGCTGGTGTAGCCCCTACACTTGTTCTCCCGCAAACAGTGCAGGATGGCATACATTTCGGCCTGAAACACCGTTGCATGGGCTCCGAGGTAAATACTATGACTTACCCTCGATCCTTCCTGCCCCCGTCCCACGCTTCCCGCCGGATCCATCCGTAAACCAGACAAGCGCGTCCCGTAGTATGCCCGGCGTGTCCTCAGGTTTAGGAATGAATACAACCCTGGCCAGTCTCCACGCCCTCGGAATGTACCCCAGAGCCAGGCTGGCCCTCATAATGAGGGTAAGCACCGGCGCCAGTATATCTATCCCCTGTTGGAGCATGATGGGCATTATTCCATCAAATCCCGGCGATTAATATGGCTTAAAGCTGCTAATGGCCCATCTGATTTTGCTCCAAGTAACCACCTCTTTAGCGACTGTCCAATCTTCCCTAGATGCTCGCCTATAAGGCGCCTCTATTTCTGAATGTTCCCAGTCCGGAGGTGATTGGTTTATTATGTTACAGCCGGGGAAGTGCGTCAGGAGCAAAATTTCCATAGTTTCCTCCCCCGAGCTTGCAAAGCCTACCGTGGATGTTCTAAGGGAGCCTATGTTGGTCTGAGTGCCCTTGGACAGGATCTTGTGTAGTCAAGCACTCTCGGACGTGTTTTCCACTTCCTTGCAGTGCCTCCTCCACGACTCCTTCTTGGCGTCCTTTAGTCTTTTGTTATAGGTCGTTAGGGCCTGTCTATATTAATCTCATGCTCCCGACCTTTTGGCTGCGTTAAATAGCTTACGAACCTGCGTCCTCCTTTGCCTGAGGTCCTCGTTCCACCACGGGACGTTTCTGGTAGATCCCCTCATTTTTAGGGGGCAGTTGGCGTTATAGGCCGAGGTCATTGTGTCTCGCATTTAGGCTGCTGCAATCTCGAGGTCTATTGACTTGTCTATGGTACTCTTAACCCCCGCAGTTCCACTGCTAGGTCTGACCTGTAGGCTTCCCAGTCCGCCTTGCGGGGGTTCCGGTATCATACCGTTTGTCTTTCGACTTTGGCGATTTCAAACCAGATGTATCTGTGGTCTGAGCTACTCACTTCCCCAGACACAGCCCAGCCCTTAACAAAGTCACCCAGAAACTGGGTGGAAACGGTTAGATCTAAAACTTCCTCACGCCGTGTTGTGACGAAGGTCGGTTTATTACCTCTATTCAATATGTCTAAATTAAATTTCATAAAAAATTGTAAAAATGCCTCACTCATAGAGTTTGTGTCCGAGCTACCACACAACTCATGGTGCGCGTTCGCATCCATGCCGATGATGGTCTGCCATCCACCTGATCTGCTACACACCTTCCCCTGGTCTGGCGTGACCACAAGATGGCGTCAATCACCGCTATCCCGAGGCCCTTCGCAGCCTCCCTATACGAGCCAGTCTGCGTCGGTGTTCCGGCCTTGGTCCTTTTGGGACGTCTGTCTGTAGTAAGCGTGCTAGAGCCAGAGCGCGGCGTCTTCTGATTCGCACTCTTCGCTTGCGCCTTTACAGGTGTCGTCGCCCTTTTGGGACGTCTGTCTGTAGTAGGCGGGCTAGAGTTTGAGCGCCTCCTCTTCTGACTCGCACTCCCCTCTTGCGCCTTTACAGGTTTCTCGACTCAGTATTTCCGTATCGCTGGATATGAAGGCAAGGATCGTTAGAATGGCCAGCACGATCAGCCGATCCCAGGCTATCAGACTTCTTCTTCTAGGCATATGTGAAAATTATGGTACGAAAGCACGCGATTAACTAACTTAAAAACAAGAAGAGCGATGCAATTAGGTCGGTCAGGCCTCGGATGTTAATTAACCTTGGAAGACATTTTTTTTTACTATTAGGATGCTACCAAGACGTTTAAAACATGCATTTTGAACATCCCCTACATTAAGATTGACGTGTTTTTTATGTTTCCTTATGATCAAGATTGAAACGTGATTAGTTATTAATTTTTCATGTGTGCTGCAGCGCAGTTTGTCAATCAGATAAAATTATTTTTTTGTGTTAATTTATGCATTAAATTTTAAAGCCGTAGCAATTTTGAATAACAAAGAATATATCAAATGAAGTATCACAAGCTACTACTTTCTATTTAAATATTTTGGGGGTTATAACTGTCATTCAACGGGGTTAAATGTAGGAGTGAAGTCTTCAAGTTGCCGGATGTCAGTTTACATTACAAAATTGAGGCGTTTCGGGATTTTAGTGAATTTTAATTAGGAAAATTCATTAATAGAGAGGTATGAAAATTTTACATAGGAGAGACTACTCAAGAAAAATTTATAAATTTGGCAAGTACCTTCAATTTTGTAGATAGCTTAGATAAGTTTGTTGGCCAACCTGATCGAACCCGTAATTCTAGGCAAATTAAATATTTCTTCCTAAAAACTTCTATTTTTCAAAAACAACACAGTTACTTTAGTCAAATTATGAACACAAATTGCATACCTTCATAGAAATTAGCACCTTTTTTTAAGCTTCTAGCTTTATAGGAAATTGAGTTATATAGATATTTAATTTGCCTCTTTCGGGAAACTGAAAGAGACACAAGATTAAAGGTGGAAAAGTTTTTGTATGATGAAAACAATTTATTGCATTGCACTGACAAAAAAACATTCTTCATAAAAATTTGCTACAAAATATTCTACAAAAATTTGCTAAAGAAGTTTATCACTAGAATTTTTTCAAAGTTTCCAGCTTTATAGGAGACTACGTTATATAGATATTTAATTTTCTTCGTTCGGGAAACTAAAAGACAGAAGATTAAAAGTGTAAAAGTTTTTATATGATAAAAACCATTTCATAAATTGCACTGGCAAAAAATACATTCTTAATAAAAATTTGCTAAAAAATGTATACAAAAATTTTCTAAAAAAGTTTCTCACTATAAAATTGACAAAAACGTTTTTTCACGAAAACCAAAAAAAATGCGGCAAACTATGTCAAAACAATTTACTATAAAACTTTATTGAAATTCTCTGCAACACTTATTGCGTTAAAAAATTGATGACATTTATTTCACAAAGATATTGAAAAATATTTGTTAATGAAAATAATACAGAAATTTTGTTACAAAAATATTTTTACAAAAATTCACACAAAATGTGAACGAAAACTGGATTTCAAAAGTTTTATTCTGTGTGTGTATCACGTCGATAACTCAACCAATAATGGGCCGATTTTGATCAAAATCGATACGTACCTTCCCATGGAAAGTGAATTGGAAGTTTGTGTTAGCCAGGAGAATCAGAGTAGGTTTTCCCCGGAAAATTCTGTATTTTCTCTCGGAAAAAATTGTATCTCCGACAATAACAAAGTAAAATTGGAAACATTTAAGAACTTGAAACGAATACGTGATATGTCAGAAAAATGTCGCAAAAATAGTGTTCAGCAAACCTTGATGTCTCAGCTTCATACGTCATTTTCTTTTACCTCACTAAAATGTTTCCAGAAAATTCATTTCAAACGGGTCCTTCTCTGATGCTTTGGCAGGAGTTTTATTTAAATTTATGGCTTAGCGATCTATAATTTTTAGCTAATTTTCGAAGAAAAAGTTCGTTATTGAGGAGACCGCCACCTTTGAATTTTAAAAAGATTTCTTCAAATGAGTGCAAACCAGGCCCCCTAAAATCAATATCCGGGTTAAATTTCAGTTTTTGTCTGTGTACATATATACAGGCTGATGCATTTCTACGGTAAAGCTCAATATAATTGTTAAACAAGATACGAGAAAAAATTGTATACGATAACTATCGGGTCTGTTGAGCTGCATCTTATAAAATTATTTTAACAATCACAGGTGGCCCATAAGCCGTTGGGGATACCCACAATTTTTTTCAGATCATCCCTTATATTATTGCATTTTTATCGAAATATGATGTATGATGTAAGAAAACAAATCAAGACGCAGTAAGTTCATTTTGGTAGCGAATTTTCATTAAATGCTTAAAATTTCAATCACTCAATTTGCTATTAAAGTTCGTTATTAAGGAGACCGCCACATCTGAATTTTAAAAAGATTTTTTCAAATAAGTGCAAACCAGGCCCCCAAAAATCCATATCCGGGTTAAATTTCAGTTTTTGTCTGTGTACTTATATACAGGCTGACGCATTTCTACGGTAAAGCTTAATATAATTGCTTTTATACAAGATACGAGAAAAAATTGCATATGATAATTATTGGGTCTGTTGAGCTGCATCTTTTAAAATCACAGGTGGCCCATAAGCCGTTGGGGATACCCACAATTTTTTTCAGAACATCCATTATATTGTTGCATTTTTCAATTTCTTATCGAAATATGATATGTAAGAAAAAAAATCAAGACACAGTAAATTCATTTTGGTAGCGAATTTTCAGTAAATGCTTAAAATGTCAGTAACTCAATTAGCTATTAACCCCAGGTTTGTTGCCTTGGAAACCAGGTTTTTCGGCAACATTGTATGTTTAGTTTCGTAAAATTTTTGTACATTTTCAAACAATAAGTTATTTTGATAAACTATGGTACATTGTTCTACTAGATAGGTTTTACGGGTTACCAGATTGATGCCTCCTTGCACTAGAGAGGCATGCTTGCTATTAAAAACATTTCTCACTATAAAATTGACAAACAAGTTTTTTCACGAAAACAAAAAAAAAATCCGCAAACTATGCCAAAAAAATTTACTATAACACTTTATTGAAATTCTCTGCAACACTTATTGCGTTAAAAGGTTAGACATTTTTTTTCACAAAGATATTGAAAAATATTTGTTAATGAAAATAATAAAGAAATTTTGTAACAAAAATATTTTTACAAAAACTCACACAAAATGTGAACGAAAATTGGCCTTCAAAATTTTTTTCTGCAGAAGATCACTAAAAAAAAGTTTTTTACAAACTCGGGCGAGATCACAAACCAATCACCAAACCAGGAGCTGAACGTTTTCGACATGCTTATTACCGCAGTATTTTTAAGCGACATCAGGTGTGTGACTATTTATTTTAGCGACCCCGAAAAATATGGAATCGACAGTAATATCGGTATTTTTACATGTTAGCTCCTTCCCACCCCAACTCTAGTGGTGTTAGGGGTGGATTACCCCCATAGTATTTTTTAGGTTAAGTTTTGTTGAAATAACACAAGGTTCTGCAAAGTTATGCTGGAACATAAATATAAAAAGTCTGGGCGCAGCAGGTGCCTTATGGAAGTAAATTTTTATAAAAATGTTTTTAATAGCAAGCATGCCTCTCTAGTGCAAGCAGGCATCAATTTGGTAACCCGTAAAACCTATCTAGTAGAAACAATGTACCATAGTTTATCAAAAGAACTTATTGTTTGAAAATGTAGACAAATTTTCCGAAACTAAACATAAAATGTTGCCGAAAAACCTGGTTTCCCAGGCAACAAACCTGGGGTTCATAGCACATTGAGTTATTGAAATTTAAAGCATTTAATGAAAATTCGCTACCAAAATGAACTTACTGCGTCTTGATTTTTTTCTTACATCATGCATCATATTTCGATAAAAAATTGAAAAATGCAATAACATAAGGGATGTTCTGAAAAAAATTGTGGGTATCCCCAACGACTTATGAGCCATCCTGTGATTGTCAAAATTATTTTATAAGATGCAACTCAACAGACCCAATAATTATCATATACAATTTTTTCTCGTATCTTGTATAAAAGCAATTATATTGAGCTTTACCGTAGAAATGCGTCAGCGTGTATATATGTACACAGGCAAAAACTGAAATTTAACCCGGATATGGATTTTAGGGGGCCTGGTTTGCACTCATTTGAAGAAATGTTTTTAAAATTCAAAAGTGGCGGTCTCCTCAATAACGAACTTTTTCTTCGAAAATTAGCTAAAAATTATAGATCGCTAAGCCATAAATTTAACTAAAACTCCTGCCAAAGCATCCGAGAAGGACCCTTTTGAAATAAATTTTCTGGAAACATTTTTGTGAGGTAAAGGAACATGACGTTTGAAGCTGAGACATCAAGGTTTGCAGAACACTATTCTTGCGACATTTTCCTGACATATTCCGTATTCATTTCAAGTTCTTAAATGTTGCCAATTTTACTTTGTTATTGTCAGAGATACAATTTTTTCCGAGAGAAAATACAGAATTTTCCGGGGAAAACCTGCTCCGATTTTCCTGGGTAACGCTAGTTTCAAATTCACTTGCCATGGGAAGGTACGTATCGATTTTGATCAAAATCGGCCCATTATTGGTTGAGTTATCGACGTGACACACACACACACACACACACACACACACACACACACACACACACACACACACACACACACACACACACACACACACACACACACACACACACACACACACACACACACACACACAATATATATATATATATATATATATATATATATATATATATATATATATATATATATATATATATATCCTTTCAGAAATATTTCTCAAAATTCAAAACTCGGAATCTCCTCAATAATGAATTTGTTTTAAGAAAATTCACTAAGGCCAACACAACCATTATATAATACATATTATTTTAATGTTAATAAACAGAAATTAATATTGTGGATTAAAGATTTCTGCAAAATCGTTTATACTGACCTTAAGTCCTACAAGACAGTTGTTGAAAAACTGTATGTTCTATGCTTTGTCAAAAACCATTCATCTTAAAAGGTTTAGCAACAATTTCCTACTGCGCACCTGCTGCGCCCGAACTTTTACTACTGGTTATATATTATTTCTCCGTTTATTTCACGATTGGATGGAGATATTTCTTCTAATTTATATTTTTATCTAAAATATAAAACACGTTTATATCACAAACTCTATAATTTAAGCTACTGTTAAAACATCTCAGGAAGGGTCTATTCAAAAAAATTCAAATATTTTCATTAAATGAAAGAGAGTAACATTTATCAAAATATAAATCTAAATATATTTTAAGTGGCAACTCTGGCATTTTAAGAAAAGAAATACATTTTTTTCCTGACACATGCTTAAAGCCACTTAAGTATGCAGAAGCAAGAAGAAGAATGTTGTAGAAGTCGTCCCCAAAAGTTGCGGGACCCGGAGTGAACAGTGGTGCTAGGGGGAACGAAATAAGAAGGAAAATACACAAAAACAGCTTAGTTGGACTTCTATAAGCATATTTTTTTTGCATTTGCCACCACCGTTTTCGCTTAGTAATGTTTTTTCTCTTACAGCACACGTATTTGCGCCAGATCCTCCAGCTTGTTTAGAGATTGAAGAAACACATTTTTTCTCCTCGTTTATGCACAAAACACCCTACCAAGCAGACCTGAACGACCGGATATGATCTGACCTAACCTGACTTTACCCGACCTGACCTGGCCTGACCTGATCGAATCTGAACTAACCTGATCTGGCCTGCCCTGACCGGAGCTGACCACAAAAACGTTGGAGACAACAACAACAACAAAAAATTCAAAAGCCTTTAATCGTTAACTCTCTCTCATTTAACAAACAAACAAAAATGTTTTAATGCTTACCGTATGTGACCAGCGACGAACTAATAATGTCTTTAACTCAGCAGCAACAGATATCCACAATGTAAAAACAAATTTCCACAACACAAAAATAGTATCGGGTATTTGTTTTTGTGTACTCTGACGTCGGTCTGTGTCTGCGACTATGGCCAATCACCAACGCCAGTGAGAAGTTTCACCTTACTATCCTGGAAATTTGCCAAACCCCTGCCTTTCTATAAAGAGGATAGGGACCTTTAACCTGCCCAGGCTCGTATGGACACGGGACCGGCGGCTTTACGCTCCCTCCGAAGGGAGGAACGTGCAGACATTCAACTTTCTCAAATACAATGCGACAACCTCGGTTAATGTTAGTTTTTACAGTATATACTAAAAAAGTGAAAGGAGACCCTTGGGATCGAACCCATTACCGATATGCAGTATTGCCAAAATTTGTTAATAAATTGTACCAATCTATCTGTCCCTCTATTTTTCACACCTTAACTAAGTTTTTCCTTACGCTGTTTTAATGTTTCGGTGCTGATCAAAAATAATATATATATAGATATAGAATTCACTGTGGAATAACTCACAGTAAAACATTGAATTGCGATAACAATGTATCTTATTTCTGCTTAAGAATTTCCCTATACTCTTTATAAGGTATAAACAAACGGAAAGTAATTTGTACGACAAAGATAACATTCGACTGGAAACAATTTCAATCCAATATTAAACTTCTTAACATTTACGTGCTGCTGCTTGCACACCGCTTTGACATTGTAGAGAAACAGGCTTCGACAAAGCGATTGTTTAAATTGTTCAGAACTTTAAAGAGAATATTGCAACAGTAAGTCGATAGTCCTCTAAGAAACCAATATACTTCTTACGCTAACTGGGTTTAGTAAACCAGTTTCTGAGTTAACCTGAAACTTGATCTATGTTTAATTAAACATTTACAACACCTACCTAATCGCTTTCCAAAACAATGTTATCAAACGCAAATTAAATAGGAGTGTATACCTTTGTACAAGAATTAATCAAACCACACTTGGAAAACAACATCCTACTGTATTTAGTTAAGTCATGTCAATATATTAGCTAGGCAACTATAGTATGACATACTACCACAATCCAAAACAAGGACATCTATACAAAATGTGATTAAAGATTTACGGGTCAATGTCTTTAAATATTACGAACCGTTGCGGGCAATTAAAAGTTTTTTGTACAATTGATTTTAAGTTTCGTTTTGTTTGTAATGAAAAGCTCTAACTACTTTTTTAATTATAATCTCTCAATAATTTTTTACTCGCATAAAGAATGCTCATTTGTGAAAGCTTTGTATTAAATAATATGCACTTGCGTGCAATTAGTTAGACAAATTTTAATTATACTAAGTAATACTAAAAGGTAATTTATATTGTACTTTTGGTTACCATATGCAATAAAACTTTTTAGACGTTAGACGTGACAAAATGTTCTACACCAAAATTTGAGGTATGTAAAATCTTGGCGTCGGTCTCTGTTAAAGCAGTGACCACCCTCTCTCTTAAATGACAACCGAAGACTGACGTGTCAATAACCATCTGATTTCGACTTCTAAGGTGCTCTGACACACTGGTACTTAATGATCTTCCGGTTCTCTGGATATATACAGCATTACATCTGGAGGCACCACATTAGGGCAGTGCGTCGTTATAGGTATAATTTTGTTTTGTTTTAAATTTGAACCGCCTCCGTGACAATACGTTGTGTCTTAGCAACACAAAGTATGTGAATTCTTTTGATTTTTTTGACTACATTTACCACCTCCCCAGCAGTCATAAAACTTAATACATCTTGATCAATATGACAATTTGTATTTCTTTTTCAACCATGTATGAAAATGTAAACTCAATTAAGGGAAATGGTTGTGAATTGTTTGGAACTATTTAAGCATTAACTCCATGCCCCCTACTCTTCATAAAAAACTGTTATAAAGATTATATAAAAAATTCAAAACTTATGACCTAAGGAAAAAATGTATATCAAACAAGTGGGGATGAAAATACATATCTAAGAACTTAACAATTTATTTCAACTTTTCGAAAAAAAAATATTTATATTATCAAGCAATCAAACAGAAAAACAGTAGATATTTCATATATTAAGATCCTTTTTATTTTCAAATTTTGGCGTTTTTGCCTTAGAATCCAGTGTGTTCCTAATAACTCCGTTCCTCCTTTTAGTTTCACATACTATGGACGCAGATTGCGCGAAAAGCTTTACAGTCCTTTCGACTGACTGCATTTAAAAGGATAGTTTTGCAGTGGAAAATAATGGATGACGTGGGTTCTCCCATTACTTGTATCAGCTGATTTTCTGACAAGGGGGAGCTCACTGTCTTCCATAGATTTAATCAATCAATTTAATCAATAATTTAATAATAATCTGCAGCACTAAAGTTTAACTTTAGTTAGATAATAATCTTGTCCAGGAGTATATATATATATATATATATATATATATATATATATATATATATATATATATATATATATATATATATATATATAACATATAAATGATATATTAAACATGTACTGCTGATCTGAGCCTAACTCACTGATAGAAATATCCGGTAGTGTAGCCTCTATTGGTTCAAATTCAGTCACTGGAAGCTTTTCACACTGAGCTAGAGCTTGAACAATGGTGCCCCGAAAATCACTAGGGCCAGTCCAACTTCTGAGATCAATACGGTTTGACGAAAAAAATACGAGATCAGACCACAAGAAAGTGGATAAGTGCCCCCACACGCACGATTCTTGATTTATTTACATATAATTTCAAAGAGTGTTACAGTGTAAGTGAATTTGTGACAATAGGCGAAAAATTTTAGACTTTCTGCGGGAGGTGTACAATATATCCCGAATAAGCCTGCATAGTATGGAATAAAAATCTATGCGATGTGTGACGCAAAGACTTGTTTCACTTCCAATATTGATGTGTATTCTGGTAAACAGCCAGAGAGGCCATTTTCTGTTTCAAATACACCCGCAAATGTTGTGAATAGACTGATTGAGCCAATTGATCACAGTAATAGAAATATGACCACTGACAACTGGTACACTAGTTGCCCCATGGCGCTATCTCTGTTGGAAAATAAAATAACACTGATAGGCACTTTGAAGAAAAAAAATAGAGATACAAGGTCAGTTTCTCCAGAACAAGAATAGACCACCAGGCTCGATATATTCGGTTACTATCGGTTACCAGTGTCATATGTACCCAAGAAGAATAAATCGATCACGCTCCTGTCGACCATGCACGTTGGTGGAATCATCGGCCAAGAAACCAATAAGGCCGAAATCATTTTAGATTATAACATTACAAAGGGTGACGTGGACATCATTGACCAGTTATGTGGCAACTAGAATGTTTCCAGAATGACGAGAAGGTGGCCCATGGTGATTTTTCATTCTTTATTGAATATTACGGGGACAAGTGCTTACATATTATGTAAAGCAAATTCAGAAAGCCCGACAGTGAGTAGGAGAGTATTTTTGAAAAACCTAGCCCTCCAGCTGATGAAGCCTTATCTTATTGAAAGGTAGCAATTAATTTCCCTTCCTACAGACATAAAAGTGTTTCTGCAGAAATACAAACCGGAAAAGAAGAGGGGCAGATGTGTACTAAATGGAAGAGCCAGAAGGAAATTTACTCCGTTAAAATGTGATGCCTGTAAACTAGATTTTCTCGACGCTGCTGGTGGTGGTATAGTTATTGGCGCTGGCGCTGAAGGGTTAATGAAGCTTAATTTGGTATTCTTTTTATGCCTAGTTTTAGAGATTTATATACAGTGTAATCAACCCGTAACAAGCATCGTACTCAAAAGTGCACAGCCTACCTGTTAATACGTCATGTCCTACTTCAGTTTCATGTCAGTATCCCCCTTCTTAGCATAGGCCGATCTCAGTTCTCTGTTGATCACTGATTTTCTGTACAAGTTCTTGATAAACTTCCGGAATAGATCTCTCCTCTCACATGTCGATATGCAACATATTTTGAGTGACAATAAGACTTCGACAATCTCCCGTGAGACCAAGATCAGTTTCAGTTTATATATATATATATATATATATATATATATATATATATATATATATATATATATATATATATATATATATATATATAGATAGATAGATAGATAGATAGATTTGGTAAAAAAAATTGCAGATGATTTCTATCAAAATTTGCTACAATAATGTAAAATAATTCCAAGTTAGTGTATTTGCTGGTTCTAATGACAAATATTAAAACGTACTTTTACCTTTTTAAAGTATTGGGAATAAGCTGCATAAATACTGGTAAAAGTGTGAAACGGTTATTTGCGTGACGAGCAGATCCTTGAAAGTAATCTACTGTGGACGATCAAAGCACATAACGATTAAGTGTAAGTATTGGAAGGTTTTTAGTAGACATTAATGAGCGGACATTATTAACCCAATAGATGTTTTAGTTGCACCAAATGGGTAGCGCTCAAGGCTGTGCAGCAGTGTCTCTCTAAACCACCAGCTCGTTACGGCAAATATATTGTTTTAATCCTTTTTAATGCTTGAATGAATTTCACCGAAGGGAATCGGTGTTTAGCACTGCTATTTAATACTAATTAGTGAGTTACCTAATTAATTTAAATAGGTCAGTGAATTTTTATTTTAGTCTCTTAAAGTATGGGTCTATATTTATTGGATAGGTAGTTTTACCTATTTAAATTTTTAGAAAAGTTATGTAATTGTAAAGACTTGTACTAAAAACTAAGCAGTATTTTTAAAGAGACCTTAGATAGGGGATTGCAAAAAAGTTGACATCATAAGTACTGCTACAAAATATTTTCTTTAGTAGGGAAATCTCGTCACTTTTCAGCTATAATAGGGAACATTCTGCGCTCTTTAATATATCTAACCGTGGTTTTAATTTGGCGCTAATTTCGACATACGAAGTCGTTGCATCTAAGAGTGGCAGAATGCTGTTGATGCTTTAAGAAGAACATTATGTTTTTTTGTGGTAAAAAGGTAGTTTTTCTGATTTGAAGGTAAGTTTTCACAATTGATATTCTAGTATATAACAACCATATCTATTATGCTATTAATCCAATTTATATTCCAAATACTAACGAAATATTTATGATGCATTCTCCAGTATGGGCATAACTTCAAAAGTTCAGATGTTTCATTTTTCATCAAAATGATTATAGTGTGGTATATACGAAACATTCCGCCGGCCGAATGTTGCCCATATTAGACAAAAAATATTCAAGTAAATAATACTTATCACCATAGGTTATGTTAACAAGATTGAGTCAAAAATATCGAAAATTAATTTCTTTCAGATGTGTACGAAACATACTAAAAAATCAAACAGCTGTGAAATCAGGAAAAATGGTATAAAATTGACTATTATAGCGGTTTTAACAAATCATTTGAAGACAGTACAACCTGCTTCGGAATACTGAGTTCAACTTTAAAACGTACATGCCCGAACACAAGCTTTTGATTCGTTAATTTTTGTGTCCCTTACCCGGTGAAACCGTTCCATACTCAATACAGACGTAGAGACTATTCCTCTTACTTTACAAATGTTCGTTTTAGTAACATTCTGTGATGTACGACAGGGTGCGAAACCAGGTAGTATGTTGTGACGACAGCTTGAGTTAACACAAAATGTTTACAGATAGACACTCTGTACAACTAATGCACCGAGATGGTGACCATATCGTACATCTCACAATGTTCCAGGAGGCTGGCTACCATAACCGTATTACTTTATAGGTATGTTCTCGTGGGGATAAGTACAGCGCACTGACGAACTCTAATTAGAGCGAAACTGGTCTGCGTTTCCAATTACTGTGAGAATACCTATAGCCTTACATACATTTTCTCTGTATCAGGGAAGAAATGGGCCAGGGCTGACAATTTACAAAATTGCTGGTCTCTACCTATAATATTTTGTGTTAACCAGAGCTGTCGTGACAACATACTACTTGGTTCCGCACCGAGATGACGACCCTCTCGTAGATCTCACAATGTTCTCGTCTGTCTACCATACAAGTATTACTTTATCGGTGCGTTCTCGCTGTGATTAGTATAGCGCACTGTCGCACTCGAATTCGAGCAAAACCGGTCTGCGTCGCTAATTACAGTGAGAATACATCTGGCGTTACATGTTTGTTTTAGTGAATTTTAGTAAATCGGACTTTAAATTTAAGAAAACAATTCTCCAAATGAGCGCAAACTAGGACCCCTAGAACCCATATCCAGGGTCAATTTAAATTTTTATCGGTTTATTTATATATATATATATATATATATATATATATATATATATATATATATATATATATATATATATATATATATATGTATTTCAAAATAGACATACACTATTTCATTGTCAAGACTATAACATGTAAAGAAAAAAAAGTATATTTTACATAAGAAACATACAAAGGGTTTAAATCCTTGAAAGCTAACTATTGTGTGTTTAAATTTGTTTTTCTTTGTCTTTCTCTAAGAAAAATAAATAGGGGTAGTGATTTATAAAATTATTGTCTGTCTTGAAGTTTATTAAGTTGTCGTTAAAAGTAATTTCTAACTCTTCTAAACACATTCTTTTATTATTTAACTTTTGCAACGTAAAATAAAAACATTAACAAAGTTTATAATATGGCCAGTATCAAGATTATCAGACAAAGCACAAGTGCCACTTTGTAAACTTATATCACTTTTATGCTGTGATATTCTATCTTTAAGGACGCTGCTTGTTTGGCCAATATGTTTTAAATTACAGTTACTACGTGGAATAGAATATGCCACACCAAATAATTTTATCTTTTATTTTAAGTTTACTAAAAATATTACTGGTTGTTTTGAATATCGAAACGTTGTTAGTAAAATTTCTAAAAGAAAAATTCAATAATAAGGAGATCGCAACTTGAATTTTGATAATTTCTTGAAATGAGCGCGAACTAGGCTTCCTGGAACACCTATCAGGAATCAGTTTCAATTTTAATATGTTTATAATTTAATATGTTATATATATATATATATATATATATATATATATATATATATATATATATATATATATATATATATATATATATATATATATCACACCAATATAACTCAAAAAATAGTTGGCACATTTTGATCAAATTTGATGGGTACATTTCTTTTGCATGTGGGCAAGTGGTTGGATAAGATCGTTAACCAGGAAAATCGGCCTAGTTTTTCCCGGAAAATGTTCTCTTTTCTTTCGCTAAATGTTTATATTTTCGGAAACAAAAAAGGTTTGGCACCCAAATTTAGCACTCAGATTTATATCTAAAAAAGTAAACTATCTACCAAAACTTAGAGCTCTAAGTGAAAAGACAAAAAAGTTATAGCAAAAAAATGTATTTTTTAAAACGCCAAAACTGCGATTTGAGACGGAAAAATCGGCAACATTTAGGCAAAGATCATGTAGCGAATCTGGGTTACGTAGAAAACATGTAATAAGAAGAGTCTTTACAAAGCCTTAAGTTTCAGCTTCAACCGTCATTTTAATTTATTTTACTAAAATGTTGCCAGAAAATTCAGGTTAATGACCCTTTCTCTGATGCTTTCGCAGCAGTTTTGATTATAGAGTTTATCGTTTATTGGTCTATTTCCGTAGAAAAATTCGCTATTGACGAGACCTGCTATTGTAAATTGTAAATGATGCGGATGAAAATTAACACACCTAAAGTATATACCTCAGGTCATCATCTCACTAGATATTTTTCACCAAAAAAAAAAATTGAACGCCAAAGCTTTTTTGTATAGTAAAAACTAATTTTCGATATCCTGTTCAATGTTATAAGTAATAAGCTCCTCTAAGTTTTCTAAATTGAATTAAAAATTAAAAAATAATTTATGTAATGAGAAAAAACTTCCAAAAACCTTGTTGGTATATGGATTGGTTAATGTGATAAATTGTATTAAATTTTAGTTTTTTAAGTAAAACTAACATTCTCCATTTATAAGCCAATTGCTTTTGTGCATGGTTTATAAGGCAAATTACATCCATAATTATTGTATAGCGGTGTACTTATATATATATATATATATATATATATATATATATATATATATATATATATATATATATATATATATATATATATATATATATTTGTGTGTGTGTGTGTGTGTGTGTGTGTGTGTGTGTGTGTGTGTGTGTGTGTGTGTGTGTGTATTTTATTTGTTTGCTGTACTTTTGTGATTTTTTATTGGTTTTCGTGGACTGCAGTTTCGAACCGTCCCGGTTCATCATCAGCACGCTACTGATTGTAATCGCTCCTGTGTGGTCTACGTCTGAGATTGTACGTGGCGACTGCGCGTTGAGCTTCTGTTTGTCGGTTTACTGTTCTCTGATTCATTGTGCCTTCGGACTGTGCACACGACACATATCGGTGTCCTGTCTTGATCACTCTGGTTTGATAATTTGTCTATTTGTATGGCCTTTATTAAGTTTTTTTTAATGTTTGTACCTGTATTTTGTTTGTTTATACTACAATACTTAATAAAAGCCATACAAATAGACAACTTATCAGACCACGGTGATCAAGACAGGACCGATACACACGACACAGTCCGAAGGCACAACCAATCAGAGAACAGTAAACTGACTAATAGAAGCTCAACGCACAGGCGCCATGTACAATCTCAGACGTAGACCACACAGGAGCGATCACAGTCAGTAGCGTGCTGATGATGAACCGGGACGGTTAGAAACTGCAGTCCACGCAAACCAATAAAAAATCACAAAAATACAGCAAACAAATAATGTGTATATTAAAAGTGATTACAGTGTAGTGCAACATTCCAAAAGATATATATATATATATATATATATATATATATATATATATATATATATATATATATATATATATATATATATATATATCTATACATACACAGTATGCACAAAAATAATCGATTACCGTTATTCTCAACTGTCTTAAGAAATGCTCCAACACCTCAATTCATTTTTTTGATACTCAACTTTTGGAGGTAAATTACTGATAGTGAAAAAAATAAAATTCGCTAAAAATTAATTCGACCAATAGAAGCTCAACGCACAGGCGCCAGGTACAATCTCAGACGTAGACCACACAGGAGCGATCACAGTCAGTGGCGTGTTGATGACGAACCGGGACGGTTCGAAACTGCAGTCCACGCAAACCAATAAAAAAATCACGAAAAGTACAGCAAACAAATAAAGTGTATATTAAAAGTGATTACAGTGTATTGCAACATTCCAATATATATATATATATATATATATATATATATATATATATATATATATATATATATATATATATATATATACAGTGTGCACAAAAAGAATGGATTACCGTTATTCTCAACTGTTTTAAGAAATGCTCCAACACCTTAATTCATTTTTTTTGGTACTCAACTTTTGGAGGTAAATTACTGATAGTTAAAAAAATAAAAATCGCTAAAAATTAATTCTGGTTATTGCCACTACAATAATGCTGTGTCGTATAAGAAAATAAATGAAAAACAATACTCCTAATTGAAAATGGGGGGTAAATTTGCTTACCAGTGTATTCAAAACAATAAAGAAAATGAAACATAACATATCATTCTTCTTGAAAAAAGTAAGCTAATTACAAAACATTGAAATGGATTTTCGGAAGCTAATTATTGACGTAATTGATCAAAGTGATGCCCGTTTACTATTTGACAGTGTCCAAGCCTAGAAGTAAATACTTTCTGAACATTATGTATAACTTGTAAAATTTGTCGTACTTCTTGTGTTATACGATGTTTCAAATAATCAATATTTCAAGATTATACAAGATACGAGACAAAATTGTGTATGTTAATTATAATGTGTTTTCAGCCGCATCTTATAAAATTACTTTAGTGATCACAGAGTGGCCCATAATTTGTTGGTGATACAAATTTTCTTTTTTTATAATCGAACACCGCTTATGTTATTACATTTTTGTATTTTCTATTTAATTATCATACATTTTTGTAAGGGGAAAAATTCATAGTGTTCTTGTTTTCGAGTTATTTCAATTGTTTTGCAACTTTTTACATTTTTATGCATATCAAAAATTATGATACCGCGTTTTACCAATAGATAGCGGATCTCATGAAAATGGGGCATTCACAGATGCTTTGGTTCTGATTATTTGTAACTTTTTGTCCTTTTTCAAACAACAGAGTTATTTCGATTAAATGTGGTACATTGTTTTTACTATATAGGTTGTACTGTTAACCAAATTTGATGCCTGCTTTCATTAAAGAAAGACCTATTATGCAGTTATAAAAAATATTTTTATGAAAATTAACTACCATACCGCACTTGATGCGTCCAGACTTTTGATTTCTGCACGCGCCTTGGTACTAAATAGTGCGAGTTTAGGATCGTCTGTAATGAGGGCACACTCCCCGTAATACTAAGTCCGTTCATATTGATTAGATAGACAGATTAGATACCTTAGGTAGAAAATAACGACGCAGTTTTATTTAATATCTACACGAGCTTTGATACTAAATGGTATTTGTTATAAAATTACGAGTGATAAGTGAGTTGCCATCTCCATTAGTCTATACGCTGCGTAAGTAGGCAGATATAAAGAAAAAGGTTTAAGTGACATTTTATGTTTGTTGCCTTGCCAAAGGGTGTGCACCAGAATACTAACAATGTTTACATTCAGTCGTTTTGTAAATACGTGTCTGAATTTTGTCAAATTACTTATTTGTTTGGCACTTGAAAACACAATAAAACGAGTTAAGTGAAAGTTTACGGGGTAGTAGGTTGCAAACTGTACGATGGGGACAAGTTCCTCTTTCCAATTCTGTCTAATGTAAGGGTTGTTCGTTCTTTCTTGCTCGACAGCTTATTGTCTCAATTCTAACTTTACGTCTTCCAACTTTAAATTTACGATGTTTTATCTTAATTGTTTAATCTAAGTGTTATTTTTAGCTGGCGGCGACATTAAATTGCAGACTAGACGTAACAACCTCGGAATTTAAACACAAATTCATTTCTTATGGTTGCTGTATCATGCTCGTACAGACAATATAAACTTTAGTGTAAAAACGTTTTTCCATTTGTGCGATGCTTGTTATATATATATATATATATATATATATATATATATATATATATATATATATATATATATATATATATATATATATACATATATATATATATATATATATATATATATATATATATATATATATATATATATATATATATATATATATATATATAAATTAATATTGATTATCAATTTCTAAAATGTCAAAAATTTTTGAAGTATTGAATTATGATATTTTAACAAGAATTGGATGGAAAAATCATTCATTTTTCTAGTCAATTTACAATTTGCTACCCATAGCTCTCTTAGCATTTGTGGTGATTCACACAACTATGTAGGAGCTCCCAATGGGATCCGAATTTGAGTGAGTGAGTTCATGATATAATTTGGCAGATCGACATTTGGAGATCATAGATAACAAAATTGTGTTTTGGTACAAGCACAAGCTTAAGCCTTTTTCTATGGCATATACATATATATATATATATATATATATATATATATATATATATATATATATATATATATATATATATATATATATTATATTATATATATATAAATATATATATATATATATATATATATATATATATATATATATATATATATATATATATATATAATATATACGTACATAATATGGATAATACAACACCTAGGATATAGTGCAGACAAACAATGTAAACGCCACTAAAGCTTCAAAGAGCTGTATGCGGCTTATGCGTTTATAGCAGCAGTATTCAATATTTGAATACAAGTGTCATCCATTTACTGAAGCACACCATCAAACAAGGACAAAAAGCACAACGGCTTGTCAACATACCTGCTTTGAGAGCCAGCAGAGCACTAGTATCCTAACTTAAGGCAGCAACTACTCTCGTCTCAAGTTAGGCAACCATTTCAACCACAAAAATAAAAACAATATCCAAATGGCGTGTCGTGCACAGCAAAAAAGTAACAGCTAAAGCAATACATTCCAATCCAGCAAATGAATCAGAAAGTATAGGTATCCTTCAGATCATTCATTTTTTGAATACGGAGTCGGCTCTCATTTAGTATCCATTTGTTCATTTGTTTCCTGAACAACGCAATGAAGTTAGCAGACCTTATATCGCTTGTAAGCAAGTTGAATATCCTCGGACGCAAATACAAGTAGCATCTTTGTACCACGGTTTAGCGAACTTTGGAATTTCTAAGGAATTTCCTTCTTTTCTGGTGTCGTACCGATGTTGACAGTGATTCCGGGAACTAATAACTCTTTGCTGCTGCACGATGAGTTGCAGGCAATATAGTTGTCTCATATCCATAAGTTGCCACTCTTTGTATAAACTATTTGTTGGAAAAACATATGCTTTTCCCAACATTATCTTAATTGTCCATTTTGAACTACGTCCTTAAATAATTATTTGTCACACTGCCTTACGCCACATTTCCCTGAGGAATGATGCCTCTGAAGTAATGCATTGTATACTTTTTTCAAGTACGTTATATTCAAAATATCTTCCAAAAATTTCAACATTGAAACAAGTCCTCGGATTTTCTTGACAAGGCATTACACATGCACATCCCACCTAAGATGTCTGTCCAGTATTACACAGCAATATCTAAAACTATTTGCAGCCTTTACATCGCAAGTAAGACCATCACACTAAAAACTGAGCCCGCCAAAAGAAGGAAGATTATTACTGTAAATTGAGTACGGCAGATAGCATGTTTTCTTCATATTGATTGACAAAGATTTAAACTGTAAGTGTTTTACTATCCTAGAAAAATCTTCCAAATTTCAGGACATTTTTCTTGTTTGGCTAGCAGAGGTCGTGGGCTGATGTAGAAATATTATTACTGCGCTGTTACTACATAGTAATTTTTGAACTGATGTAGAAAAATAATTTGTGGGACTTATCATAAAAATAATCCGTGGGCAGTGGTGAAATATAATTTTGGCGCACTTGTAGACAAATAAATTGTGAGCCTATGTAAAGACATATAACTATGGAACTAGTGCCGAAATACAGCCGTAGGTCGTTGCTATAAAATAAACTTTTGGGTTGAATTAATGAGCTGTTGCTCTTAGCTGATGAACTATTCTGGATCAAGTAATTGCCATATCAAATAAATCAACCTGTTGTTACTCAATACGGGTTTTGGTTTGTTAGTTACCTCTAACTGGTACTGGAATGGAATTATTGATGTCAAGCCCCATTCTTATACTTAATGAGACATGGTAATAAGACACAAAGGAACAAGTGAGTTTTTCTTTAAAAAAAAAGTAAATTTATTAACGTCCTTCACATCTAAAAATGTCTTCTGGACAGGGAACAAGCCAACTAAAAAGGACATTTTTATAGCAAATCATATTATTTTTATTACTATTTATTTCGAGTGACATTGCTGAAAATTTGTTACATATAAAAAGAATATTTAATCTAGGGGTGTTTTTGCTTAAACCATAATTAATAAGTAGTGCGTAATAATTTCCATAATTAAAGAAACATTTTTTTCCTAATTTTAATAACCAAATAAAATGCTGCCCTTTTAAAATTAAAATCCGTCATTTTAAATGAATAATTTTTGTAAATTTGACTAAATTTATACACATTTTTGCCCTTTGTCCCAAAAAAATATAGAATATTCTACCTGTTGTTTTCTTTCAAATGTAATTGTGAATTTAATCGTACAACAAGGAGAACTGAGCTCAAATTTGATTATTTTTGAATCGGGCATGCATATAAAACAAACAAACTAACATCTGGCGAGATTCAACGCTTGTTTAAGGTTATTTTAAAGAATTTTTACAATATAAGATATTTTTGAAATCCACTACTTAGCAATCTAATCATTTTCAACTTGAATACCATTTCCATTACTGTTTGTCTTTTATATGATTAATAAAATTATTGTTGTCTTTTACTATTTCTCTTTATTGAAATAAATTCCTACCATTTTTTTTTTCTTTTTAATCTCAATGACACTATAAATTGTATCGTTATTGGCAAATTTTTCGTAAAACAAAAAATTCACTAATTAGGAGATATGTGTTTATATATATATATATATATATATATATATATATATATATATATATATATATATATATATATATATATATATATATATACATATATATATATATATATATATATATATATATATATATATATATATATTTCACACAGATAAGTCTAAAAATTATAGGCCAATTTTAATGATATTTAGTAGGTACCGTCTTTTTGTAAGTGGATTAAATATTTTCTTTAGCCAGGAAAATTGGACTAGTTTTTCTGGGAAAATGTTGGGTTTCCTTTCGGAAAATTTTTGTATCTCTGTAAATAACACAACTATGACAACCAAATTTGTGATATACGTTTCTACTACCCTACATGCCGAAATTCAGATCTCTACCTTGAAAGGAAAAAAAGTTATAGGCATTTAAAGAAGAAAAAATGGGTTCCACTGGTGATCAAAGGAAAGCACAAGAACAAAATATTTTGAGTGGCTAACGAAACCAATTGAATAGTACATACAAAGGTTAACTTTTCTTAACACAAAAGGTCAAGAAGTAGCAGGTAATTAAGGTGGGGAACTAAACTTTTGAAAACGAGCTTAAGGTGTTTCATAGTCAAAATCCTTTTAGATAGGAAATTTTCATCTTCTCAAATATTTACAAACCTAAATTGACAAATTTAAATTTTTCTTAAATGATCGACTGGCCGGAGTCCAAGAAGTATTATTTGTGAATATAGATGCATTCTATGCGATTGTACAATTCTATGCACAAAGGAAGTCGATATTGCCAAGCTCGAGGAATCGAACTCCACGAAAATAAGTCAAAACGTTTATCACGTTGTCCTCATTATCAGTAACTTGCTTCTAATCATTTCGTGTATTTTGAAAGTTTTAGGCAATCGAAATCTCTTCTCTGTGCTCTATTCTCTACTCATTGGCGGTAGATTGCGATCTCATGTTATTACATTCCCCATGGATATAAAATAAATTGAAAATAACGTTATTTAAATACTTTTCGTTATTTTGCATTTTAGTTATCTTCTAATTCTTCCAACTTAGGCAAGCCAAACATACACGCAAACAATTTTTAACTTTAAGTTGCGTTCTACAATTCACGTGGTATTAAAATTTGATAGAATGTTTTAATATCACACAAAGTCTCGACCGCTTTTCTTGTGTAGTGTAATGTGTTTTCTGTAAAAAAAAAGTTATTACCTATAAACGCTAGTAACAATTAGTTCCCCAGAGATAGCCAAGAAGAAACTTATATGAAGCCAGCGTAGAAGTGAATTATCAATAATATACAGTGCTATAAAATAGACTTTGCAAGATTGATTATGTCGTGTGTCTCTAAATTTAAAACACTCTGTATGTTTAGGAACACAATATGTAAACTCCATCTAAGTTCTTATGGTGTTCCCAGGTTGAGCCCGTTATCTTGAAAAACCTGTAAAGAACATGCTAAGTGAAGATTGGAACCTGT
This sequence comes from Tillus elongatus, assembly GCA_964006375.1. Taxonomy (NCBI): domain Eukaryota; kingdom Metazoa; phylum Arthropoda; class Insecta; order Coleoptera; family Cleridae; genus Tillus; species Tillus elongatus. Next base: position 187,932,070 of record OZ023262.1, on the reverse strand, counting down.
GATGAGCACTGATAAGTACACTTGGAGAGCCCAAATCAGGTCTTTTTAAAATGTGTTGTGGTGATTTGGGCTCTCCAAGTGTACTTAAAAGAACATGCTATTGTAAATAAGGATAAAAGTTACCCAAAATGTAAAATAATTACAATATCACTGAAACAATTCAAGAGAAGTAAAGGGAAACCTAACATAATTCTCTATAAAATATTATGATGAATCCGAATTTTAAGATATAGGCACCTTATATTTGTGGGAAGGCACATTAGGCGCGGTGTACTGGCAGCATATCCCCTACACTGCGGACAATATGCATACAGAGCAAGATTCTCAACAGAAACAGCACTGCACCAACTGGTGCTGAAACTGGAGAATACGCTGGAGAACAGGGAGGTGGCGCTGGGGGGCCTTCCTAGACATAGAGGGGGCCTTTAGCAACACCTCGTACGGATCGGTTCTGTTAGCTATCCGCGAGCGTGGAATAGAGGAGACCTGCTGCAGGCGGATTGGTTCCATGCTCAGGGACAGGGCGGTGTTCACCTCACTCGCGGGAGGGACTCTGCTGACGGGGGTCGCGGCGGGGTGTCCGCAGGGGAGCGTTCTGTCTCCCTTGCTCTGGTGCCTAGTCGTGGACGGCCTGCTGGGGAGGCTCTCGGGAGGGGGGTATGAGGTACAGGGCTATGCGGACGACATTGTCATCATAGTCCGAGGAAAGGTCACACAGGCAGTGCGGGAGCGCATGCAGACTGCACTGAAAGTGGTGGAAGGGTAGACGGTTGATCAAGGGCTCGGGGTCAGCCCCGAGAAAGCAACCGTCGTGCAGTTTACGAGGAGGAGGAAGTGCGACAGCCATAGAACTCTCACTTTATATGGTAGGAGCGTTCCCATGGCCAGAGAGGTAAAGTATCTTGGGGTCGTATTGAACTCTAAGCTAACCTGGAATGGTCACATTGGAAAAATAGCCAGGCAGCCCTTAAGGCACTAAGTAGCCCACGGGTCAATTCCTGGCAGGTGAGTGAGTGCCGAGACGAGACGAGCGACCTGGCTGGGCAGAATGAGGTTACCCTCATCTGGGTGCCGGGTGACTCCGGGGTCAAAGGCAATGAAGAGGCTGACAGTCTCGCGAAGAGAGGGTCAGCATAACTATTTATGGGACCAGAACCGGCTCTGGGCGTGCCAAATAGCACTGCCAGGGGAGCCATTAAGTCCTGGGTCAGAAACCAACACAAGGTGTACTGGGCGGACTGTCCAGGGCTCAGACATGGGAAGTCTATAATTGAAGGACCCAGTTCAAAGAAAGCTGTGGAGCTGCTAAATCTTAGCAGAGGACAGCTCAGAAACACAACAGGTCTCTTGACGGGACACATGGCCGTCAAGAAACACCTTTATAAAATGGGGCGGTTCGAAGGGACCTCGCATGCAGACTCTGCGGCGAGGGGGAGGAATCAGCCCAGCACATATTGTGCGAGTGTAAAGCTCTGGACCGTAAAAGACAACTGATCTACGGTCAGTCTAGACCGGAGACAGAGCAATATAAAACTTCACCCTACCAATCGCTGTGCAGACTAGTTCTAGGCACAGTGATTTTGGAATGGGTGGAGTAAGACTAAGGGTATGCACAATCAACCAAAGGTTGCAGTGCTATCGGGGCGGCAAGGCCGCGGACGAGCCCTGAGGGAACAAAAAAAAGGTAACCCAACAATGATACAGGATGTTCTATTAAAAAAAAATCGTGTTTATACAAAAAAATATAAATTAAGAAAAAAAAACATTTACACCATTGAATACGTATGTTTAAAAAAAAAACAATGGGAAAACAGTTAAAGCCACTTTCCCAAAATGCAGAGTTTCGAAAAAACCCCGTGTCTCTGAGACGGTCACAGATATCCATATGCTGTATTCACCATTAACTTTTCCATAAAAACTAAGCCTCGGGCACCACGATCAGTTTTCGCTTATCTCGTTTAGACATAGGTTATAGTTTGCCTTTAAAAGTGAGCAATTTGACCTACTTTGTACAGTGTAGGGGTGGGTGTAACCGTAAGAAATCAAGACCATTTCAGTTTTAATGTGACGGCAGGCATTTTTCGTGGAAGAATTATTGATCCCTGTAGTTATGAAGGCATACTGAATTCGTAGCGATATTGATATATCCTTTAAACGCATGTTGAAACCTATTTAGATGACTTGCCATTAGTTCAACGACAGGCGCAGAATTATATGCAATTAAAAAGGCAATGGAATGGTGCGAAAATTAGCATCTAAAAAAAATGTAATACTAAGTGATAGCCAGGCCTCACTAATAACACTAAAACAATTTGCCACAAAGCATTACAACAACACAATTGCAAACGAAATTGCCAACATACACACCAAGCTAATTAAGCAAGACTGTGGAGTTTGTATGGGTAAAGGGGCACGAGAACATTAGAGGCAATGAAATAGCAGATAAATATGTGAAAGAAGTCATAGAAAAAAAAGTTATTGAGATGGAAAATTAAGCAAAGAGCAAGTGACGATTGGAAAGTAGAATGGAGGGAATATGTTGAACGATCAAAAAACCACTATACACTAATTCACCCAAATCTCCCAAGAAAAATAAAATTGTATAAACACATTGAATCAAGGAGTTACTCATCTGCTTTGGTCAGACTTAAATCAGGCCACGGTAGATATCCAGCTCACTTAAGACGGATAGGTATAGTAGGTTCGGATGCCTGTCTCTGTGATAATAGTACCATATGTAACTTGGATCACATATTTTTCCAATGTAAATTTTACGAAGAAGGACGTAAAACTATGTACTAACAACTATTTATCAAACATATTTATTTACCTCTAAAGTAACCAGTCTGCTGTACAAATCAGATAAATTTGTTAATTTGTTGTTGATTACATTTGTTAGTCAAAATAAAATACATATATAAAGTTTCACTGCATATATTGTATAATTGTACATAGTTTGTACATACATGGTGAGTTTGCATATAGTTTGTACATAAATTGGGACCTTGTATATTTATGAAGAATATGGTAAAAAAAGTTTAATTCTATATATTGTAGAATTGTGGAAAAGAAAAGAAAATATATGATACCTATAACCAGAAAAAAAGATCAATTTATATATATATATATATATATATATATATATATATATAAAACAATAATAAAAAATATAAATAAATAAATAAAAAAAGGAAAAAAGGTGTAAAATAGGTATAACATAAAGTATAAGTAAATACTATAATTGTAGGTCTAGATGACTGAAATTTGTGTGATATGGCAATTCTGCATGAAAGTGCAATCTTCCTACTTAAATTGGAAATTCAAAGTAACTAAAATGGCCAATGAGACTACAAGCTCGAGGCCAAACCACTCTTCACACACACCACACACACACTAACAAATTTGAGTTAATAAATGCGGCAAATGCTGTCCAGAAACGTTGGCGCTTGTGTATGAATGACAACGGTGCCCAACGTTATAAAGGCATATTATTAGGTAACGAGTTTTTCTTATTTTGTTAATTGCTGTGAATGTTAATGTTAATATTTCCTAAACGTTTAATGTTCTTTTCATTATTTAGAATTACCTATATTTACTTTCATTCACTTCATTTTTGCGGGTCTATCGAAGGTTAATAACTGTTACAATAAAGTATTGTTAAGTTTAGAAATACATATATACTCTAATTGAAGCAAATTAGTAAGTTATTGTTAAATCCACTATAAGACAATCGACATGCAGAAGTATACCATAGTGGCTACTTGATTTTTTTCGTTAATTTATTTTAAAGCCTTATATATCGTAAAGTGTTAGATCTAGATATATAGTATTGTATATTGTTGAAGAGATAATTTTAGTAACTACAATAAAATGTAAAAATATACCGGGTGTCCCATAAGCAAAACAAAATTTTTGTCATAGCAAATGTTTGTCACCCTGTATGAAAACAAAACACTTCAGCTTATTCTGCATCAAAAACTGCTGTGAGAAAGTTTTCTTCAAAAATGAATTATATTTAATGCAAAAAAGGTGAGATATCAAAGACCTCGGTTAAATTCAAGAAACTCTCGTTAGCAGAAAAATGATATGAGATAGCAAAATTTTGTTGGAGTCGGTGAATTTCTCCTAAAATTTTAGGCCGGGAGACAGGGGTAAATTATTTTCCCTGACAGAAACATGAGTTTCCATAAGCGCACCCTGTACATTGCTATAAGTCACATTTACAATAATTAATAACAACATAAATACCTACTCAGCAGTGGAACTTTATCCGTGAATTGTAGACATTATTCTTCATAGTTCCTTTTATATTATTTTATAATTAATAGTTCTCTTGAGATGCAAAGCAAGTAAATAATGAATTTTAAACCTTATTTAGAAAAAGTTTTTCTGTAAAATATTTGCTTTTATATTTGCTGCTACACTGGACGGAAATTCTAATTCCGTACAAGTAAATTAATCAAGCTGGTTCATTACAATAAAAATTCCCAAGCATAAGAGAACTAGAACTAGAGGGTATTTAATTTAAATTCCTGAATTGCTCGGGGATGTCGAAAGCAGCATTTTGTCAATAATAAGAAGTGCAAAAGAAACCAGCAAAGGATTTTTTACCGCAGCATGCAATTGCCCTTGTTCTATTCAATTCTCTGCCTACATTTTTATGTAAATGGACCATCGATCATTTTGTTGAGACCGCTTCACTGAACGGCTTTAAGCACCAAAATTTACAATACATCGATTCCCATATCGCTGCCATTTAAACTTTCCGTCAGTGGCTGAATGCAAAGTAGATAGTCTAATCCATATCGTGTATTATATCTTTCCATTAGAGCGCTATTCTCTTTTATGATTCAAATTATTTCGGATGATATGCTGGAATGGAAGAGATGGATATAAGTTTCATCTGAATAATTCAGTTGTTACTTCTCTGAGCGGTTCTTATTTTTCTGGCATTCGCTACAATAGTACAAGTTGTTGTGACTTGAATCACTGCTGCGAAATTTACACAATGTATCCAGATTATTTAAATTCAGAAATTTCGATAATTAAGCAAATATGATTTATTAATAGCTACCCTGTTAAAGTAATAGACAAGATGATAGACAGAAAATAATACAATTTAGAACTTAATTTGCTTTATCCAACCCTTATGTTGTAACTTATGTCTGTGGCCAAATCAGAAAATTTTCGAGGCCAACCAAATCAGACGAAAAAAGAAAAATCATTATCCAAATGTACAAGGCAAAAATGATAACGAATATATTTTAAATTGTTCAGAAAACGGTTCAAAAAATATAAATGAGAATATAAATACACACAGTCTGAACGGAGCAACTGCGTTATGGTAGAGAATTTTCATAGAGATGTTTTAGTGAATTTTTATTAAGAAAACTCACTAATACAGAAGTATCGATGGTGAGACTTTCGGAAAATATCTTCAAATAAGCGCGAATTAGGGCATCAGGAACCCATTTCTATGGTCAGTTAAAATATATATATCTCTCTCTCTCTCTCTCTCTCTCTCTCTATATATATATATATATATATATATATATATATATATATATATATATATATATATATATATATATATATATCCAACCGATAACTCAAAAAATACTTCACTGAGTTGGATCAAATTTGGGAATGACACTTATTTTGCTAATGGCTCGGAGTTCGTCCGTCAAATCTTAACGGCCAATTTTTCTTAATAAAAAATTAAAAAATATTTTTTAAAACACTATATATCTCAAATTGTTTAAGTAATTGAAACGAAAATTTACAACTTAAAAGTGTATAGACAGACGTGGTTGTATACCAATTTTTAAGTCGTTTGACCAAAGAAAATAAACTTATTCGAAACTAATAATTAAATAATCCCCGACATCACTTCAGATTCTGTAATACAATATCTACATTGTTGGACAAAGATGATGTTATCTGTACTGCTATGCTATTTAAATAAATCGTAGATAAAAATCTAAGCAATGGAAGCTATTGCAACATGTCAGACTGGAGAATATTTTGAGAGATACGACAGTGACGCCATCTCGGTGCAGGACCAGGTAGTATGTTGTCACGACACATCTCTAGTTTAGACAAAATTTTATAGATAGAGCTGTGTACAATATACAATCAACTAAGAATTGTCTAAATTGCGAGCATTGGACCATTTCTTTCGTAATACCGGGACAAAGCTTGCGTCTAAAAGCGCTACATTTTCGCATGCGGATGTATACTAATAAATAAAAAACTTAATGAAAGTGATATAATTTGTTTAAACGCAATCTAGAACGACGTTTCATTGTGTATAAATATTAAGCTTGCCATTCTTCACGTTCACGGTATTTAAAATATTGTATGTATTACCTAGTGAACTCTATACAGAATTCACTGGTAGGTATTACGAAAGTGAAACAACAATTATTTTAAGACGATATATACCTACCTCAAACTAATAAAGTAAGTACCTATAATATCTAGGTAGGTACTACAAAGTATATACATCCCTAGTTAAAATTATATAAACAGATCTTTAGGTTAAATTATTAAAATTTTAATTTTCAAATTTTGTAATGTTTATATATATATTTCATTTTCAAAAAGTATAGACACAGTAATAGTATATAAGTGTTGAAAAAAGTTCGAGTGCGTTAGGGAAGCCAATTTTCATGAACATATTTTAAATGGTGATAACCTAATATCCCATTAAACCAGAATCTTCAGTTTTGATACATAGTAAAACCTATATAAAAGCAGCGTGGGTACTTCATTTAAAAAATAACACAATGAGCTTCACAGATAATTACATTTGTTTTAAACTCCTCTTGTTATTTTGTTTGCAGAAGCTGGTTCGATTGAGTTGATTAAAACCGATCATTCAAGCGATTAATATGGAAAAATACTTACCTGCCACCTATAATTTCATAGACGCATTCCGTTTATAAATAAAAATTAAATTTTCGGTAAATTTGCGGATTAGCACATGGGGGGTTTTTAGAACAATCTTTTCAGAAGTATGCTCATAACCCCTTCTAGATGCCCAAACTACAAGAATTTCTTACAAACAGCGCACAAGAAAGTTACGGGACCAAGAGTGAATAGGGGTTCTGGGCGGAGAAGAATATAAAAAGTAAGTGTGAGCGGAAAGTGCAAAAGAAACAGCTTAGTTGGACCTCTTTAAGCTGCCTTTATCCCATTTTGCAGCTATACCACAGCATAATCAATATTATGCTGTGGCTTTACCTCCTTAGGATCCCGTTTACGGCGCGCAGAACCTCTATATTCACCACAGGTCCCGTAACTTTCTTATGGGTTGCTCCAAAGCAATTTTAGTGAATTTTCGTAGAAAAAATTCACTAATGGGGAGATTCCGACTTTTGAATTTTGAAAAAAATTTTGCAAATGAGCGCGAACTAGGACCTCTAAAACCCATATCCGGGGTCAGTTTCAATTTTTATATGTTATATATATATATATATATATATATATATATATATATATATATATATATATATATATATATATATATATATATATATATATATATATATATATATATATATATATACGTATGTATGTATGTATCAAACCGATAACTACTCAAAAAATAATTGACCGATTTTGATAAAATTTGGCATGTACCTTTATTTTGTAAATGGCTAGGATAACTTCCTTAATCAGGAAAATTGGACGAGGTTTTCCGGAAAAATTTTGAGTTTTCATTCGAAAAAAATTCTTTTCTCAAAAAATAATGGGCCGATTTTAATAAAATTTGACATGTACCTTCCCTTTGTAAATGGCTTTGACAAGTTTGTTAGTCAGGAAAATTGGACGAGGTTTTCCGGAAAAGTTTTGAAAAAATTTTATCTCAAAGAATAATGGGCCGATTTTGATAAAATTTGGCATGTACCTTCCCTCTGTAAATGGCTTTGATAAGTTCGTTAATAAAAAAACCGGACGAGGTTTTCCGGAAAAATTTTGAGTTTTCATTTGAAAAAAATGTTTATCTTAAAAAATAAAAAATCTATGATAACCAAATTTGGTAGGTTGGTTTACGATATAAAAAGTAAACTATACAGCAAAATTTAGATTTATATGTTACAAGAAAAAAAGTTATAATAAAATATTTTGTGCCAGATCATTTCTATGAAAATTCACTACCATAACGCACTTGCTGCATCCAGGCTTTTATTTATTTTGTACAATGTTCTTATTTATGTATTGACATTGCTTAAATTGTTAACTTACCACATTTTAATTTTTTTTCCAAGAATGATTTTGAGATTGCCTTGTTTGTCAGTCTTTTATCATTTTCAAAACGTATGGAAAAAAACCCTTTTGTTGTTTATTGTTTGCAAAAACGGGATGGGTTGACTAAAACAAAGCCATCCAAGAAATTAATAAGCAAATATACCTGCCATAATTATAATTTGACAGGTACATTCCCTTTGTAAATAATTAATTTTTTTGAAAAACTTTTGTAACTTGAATGAAATTTGTAACACAATGTTTTTAAAGACACTTGCAGTACTTACAATATATATCTATCACTACTATAAGACACTTGCTGCGTCCCGAACTTTAAGGGAATTTTCTTAAAAAAAATTCACTAATGACGAGACCCCGACTTTTGAGCGCTAGTTAGGCCCCGTAAAACACATATCCGGGGTCAGTTTCAATTTTTATATGTTTATATATATATATATATATATATATATATATATATATATATATATATATATATATATATATATATATATATATATATATATATATATATATATGTATGTAAAATTTGGTGAGTACCTTCCTTTTGCAAATGGCTTGGACAAGTTCGTTAGTCAGGAAAATCGGTCCAGGTTTTCCCGGAAAATTTTGTATTTTCTTTCAAAAAAAAATTATATCTTCGGAATTAACAAAGTAAGGGCAACCAAATGGTAAGCTGGTTTATATCATTATAGGTGAGCTACCTACCAAAATTTAGCTCTGTGGGTCAAAAGACAAAAAAGTTATGGGCATTTAAAGAAAAATAAATTGGGGTTTTCCTCAAAACCTCAAAGTTACAATTTAAAACGTCAAAATTCGCAACATTTGGGCAAAGAACTTGAATCTAATACGGGCTATGGAAAGAAAATGTCTCAAGAATAATGTTTTTCAAGCCCCGAAGTCTTAGCTTCAACCGTCATTGTCCTTCATTATACTAATATGTTTCCAGAAAATTCATTTCAAATAGACCCTTCTCTGATGCTTGGCAGTAGTCTTAGCTATAGAGTTTATCGTTTAATGGTATATAATTTTTGTCGAATTTTCGTAAAAAATCAATAAAGCTCAATATATCCGTTATTATACAAGATATGAAAAAATATTGTATACATTAATTATACGGTGTCTTGAGCTACATCTTAAAAATTATTGCGACAATCACAGGCTGGCCCATAAGTCGTTGGTGATACAAATATTTTTTTTTAGTCGAAAACGCCTTATGTTTTTGCATTTTCCATCGAAATATAATGCATGTTTGTAAGTTAAGAAATTCTGGGGGCAGCAAGTGCGTTATGGTAGCGAATTTTGATTAAATGCTTCATATTTGAAAAGCTCAATTTGCTATTAACCTATAAGGTTGACCAAGAAACGGATTTTTTCGGTTACACTTTAAATTTACTTTTGGAAATTTCTGTACGTTTTCAAACAATCAAGTTATTTTGATGAAACATGTCACATTGTTTTTACTATATATGTTATACTGGTAATCAAATTTGATGCCTGCTTTCTGAAAAAAAACACACACACATATTTGTTATTAAAAACATTTTTATGAAAATTCACTACCATAACGCACTTGCTGCGTCCCGAACTTTTTTTTAATAAAAAAGGAAAAAAAAAAGGAATAGAATTTTTACTTTGCGCTTCACAATGACAAAACCTGTGATGTGAATGTTAACCTAACCGGATCATGATTTTCAACTTATTTCTTTTATCCCCACATAAAATTGCTGTTTACTGAGAATAAGTATTAGAATTAGAGACATATGTAGGCTTATACATAGACCTTACATATGTATATTATATATACGCCACATACTGCAGGAAAAATACTGGGACACTTTTCACACCAATAGTGCCTCTGTTGGTGACTTTCTAACACACTGGGAAGGCTGCGGACAAAATAGGTAAACGCAAGGGAGAACAAAAAGCTTTTATTATTTTTAGTCTCTAAATAAACTGCTAGTATATTATTTACCGAGACAGTTTAATTTTTTAAATGCTAACAATCTATATACCTAAGATCCATACAAGTTTATACAATTAAGAGCCTTTCACAAAGTACATAAGAGTCACCATAATTTTTTTATTACTAACTATTTTGTACATCAGTGATGTCACATCGAGTGGGAAGGAACAGTGCGTTCTGTCAAATTGCACAAGAATATTTTTCTCGATTCATGATTCATACTACAGTCACAAATCAAATGATTTAAATTAGCTGGGATGATGTTGTTACATGAACAGAATGGACTGTCTTCGACATTCATTTTGTATAAACGAGGCTATATATAAAAACTTTCGGGACGCAGAAAGTGCATTATGGTAGTGAATTTTCATAAGAATAATACTACATAGTAATTTAGCCCTATACTAAAAGCTATAAAACCTTACTCTATTTACTTATGAACAGTAAAAAATAAGGCAAAGAAAGGCAAGCAAAATCATGATCTCTGTCATAAATATTTATACAGTAATTTAGATACAAAACTCCAACAAAGAAATTAATAAACAGGAAATGTACTCAACAAAAATACACTAGAAAGCTGAACATTAAAAAAATTTACGTGGTTCATGCATTGAAGGTGATTGTATGCATGCAGAAGGAGAAGAAGAACCCCCAGTTCGAATAGGGTTTCTGCTCTATCACCCTAAAACACGGGGGTTCGCCTTCCCCTTGCGCATGCACACAACTACCTGCAAAGCATAAAGCACAAGAAAAATTTCTTGGGAGCATCCCCCAAACAAGTTACGAGACCTGGGCGAATATGGTTGCGGTACGAAGTAGACAGGGTTTAAAGGAGGTATTGCTGCAAAACGTGAAAAACGCATGTTTTGAAAGTCGGACTAAATATTATTTTTTGCGTTTTCGGCTCATATTTACAATATGATTTTAAATAAACCAATAGAAATATGTTTTCCGGAGATTTCGCAATTTGCGTGTGTATGAACCTAGCTTTGGTACAAAAGTACACTGAAATCCGGTCGACCGCAAGCAAGCAGCTTGTAGATTAAGTTCGATAGGCTTGGATGGTTAACAAATGTAGGTATATTTAATTTTAAGCGGCCGACGGTACTGTTTAATACATACAACATGAGAAATGCAGAAATACACTTTAGAGTGCTATTTATTAAAAAAAATATTGACAAACTAACCTGCGAAATCATGGATCATAAAAATTATGGATCTAGTAACTTATCTATCAGTAGGTACCGTTCTCATATTGTAAGCAGGTCTTGATATTTTCAAAGAACATTGACGCCCGTGGTACTAAATTTAACACAACGAACCTAACAATAATTGTCTTCCGCACGAAAACAAACTATAAAAATGCCAATACTGTTACTATTACTACATAATGCATTAGATATTTCCTCTGGTTATACAATAATAATAATGTCTAAGATGCCCTGTCGTGGCTCAATTAAGAAACATTAAAAACCGAGTGTTACCACTGCTCTTAGAATATGATTTACTGATTTTCTATTTAACGCAAAATCTATTATTTTAAGTCATTGACTTACAATTTTCATGCTTAACCATCGTCTAATATTTATTTTCAATATTTATATCCATGTTTTAAATATGTTAGTTTAGTTAAAAGTCAGTTGTAAAATATCAAACGTTGTACACAAACTCTATCTGTAACATTTTGTGTGCGACTACATACTCCCTCGCTCCGTACCGAGATGGCGCTCCCGTCGTCCATCTTTCAATTTTCTACATTCTGACAGGTTGCAATAATGTAACTTCCATTGTTTTTATTTACGATTTATTTAATAACATAACAGTACAAGTAACGTCTTCTGTTTTTGATTAACATTGTAGATATTGAAGTCATGTCGAGGATCATTTTAATATTAATTTAGAATAACTTTATTTTTGTTTAGTCAAAAGACTTGAAAATTGGTACGCAGTCACGCCTGCCGATGCTCTCTTGAGTTGTAAATTTTTGTTTCAATCACTTAAACTATTTGGGAGATATTGCGTTTAAAAAAATGTTTTTTAATTTTTTGGTAAGAAAAACTGGACGTCAAGGCCTGATGAACGAATTTATCCAAGCCCTTAACAAAATAATGGTAATTCCCAAATTTAGTCCAAATCAGTGACCTATATTTTGAGTTATCGGTTGGATATATATATATATATATATATATATATATATATATATATATATATATATATATATATATATATATATATATATATATATATATATATATATATATATATATATATATATATATATATATATATATAAGCTTTTCGCCGATCTTGGAAATGGGTTCCAGGGGCCCTAATTCGCGCTCATTTGGAGAAATTTTCCGAAAGGCTCACCATAGATACCTTTTATTTATTCTACATGAAATTTCACTAAAAAATTTCAGTTGGAATAATTCTATTTATTATAAAATAAGTACTGACAACAAAGCTTCCTTGTTAATTGACAGGTGTTTTTAAAATTTGTAAATAATAGTGAAGCTATTCAAGATAGTTGAATTACTAAGGAATGATGTTGCACTAAATTTCTTAGTTTTATGCAAAAACAAATCAATTCAAATCACATCAAATAAAGTCAAATTCCCCATAGTCGACTATGTTCATATTAGATTACAAATTTTCAGTTTTAAATATACTGGGACTTTAAAGTTATAATCATGTAAGTTAAAGTCATTTGCTAGTTAGGTACTTGTCTTAAATGGTCTTAAAATACAGTTTATTGCCTGTAACTTTTATTATTAGTAAATACTATTAACCTGTTAATAGTTAAAGAAAAAATCATGTAGAACCCCACTGTAAAAAATGTGCATGCTACATAATTTATTATAATAGAAGTTGGCAATATCCCCTAGATTTAGTGAGACAACCGCGACTTTGTCATCACCACTTATTGACAGCCCCTGGTATATTGTGATCACCTACATTAATCGCCCTTCGTATAGGCAGACGTTTGCGAAATTTGGATTTAGAAAACAATGTTTCAGGCATGGAATTCTCTAGAAGCTAGTAGTGGGAAGAATCAGCGGGTATATAAACAGGCTCAGCTAGGCAGCGGCCCAGCGCTCAACAAAACGCTGTCTGAAGTCTTCGCTTACGACACCAACAACGGAACAAAAATCAAGAGACCAAAACAAATCCACAAACAATAAGACTACATGACCGACAATTAATAAACTAAACATACGAAGTCTATTCCATCCCACCAAGAGAACGGGATAAGAGGAGACATCTCCTGGTCCCTCCCCAAGTCAAGTCCAGTGACCAATGACCAGCGGCGCAGTTCAGTTAGTGAAAAAGCAAGTGTAAAGTGAGCAGTCCTAGTGCCTAGAAGAAAAGTAAAAGAGACTATTTGATCCGAGAATGTAGTGTCAGGAACAGAAGCATTGACAGAAAGTAGCCGGCTGAATCCTGGAGGAGAGACTTGTGAGTGAGTCTGGTTGCGACGACCCTGTAAAACGATTACATTGAGTGACCCAGACGCCGACTACGCCTAGCGAACACCTAGACCTAGTGAGCGTCTGCAGGAAAGATACCTGAGGAACATCTTCATTGATTTCGCATTGATTTATTTATGTTAACTGGTTAATAAATTTTTAACTTTCAGTCAGAGTTTCACTCATCTTTGAACCCAAGGTAGAATAAGAAATCACATATGTAACAGTAATATGCCGCACCAATAGTGTACAATTCTGATCACTTTCGCTACCATAACGTACTCGCTGCGTCCAGCCTTTTTTTCTTGTGTTGTGTTATAAAGAATATTATCTGTGACTAATGGAATCGTCTGAAGCCTTATCAAAACTGTTTTCACATACACAAAAACACACACAATAAGTTAAAACTCATTACATACATTACTACTTTAAATACCAATATCTACATTGAAGGTATTACACCAATCACCTAAACATTTCACTATGTGAACGAGAGACTGGTAGACAAATTTTTACTTGAAATGAGTTTGTATTTGCACTTTGAAAGTACAGAATACTACCTCAATTTCTGAAGTGTTTGATCACACACATGACTCCACTCGGTTAGTTTTAGATTTCGTTTTATGTACTGCACTGATCATGTTAGTAATGTTAGAATAAGTTTCCTATTTGAATGTAGACTGTCAGGAGCAATGTAATTAAATCACCTAAGGAGTTGATATTTGGGGAGTGGATATTTCGTACTTTGGCCACTAACCGTATTATATTATATCAAGCATGACGATAGCTATGTCTCGAATCAAACTGATGTCCATTTATGTACGTGTTGTTACTAGCAGAACAAACTTTGTGATAATTAGTTCAGAGATTGCCTTGAGCAGCACGGTGTACTGCAAGCACGCTTGAACGATGTTGTTGCATTGATTTAGTTGAGAGCTTATGGAACTAGGTATCAATTAGAATATACTGGACAGAATCTGGTTTGAGTTGTATACCGTAAGATCAGACAGGACACGAAATTGTCGTTCTAATTAATTAACAAAATATGGATATTTAGTTTGAAAGGACTTGAAAATTTTGCTATATTTTTTGCAGTGATTTTAAGGTGAATTAGGAGAAGACTATACATTAACCTAGATAGTTACAGTTAGTAACCTTTTTAGCGAATTGTCGTAGAAAAAATTCGCTAGTGAGGTTGTCGTGACTTTCTAAACGACGCCACTAAGAGCCAATAACCGGGGTCAGTTTTGATTTTTATGTATGTATGTATGTATGTATGTATGTATGTATGTATGTATATATATATATATATATATATATATATATATATATATATATATATATATATATATATATATATACATATATATATATATATATATATATATATATATATATATATATATATATATATATATATATTTGTGTGTGTGTATGTACGTGGAAGCTGCTGTGAGAGCCTAGAACCGCCACAATATCAGAGATGACGCTTTGCGCAATCCTGTTAAGTCCGACTTGTTGGCTTGAGCGCAGATATGGCATATCGAAAGGCCTACGAAAGACGAAACCGGTGTGAATTTGGTTGCCATACTTTTGTTATTCTCGGAGGTAGAAAATTTTTCGAAGAGAAACACAAAATTTCCTGGAAAAACTGACTACATTTCAAAAACCAAAAGAAGATCGGCCCGTTTAATGTGATGTATGTATAAAATTTTGTGTTTCTCTTCGAAAAATTTTCTACCTCCGAGAATAACAAAAGTATGGCAACCAAATTCAGATCTTTAACTTAAAAGAAAAGAAACATAATTATTAAATATAATGCATGTTAGTAAGAGAAAGGAAGTGCGTTATGGTAGAGAATTTTTATTAAATGTTTCAAATTCAAATGATTGCAATTTGAGCGGCATCTGATAAAAATTATTTCAACAATCACAGGTGGCCCATAAGTCGTTGGAGATAAAAAATTCCTTTTTTAAATCGAACACCCCTTATATTATTGCATTTTTGCATATCCCATCGAATTGTAATGCATGTTTGTTTTCGAGTTATTTCAATTGTTTTGCAACTTTTCACATTTTTGCCACACATGAAAAATTGTGATACGGCGTGTTTTCCAACAAAGATCGGAGTCTAATGCAAATAAGGCATTCAGAGAGGTTTTTGTTTATATTATTTAATGAGAAAATCGAGATGTCATGCACCGGGCGCTCTCAAATAGTGACTAAGTTAAAAAAAATCAAACTGTCGTAACTCGATCGTTTCAAATATAACAGTCTGTATTTTGTGTTTCAGAAGTGTCGTGCATAATAATAAATGTTTAATAAGTTATGAAATTTTTTTTTCGGATTTTCGTGGTAAATTATTTGTAAATTTTTGTGCTAAAATTTTTTTCTGGAGTTTTGTCTGAAAGCTTATTTGATGAAATATGTTACATTGTTTCTACTATATAGGTTATACTGGTAACCAAATTTGATGACTGCTTTCATTAAAAAATACGTATTTGCGATTAAAGACATTCTCTACCATTTTTGCTGCATCCGAAATTTTTCTAATAAAAAATGTAATTGGTAACTAATTAACATGTTTACATTTCAATCCACTGATAACTATTAATTTTTTAAATATATTTCTATTAACCACAGTCTTGTTCTGATTAACCCTGCTGCGCCGTTCGGGTCCTTTTTGACCCAGTTCGTGTTTTGTTTATCTTTTACTGCTACCATATTTTCTTTCTAACGTTGAGCTTTTATGACTATTTCTTTAATAAATTGCCATCAATTTTTGTGTTTTTTGTTAAATTATAACTTTAATTCTTCTGTCAGTAAAATTTTGCACACTTAAGCTGTTCGGGTCACTTTTGTCCAGCGACTTTGTTTATGAGATTCATATCATTGTTTGTATCGTTTACTGATCTGTTCCTTCCGTTTGCTGACTTGATGTGTGTAATAAAGCAAAGTGATACATGTTTGACGTCTGACCATCTGCCAGTCTGTCCGACGCCTGGTCGCCTATCTACCGCCAGTCTGCCGGCCTGCCCGATTTCTTAGAATATAACTTGCATGTCTTTACTTGCTCTACGGTGTAGTCTATAGGGACAGCGTATTTTCATTTTAGTTCGTCTTTCGATTTTGTGGAGAACATATGTTCGATTGTTTCTTGCAATGTCTCGTAAATTTATGCAGTCTCATACCAGACCTCTTACAAAAAAAGAATTAGAAGAAGCACTGTAGAATTCTGATATAGAATCTATAGATTTTGACAATCCAGCGGACGGTTGGGACCCACCTGATGAGGAGGAGTTATGTTCCGAAGCGGAGGACTATGTTTCTGATGTAAATGATGGTGACTCCGAAGAAGACGAATTGGAGGAGCTAGTTGATGTATCTCAAAGTATGTGATCAAAGAACAAACATATTCAGTGGTCTTCTGAACCTGCAACTCAACGAGGCAGGTATGTATATTCTGTAACACTTGGACCTACTAGATACGCCGCTTCAAGAGCCAAAGATAAGTTTTCCACTTTTTTATTATTTTTTCCACCGGAAATTGAAACAATAATATTCACATACACAAATATAGAAGGTCTTGGACTTTACAGAGATAACTGGAAAAACTTCGATGTTATAGATTTACATTCTTATCTTGGTTTGTTGATCTTAGCCGGTGTTTTCAAATCTCACAATGAATCAACAGAAAGTTTGTCGAATGCTGAAATGGGACGTAACATATTTCGAGACACTATGTCTTTGGAAAAATTCAAAAAAAAATTCAAGAGTGATAAGGTTTGATAATAAAAATACCAGACGGGAAAGACGAGAACGTGATAAATTTTCAGCGATTAGAGAGCTCTGGGACAAATGTGTGGAAATTCTTCCAAAACTGTTCAATCCTGATGATTATGTAACGGTTGACGAGCAGTTGGTTGGATCCAGAGGCATATGCCTTTTCAGACAGTACATGCCGAGTTAGCCGGCAAGGTATGGTATAAAGTTCTGGGTTTTGTGTGACAATGTTAATGCATATGTCTGAAATATTCAACCTTATATTGGCAAACCCCCTGGTGAGACCAAGGAAAAAAATGAAGGTGTAGGAGTTGCTTTAGATTTATCTCAAGTCTAAAGGGCCATAACGTCACTTGTGACAACTTTTTACAAGTTATGAGCTTGGACAGGTGCTACTAAAACGAAATATTACATTGATTGGCACCGTAAGAAATAACAAAACCTCTATTCCACCATAATTAATTAGCAAGAAAGTACCGAAAATGACGTCTAGATTTGCATTTACTGATAATACAACATTGGTATTATAATATATCCCTAGGAAATCAAATAAATGTATGGTGTTGCTAAGTACATTACATTGTGATAAAGTAATATCAGTGGAAAAAGACAATAAGCCCCTGATTATTTTAGACTACAATAAAAATAAGGGATCAGTAGATACGATGGATAAGGCGGTAGCGTGTTACACAACAAAACGCAAAACAAACCGCTGGCCTTTGACAGTCTTTTATAATATTCTTGACATAAGCGCATACAACTCTTACGTTTTGTTTGAAAAATATATAACACAACAAGCTCAAAAAGTCTGCGAAGGCGCAGCCAGTTTTCAGAACGTCTGTGCATGACGTTGGTAAAACCACACATTGAAAGAAAAACCAACTTTTCTAGAACTAAAGCCGCCAAAGACGTAGTAGAAACTATAAGAGGAGTCAAACTAAACGTTCAAGAAAATGAAGCTTCAACGTCAGTGTTACCAAAAAACGAGGAAGGTGCTATTTGTGCCAAAAAAACTGACAATAAAAGTTCAAGTCTGTGTTCTTAGTGTAAAAAATATTCTTGCAAAAAACATCTACTACAAGTATGTAATCAGTGCTATGAGTAATCTTTTTTTTATTTTGAATTATAATACTGCTGGTAAAATAAGTTCTGTTGCCAAAATAAATGTTTACTACAATAATTTTTAATTTATTATAAATACTTTTGTCACTTTATATACATGGGTCCCTTATGACCCGAACAGCTCAGATGTAAGCTAAATGCGAACGGCGCAGCAGGGTTAAGCACTAAGGCTGGCCCGGTTTGATAAGTGTGACCAATAAATTTCCATCTACTTTCAAAATAAATGGACTTGCCAAGTTTTATAAAAAGGAACCGTATACATATTAAAACCGCCTATTGACATATTTCACGGGCCCCAGCTTTAGCCCACTAATAAACACTGAAAGTGGCAATCTGGTCAATAGTCCATTTCTTCTATGAAAATTTGCTAAAAATGACGTTTATATTAAAACTAAACGTATTGTCCTCTAGTATTGAGAACGAAAGAAACTTTTTACGATATAGGTTTATCTTTACTTGCTAAATTCCAAGACCACTAGTACATCGTACTTTAATATCCTCTCCAATGATTTTCACGTGTCGACTTTTTCACCATCAATTCATATTCCCTTTCAGAAACAAAAACACAACGTAATAGGGCATGGTTCCCAGAGGAATAGAGTAAGTGGGATAAATTTGCTGCCATTTTTTTAAAGACACCACCTGAGCCCTTGTGTGTACTTCCGTACGAACGTCTGTAAATTTGACATGATTAATCCTACTCAACGCACCCCGATACCACAAAAAGAAATTGCTATTTGGAGTGTTTTCGATTTGGTATATAGCAGATAACGAAAAGTATTAGAAATAGGAAACTATATTTATTTTAATGTTTTTAGAATTACTGTTACCACTACAGTTTTGATACCAGCCTTTAACATAAATTAAATTAATGTATTTAAAAAAATTATAAATAAATAGATACCTGTAAATAAAGTAACGTTATAACTAGTCAAAAAAAAATAATTAATAAATAAATAGATACATAAACAGTGGGTGGATTTTCGCACTTAATATTTGTATGTGCATTGACACTAGACAATACAAGTCTGGATGCAGCAAGTGTGTTATGGTAGGGAACTTCCATAAAATGTTTTTAATAGCAAATATGTCATTTTTTTATGAAAACAGGCATGAAATTCGCAAACCGCTATACCCTATTTAGTAGAAAGAATGTACCATATTTCATCAAAAAACTTTATTGTTGGAAAAGTACAAACATTTTCCAAAAATAAACAAACTTTAAGACAAACAAAACGACCTAAAATATACACTAAAAAGCGAAAAATAACTATGATACATATTTAACTCAAAGTACAAAAATAACTTAAATGACATATTATTATATGCGCTACCTACTTATCTGTTTGTGGTCGGTGCCAAGCCTATTATGCAGTAGGCTCAGTCCACCACCGCCACATCGCAAGGATCTCCGCGCACGCGACTGAATGCGTAAGCGTGGGTTGTGGTTGATCATTAACAACTTATTTAGGCATTGTTCTTGTATAAAATATTCCGGAGGCAAAATACCCCTCCATTCGGATCTCCGGGAGAGGGATGTACAGGGGGCGCCAACATCAAGATTTAACATATCCTTTTCGAATATATGTGGCCTAAATTCTAACCTGAACTCCGTCCACCATTTCCTCCAGGCTAACAGGCCCCAACTCCTCCTCCTCACCGAAACCCAAATCAGTGCCAAAACAGCCACTAATCACCTTAATTTCCCGGGGTATGAGCTCCTTACTGCCTTTAGATTGCATGGAGGCGTGTGCGCATACGTCCGTAGCAATCTACCCTGCACCAGACTTCCCAATTTAGAAGCTGGAAGAAAAGACATACTATGGATAAAACTCTTTCCTCGTATCCCAACACACAGCTCAAATCCCTTGGATCTCCTTCTTACTACAAATCCTGAATGCTATAAGATATCAGTCACCGCCCCCCTTGGTCGCTCAGACCACGGCATGGTCACTGCTTCCTGTGAAATGCAACCCGAGGTCACACAGTCATCACACCCACGTATCGTTTGGCACTACAACTCCGCAAACTGGGACGAAATGCGGGATTACCTATCCTCATTTCCATGGGCGTCTGTCTGCTTCTCTCATCCTGACCCCTCTGATATCTCACAAAACGTCACCGAAATTATCCAAGCTGGCATGGAATTATTTATTCCACGTACACAGAAAACCTCTTCAGCCACTCAAAAGCCCTGGTTCTCTAAATCCTGTGACAAGGCCAGACTTGAAAAGGTCAAAGCTCACAAAACGCTGCTACACAATCCCAGTCAAGAAAATCGTCAAGCATTCAACGACGCAAGAAACCGCTATGTCCGCATTCTTTCTGAGGCAAAAACTCGTTTAATAACCACATCAAAAACAAAGTCCTCTTAAGCTCCAACGGCGGAAAACCCTTCTGGACTCTTGCTAAGTCTATTGGGAATAATTTCTGCAAGAGCACGTTCCCACCTCTTGTCTCAGGTGATGAAATTGTTTCTACCGCCCTGGGCAAGGCTGAACTCTTTGCTTTGTTGTTCGCCAGCAATTCTACTCTCAACCCACCTCCAAATGTTCAACCACCAACAGTCCCCAATGACGCGCATAAAATGACTGATATTATTTTCAAAACGAAAAAGGTACCAAAGATGCTCTCTTCTCTTAATACCAGGAAAGCCTCTGGCCTTGACGAGATCCCAGCAATTGTTCTCAAAAAATGCGCACCAGAACTTGCTCCTGTCCTGACTCGTCTGTTTCAGATATCTTACAATAAAGGCATATTCCCTAGTAACTGGAAAACTGCTCGAGTACAACCCATCCCCAAGAAAGGATCCAAAGCGCTTCCTAGCAACTACAGGCCTATTTCTCTCCTTTCAGTCATCTCTAAAGTGATGGAAAAGTATATAAACACCGAACTACTAAAATTCCTTGAAAAACACAGTCTAATCCACGACAGGCAGTATGGATTCCGTCAGCGCAGATCGACTGCCGACCTCCTTTCCTTTGTCACCCATTCTTGGAACAAGTCTATGGAGCAACACGGTGAATCCCAGATTGTTGCTCTAGACATATCCAAAGCATTCGACCAGGTCTGGCACGCAGCGCTGCTTAATAAACTTCCGGCCTATGGCCTACCACCAAAACTTTGTACCTGGACAGCAAATTTCCTCTCCAACAGGAGCATATCTGTTGTTGTGGATGGCCATTCCTCTAAACTGTATCCAATTATTGCAGGAGTTCCTCAAGGTTCAGCTTTAGCCCCTACTTTGTTTCTTCTCCACATCAATGACCTCCTCTCTAGCACATCCAACCCAGTTCACAGTTACGCGGACGACAGCACCCTCAAACATACAATATTCTAAGCCTGTCTCTTTAGCCCAATTAGATGAGGATCGCAGACTCATGGAGGGTTCTGTCTCCGTAGACCTCCAAAAAATATTAGACTGGGGAAGTAGAAATCTTGTACAATTCAACCCCACCAAAACTAAGTCTTGCTTTCTTTCTCACAAGAGATACAGCAGCCCTAGACCCATCACAATGAACAACCAAGTTATTCAAAGTAATGAGTCATTTTCTCTTGTTGGCATTTCTGTGGATCGAAATCTTAATTGGCACCAACATGTTACATCAATTGCAGAAGCGGCTGCTAAGAAATTGGGTTTCCTCTTCCGGGCTCGCAAATACTTTTCACCAACTAATCTCTATACCTTATACACTTCACAAATAAGGCCAAACCTCGAATACTGCTCCCACATCTGGGGTGCAGCTGCCGCTTCTACACTCGCTATCCTGGACTCGATTCAAAAGAGAGCTATACGTCTCATCGGTGACCCTACCGTCACCCAAAGGCTTTCATCCCTTGCCCACCGACGTGCCGTTGGTGACCTCTCTCTCTTTTATAGATATCTGCACGGGCACTGCTCAGAGGAGCTTTCCTCCATAATTCCCCCACCTGCTGCCCCTAGCAGATCTACCAGGGGAACAGAGCGAATGCACCCTTTTAATGTCCAGTTCACCAGACATAGAACATCTTGTTATGCCCGCTCTTTTGTCTCGAGGACTTCCAAGTTGTGGAATTCCTTGTCGGCACATGTTTTTCCTTCTCCTCCGAACCTCCAAACCTGCAAGTCCAGAATTAACAAGCTGCCCCTTTCCTCCTTGTCAACACCCACGGTACGATAGTATTTAGGCTGTAAGCCCTCGTGGTGTGTAAAAAAAAAATTCATTAGAATTATAATCTGTTATTAATGCAGCGGTTTATATCAAGTATTATTGTGTTTCGGGCTTGGCGCCGATTTTAAACAGATAAGTAGGTCGCGCAACCTAACTTTACGGTTAAGACGTTTGAATTTTTAAAACAATTTATTAACAAGTTTACACACTTAATACTTAATACAAAAATAATAATATAAAAATAAAGACAAATATGAATATCAACATACAGGTGATATGTAAAATTTTTAGCACACGATATCACTGATACTAATTGATCTAAATCTATATTCTATTTTTGATAAATTTTGTGATTCGTCCTCTCAATCAGACAAACATTATATCAATATAATACAATATACGGAAAAATATGTAGGATATTTAAAAATGGGGTAGCAGTAAACAGCTTACAAAAATATGATTTAGCTGCTTGGCTACTGTTTATGCTTTTACTTGGGTCTGCTTGATTCAAATTAGTTATTGGGCGTCGATACGCTAAAAATCAAACTGCTTTTGATTTGCTAACCAATACTAACGACTGCTTCACCTAACTTTACGGTTAAACTTTTGAATTTTAAAACAATTTATTTACTACTTTATACAATTAATACTTAATACAAAAATGATAATATAAAAAGACAAATATGAATATCAACATACAAGTGATATGTAAAATGTTTAGCACACGATGTGCAGAGTCTAACTCGAAAACAAGAATGAACGTCGTTTCGCAGGCGAACAGTCTATTTATAGCAAATCCCCCAGGCGTGGCACTATTGTTCCCCATGGTGACTTTGGTCTTGCTGACGTTGTTTCCCATGTGTGATATTCCGTCGATTCTGTCGTTCTCAACTTGTTTGCTTGAAGGCGCCTTCCATCCTCCTGCTGACTCGGCTGTCCTGTTCATGGGAAGGTGACTTGTTGGTATAATGACCTATTGTTGTTGCTCTATTTATCTCCTCCCCTTTTTGAAGAACGAAGCTACGGTTCGTTCCGGATTTTCAAGGGAAATCCGGATTCGGTGTTTATTGGACTTCCTTCATTGGTTTTCTTCCATTTCTTCAACCCCATTTTTGTTGCTGTTGTTAAGATGGCTATTATGACAGCCTCATATAGTAATATAGTCCATATACTCAGGTGATGTATAGGTATTTTGATTGGTCCTGGTATATTTTGTTTGATGGTTTGAAGTTGGTTTTGTATCTGATCTAATTCGGGTAACTTTTCTGGATTTACAGGATCTTCTTGATTTGGTGATTCGAATTTCGGTAGATTGAAGACTTGTTGAGTTTCCGATGTTGTTGGGGCGGTCTTATAAATTTTGGTTCCTACCTTCAATTAGCAATTTGGTTGAAAGTTGACTAGTTTGGTACCTTTTATGATATTGGCCCACTCTTGTTCCTGTCAAGTTATTCTGGCATTTGTTTCCTCTGGTCCTATAACAATGTATTGACTGGTTCCATATCTCGAAACGGTTGATTTATTGATTTTGACTATTTCTTGTTTACAGTTATTTATAGGTTTTTGAAATTTGTTTAATTTGATTTCGCATGGGTTTTGATCATTCATGGCTGTTGGATTGTCGTCTTTGCAGAAATACATTTGCTTTTTTAAATTTTGACATTCTTCATTGCGATAGGCATATTTTTTACTGCTTAGGATCAGGTATTTGGTTCTAGGAATTATCATGGTAAATGTGTGTGGATTTCTAGGGACTGGTAAAGTGTATAATTGATGATAATTATATTCCGATTCGTCTACTAGAGGTATTTCTATTTGGAATATAAATTTGAAATTGTTTTGAGCTGCTTTTATTTTAAAGATTTTTTCGTATAGATTTAGATCAGTGGTTGTTATTAGTTTTGCATTAGTTACATAATTTTGTATTTTATTGATTTCTTTGGATTGATTTGGAAACAAAATTTTGTTTTGTCTGTCGGTTTGTATATCTGTCTGTTGGTTGCCACGATAACTTTAGAACGAATTGAGATATCGCTTTTAAATTTGGTATAGAGTTGGCACCTCGCAAACGAAGGATTCGGATTGTTTTTGGGTCAATGGGGTAGGGGATGAATGGTTGGTGATTTGGTGAAAATTTCCTTTTTTTCGTTAAAACCCCAGTAGTGTAACGTTTCAGGGGTTGTTTATTAGAAAACTTTCAATTTCATCAAACATCTGGTATTTTGTGCTGAAATTTAATTCGGGGTTGAATGGGCAGAGGTGGAATGTCAGTGACAGAAATTTCAGCTTTTTTTTGCTAAAATGGCGTAAAATTATCAAAACATATAGGAAACTTGATTCTGGAACGGATTTTTTTTTGTCTGTCGGTCGGTCGGTCTGTCCGCCTGTACGTCTGTCTGTTAGTAGGAGCAATAACTCTCGAACGAATTTAGATATCATCTTCAAATTTGGTATCCAGTTAACACACCACAAGAGAACGCTTAGAATTGTTTTTGGGTAACATCCCTGTAGGGGCTAGGGATAAATGGGGGTAGGGTGATTTGGTGCACATTGACACTTTTTCAATTAGACTAGACTAATATTACGTTTCAAAAGTTTAGGGGTGAAAGAATATTAATCTTTTCTTTTTGGTCAAGTCGTGGACCCTAAACTAATTCAATGAGAATATCTTTCTGAAGAGAGTAAATGATCACAGCTATGTGAAAGTTATGATTCAATCTGCAGCACTATTTTTTTCACGAAGATCCTAAAACAATTGTTTTATAATAACTTATTAACATGTTTTTAGTCCAATTTAGGGCACACTTTGACCTAAAAGTCACCAATTGTGGAATTGACTCAAAATATATTTAAGGATATCTATATGTAAAATTGAACCAAATTTGTATTAATTTAGTTACTTGTAACTTACTGACGTTGGAGTAATTTTAATGGTCAAAAATAGGCTAATTGGGAGCAGCATTCTCAAATTTTTAGTGATTATGACAATTAAGCCAACATTTTGGTTAATTATCACTAAATTACTACTTGGTTAGGTTATTTGGACCCCAGTGCTGGTTAATGTGCCTTAATTTGTTGCTTGGGTCGCTCCAAAAGTATTGCTATTATGGATGAGACGTAGTTGTTTTAAATAACACTTTTGCTGTGAGCTGGATTGGTAGGTGGGGTACGATTGAGTCGCCACCAATGTCACCTGATCTAACACCTTTAGGTTATGTTCACTGGTGCAACTTAAAAAACAAAGTGTACGGAGCAAAACCTTGGTAAATTAAGGGAAATAATAATACAATGCTCGAATACGATAACACTCAAAACTTTGCAAAAAGTAAATAATCACTTGCATGGACTATTAAGACACTGTCAAAGATATTCAAGTACAGAAGTCCCCGAAATCCAACACCTCGATGGTGTGAGGCGAGTGCACATATCTTAATAAAGCACCCCGATGGTGAGAAGCAAGTAGGCTCATCTCCCCATAGGGAACAGAAAAATACCACGTCTTGTTTATGGGTTACGCTATAAGTAATTTATTTACCAGATTTTTAAATGTCTAAAGACAAAAATTTGATTACAAATTCAAAAGAGCGAAACTATTTTAATTTTAAGAAGAAAGAAAATAACAATAACAAAAAATGTTAATTTATATCGCAGTAAAATTGTATTTGAGAACCGACTGCATCGTAAATTTCAAAAACCGAAAAAAATTAACTTCGTCGATTACAGCTCTATTTGCTAAGAACCTAAAAAACGTTTTAAATAAAAGGTACGTAGTTTTAAGCGTAGAATGCGAATCTGCTGTCAAAAGTGTGGGTTTCTATTTACGATTTTAAAGTTACCCCACGCCTCACCTAGAGAAGGGGATTAGTTTTGGTATCGTTTAATAGTTTTTTCAAAAATATCAGATGCGTCTTTTTTATTTCCCAATCTAAAACGCTTTTTACGAGATATTCCACCGTTTCAGGATTTTTAGACACCCGGTAATTCAAGTTACCAGCAAATTTCTACTTAACAATAAATACTGTTTCGAACATTTAATTACCAAAAATTGTATTATTATATATTTCCTATTAACATAAAACCTTTGACACTGTGTATACAAACAAACGGAAATCGTGAAAGATAATTAACAAGATCACAAGAAAATACTAATTCAATTTGTAATTAGACTTCGTCAGCCGCAAAAGGATCGTTTTTTCTTTGTCGCCTCATCTACCCAATTAATATGGTAATTCATTCCACCTTCTTTCTTAAAAATTAACTTGAGAGAGATACTTCGCAAGTTTTACAGTGATACTTGATTATATCGGTTTTAGGGCGTCACCAAAATAAGACAAAAAATGTGATTCTTTGTTTAGCTGCGTTTTAAATTACTGTCGCCGTCTATTTATTATTAATATTTTGTGTCAGTTCCTCGTTTGTCGTACATAAACAGTATATAGAGTGTGCCAACAAAAACCTCTCACCTGGAAAATATCATAATAAAAAAACAAGCAGAGACGTCGAGTTTGTTTTCAAGGGGCACATGATGGCGTAAGCTTTGATGTTTTGGAACCTACCCCTTAGGTAGAGGCTGGGAAGGGGAGGGAAAATTAATTTAATTAAATAACATTCTTTAATTAATATTTTGTCTTATTCCTTAATTTATGATTTTATTACCATATCCAAACCAAAATTAAAAAATTTCGGGACGCAGCGATTGCGTTATAGTAGCAAATTTTCATAAGAATTATACACTATATTATACGGCATATTACTAAAGTTAATACTTTAAACGTACACACACCTTAAAGGTCGATTATAGAGGTCCTAGTTTTTTTCTAAATTTCAACAACACACCACGAGGGCTTACTGCCTAAATACTATCGTACCGTGGGTGTCGACAAGGAGGAAAGAGGCAACTTGTTAATTCTGGACTTGAAGGTTTGAAGGTTCGGGGGAGAAGGGAAAACAAGTGTCGGCAAGGAATTCCACAACTTGGAAGTCCTCGGGACAAAAGAGCGGGCATAACAAGATATTCTATGTGTGGTGACCTGGACAGTAAAAGGGTGCATTTGCTCTGTTCCCCTGGTAGATCTGTTGGGGACAGCAGGTGGAGGAACTACGGAAGAAAGCTCCTCTGAGCAGTGCCCGTGCAGATATCTATAAAAGAGAGAGAGATCACCAACGGCACGTCGGTGGGCAAGGGATGGCAGCCTTTGGGTAAGGGTAGGGTCACCGATGAGACGTATAGCTCTATTCTGAATGTAGTCCAGGATAGCGAGTGTAGAAGCGGCAGCAGCACCCCAGATGTGGGAGCAGTATTCGAGGTTTGGTCTTATTTGTGAGGTATATAAAGTATAGAGATTAGCTGGTGAAAAGTATTTGCGAGCCCGGAAGAGGAAACCTAATTTCTTAGCAGCCACTTCTGCAATTGATCTAACATGTTGGTGCCAATTGAGATTTCGATCCACAGAGAGCCAACAAGTGAAAAGCACTCATTACTTTGAATAACTTGGTTGTTTATTGTGATGGGTCTAGGGCTGGTGTATCTCTTATGAGAAAGAAAGCAAGACTGTGATTTGGTGGGGTTGAATTGTACAAGATTTCTACTTCCCCAGTCTAATATTTTTTGGAGATCCACGGAGATAGAACCCTCCATGAGTCTGCGATCCGCATATAATTGGGCTAAAGAGACAGGCTTAGAATATTGTATATTTGAGTGGAGGGTGCTGTCGTCCGCGTAACTGTGAACTGGGTTGGATGTGCTAGAGAGGAGGTCATTGATGTGGAGAAGAAACAAAGTAGGGGCTAAAGCTGAACCTTGAGGAACTCCTGCATTAATTGGATACAGTTTAGAGGAATGGCCATCCACAACAACAGAAATGCTCCGGTTGGAGAGGAAATTTGCTATCCACGTACAGAGTTTTGGTGGTAGGCCATAGGCCGGTAGTTTATTAAGCAGCGCTACGTGCCAGACCTGGTCGAATGCTTTGGATATGTCTAGAGCGACAATCTGGGATTCACCGTGTAGTTGCATAGACTTGTTCCAAGAATTGGTGACAAAGGAAAGGAGGTCGGCAGTCGATCTGCGCTGACGGAATCCATACTGCCTGTCGTGGATTAGACTGTGTTTTTCAAGAAATTTTAGTAATTCGGTGTTTATATACTTTTACATTACTTTAGAGATGACTGAAAGGAGAGAAATAGGCCTGTAGTTGCTTGGAAGCGCTTTGGATCCTTTCTTGGGGACTGGTTGTACTCGAGCAGTTTTCCAATTACTAGGAAATATGCCTCTATTGTAAGATGTCTGAAACAGACGAGTCAGGACAGGAGCAAGTTCTAGTGCGCATTTTTTGATAACAATTGCTGGGATCTCGTCAAGTCCAGAGGCTTTCCTGGTATTAAGAGAAGAGAGCATATTTCGTACCTTTTTAGTTTTGAAAATGATATCAGCCATTTTATGCACGACATTGGGGACTGTTGGTTGAACATTTGGAGCTGGGTTGAGAGTAGAATTGCCGGCGAACAACAAGGCAAAAAGTTCAGCCTTGCCCAGGGCGGTAGAAACAATTTTATCCCCTGAGACAAGAGGTGGGAACGTGCTCTTGCAGAAATTATTCCCAATAGATTTAGCAAGAGTCCAGGAGGGTTTGCTGCCGCTGGAAATTAAGAGTACTTTATTTTTGATGTGGTTATTAAACGAGTTTTTTGCCTCAGAAAGAATGCGGACATAGTGGTTTCTTGCGTCGTTAAATTCTTGACGGTTTTCTTGACTGGCATTGTGTAGAATTTTTTTGTGAGCTTTGACCTTTGACTTATGCGCACATTTGAAGAATTCTTTCGAAAGTGTTACCATCGATATCTCTCTATTATCAAAAAATCTCGTGTTCTATCTCCTTTTGAGAAAAATGCCCAAAACTCGATTTTCTATGAAGATAAAGAACTAAATTTTGATATATCTGTAGATAGTATAAGTCTCTTTAAAATATACTTGTATTAAAAATTTCATTAAAGTTATACAGAAGATTTCCAGAATGCAACTTAATTCATATTTAGAAAAGTAAAGCATCGGCCAAATTATAAACATGGCAGTTATTTTTCCTTATTAATCGCCAGTATGATTTCGTTTTAGTTAACCTAATCAAATCGGGTTTTTTTCCATAACAATTACAACAATGACAAATTATAATTTAAGACTCAGAGGTGACACACTTATTTAGGCGTTTTAAACAAAAATTAGATCTTGTTCAAAGCGTATGAAATCTGTGCACTATTGTTAAAACATTAAAAAACATACAACCATCAAGCTGGATTCTATCGCGTAACCTTCTGCTTAGGTGGCAAGCGCGGTACCCCTACGCTATCTAGACTCACGTCACAAATGTTTTACTTGCGTGATACTTTAGATCGGCTTCATGTCCCGGATATTATACTCAGAGTATACAGAATTAATTAATTATAGAAAATTTGTAGAATTACCATTGAGACACATCCCACGACTATTTCGGTATTATATGACCTCTTATGTGTAAGCTTAAAGATAAAGGAAACTGTTTTAGAATCATCTTTATAGAGACTTGGCTTGATTTTGTTTAAATTTCTGCTATATTATGCGACAGCATAATATATCTATGCTGCACTAAAACTGTGTTTGGGCCGTTAATAAAGCTACAAATATAGTGTATTTTAATAACCAGTTAAATAACAATCAATTGGCAAATTTTTAATTTCATGTCGTCTGTCATTTCCGAGATTTCACGATTGTTGGTTCGGATAGTATGTATTATGCCTGGTATATATTTAGGTTGGTTACCGTTGATGTATGGTTTATACCTGTTGTACGAATTAATCTACGCGTGGCAGATAACTACTATGTCTCTCAGGCATTGGAATTTACACACTAAGTCGTTTCAACGCATGTCTTTGGGATTTTATATTTAATTTTAAAAAAATTCTAAATATTGTGTACCAAATTACTTAAAATTCACAATAGAGGTTTATTTGCACTATTTCTAGCCAAATGTAAAGTCTCATTACAGTTACTTTGACGATTACAAAAATATAGCGTTTCCAAAAGGGTTTCCCCGATTTTCCACCGGAAAAACTTGAGTATTAATGCTGATTAACGAACTCGACCGCGGTTTTCGCCCAAGCAAGATTTTTGCCAAGTTTGAAATCAGTTTAGTATTTTTTGAGTTATCGCTAGATACATACATACATACATACATACATAATACATACATACACACACAAACATATATATATATATATATATATATATATATATATATATATATATATATATATATATATATATATATATATATATATATATATATATATATATATATATATATATATAATTTTTAACAGAGCTTGGTTTTGGATTCTAGGGACCCAAAATCGCACTTATCTGAGGAAATTTTTTCAAAAAATTTTCATCCTTACCTCTCAATTTTTCTTAATGAAAATTTGCTAAAAGTCGTATGATTTCATGGGCAGAGTTAAGAACACTTAAAAATTAGGTGTCACTCTACATATGAAGCCATTTAAAATTCAAGGGTACTTTACGTTTCTGTCTAAGGGGTAGGTTACAAGACACCAAAACTTCGCCGTAATGTGCCCCCATTGAAAACAAAGTCATAATATTTTTTCAAAAACAATTCCACAACTAATAGTCCTAACTGCACTATAATCCGATCTGCGTCACCTTATATGATAATCCTTTACGCTAGTAGTATAACTGGGTGCACCACCTATTAAAGCACTAAAGCTACTCACTGTCCCCACATACTCACCGTTCCCTTAGGGATGGAGTGCAGTAGTGTATGAGGCGGATTCCTGAATTTAGACTAAGCACGTCATAAAAAGACTTGTAGATTTTGGAATATAAACATGGAGGCAAATAACGAAGACACAATATACCGATTGCAACATGAACAACAGTGAGGTAGAAGAGGTGAGAGGAAAAATATGTTTGGTGAAAAAATTTTTTAAAGAATGATAGCAAAATTTTGAAAAGATATTCTTGGAGGTATTAGCTTTTTGTCTAGATGATTTGAATGACACATATTTTGAAAATAGGTAAATCGTAGAGAAACAAGAAAACTTTTGAAAGAGCTGGCACAACTGGTGAAGTGTAAAAGTTATATTGAAATGAAGAAAGCTAGAATAAGCCATATAAAATTTGATAATGGTTGCAATTACAGTGCTGCATCGACTTTAGATTGTGATGATGATAATTTGCTCCAATCCAGTTTTGATGAATATTTCTTGTAGTTACCGAAAATAAATACCTAATATCCCTCCCCGAACTAACGATCGGCTAATCTCGACCACTAAAATTCCGAACACTTACAGCGTTAGAATGACAATTATGAAAATACACTGACGTTACGCATTTGATGCATATGTAAATGTCATAATATAAGAATATAAGAAGACACGAAAAAAAAAAAAAAAATTGGCTCACGTTTCTATGAAGATTTCAAAGCAATTTGTTTTTAGTGAATTTTTATTTAAAAAATTTACTAATCGATAGGTATCGATGGTGAGACGTTGCAAATTTTTTTTTTCAAATGAGCGCGAACTAGAACCCCTAGAACCCATATCTGTGATCAGTTTTAATTTTTATGTGTTTATATAGAGTGTGTCCCAAACTGCATGGGAATGTATTGCTTTCTCTGTTATTATTAGAGATAGGGAGACGGTTGAATTAGCAATGTTTTGTAGAATTTCATGCTCGTTCCACATATGGCTTGTATTTTGCCCTGCCTCTTTTTTTCGAGTTATTTTGAAAAAAACAAAAAAAAAATCGAAATATTTTTTCTTCGATATCTAAGTAGGCGTCGATCTGACATGTCTAAGACTTGCATATTATCAGGACACCTTTTACAGCGTAATCTTTTTGCGCTCTTCTCAACTTTGGATTGTCATTTGCTTTTGAGCTACAGGTATCAACGTTTGTTTTTATTATGGCAGCCATATTGTATTTTTTGCTCATGTGATAGCCTGTAAAAGGATATTTCCAATAATGTACAACATGCTTGATAAATCTTGTAATTGCACCGACAATTTTGAAAAAAAAAACCGTTTTGAGGATATTAGGCTATGAAATATAATACCAGAAAACAGATGACAAAAAAAGTGTTCAAAAAGCTGGAACCATGGAGTCTAACAATAGGATTCTACTTTTAAAATAATTTTCCGTAATGATTCACGATAAAAAAATATTGGGATTTCATTTACAATACTTAATTAGTTAATAATGCTAGGTAATATTATGTGAAACAGTTTAATAACAAAACCCGGCAATAAGAAATAGAAACTTAAACTCTACAAAGCAACAAAATTAGAAACGGAACTCAACAAATAATAAAATATAAACTTAAAAAGACACTGCATAGAAAATTGTTCAATATGGCCACCTGTTCAATGCATTTTATACACCTTTTTGAAACATGCCCTCAAACTTTGGTGAGGGTGTTTCGGTTCATATGATTTATAGCTTCCGTGATTCTGTTTCGTAATTCATTGATATTTTGTGGTGGATAGAATTTATACACATTACTTTTTAGAGTACCCCAAAAATAAATATCGATTGATGTTAGATCGGACTTCGAGCACACCAATGAACCGGCATATTGGTACAAATGACACGATTATTAAAATTTTGGTACAAAATTTCTTTGGTGATCCTGGAATTGTAAGCTGGACAACCGTCTTGTTTGTACCAAATCTCGTCTAAATTATCACAAACTTTTCTAATTGTCCGTAAGGTAGCATTTCTCAATAGATTAAGATACCTTTCCCCAGTTAAATTATTTTCAAAAAAGAACGGATCAACAACGAAGTTTCCTGAAATTTTTTAAAATTAACTGTCTAATCTACAAATAAAAATAAAACTTTTTTACCTAATAAGCCGTACCAAACAATAATACCAAATCTGTCTTGCAATCGTCTTTCTTCCTTTAGATAGGGATTTTCATTTGCCCAATAATGCCTATTATGGCGATTATACAGACCACAATTTCTAAATCTGGATTCATCAGTCCATATTATTTTCAAATGAAAATTTTCATCTTGCTGACATTGTCCTTATTACCGTCTGCAGAATTGAAGTCGCTTAGGGTAATCGTCAACATTTAAGCCTTGTACGATTGTAGGTTTGTGTGGTTGGTAATGACTTTGTTTCAATACACGATGTAACGTACTTTTTGGAACATCAATTTTTTCGCCATAAAACCCAACAGATTGCGAAGCATTTTCATTTGAAACCTGTAAGACGGCATTATTTCTTTCTTCATTTCTAGGCATTGGTAGTTTCTTTGCGTGGAAGCTACTGTCGTTCAATAGATTGGTCACTATCCTGCGAAATATTTTTGTGTTTGGTTGTCGTCTTTCTGGGTAGTTGTTTTGATATGAATTTGCAGCTGCCTCAGTATTTCGGTTAGAACGAACATGTCCAACATGTCAAAGTATTCTTCATTACTGAACATATTGTTGAATAATATTTAAAATAAACAGGAAACAAACTATTTAGTACAAAATTTCAAGCAACGTGTTAAATACACCTCAAGTTGTTCAGATAATTAAGAATGACAGTATTCTTAATTGTCGCGATCGTGTTATATCCATAGCGACCTTTCTTCTGTTGTTTTTCAGTTGACTTACGTTTAAAAATCAAACCATTTTCAAAGGCGGCCTCGTAAATCCTTAATCTGCTTTTTATTAAGTTCTGTTAGTAAATTTAGTTATTTGCTAGGTTTACCTATTTAATTAAATTATAACAATTTTTGAGGAAAATGTTGTAATGTAAAATATCATTTGTAATAATGGGCCGATTTATTGGTGTGCTCAAAGTTCCAATTTTTTTATCGTGAATCATTACGGAAAATTCAGTTATAAGTAGAAGTATATTGTTAGACTCCATGGCATACAGCTTCTTGAACACTGTTTTTGTCATTTGTTTTCTGGTATTGGATTTCATAGCCTACTATCTTCAAAACAGTTTTTCTCAAAATTGTCAGTGCAATAACAAGATTTTTCAAGCATGTTGTACATCATTGAAAGGCTCTTTTCACAGGCTATCACATGAGCGGAAAATCCAATAGGGCTGCCATAATAAAAAGAGACTTTGATACATGTAGCTTCAAAACAAATGACAATCCAAAGTTAAGAATAGCACAAAAAGATAACTCTGGACAAAGGGTCCTGATAATGTGCAAATCTAAGACCTGTCAGATCAACGCCTACTTAGATATTGAAGAAAAAAGAAATCGACAAATTTTGTTTTTTTCAAAATAATTCCGAAACAAAAAAAAAGCAGGGCAAAATACAAGTCATATTTGTAACGATCATGCAATTCTACAAAACATTGCTGATTTAACCGTCTCCCTATCTCTGACAATAACGGAAATAGCAATACATTCCCATCCAATTTGGGACACACTGTATATTTACATACACATATATATATATATATATATATATATATATATATATATATATATATATATATATATATATATATATATATATATATATATATATATATATATATATATATATAACCGATAACTCAAAAAATAATTAACCGATTTGGACCAAACTCGGCAAGTACCTTTTCTTTACTAATGGCTTGGACAAGTTTGTTAGCCAGGCAAATCGGATAAGGTTTTCCAGGAAAATTTGAAGTTTTCTTTCGAAATAAATTTTTTGCTCCAAAGATTGCAAAGTTATTTTAATGAAATTTTGTGGATATGTTACCTGCCGAAAGACCTTATTAAATACCAAAATTAAACTTTCTAAATTCATAGAAAATTGATTGGTTCAAATTTGAATCATTTAATGAAAATTCATCACCATAACTTCCTTACTGCGTCCCGAACTTTTTACTTTAAAGACTTAAAAAGGAAAGTCATATTCTACTGAAACAGTCGAGCGGCGAGTTATCAAGCCACAATTTAATTAATGCTGTAATTTGCTGTTTGGTTATGTTTACTTTAGAAAATAACAAAAAAAAGATCCGGGGCAGCAAGTTGCCATCTCTATAGGTACAACGCAAACAAACCATTCATCAGATACCAATCATATTTCAGTGGTAAAATGCCCGCGTGACACCCGGGCGGCACAGGTTCGATTCCGGTCCGATGTATGTAACATTTTGTATAGTTTCACTTTAATATTTGGTAGAAGAAGTGGTGGAAACGTTTGGACCAAGATCCGATTTTTCTTTAAAACGTCTGGATAACTTTGTGACCCTTGAGTCTACAATTATAATTTTCAGAGGACATTCTTTGTATTGTTTACCAATTGGAAAATTTGTATTAAGAAAACTCACTAATAGAAAATTGTTTTTTTTAAATAAACTTTGTTGTTGTTGGAAGAACTTGTTTCACAGATTGACTAAAAGGAATTATTTGAAACATTTAATAAGGAGAACTACCTGTGACAATTATAGTTTGGCAAATATATTCATTTTGTAAATGTTAATTAAGTTTTCATCTGGAAAGCTTTTGCAACTTTAGTAAAACTTGTAATACAAGTTTACAAATACAGTACCTAGATATAACAAATTCTAAGTATCCAGCTTCATAGAAAACTGAGTTTTGGACATTTGTTTCAAAAGCAGCTAGAAGACAAGATTAAACTATTTTCGGTGAATTTCCTTTAAGAAATGCACCAATGAAGAGATTCCGACTTTTGAGTTTTGAAAAAATGTCATCAAATGGGCGAAAACTAGAGCCAATAGAACCCATATCCGGGGTCAGTTTCATATATATATATATATATATATATATATATATATATATATATATATATATATATATATATATATATATATATATATATATATATATATATATATATATATATATATATATATATATATATATATATATGTGTGTGTGTGTGTGTGTGTGTGTGTGTGTGTGTGTGTGTATTACACCGATAACTCAAAAAAATATGGGCCGATTTTAATCAAATTTGTCGGCTGCCTTCCTTTTGCAAGTGGCTTGGATAAGTTTGTTAGCCAGGAAAATCGGCCCAGGTTTCCCCGGAAAATTGTGTGTTTTCTTTCGGAAAACATTTTATCCCCGAGATAACAAAGTACGGGCGGCCAAATTTGGTACACGTGTTTATTACAAATGGTGACCCACGTACAAAAATTTAGGTCTATATGTTAAAAGCTATAGGAATATAATTTTTTTTAGGGTTTTCGTCAAAACGTCAAAGTCTCGATTTGAAACGTCAAAATTCGCAACATTTCGGCAAAGAACCTGAAACAAATACGGATTATGTAAAGAAAATGTCGCGAGGAGAGTGATCTGCAAACCCTTAAGTTTCAGCTTCAGCCGTCATCGTCCTTCATTTTACTAACATGTTTACAGAAAATCTCTTTTAAATAGACCCTTTCTCTGATGCTTTGGCGGTAAGTTTATGGTTGAACGGTCTATAATTTTTAGCTAATTTTCGTAGAAAAAATTCGTTAATGAGGAGACCGCGACTTCTGAATTCCAAAAATTTTCTTCAAATGTGCCCAAACTAGCCCACCTAAAGTTTTAGTTTAATTTATGGTTTAACGACTTTTGAATTGTATAATTTTGTATTTAATATTTAATCAAATGAGTGCAAACTAGGCCCACTAAAATCCATATCCGGGTTTACTTTCAGTTTTTATCTGTTTGCATATATACAAAGTGACGCATTTCTACGGTAAAGCTCAATATAATTGTTATTATACCAGATACGAGAAAAAATTGTATACGTTAATGATAGGGTGTCTTAAGCTGCATCTTATACAAATATTTTGACAATCATAGAGTGGCCCATAAGCCGTTGATGATCCCTACAATTGTTTTTTTTTCGAACTCCCTGATATTGTTGCATTTTTGCATTTTTTATCGAAATATGATGCATGTTTGTAAGAAAAAAAATCGAGATACAGTAAGTTCGTTTTGGTAGCGAATTTTCATTAAATCCTTCAAATGTCAATAACTCAATTCGCTATTAACACAAGGTTTGCCGGCTAGGAAACCAGTTTTCTCGGAAACATTTAAAGTTTATTTTCGGAAAAGTTTGATATATTTCCAAACAGAAAGTGATTTTGATAAAATATGGTACATTGTTTCTACTATATAGGCACCGGTAACCAGATTAACCCCTGCTTGCATTAGAAAGACATATTTGCTATTAAAAACATGTCTATTAAAATTCACTTCCATAACGCACCTGCTGCGTCCAGACTTTTTTGATAATACAGAGATATCGATAGTAATACTTTCGATAAAATTCTTGAAATGAGTGTGCATTAGGATTTCAGAAACCGATCTCCAAGGTCTGTTCAAATTTAAATTATTAATTTTAGTAATATGTTGTACTAATACTGTACAATTATTATGAAGATTCACTACAATAACGCACTTGCTGTGTCCCGAAATTATTTATTTATTTTTTAGTCAATGGTACAAAGTTCTATATAAATTAAGGCTGAGAATAATTAGTTTATTCAAGAAATTTGTGAGGTGGCACTTTAAATTTTCAACTTCCCATTGCACATTTATAATAAAAACTCTTGCGCAGCAAGTGCGTTATGGAAGTGAATTTTCATAAAAATGTTTTTAATCACAAATATATCGCTCTAATGTGAGCAGGCATCAATTTGGTTATCGGTATAACCTATATAGTAGGAACAATGTACCATATTTTATGAAAATAATTATTTGAAAATGTACAAACATTTTCCGAAAATAAACTTTAAATGTTTCTGAGAAAACTGGTCTCCTAGCCAATGAACCTTAGGTTAATAGCAAATTGAGTGATTGAAAGTTGAAACATTTAATAAAAATTCGCAAACAAAACGCCCTTGCTGCGTTCATACAAAAATTTTCCGAAAATAAAGTTAAATGTTGGTTTCCTAACCAACAAAACTTACGCTAATAGCAAATTGAGTTATTGAAATTTGAAGGATTTAATGAAAATTTGCTACCAAAACGCACTTACTGCGTCCAGATTTTTTTCTTACAAACATGCCTCATATATCGATAAAAAAATGCTAAAATGCAGTAAGGAATTTTTTCTACGAAAATTAGCTAAAAATTATATACCGTTAAACCATAAACTTCACTAAACTTACAGCGAAAGCATCAACTTAACTAAACCGACAGCCAAGGCATCGGAGAAAGGGTCTATTTGAAATGAATTTTATGTGAATATTTTAGTATAATGAAGGACAATGACGGTTGAATCTGAAACTTAAGGGTTCGCAGAACACTCTTCTTGCATCATTTTCTTTTCACAATCCGTATTTGTTTCACGTTCTTTGCGTAAACATTACCAATTTTGACGTTTTAAATAGCGAGTATGACGTTTTGAGGAAAACTCCAAAATTTCTTTTTTAGCTGCCCGTAACTCTTTTGTCCTTAAACTTAGAGACCTAAATTTTGGTACATGGTTCACTCTTTATAATACAAATACGCGTACCAAATTTGGTTGCCCTCACTTAGTTATTAGTTATTTCCGGAGATATGAATTTTTTTTAGAAAGAAAGCACAAAATTTTGTCCGATTTTCATGGCTAACGAACATATCCAAGCAACTTACAAAAGGAAGGTACTCACCAACTTTGATCAAAATCGGTCTATTATTTTTTGTGGTATCGGTACGATATATATATATATATATATATATATATATATATATATATATATATATATATATATATATATATAAACACGGATCTCCCCATTAGTGAATTTTTTAAAGAAAATTCCCTAAAAAAGAAAATTTGAATCACCAACGACTTATGGGCCAGTAGTTGTTGAAATATTTTTTAAGATGTAGCTGAAGACACCCTATAATTAATGTATACAATTTTTTCCGTATCTTGCATAATAACGGATATATTGGTCTTTAAAGATTTTTTACGAAAATTCGACAAAAATGATATACCATTAACCGATAAACTCTATAGCCAACACTACTGCCAAAGTAAAACATTCTTCTTGAGACATTTCCCTTCCATAGCTTATATTATTTTCAGGTTCATTGTCTAAATATTACCAATTTTGACGTTTAAAGTGGCGACTTGACGTTTTGAGGAAAATCCAAATTTATTTTTCTTTGAATGCCTGTAACTTTTTTTTCCTTTAACATACAGAGCTAAATTTTGATAGGTAACTTACCTATAATTATGTAAACGCGCGTATGAAATTTGGTTGCCCTTACTTTGTTAATTCCGGAGATATAAAAACTTTTCTATTTTTTGAAAGAAAACACAAAATTTCCCGGGAAAACCTCGGCGGATTATCCTGACTAACAAACTTATCCAATCCACGCGCGAAAGGAAGGTACTTACCTAATTTTATCAAAATCGGTCCATTATTTTTTTAGTTATAGGTGTGACACATAAATATATAAAAACACACACACACACACACACACACACACACACACACACACATATATATATATATATATATATATATATATATATATATATATATATATATATATATATATATATATATATAAAGTCTGAAACCGACCTCGGATTTGAGTTCCAGGGGTCCTAAATAGCGCTCATTTGAAGAAATTTGTTCAAAATTCAAAAGTCGAGATCTCATCATTAGTGATTTTTTTTAAGAAAATTCACTATAAATTTTATCCTCACAGGCACAAGCAGAACTTTTATGTATGATATGTTGTATGGCAGAAAGATGTAAATGTGTTTTTGTTTCTTTAACGTCGGCCTATTTCCGTGACTATGGCCAATCACCGACGCTAGGGAGCAGTTTCACCTCACAATTCTGGGAATTTTGCCGAACCTCTGCCTTTCTGTGAGGAGGGTAGGGATCTTCAACGTGCCCAACATCGCATGGACACGGGACCGACGGCTTTACGCCCCCTTCGAAGGGCGGAACGTGCAGACATTCAACTTGCTCAAATCCAATGCCAGAACCTCGGTTGATGTTAATGTTACAATTTGTACTGAAAAAGTGAAAGGAGTACGCTGGGATCGAACCCAGTACCCTTCGGTTCAGAGGCACACGTTCTTACCCCTGAACCACCGAGGTTCTTAGATGTAAATGTAAAATATAAATACTAATGATTAAAGCTCAAACAGTTTTTGTAAACAGTTTTATACTACGTGACTTTGGCAGCGCTAATTGAAATCCACCTTAATTACAGGCGAAGGTTTGTTTAATATGCCATAGTTTTGGTGCACGAAATTCATATCTACAACACATAAAAGGCTGGGAACGGCAAGAATAAAATGTAGTCTACACACATTTATTCGTTTTGCATGATTTTATTATGCTAATTGAATACTGCAGTAACATTCCAAACCTACAACGCCACGGGGATACACCCCGAAATTGCATTTACATTCTGAATAATTACAGGATAGCTGTTAAAATTATTGTAGCTACTCACAACAGCACAAAATAATTAGTACCTTATTATCTCTTTGTATAATTCTAGTTGGTATGTTAATATTTTTACAGAAAGAAAATTACATGATATTAAAATGCAGCATTTACCTTTTTGGTGTATATACCTAAGTACTGTACGCCTAAAACAGTTTTATATAATTGTTAAATATATTATAGACGTTACTGTAATATTGCCAAAAACTCAAAGCAACAATTTCTTGCAACACTTGTAAGGGGGGACATAGCAAGAAAAATCATTAAAGTAAGCGTCTACAGATTTTTTTTTAATTTCAACAACACACCACGAGGGCTTACAGCCTAAATAATATCGCACCATGGGTGTCGACAAGAAGGAAAGAGGCAACTTGTTAATTCTGGACTTGAAGGTTTGGAGGTTCGGAGGAGAAGGAAAAACATGTGCCGGCAAGGAATTCCACAACTTGGAAGTCCTCGGGACAAAAGAGCAGACATAACAAGATGTTCCAAGTCTGGTGACCTGGACAGTAAAAGGGTGCATTCGCTCTGTTCCCCTGGTAGGTCTGTTGGGGGCAGCATGTGGAGCAACTATGGAAGAGAGCTCCTCTGAGCAGTGCTCTATAAAAGATAGAGAGGTCACTAACGGCACGTCGGTGGGCAAGGGATGGCAGCCTTTGGGTCACCGATCAGACGCATAGCTCTGTTCTGAATAGAGTCCAGGATAGCGAGTGTAGAAGCGGCAGCGGCACTCCAGATGTGGGAGCAGTATTCGAGGTTTGGCCTTATTCGTGAAATATATAAGGTATAGAGATTAGCTGGTGAAAAGTATTTGCGAGCCCGGAAAAGGAAACCTAATTTCTTAGCAGCCGCTTCTGCAATTTATGCGACATGTTGGTTCCAATTGATATTTCGATCCACAGAAATGCCGACAAGTTCAAAGGACTCATTACTTTGAATAACTTGGTTAATCATTGTGATGGGTCTAGAGCTGGTGTATATCTTATGAAAATGAACGCAAGACTAAGATTTGGTGGGGTTGAATTGTACAAGAATTCCACTTCTCCAGTCTAATATTTTTTGGAGATCCACGGAGACAGAAAGCTCCATGAGCCTGGGATCCTCATCTAATTGGGTTAAAGAGACAGACTTAGAATATTGTATATTTGAGTGGAGGGTGCTGTCGTCCGCGTAACTGTGAACTGGGTTGGAGGTGCTAGAGAGGAGGTTATTGATGTGGAAAAGCAACAAAGTAGGGACTAAAGCTGAACCTTGAGAAACTCTTACGTTAATTGGATACAGTTTAGAGAAATAGCCATCACCGACAGCAGAAATGCTACGGTTGAAGAGGAAATTTGCTGTCCACGTACAGAGTTTTGGTGGTAGGCCATAGGTTGCGAGTTTATTAAGAAGCGCTGCGTGCCAGACCTGGTCGAATGTTTTATATATGTCTAGAGGGACAATCTGGGATTCACCGTTTAGTTCCACAAACTTGTTCCAAGAATGGGTGACAAAGGAAAGAAGGTCGGCAGTTGATCTGCGCTGATGGAGTCCATACTGTCTGTCGTAGATTAGACTGTGTTTTTTAAGAAATTTTAGTAATTCGGTGTTTATATACTTTTCCATCACTTTAGAGACGACTGAAAGGAGAGAAGTAGGCCTGTAGTTGCTAGGAAGCGCTTTGGATCCTTTCTTGTGGACGGGTTGTACTCGAGCAGTTTTCCAGTTACTAGGGAATATGCCTCTATTGTAAGATGTCTGAAACAGACGAGTCAGTGAAGTGAAGTTCTGGTGCGCATTTTTAAGAACAATTGCTGGGATTTCTTCAAGGCCAGAGGCTTTTCTGGTATTAAGAGAAGAGAGCATCATCCGTACCTTTTTAGTTTTGAAAATGATATCCGTCATTTTATGCGCGACATTGGGGACTGTGGGTGGTTGAACATTTGGAGCTGGGTTGAGAGTAGAATTGCTGGCGTACAACGAGGCAAAAAGTTCAGGGCGGTAGAAATAATTTTATCCCCTGAGACAATATGTGGGAACGTGCTCTTGCAGAAGTTATTCGCAATAGATTTTGCAAGAGTCCAGGGGTTTGCTGCTGTTGTGGCTTAAGAGGACTTTGCTTTTGATGTGGTTATTAAAAGAGTTTTTTGCCTCAGAAAGAATGCGGACATAGCGGTTTCTTGCGTCGTTAAATGCTTTACTGTTCTCTTGACTGGGATTGTGTAGAAGCGTTTTGTGAGCGTTGACATTTTCAAGCCTGTCCTTGTCACAGGATTTAGAGAACCAGGGCTTTTGAGTGGCTGAAGAGGTTTTCTGTGTACGTGGAATATATAATTCCATGCCAGGTTGGATAATTTCGGTAACGTTTTGTGAGATACCGGAGGCGTCAGGATGAGAGAAGCAGAGATACGCCCATGGAAATGAGGAAAAGTAATCCGGCATTTCGTCCCAGTTTGCGGAGTTGTAGTGCCAAACGATACGTGAGTGTGATAACTGTGTGACCTCGGGTTGCATTGCGCAGGAAGCAGTGACCATGGTGTGGTCTGAGCAACCAAGGGGGGCGGTGACTGATATCTTATAGCTTTTAGGTTTTGTAGTAAGAAGGAGATCCAAGGGATTTGAGCTGTGTGTTGGGATGCGAGGAAAGTAAGTAGGCTACTGAACCATATTGGCTCAAGAATTGCTGACTGCAAAGGCCTCCGCTGCTCTTCGTTGTGGATCGGTGTTTGAAGATCCTAGCCATTCCTTATTATGAACATTGAAGCCACCTCGGAGGAAGGACATTTAGAAATCAGATGGTCGGTTTTTTCAGAAAGGTAGTAAAAGAGCTGGACAAAGTTGTTGTCAGAAGGTGACCGGTAAATGCAACAGATGAATTTAGTTGCAGCCCTGAGAGAGATTTTTATCCATGGTATATGTTTTCTTCCGGATTGTAAATTGGGGAGTCTGGTGCAGGGTAGATTGCTACGGACGTATGCGCACACGCCTCCATGCAATCTGAAGGAAGTAAGGATCTCATACCCCAGTAAATTAAGGTGATTAGTGTCTGTTTCGGCATTGATTTGGGTTTCGGTGAGGAAGAGGAGTTGGGGCCTATTAGCCTGGAGGAAATGGTGGACGGAGTTCAGGTTAGAATTTAGGCCACATATATTCGCGATGTATATGTTAAATCTTGATGCTGGCGCCCCCTTTACACCCCTCTCCTGGAGATCCGTATGGAGGGGTATTTTACCTCCGGAATCTTTTGTACAAGAAGGAGCTATCATCATTTCTGCTTATAAGGGAAACCGACTCATACACCAGAACCGGAAACGTCTGTTGGGACTTCACCGGCCCCTTGATGCATGCGGTGGTACCTTCTCGGGTGTGAAAAATCCTGTAATATCACGTAAAGGAAAATTCCACTACCACCTGCTTGACTCCGATTAGTCGCCTCGTACGACAGGCAGGAATTACCATGAGCCTATTATTTTACTTAGTCCCCGAACCACAAGGGTCAACAATAGAAACTTTAATTTTTATTCTATAGCATATATTTCAATAGATCAATAAGATCAACGTTCTTGTAGTAAAATTTGTAAGTTTAATTAGAAAAATCCGGACGCAGTAAGTGCGTTAAGGTAACGCATTTTCATAAAAAAAAAATAGTAGCAACTATGTCTTTTTAAATGAAAGCAGACATCAAATTTGGTTACCAGTATAACCTATATAGTAAAAAAATGTATCATATTTTATCAACATATCCTTAC
Source organism: Tillus elongatus (assembly GCA_964006375.1). Lineage (NCBI taxonomy): Eukaryota > Metazoa > Arthropoda > Insecta > Coleoptera > Cleridae > Tillus > Tillus elongatus. Next base: position 187,887,177 of record OZ023262.1, on the reverse strand, counting down.
TCTTTGAAAAAGAAGAAAAAAAATCCGAAAATAAACTTAAAATGTCCCTAAAAAACTGGTACGATTTTCGTGGCCATTTTAAGCTATTTACCCACGAGCGGATATATAATTATTCACACACGGCTTTTTGACGAAACTTTAAAAAAATGCATTAAAATTTGCAAACAATTTTTTCACGAAATTCGAAAATATTTTTTTTTACATTAGCTTATTATATATTTATTATAAATTGCCAAAATTTCACAAAAATCATTTCTATTGAAACACAAAAAAATTTAATAATCTGACTCGAGATCTGGCTAAATATTTTTTACACGAAAGTTTGCTAGAGGAATACATAAAATTTGATTTACATACCTAATCTGTCATTTAAATGAGGAAAAAAAAAGTACAAAATGACTAACTTTTCACGGCAATTTGAACCAGTGGTAGTATAAGGAAAAAAACACTGATCTTTTCATGTCACAAGCTTTCAGAAATAAGAACATTACCCAGTTCATCACTTTAAAGTTTCATTTGACATTTGTAAAAACAATTTTTCAACTACTTATTTATTATAAAAACATTCTCCTATCAAATTGATCATTTCTTACTTTTTTCTACAAGTTATTTTAAATATTTTAATATTTTTCTTGGAAAATTAGCTGAAAAATCACAAAATCTGATCGGTTTTAATTGAATAAAACACTGTAGAAAGAACTTCAAACCGATCGTTACATGAATCATAGTATGTGCATATAAATGTAAATATTTAAAAAACTAAAGTCTGTAGGTTATGGTTATGTCAGTTCGAATTTTTTCCAATTCAGTTACAATTCAAGAGTGCTCTGTATACGGTATCTTGATTTTTTCGACGAATAATATAACCGAAAACCTCTCTAAATGCTTCATTTTTATGGCAGTTTGCTATCTATCGGTAAAAACGCCGTATCGTAATTTTTTAATGTTTAAAAATGTAAAAAATTGCAAAACGATTGAAATAACTCCAAAACGCTATCATTTCTTTTTTTTTTCACAAATATGCATTTTAATTCAATGGAAAATGCAAAACTGAAATAATAGAAAAATTGTTGTTCCATTACAAAAAAGAAAATTTGTATCGCCAGCGGCTTATGGGCCAGCCTAATTATAAAAGATCACCTCAAGACACCCCAGAATTATAGTATACAATTTGTCTCGTATCTTGTATAATAACGGATATATTGAGCTTTGCCCTAGAAATGCGTCACCTGTATATATGTATAAGCACACTTGGAGATTCCAAATCACTACACTCATTTTAAAAGACCTGACGATCGTTTCACTACCTAGGTAGCGTCATCAGAGGATGAATAATTATAAATATCTTATATCCGCAATTCCATTTATGTTCTTCTGCAATTCTGCAAGTAGTCGGAAATTTTCGATAATAAAAACTTAAAAAATCTTGATAGGTAACCCAAAAGACAAGTATAGTACCGACAAAGTGTCGAGGTTTTATGAAAAAAGTTGTAAAGATTGTGATTTTAAAGACGTCGTACAAACAAGATCTATTGAAATTAGATGCAAAGAAAATTTAGCACAATTAGAATACGGTTCTGTAGGTAGATCTTCCGTCGCCCGACATATTTGGGATAATAATCACCACGTTAATGAGGAGTGTCTAAAATTAATAAAAAATGTTGGACAGCCGAGACAGCTAAACGCATTCCAGAGTATATACATTGCTTAATATAGTAGTAATAAAAAAATTATGAACCTCGCTCTATGAGCAGACACCAGATAGATTGCTTTATAAAATAAATACTAACAGAAGCACGTCCGAGAGATAATAAAAAACCAATGAAATAAACAACTGAAGATCAATATATAGAGCCATACCCTAATTGTGCTAAATGTTAATGAAATCTAATTTCAATAGATCCTTTTGTTTGTCCGAAGTATTTAGTATCACAATATTTACAACTAATATCATAAATTCCCGACATTTTGACGGTAGCATCCTTGTCTTTTGGGATACCTAGCGCGTTTTGTTAAGTAAAAAAGGCCTATCTAGACCCTCTCGTGGTTCGTGGTTCAAATGATAAGCAAACCACGTTTTTTCGGATTTTTCTCTTCTAAAGGTCGTTGATTCCGATAACACTTTCTTTGTTTTCTGTTTTTTAATTCATTTCTCAACTAGGCAAGCAGTCTATCCGTTATATTCGGCCACGCTTTTAAGATATCTTAAATACCGGGATAGCTAAGCGCTTACGAAAGTATATATATATATATATATATATATATATATATATATATATATATATATATATATATATATATATATATATATATATATATATATATATATATATATATATATATATATATATATATATATATATATATATATATATATATATATATATATATATATATATATATATATATATATATATATATATATATATATATATATATATATATATATATATATATATATATATATATATATATATATATATATATATATATATATATATACATATTATAACGGCTACCCTCAGCGGAGAGCACTTTACTTACATTCTCGGGGGGGTATGGACAGGTTCGTCAACGTTGTTGGTGAGGAAATAAACTCTCGGGTGTTGGGCGCCATGTGATTTTCTAAGATTATTTCGGTGTGGAATAATCACTAAAAACACACCACTCGATAACTATAAGCACACTCAAAGAGTCGAAAGCTCAAGCCTCACCAACCCGGACCTGCTGAGATGCTAATGAATGAAAGCCAAATATAAAAGAGTTAATTATGAAACTTTAATTGAATCTTTTCGCAAAAATGTGACTTAAAATGCAATTAACAAAATTTAAATGGCCAGGCTAGCTGACTGGTTACTATACAATGTAAACTTAAAACTATTAACAAATTAACAAAAGTACACCTTGTGGGGATGTACAGCAAAAGGTATTGAATACAATTCAAAAAGAATTAGTAGGAACAGCAAACTCTTGGTGAGCTGCGAGGTGCCACAAATTACTCAACGTTACGTTGGCAGTGCATACAAAGAAATATTACTTATCTTCAGGCTCATTGGACTCCGCTGCACCCTGGGTGTTGAAGACAGATATAATTCTAGGCTACGAAGCGCTCCGTGAACCCCAGAATCTGTAAAAATTCAGTAACCAGCAGTAACAGTCCACAACAGAGTTCAATAATACAAGATATTCATAAAGCTGAACACTCCAGGTTCCAACAGCCTGTGAGAAATGGCTAAATGTACAGAAAATCAGAATATTTAAACAAAAGGGTTGACCAGGATATCCAAAGGGAATTTATGAACTTTATATTTAAAGAGATGCTTCTCGATGATCGGGACTAAACAGGTAAACTCAACATGGACGGCAACAGCAGGCGTCTAGGATGAGAGCAGAGACAGGCTGACTTGGGCAACACAACACTCTCGGTATGTTATTAAGGGTTGGCTACCATACACCCACGATGAGCCAGGGGGCCTCACTTCCTTGGGTGGTTTCCACTATATTGTGGTTATTTATTACTGGCTGGACTGTCACGTTTATCTTCACTCCGTCTAGCTACTAATCGAAAGCCAAACTATGTCCTAACTACAGGAACTGGTACAGATTTTTTTTAAAGATATAAAATACAACCAGCTAACTAGAAATCAAGCCGCTATCAATGGAGAATGGAGAATTTCTCCCTCACAAAAAAAAAAACAATTTACAAAAAAACGGCGTACAACAGCCAAACTGAATACAAACAAAAAGTTAAACAATAACTCCTGGCCACCTAAACAAATCGTTGACTTTCTGACGGAAGGCCACGACCCAAGTTGAGTTTCTCCCCTACCACGATGCTACGATATGCAACAAGCTGTTTAAAAATATTTTAAATTATGGCAAAAAGCAAACTACTAATTACTCAAGAAAATTAATGAAGAGAATGTCTAAAAAGTATTATAAGGAGAGGTTAAGTTGCCAGCGCCAGTGAAGCTAGCTAATGGCAAGGTAAAATACAAAATGGCATTAATCAAAAAGAAAGTACAGCTTACGTACATGCCGCAGGCTCTCGTGAATCCGGAAAACCTGAAAATCTCAGAAAACTCAATTTTCACCACCACGTTCACTATCTTATCTCTCTCGCACATGCTCACAAATGCCTGTCAGTTACGACAGCGCCATCTACTACAACCGAACCCGTTGAACGTACTGCCTGTCCATATACAGGAGGTTATATACAGGAGGTCAGAAGAAAATTAACAGAAATTAATTCGAAACAACGCTGATCGTATATATATATATATATATATATATATATATATATATATATATATATATATATATATATATATATATATTACTAAATATAGTAATAAAAAGGTGCAAAAGCTTTGCACCGCCACATATGGTAAGTCTGTTGAGAGATCACTTTACAAGAAAGACCGGTAGAAGCACGTCCGATAGATAATAAAATAATTTAGGTATTTCCGACAAACAAAATATGTTGATTTTCCTGTTGTTGGACCACTCTCTATCGTTATGGACCGAATACCTGCGCAAGAATATAAGCAGAGCTGTAGATATGAGATATTTAGAATTGTTCATCCTCTGATGACGCTAACGTTGTTACTGAAACGATAGTCAGGTTTTTAAGGATATGTTTTGGTGATTTGGGTCCTCAAAGTGTACTTAACAGTGCTCATCACAGGTTGCAATCTTCACTTAGTGACAGATTGATATTTTATTATTGCAACGGTGGATAAAAAGTTTTATAAATAAGGTTTAAAACAAATTGTTGAATTTAATTTCATAATTATAATTGTTTATGTAAATATTTTATTCGAGGTTATAGAAATACTACCCATTTGAGATTATTTAGGTTAACTTTTATAATTTCTTTAGGTGTTACTTACAAGCCCTATAATAACAAATTGTAAGGTAGCTACTAGTAATTAGCCCACTAATTTTTAGTGGGAACGTGGTAATATTTTTTTGGTTATGGATATTTTACTTATCAAAGCTGCTTCGAAATCAACATGAAAACATTACAGGGACTCTTAATTTTGTAAAAGCCTTTTTAAGAATATTTACCACAATAATTGTCTTGATGTGCATGTACTTTTGTGATACTACCTTATTTAAACAACTTATGTATTAAAAATAACAATATATACCCTTATTTGAATAAAATAACGTATAAACATATTCAAATAGATACCAAAGGACGAAATGTGAACCTAAATTCAATTAATAACTTAAGTAGGGAGTGCGTTAACGTCTACCATATCCAAAGGCATTTTGAAGCAATAGAAACGTATTAGACCACAGAGAGGTTGACATATCTCATGAAAAACCCACAGTTCTGCGGTCTGCTAGGTCAGCGAAATTAACACAAAGGAGAAAACTAATGTAATTTTCATGAGCGCTTAATGTCGACAATTTCAGATAATTCTATTATCAGTTTAAAGGTGGAATGATTTATGAAAAAGAAGCGCAGAAGTTTTCAGTGTTTATAAAGCACTTAAGGAAGATCAAATTTTAAATATCTATTCGGTAAATAATTAGAGTGGTTGCTAAATAAGGCATTTCCTATCCACTTTATGAAGTGAAAGAACAGAATAACTGCGATTTCAATTAAATTGTAGTTGCGAATTAATTTGGTTATTTCAGCGGTGGTTTAACAAGTACCGTCCAGAAAGAATGTTTTTGCATATACGCATTGGTGCACTTTGGTCGGCTAATATGTTTGACGAGCCAATCAGATGGAAAGTCTACTTAACCGACAAAGTAATGCAGGCATGCATTACACATGACTAAAAGAATCAGTAGTAAAGTAATTTTGTGGCAAATTTCCGTAAAGAAAATCGCCCTCTGAGGGATAAAGCCTATTTATTTTAAATTGACTCACCTGAGACGTTGTCCTGTCCAAATTTAATATGTCAAACAACATTTGCGCACGTTGCGAACCAAATTATCGGTGTGACATATTATATATATAGGGTGGCGCATTGAAAAAGAAACAGACCGATTTGCGTCCAGAGAATTTTTTTTTCTACAAAACGCTGAAACACGTCAATCTTAATATTGAGGGGGACATGTTTTGACATAAAACTCAACTTTGTCACATCAACCCCTTAAGGGTGGTGATAACAACCCTTATATTTTAAATGGGGAACATGGGTCGAGTGTTACATCATTTGAAAGCTATTTCCTTTCTGAATACAGTACACAAATTTTTTTGGAAGTTTTATCAACTCGTTTAAAAATTATTCACAGTTAAAAATGCACGATCGCATTTCACTCATTCCGATAAGAAATGTGCTGATAGTCAATGTTTTGTAGGTTTGTAAACAGAAAATTGACTATCAGAACATTTCTTATCGGAATGAGAGAAATGTGGTTTACTATTTCAGTTTATCGGTCGGTTTGATACTTGATAGTACTACCGAAAATTAAGTTCACAGTAGTGTATTCTGTAGATAAAATAGTTGAAATAATTACTCTTTTTTTCAAAAACGATGACTGTGCCAACCGTACCGCAAATTTGTTTAATGAACGACATCCGAACAGACATGTTAACAGAAAATACATTTTGGAGTTAGTTGCAAAGTTTTAGGACAAATTGCTGCAGACCCAACTTTGAGCACGAGAAAAGTGGCCACTGTTTCAAACATCAAAAGAAGAACTTTCAGCGAATATTGAAGCATCATAAATTTTACCCGTATAAAATTCATCTTTTACAACAACTGAATGAAGATGATTTTGATCGGCAGCTGGAGTTTTGTGAAGTTATGACTGCACAAATAGCTGATAACGAGAACTTTCTGTTCAATATCTGTTTTTCAGATGAGTGTGCGTTTTTATTAAACCCTACAGTCAATCGTCATAATTGTCGTTATTGGGCAGATAATAATCCAAGAAATTTTCACGAAGTCCACACTCAAACTCCACAAAAATTGAATGTCTGTATTGGCATTTTTCGAGACCGTTTAATCGGACCAATTTTTCTTGATGGCAATTTAAGTGGCGAAACGTATTTGGAGTTACTAGAAGATATCGTTTACCCTCTACTAGTTGAAATTGTTGAAAATGATGATCGCTATCAAGAAAATCAATTAGTGTTTCAACAAGATGGAGCTTCTCCGCATTTTTCACAACGTGTTATGGAGTTTTTGAACAGAGAGTTTCCAGGACAATGAATTTGGGGTATATGTGCTATAGAGTGGCCACCTAGGTCACTGCATTAGACTTTCTATGGGGCCATTTAAAGACTAGAATTTACGCAACAGAACCGGAGCCTCTGGAAGAATTACGACGACGCATTGTTGAAGAATTCCGTCTAATAACTCCACAAATGCTCCAGAATGTAAGAGCTTGTTTTGAACAAAATTTGTACTTTTGTATGGAAGCTGGTGGTCAACAATTTGAACACTTACTTAACTGAATAAACATTTTTGAACGTTTGATTGTGTTTTTTAGTTTTTTTTTAACGAAAAATTGACTAATTAGTGCATTTCTTGTCACAATGAATGAAATACGTTCTTGCAACTACAACTGTAAATAATTTTTAAAAGAGTTGATAAAACTTCAAAAAAAAATAGTGTGCTGAATTCAAAAAAGAAAGAGCTTTCCAATGATGTAACACTCGACCCATGTTCCCTATTTAAAATAAAAAGGTTGTTATCACCACCCTTAATTGGTTGATATGACAAGGTTGAGTTTTATGTCAAAACATGTTCTCTTTAATATTAAAATTGACATGTTTCAGTGTTTCTTAAAAAAAAATTCTCTGGACGCAAATCGGTATGATTCGTTTTCAATGCGCCACCCTGTATATATATATATATATATATATATATATATATATATATATATATATATATATATATATAAATATATATACATATATATATATATATATATATATATATATATATATATATATATATATATATATATATATATATATATATATATATATATATATACAGACTGTTCCAAAAAAAATGGTGCCACACCTGAGGAGGTTATAGGGAGTATTGAGGTGAAAATATTTTGCCTATCAACCGCCAATCAAAATTATCCAGGTCGGCTATGGAGTATTTTTTGTTTACACAACTTCATTATTTGAAAAAAACTTCATTCATTTCTTCACTCTTTTGTCTTCTGATCATTACCTGCATTTACTACGCCTGATGTTTTAATAATAATATTTATTGCATCCATTTTTACAGTGTTAGGCACAAATAAGCTCGTAGCTTGTGCTAGCGTATCTCTTACACTCCAATCAAGTTGGTTTGAATACTTGAAAATGTCAAAATTATTTGTCATTAGGAAACTACAAATTTTGACAGCCAAAACGCGTTTGTTCGTACCTTCTCTGTTCTCCAGTTAATAATTTCATAAATTTAATTTAATTCTTATCGTAATTAGGTGTTTCACATTTGTTTCATTTAGACTTACTTCTGCGTAGTCTAAATGATTAAAATTACATCTGAAGAGTATGCAGACATGCATCTTACTTATGGCGGAGAGAGATGTAACGTCAGAAAAACAGTGCGTCTTTATGCTGAAAGTCTACCGAATCAGCAACACCCTTGCCGTAAATCATTTTTGCTAATCCATCGTCGATTGAGAGAGATAGGCAACTTTAAACCAAATGGAGGAAGCGGACGTCTACAAGCTGCAACGACAGCGACCTCTGAGGAAGATTTTTGCAACAAATTGACGAAAACCTACCACATCACACGTGTAGTAGCGCATGAAGTGACTGCTGTCCATCCAGCAGTGTGGCGGGTATTTTAGGAGGAGGAAGTGCACTCTTATGACCTTCAAAAATACAAGCATTGGGTCAGCAAGGTTATGAGCCGCGAGTACAATTTTTTCGGTGGTTTTTGCCAGAGTATTACAAAACACCCGGATTTTGGTTCAATTATTTTATTTACTGGTGAGGTTTGTTTTAACAAGGAAGGATGCTTTAATAGTTACAACAGTCACGTATGAGACGACCACAATCCTCACTCCACATGAATCAGAACCGATTTGCTATTAACATATGGGCCGGTATTATTGGCAACTTTTTAATGGTACATTTTCACTTCTCATCGACTGACTGGTAACATCTTCCCAAATTTTTTCAAGTCGTACTTCCTGCGCTATTAGACAATGCAGACGTTCCTATAAGTATACGGGAAAAATGTGATTTCAACATGATGGTGCGCCTTCACATTTTGCCACTAATGTTCCGGATCATCTGAACGAACAATTTCCTGGGCATTGTATTGGAAGAGGAGGACCAATAAGGTGGCCAGCGCGAAGTCCCCATCTAAACCCGCTGGAATTTTTCCTCGAGTCGTTTGTTTATAAAACCCCTGTAGCCACCCAAGAGGAACCTTTGGAGAGACTGATGGCAGCCTTACTTTTCCTGCAGCAAGATCTGCACGAATAACCACGGGTGCGCGAATCCATGTATTGACGGACAATTTTATGTGGACAGGTGGGAAGTCGCCATTTTCAATAATTATAATAAATTTTTGCGTTACCTTTAATAAAAAATAATTGGCTGTCGACGAGATAAGAAGATAACGTTTCTGAACAAAAAATGCTCCAGAGGCTAAAAGACTCATTTTTGGTTAGGGGTTGCTAAGCATAAGTTTTTCACCGCAGTGCTCCATATAATCTTCTAAAGTTTGGCACCAACTTTCGGGAACACGCTGTTTATATATATATATATATATATATATATATATATATATATATATATATATATATATATATATATATATATATATATATATATATATATATATATATATATATATATATATATATATATATATATATATATATATATATATATATATAAATATATATATATATTATATATATATATATATATATATATATATATATATATATATATATAATGTTATAAATTATTATATTCACCCATGTATGCATGAACAATCATTAAAGCCTCTTACAAAAGCATAGACGGGCAAGCAAGTTGTGCCCAACGACATGTAATCAATCAGGAAAATGTATAATAAATTTTAAAGGTCTGGACGTCTCAAGCTCTGGTAGCAAGTTTTCATATAAATGATCTACACAATTTTTTTTACGAAAATTATATATTATGCGACAACAAATGTTTATCTTTGCGTGCAATATTTAATAGATTTTGTTTACCACCCACAATATCTTGGTCTTGGCAGTGATCTGAACTCGAGGTGTAACTAAAATTCTTTGATTTAATAACAATAACTATTTTTGCTTTTAACTTGAAGATCTAAATGTTGACACATAATATACATATTATCGATGGAGAGACTTTGCAAACATTTTTTCAAAGGAGCGCTAGGACCGCTAGAACTCATATCCGGGGTCAGTTTCAATTTTTATATGTTTATATATATATATATATATATATATATATATATATATATATATATATATATATATATATATATATATATAGGTATCCAACTGATAACTCAAAAAATGAGCAACTGATTTTCATGATTGATGAAACTCGGCAGGTGCCTTTCTTTTATTAATGCCTTGGATGAGTTCCTTAGTCAGGAAATTCGGATAAGGTTTTCCGGAAAAATTTTGAGTTTTGTTTCAAAAAAAAAATCTTTTTCTCCGAAAATTACAAAGCTATTTTAATGAAATTTGGTGAATATGTTACCCTGTAAAAGGCCTTACTACACACTAAAACCCAACTTGTTACATTTGTAGAAAATTGAGTTACTTAAATTTTGAGTTTTCTTTTGAAGAAAATTTTCTCCGAAAATTACAAAGCTATTTCGATGAAATTTAGGGTATATGTTGCGCTTGGAAATACCTACCCACACTTCAAAAGTCAGCTTTCTAAGTTTGTAGAAACTTGAGTTATTTAAATTTGAAGCATTTAATAAAAAATCACTACCATAACGCACCTGCTGCGTCCCGAAACTTTTTTCTTGCGCACCCCTAATGCATTAGGGCGCGAGCCGCTACTGGATGTAAGTTAGACACAAGTTAACAAATAATCTAACAGCTACCGAAAATGCAAAGGTCTACCAAGTCTGTCAAGCATTGGAATAGTGAAGTTACATCAGTCATGCAAAAAAAATAATTGACAATAAACAATGTTTAAAACGCGTTAGCATAATTTAAGGACTATGTACTACAATAATGACGCTTGCAAGGTGCTAGGACAACTTAAAATATTAGAATCTAATACAATACAAAGCCAAGCATGCCGTACAGATGAGGAGAACTTTGAGAGAAATTTTTAATAAACCAATTTTAAAATGAAATGCCTATCTGGTAATGCTTACAATCTGTTTTTTACAGAAGCTTTGCTGTACAGGAGATTCTCAAGGTTGGAATGTCGTTTAGTCTCTCCAGTGCTCCAGATAATGGCAACAGCAAAGGACAAAATATTAGCGTATCTAGAATTGAAACAGTAAAAGGATGGATATAAAACGAGCCATTATTTAAAAGCGGCTAAATTGAAGGCCTGTTCACAGCTAAAAGTAAATCTTCACAATAGTAGAGTAAACAAAAACAGAGTCAACATGTGACAAACGTTTAAAGGACAGGTATGAAAGACAGGACACCAGTGACAAGGAAAGAAACCAAAGAGAAACTAAATCAAGAAGGTTTAGCTCCAGGGTCAATCTCAGTTTTCGTTAAGTGAATAACACTACTTTTTCAGTTGTCTGTATCTAGAAAGAATGTTCATCACACTGGTACTAGAAACACTCAGAACATTGTTGTTGGAGTCATTGATGTATTTCTTTATTTCCATCTTCTCTCGGACAAACTGCTCTATGACAAAACTGAGCGGGTTAGGAACCTGGCATTGCTCTCCATATCAGAACTGTGAACACTTCCTCTCAGGTGGCAGACGAAAATGAAGTGCCATTGTCAGACTTATTCCTACTTATCAGATGTTCAGACACTTTGGTACCTAATACTCTCCCTATTATTCCTACAGCTTTACACTGACAGTCACCACAAGTAGACGGACAAACTCCTCACTTCTTCAGGCAATTCTCTATTATAAACAAAGATTCTATTGATTGTGTCGCTGGACTTGTATGCGAACTTAATATTTTCTCTCTCCAAGACATGAGAGACTACCGCAGGAAATAACAAAGTAGGGGCAACTAAATTTGGTTCGAGGGTACATATTGCTATAGTTAAGTCACGTACCAAAATTTAGCTCTATAAATTGAAAGACAAAAAAGTTTGAGGCATTTAAAGAAAAATTAATTTGGGTTTTCCTTAAAACGTCACAGTCGCGATTTAAAACGTCAAAATTGGCAACATTTAGGCAAAGAATGTGAAACTAATACGGGCTAGGGAAAGAAGATCTCTCAAAAAGAAAATTATGCAAACATTGACGTCTTAGCTACAACCGCCATTGTCCTTCATTTTACTAAAATGTTCGCAGAAAATTCATTTCAAATAGACCCTTTCTCTTAAGCTTTGGCAGCAGTCTTAGCTATACAGTTTATTGTTTAATGGTATATAATTTTTGTCGAGTTTCCGTAAAATATTAATAAAGCTCAATATATCCGTTATTATCCGAGATACGAAAAAAATGTATACATTAATTTATAGGGTGCCTTGAGATAAATCTTAAAAAATTATTTCTACAATCACAGGTGGCCCATAAGTCGTTGGTGATACAAATTTTCTTGTTTTTTTTTTAATCGGACACGTTTAATATAATGCATGTTTGTAACAATAGAAATTCGGGACGCAGCAAGTGAGATATGCTAGCGAATTTTCATTAAATGCTTCAAATTTGAATAGCTCAATTTGCTATTAACCTACGAGGTTGATCAAGAAATCAGTTTTTTCGGGAACACTTTAAGTTTACTTTCGGACATTTTTATACATTTTCAAACATTAAAGTTATTTTGATGAAACATGGCACATTGCTTCTACTATATAGGTTACACTGGTAACCAGATTTGATGCCTGCTTCCTTAAAAAACACATATTTGCTATTAAAAAACATTTTTAAGAAAATCCACTACCGTAACGCACTTGCTGCGTCCAGACTTTTTATATTCTGTGTATTGATTTAATTGAATGTTCGGTATTGGCAGTGTCATTTTATCTTTACAGAATTTGTGTTTACAAATCCTTTTAATTTTATCTCTTACAAACATACATTGGTTAGATGTTGAATTAAAATTTTATTTATACATGGTTTTATTTAATTATATTTTTCTGTGTTTGATCTAAATATATGTCTAACATATGAAACAATATTTTATAATAATTTAAGTAGAGAGGCGTCGTTTCTGAGACTTGCGAAATATTAGTTGTAATGTTTATTTGTGACTTGCTCTACGTCTTTGAGGCAATGTATTAGTTAATTTTCATTAAGCAAATTCAGTAATAGAGAGGGAACTCGTGAAACTTTCAAAAATTTGCTTAAAATAAACGCGAATCAGGTCCACTAAAACCCCAATCCATGTCCGTTTGAATGTTTATATGTATATATATATATATATATATATATATATATATATATATATATATATATATATATATATATATATATATATATATATATATATACAGGGTGGCGCATTGAAAACGAAACAGACCAATTTGCGTCCAGAATTTTTTTTTAGATACGCTGAAACACGTCAATTTTAATATTGAGGGGGACATGTTTTGACATAAAACTCAACTTTATCACATCAACCCCTTAAGGGTGGTGATAACAACCCTTATATTTTAAATAGGGAATATGGGTCGAGTGTTACATCATTTGAAAGCTCTTTATTTTCTGAATTCAGCACACTAATTTTTTTGCAAGTTTTATCAACTCGTTTAAAAGTTATTGACAGTTGTAGTTGCAAGAACGTATTTCATTCACTGTTATAAGAAATGCACTAATTAGTCAATTTTTCGTTAAAAAAAACTAAAAAACAAAACCAAACGTTCAAAAATATTTATTCAGTTAAGTACGTTTTGACCACCAGCTTCCATACAAAAGTACAAATTTTGTTTAAAACGAGCTCTGACATTCTGGAGCATTTGTGGAGTTATTAGACGGCATTCTTCAACAATGCGTCGTCGTAATTCTTCCAGAGACTCCGGTTCTGTTGCGAAAATTCTACTCTTTAAATAGCACAATAGAAAGAAGTCTAAAGGTGTCAAATCCGGTGATTTATGGGGCCACTCAATAGCACTTTTACGCCCAATCCATTGCTCTGGAAACTCTCTGTTCAAAAACTCCCTAACACGCTGTGAAAAATGCGAAGGAGCCCCATCTTGTTGAAACACTATTTTATTTTCTTGATACCGATCATCATTTTCAACAATGTCAATTACTAGAGGGCAAACGATATCTTCTAGTAACTCCAAATACGTTTCGCCACTCAAATTGCCATCAAGAAAAATTGGTGCGATTAAACGGTCTCCAAAAATGCCACTCCAGACATTCAATTTATGATGCTTCAATATTCGCTGAATAGTTCTTCTTTTGATGTTTGAAACAGTGGCCAATTTTTTCGTGCTCAAAGCTGGGTCTGCAGCAATTTGTCCTAAAACTTCAATCTCAGTAGTCTCATTTCTAACCGGAAATTCACGTTCAGGATCCAGTTTTTTGTTGGCTACTGAACCACTTTGTCGAAACTTTGCAACTAACTCCAAAATATAATTGCAGTACGGTTGGTACAGTCATCGTTTTTGAAAACAAGAGTAATTATTTCAACTCCTTCTTCTACAGAATACCCCATTGTGAAATTAATTTTCGGTAGTACTATCAAGTATCAAACCGACCGATAAACTGAAATAATAAACCGCATTTCTCTCACTCCGATAGGAAATGTTCTGATAGTCAATTTTTTATTTACGAACAAAACATTGACTATCAGCACATTTCTTATCGGAATGAGAGAAATGCGTTTTTGCATCTTCAACTGTGAATAATTTTTAAACGATTTAATAAACCTTAAAAAAAAGTGTGCTGAATTTAGAAAAGAAAGAGCTTTCAAATGATGTAACACTCGACCCATGTTCCCTATTTAAAATATAAGAGTTGTTATCACCACCCTTAAGGTGTTGATGTGACAAAGTTGAGTTTTATGTCAAAATATGTCCCCCTCAATATTAAAATTGACGTGTTTCAGCGTTTCTTAAAAAAAAAATTCTCTGGACGCAAATCGGGCTGTTTCGTTTTCAATGCGCCACCCTATATATATATATATATATATATATATATATATATATATATATATATATATATATATATATATATATATATATATATGTATATATATATATATATATATACATATATATATATATATATATATATATATATATATATATATATATATATATATACATATATATATATATATATATATATATATATATATATATATATATATATATATATATATATATATATATATATATATATATATATATATATATATATCCGAACGATATCTCAAAAAATACTCGAAAGATTTGAACGAAACTTGGCACACATCTTCATTTTGTTACATTCAGGGACAAGTTCATAAATTAGCAATAACGGACACATTTCCGCCTCAAAAACATAAAAAAATGTTTTTGGATATGCTATATTTTTGAAAGTATTAGAGTAACTGGAATCAGACTTTAGATGTAGCTAGAAATTATTGAATTCTAAGTAGTGTGGTTTACAAAAGGTAGAGCTAAAAAGAGCTAGAACACTGGATTTGAATAGTTTTTATGATATCGATGGTAACACTCTCGAATTTTTTTTTCAAATTACCATATATAAGGTCCTCTACCCTATCTTCAGGATCTGTTTAAATTAAAAGTATAAATTTTAGTAATATGCCGTACTACTAATGTAAAATCTTATGACAATTCACCACTATAACGCACTTCTTAAGTGAACGATTATATTATTATTATTATACTTGTCGAACCATGCTTGGGAGGAGGTCTATAGAGAGAGGGATACAAATAAAGCATATGATCATTTCTCTGGAATCATCTCTTCGTGCTTGAACAGAGTATTTCCTAAGAAAGAGGTACTTATTGGGAAAAAAACCTGTCGTTCGTCTATTACGCCGGAGATACGTGCATCTTTTAAGACAAACAACACCTTGTAAACATCGACGATTAAGAGCGATATCAGTAGAGAAAGCTATAATCAGTATCGTAGCTCCTTGTAGGTGGAAGTAGTGAGGGCCAAGAGACTGTCCCATGAAAGATAGATTGAAGACTTTGAGAATAAGGTAAGGATAATGTGACAAATAATAAACGAAAGTACCGGGAAAAAGCCCATCGCAACAGATATTTTGAGCTTTGTGCTAGAAATACGCCAGCCTGTATTATGTTATGTATGTTTGTATGTATTTATATATTTTGGACGCATTTATTGGGACATTTATATGAAAAACTTTATCTTTTCGCTGCACAAGCTACGGTTCTATGTATGATATATTGTAAAATAATAGTTTGTTTCCCGAATATAGATTAGTACTATTATTATTATTGTTAGCTACTTGAAGAAGGGGGTACGCAGGGCCAAGCGACTATTCTATGAAAGATGAATTGAGAGCACTGAGAATAAGGTGAAGACAATGTGGCAAATAGTAAACGAAATTAAAAGCCTTCCCAGAATAAAACATTACTCCAATGTATACAGAATGGAGAGCGGAAGAAACAATTCTTAGATACAATTAATAACCTCTACACTGGGACACCGTCAAGTTCTCCTACGGCAAACTTGGTACAAAACGTTGCCATAAATGCAAACAATTTATTACTTTACCACACAGATCCTTTAAAAGTCTTTAGTACTATGGCGTGTTTCAAAAACACATATTCTCTAGGTCATGGTGAAATACCAGAAGCTCTATTGAAAAGAGCGGCAGGGGTAATAGTGGAACCTCTTGTGCATATAATAGATTTAAGTATGTCGACAGGAATGTTTCCTGATCAGTTAAAAATAGATAATATAATAGCCTTATATAAAAAAGGACGTCCATCAAACCATTTTAACTAAAAACAAATAGCATTTCTTCCAAAGATATCTAAAATATTTGAGAAGATCATAAACAAGAGACTTATGGCATTTTTTGAGGTGAATAAACTGTTAATCGATTCTCAAAATGCATACAGGAATGGAAAAACAACCTCCCGAGCAATGTATCAACTAGTTTGTTAAATATTTGAGGCATTTACTGAAAGACATGAAGTTTGAGCTTGCTTGGACCTAAGTAAGGCTCTTCATTCAGATGACCACGATATTTTGCTTGAGAAGCTTGAAAAAAATGGTGTGAGAGGTGTGACCCTAATGTTGGTAACGTCCTACCTAAAACGAAAAAAGCAATGTGTCTCGTGTCCTAGCATTCTGAGTGGAAGTCAATCAGGTTAGGGTATGAAATAGTGATGAGAGGAGTACCACATAGCTCCATAATAGGGCCTACACGTTTAATAATTTATACAAATGATCTCCCAAAGACGTTGATAAACCAGGTTGGATTGTATGCTGATGGTACTTATGTCATATTTTAGAATATAAAGCAACACAGGTTACTCGGCATGTATTGTGGATCCTCCCTTTCGGAAACCAAACTGGCGATCTTCCAATCCATCTTCAAGTTCTATTTCCTTTTCTAGCAGCCTGGCTTTGAACAAGTACTCTAGTTCTAGTTTTCCTACGTATTCAGCAAGTATAGAGGTTTAAAGGGTGACGCTAGCTCTAAGGGCCTAGCGTTTTTCCAAAGCAACATTGCCTTTGCTATTTCCACTCTAAGAGAAACTCTTGTCTCCGAAGTAGTTCGGATATAATTTTCTTAGCTGTTGCCGCCAATTCCGTAAACTCATCTATTTCCGTTATCGCATTCGTTTACCAGTAGTCTGATGGTCTGGGGGAGAGGTCTTCTATAATCTGTCCTCTGGCTCATTTCGTTAGGTTATATGGTGAGGTCTGGGGTCCGAACTGTTTCATCAAAATCTGGTAGCTCGCCCCGCAGATGTCTTCATTCAGTTTCTCGTACAGGGCTGCCCAATGGCTCTTCTTGTAATCTTTTATCATCCGTTTTAGCTTTTTCCTCTTCTTTTTGTGCAACTCAATTGCTTCCGTAACTGCTAGCTGGGAGGGTGGCCTCCCTTGGCAACGAGTCAGTTGTCTTCTGGCTTTCATACATTTGTTTCTTATTTCTCCTCTTTCTGTGCTCCACCAGTAGGGCACTTCTGTTTGGTTCTCCTGTGCGACCACTCAACTCTGAGCCACCGCTATTTTCAATTTGATCGTCAAGCCTGCAAGGTCGCTTGTCTGCTCTGTATGCACAAAGTACCTTGCTAATAACTCTCGGAGCCTCGCTATATCTAGCAGCTTTTTATGCCTAGTAGCCTCGGTGTTAGACGTTTGTTTCCTCTCGTGGACATCAAATGTTATGTGTGCGTGGTCACTCAGTGTCTCGCTGTCTTAGACTTTCCAGTTATAAACTGTTTTCGCCAATCTTGGGGTGGAATATCGGATGTCAATGAATGACTGTGAGTACCCTCTTTTAAATGTAGGAGTATTGCCTTTATTTAGCACCACCCAATCTTGTTCGGCCATCTTGTAGGATCAGGCTACTCGGATCAGCCACCGGTGATCCCTATTCTTGTGACTGCGTTTAGGTCTCCAAGTATCACGTATTTCTCAATGCTTGGGGTTATTTCATTCGCCATCTCTTCTAGCTGTCTCACGAAGCAATGCACTCCAATAGTAGGAGATATGTAGTATCCCACGAGCACCAACTGTTCCAGGTATAACATGACAAAGCCTGTCCTACTCGTCGTCCCACTGCTCGTTCAATATAAACAGCAGCATTCTCACCCCTGCACCGAAGAGGTGACCTGGTGCAACCCTATATACGTTTGACTAGATTGCAAAAGAATGCAAGACATAATGTTATAAAAGTCTTCAGTAATGTACCGTTTGAAGCCAGATCATTTCCCACACCGAAGCTCAAAAATACCTATTGCAACCGGCCTTCTGATTGCGGGGCATGCGTTAACAGATGACGGGTAACCTGTTGGCTGACATCACGCGGGTGGCGGGCGTCCTCTGCCATCTGGTCGCGGGGCGCCGCAACCGGCCATCAGGTCGCGGGTACCAGATGTCCACGCCCGCGCGCCAGCCATCAGGTCGCGCGGCATGCGTTTACAGATGGCGGGTAACCTGGCACTAAGGTGCTTACCAGCAAGACCTCAAACAAACCTAGATCTTGTCAAGTTTGCTGGTAAAATCAAAATCCCATATTTTAGAGGTGTATACATGCGAAATGAGCTACCTCACAATGAACCACGTAAAAACGAATCGTTCATCATGAATTTGCAAACACACGAGGAGCCAGGCAGTCATTCGGTTGCTGTGAGAAAACGTGGTGGCATCGTCGAGTACTTTGACTCGTATGGAAACTTGAAGCCTCCTGTGGAACTGCAACGTCACCTTAAAGGCTATTCCATATTGTATAATCATTATGTGTATCAAACATATGACACTTTTAATTGTGGTCACTTGTGTTTACAATTTTTGCAATAAAATACTCAAACAGTAGTCTGTGTGTATCAGTCATCGCGCACACCTTCGTGTTGAAATATCACAGCTCCCATCTGTCGTCAGACTACCATCCACCAATTTCTTTGGATGGTAGTTATGCTGTTGCTTTGACAGGCTTTGACACCTACAACGACTTAGCTAACATAAATGAAGGTAAAAACCAATTTCATGTAAAGGAAAGAGCTGGTTGGCGGACCATCACGATACCCACTGCTGCCTATGAAATAACACACTTTGAAGAGTTACTTCAAAATGAACTTGTTGGTGCTACAGCAACACACGATCAAAAGCAGCAGACTCTGATTCTGAGACCTAATCTGAATACCATCAAATGTAAAATAAAGTGTTATACCAATGTCAGTTTTGATTTGGTGGTTCGTTTCGGCGAATGTTGGGCTTTTCAAAACAAGTTTTGTAACCGGACATCTTTCATGAATCTGATTTACCTGTTGAAATAGTGGATGTTGGACAGATTTGCATAGAAACTAATATTGTATCTGGTTCCTATTATAACAGACAACCCTCACATACGCTGTATGAGTTTGCTCCGATGGTTGATCCGGGCTACGCAATCGACATAGAACCTAAAAATTTAATTTACCTGCCAGTGAACAAGCAGGTGATTTCCAATATAAGCATAGACATCGTCGATCAAGATTCAGTTCCTGTCAACTTTCAAGACGAAGAGGTGTTTGTTCGTTTAAAACTTATAAAGGTTGCTTAGCATGTTGGTAAAGATATAAAAGCAAGTGAATCTACCAAAACAAATTCAGTTAAGGCAGACAGTTCAAAGGGTACACCTCGTCCCGATAATATTGAGTTCCTGAAAAGCGTGGGCTATCATGTCGTCAAAACTAGAAATATTCAAAGACCCCATGTTTGACGATGCCATCGATCGGGAAGAACTGCGCTCTTACTATTCACCAACTAAATCGTTTGGTAACAGCGCTGAAATTAAAATAGCCATCAATCAGCAAGATGCGTTCGTATGTCTGGCCAAGTCAGCTCTAATAATCGAAGGTGGTCTGGAACCTTTAGCAGTACAAGATGGCAATGGTGAGTGTTATCTGTCAAATAATGGAGAAGCAGCTCTGCTTGAATCCATAACCTATGAGTTAAACAACAAGGAGGTGTAACGAGTACGAGACCCACACACCACAACAACCATCAAAAGTCTGCTATCCTTCAGTAAGAATGAAGCCAAATCTCTTAGCAATGCCGGACTGAATGTGTCGTCGGAGCATATCACCTTAAACGATAACAAGTTTCACATGCTCATACCTATTTGGTTCCTCTTCAGTTTCTTCTATCATTTCAAATGAGCTCTCTGTGGCAAACATACATTTCGATTTACCAGAGCTCGAAATGATTCCAACGGGTATTACAGCACAGGTACGGCACGAGCAAAAGTTACCGTAACCAATATGTTTTTAAAGGCAAAACATGTATTCCTCAATGATAAAATGAAATTGGAACTGATGGATAAAATAGCAACAGACAAATCTATATTCCTCACATATCGCGAATGGGACATATTTGAGCTACCATCAGTCAGAGATATCAACAGACGTGTGGGCTGTTAAAACTGCCATCAACTTGGAAAGACCTAGATATGTGATTATAGCCTTTCAAACAGATCGAAAAGACAACGTAAGCAAGAGGGTAGACTTTTTCGATAACATTGGTATGGTAGCTCTTCGAGGGTTTCTAAATTCAGAATGCTACCCTTATGAATCTATACATATGTATTTCAAGAAATCCAAATATGCTGAAGCCTATCAGATGTATACAGATTTTTAAAAAAGCTTCTGTTATAAAAACATGTCGGAGCCTATCTTGAATTATGACGAGTTTAAAGACCGAGCTCTATTTGTGATCGACTGTCAACACCAGAACGAGTCAATTAAGTCGTCAACGCTGGACATTAAAGTGGAGTTTATGAGCCGAACAAATTTTCATAATAACACACGAGCTTACTGTTTAGTTATTCACGACAGTGTATTAGAATACAAACCTCTAACGGGCATCGTTAGAGCCATTATGTAATAATACAATTTACTATGTCACTTATGTATCAATATGTACAGCCATTATGTAATATAATTTACTATGTCACTTATGTATCAATATGTACAGCCTAGGATTGACCCCAAATAATTTTTTATTGTATGTAAGCCAATTGTTTTATTTTTCTTACTTGTATTTCATCAAACCTCGTATATTACACTAGTGAAATCGACACATGTGAGAACCAACACACGTGGTACACAACAAACGTGTGATGGTGTGTATGTGTGTGTGTGTGTGTTTATTTTAAAATCCCCATTCTTAATGAGTTACCCCTCGTATATATATATATATATATATATATATATATATATATATATATATATATATATATATATATATATATATATATATATATATATATATATACCTCATATTTGAAAATTTTTTATATTAAATTGAGTTTGTTATTATTAAACAGTCCTCGTACACTGCTTCTTATAAGCTGTATGCCGTCAAAAGATTTTTACTTTCCCATCAATGCTTAACCAAGTGAATAATGTGTGTCACCTTATGTAAATCAGTTCCATATATGTATATATATATATATATATATATATATATATATATATATATATATATATATATATATATATATATATATATATATATATATATATATATATATATGGATATATATTCATTCAGTAAATGTTTTTCTGAATTAGATATGTAAATTAATTAAAAACACAAGATGGTGATCTCATATAAAACTGGATTTTTTATCTATTCAAACGTATGTTTACATTTACATACTAGGTTATTGTTAGATAAATACTTGTATGAACTAATAATATGCCGGAGGCGATCCCTGTTACCGTGATAAAAAGGTAAAGGTAAGATGCTTACTGGCAATTAGGCCATTGCTGACCCTTTTTGCTCATCTAAACTAACCTACCCTCCACCTTGAGCTCGATCTCAACGACGACAGTGATTCTTGAAAAATCATCCGCCGCCGGTGAGGATCGAACCGTCGACCCCCGAGTCCGTATTGGAAAGTCTGAATCGACTTTCCCGCACGGCCACGGAGGCGCTTGTTACCGTGATAGCCTCTCTTCTATATTCACGTCTCATATGTAAAAAGGGAAAGTATCATATATATACATATATATATATATATATATATATATATATATATATATATATATATATATATATATATATATATATATATATATATATATATATATATATATGTCACACAATCAAAATATACTAATAATCTGGCTTTTAATACGATTCATCATACTTTAATTATAACCCATATATTATTATGACGTTTTGTTTTAAACAATTTATATTCATTCATTCAAAAACAATAGGCATGGATACAAAATGATAATGTTTTGTATCCCCCTACTACGTCGAAAAGCATAACTATTGGACAATTGATAGTCCCTTTATTAATCTTATTTTTGAAGGGGTAGACCTTGATCCAATTCAATCCATAGCAGGTGGTAGTGGAGTTTTCCTTTACGTAATAGTAAAGGATTATTTTCACGCCCGAGGAGGAACCACCCCATACAACAAGGGGCGGTGAAGTCCCAACGGACGTTTCCGGTTCTGGTGTATGAGTCGGTTTCCCTTATAAGCAAAAATGATGATGGCTCCTCCTTGTACAAAATATTCCGGAGGTAAAATACCCCTCCATTCGTATCTCCGGGAGAGGGGTGTACAGGGAGCGCCAACACAAGATCTAACATATCCTTTTCGAATATATGTGGCCTAAATTCTAACTTTAAACTCCGTCCACAATTTCCTCCAGGCTAACAGGCCCCAACTCCTCTTTCTCACCGAAACCCAAATCAGTGCCAAAACAGCAACTAATCACCTTAATTTCCCGGGGTATGAGCTCCTTACTTACTTTAGATTGCATGAAGGCGTGTGCGCATATGACCGTAACAATCTACCCTGCACCAGACTCCCCAATTTAGAAGCTGGAAGAAAAGACATACTATGGATAAAACTCTCTCTCAGCGCTACAACTAAATTCATCTGTTGCATTTACCGGTCACCTTTTGACATCAACTTTGTCTAGCTCTTGGACTACCTTTCCGAAAAAACCGACTATCTGATTTCTGAATATCCTTCCTCCAAGGTCACTATTCTTGGTGACTTCAATGTCCATAATAACGAATGGCTAGGATCTTCAAAAACCGATCCACAAGGGAGAGAAGCGGAGGCCTTTGCAATCAGCAATTCTTTAGCCAATATGGTTCAGCAACCTACTTACTTTCCCCGTATCCCAACACACAGCTCGAATCCCTTGGATTTCCTTCTTACTACAAAACCTGAATGCTATAACATATCAGTCACCCCTTGGTCGCTCAGACCACGGCATGGTCACTGCTTCCTGCGCAATGCAACCTGAGGTCACACAGTCATCACACCCACGTATCGTTTGGCACTACAACTCCGCAGACTGGGACGAAATGCGGGATTACTTTTCTCATTTCCATGAGCGTCTGTCTGCTTCTCTTATCCAGACCCCTCTGATATCTTACAAAACGTCTCCGAAATTATCCAAGCTGGCATAGAATTATTTATTCCACGTACACAGAAAACCTCTTCAGCCACTCAAAAGTCCTGTGACAAGGCCAGACTTGAAAAGATCAAAGCTCACAAAACGCTTGTACACAATCCCAGTCAAGAAAATCGTCAAGCATTTAACGACGCAAGAAACCGCTATGTCCGCATTCTTTCTGAGGCAAAAAACTCGTTTAATAACCACATCAAAAACAAAGTCCTCTCAAGCTCCAACGGCAGTAAACCCTTCTGGACTCTTGTTAAATCTATTGGGAATAATTTCTGCAAAAGCACGTTCCCACCTCTTGTCTCAGAGGATGAAATTGTTTCTACCGCCCTGGGCAAGGCTGAACTTTTTGCTTCGTTGTTCGCCGGCAATTCTACTCTCAACCCACCTCCAAATGTTCTACCACCAACAGGCCCCAATGTCGCGCATAAAATGACGGATATCATTTTCAAAACTAAAAAGGCACGAAAGATGCTCTCTTCTCTTAATACCAGGAAAGCCTTTGGCCTTGACGAGATCCCAGCAATTGTTCTCAAAAAATGCGCACCAGAACTTGCTCCTGTCCTGACTCGTCTGTTTCAGATATCTTACAATAAAGGCATATTCCCTAGTAACTGGAAAACTGCTCGAGTACAACCCATCCCCAAGAAAGGATCCAAAGCGCTGCCTAGCAACTACAGGCCTATTTCTCTCCTTTCAGTCGTCTCTAAAGTGATGGAAAATTATATGAACACAGAATTACTCAAATTTCTTGAAAAACACAGTCTAATCCACTACAGGCAGTATGGATTCCGTCAGCGCAGATAGACTGCCGACCTCCTTTCCTTTGTCACCAATTCTTGGAACAAGTCTATGGAACTACACGGTGAATCTCAAATTGTTGCTCTAGACATATCCAAAGCATTCGACCAGGTCTGGCACGCAGCGCTGCTTAATAAACTTTCGGCCTATGGCCTACCACCACAACTTTGTACTTGGACAGCAAATTTCCTCTCCAACAGAAGCATTTCTGTTGTTGTGGATGGTCATTCCTCTAAACTGTATCCAATTAATGCAGGAGTTCCTCAAGGTTCAGCTTTAGCCCCTACCTTCTTTCTTCTCCACATCAATGACCTCTTCTCTAGCACATCCAACCCAGTTCACAGTTACGCGCACGACAGCACCCTCCACTCAATTATACAATATTCTAAGCCTGTCTCTTTAGCCCAATTAGATGAGGATCGCAGACTCATGGAGTGTTCTGCCTCCGTGGATCTCAAAAAAATATTAGACTGGGGAAGTAGAAATCTTGTACAATTCAACCCGACCAAATCTCAGTCTTGCTTTCTTTCTCATAAGAGATACACCAGCCCTAGACCCATCACAATGAACAACCAAGTTATTCAAAATAATGAGTCATTTTTTCTTGTTGGAATTTCTGTGGAGCGAAATCTTAATTGGCACCAACATGTCACATCAATTGCAAAAGCGGCTGCTAAAAAATTAGGTTTCCTCTTCCGGGCTCGCAAATACTTTTTACCAGCTAATCTCTATACCTTATATACTTCACAAATAAGGCCAAACCTCGAATACTGCTCCCACATCTGGGGTGCAGTTGCCGCTTCTACACTCGCTATCCTGGACTCCATTCAAAAGAGACCCTACCTCACCCAAAGGCTGCCATCGCTTGCCCACCGACGTGCCGTTGGTGAACTCTCTCTCTCTCTCTCTCTCTCTCTCTCTCTCTTTTATAGATGTTATGCACGGGCACTGCTCAAAGGAGCTTTCCTCCATTGTTCCCCCACCTGCTGCCCCCAACAGATCTACCAGGGGAACAGAGTAAATCCACCCTTCTACTGTCCAGGTCACCAGACATAGAACATCTTGTTATGCCCGTTCTTTTGTCCCGAGGATTTCCAAGTTGTGGAATTCCTTGCCGACACATGTTTTTCCTTCTCCTTCGAACCTCAAACCTTCAAGTCCAGAATGAACAAGTTGCTTCTTTCCTCCTTTTCAACACCCACGGTACGATAGTATTTAGGCTATAAGCCCTCGTGGTGTGTTGCTAAAATAAAAATAAAAGAGTTGTATATATTAATATATTAAAGTGTTAATTTCATATTCCGTCATAGCCTAGTTGTTTCAATGTTTGCCTGTTGTTTCGAGGCAACACGTTTAATCTCCATCTACCACTTAAGTACGCTTTTCTATAAAACGAATTCGTTGTCTCTATCTCTGTCCATTTCAAGTATCACCTAGCTAGCCTTCTCTATGTGTGTGTGCATGAGTGTGTGTGTGTATGTGTGTGTGTGTGTGTATGTGTGTCTGTGCAGAGTACAGAATAACAATAATACTAGCTCCAGCAAATGTGTGTACTCTGCACAGGCGCACACCTTTTCGATAAAATTCAAAATACCCGCCAAAACAGTGTAACATAGCAACCCTAAAACAAACACACCATCAAACATACAGCACTTAACGTTAGCAAACAAATAAACATAACCACAAATCTTCACTTGGTAAGCTCATAACAAACAAGCATGTGTACATACATTCGACATATACAACAGGTTGTGAGACTGTTGCTTGGCAACCAATAATATAAGAACCCAGTCGGCTAGCGGGAAAGCGAGAATCGGAGTCCTATACGTCACACAGAGACAACACATGTTTGATGTTAACAAAAACATAACCTATACAAGACTTAACATTCAGCATGGGGAATCGAGAGTCCTAACCCCACATTCGGGTAACGTGCAGCAGCAGCCGGCATAACCTTAAAAAAACATGCGAGGCTTAACCTTACATTCTCGGTAACGGGTAGCCGGTACCTGTTCAACACGTGTGTATAACCACAAGGTGGCACGCGGGAACTTGGAACACGACAGCTGACTCCCGCCACCCGCTGACAGATACCAGGTTACCCGCCATCTGTTAACGCATGCCCCGCGACCAGATGGTACCCGCGACCTAATGGCCGGTTGCGGCGCCCCGCGACCAGATGGCAGATGACGCCCGCCACCCGCGTGACGTCAGCCAACTGGTTGCCCGCCATCTGTTAACGCATACCCCGCGACTAGAGGGCCGGTTGCTTGACGTCGGCTGACCGATGACATCTGACAGGCTTGGAACATGTGACATTTGACATCTGCCTCCTGCCATCTTGGAACATGTGACGTCAACTGACAGGTTACCCCGCCACTCGCTGACAGATAGTGGCAGCGACCATCTTGGAACATGTGACGTCAGCTGACAGATTACAGCTGACAGGAACATGTGACGTCAGCTGACATATGACAGGTTAGCAACCATCTTGGAACATGTGACGTCAGCTGACAGGTGCGGGCTGACAGCTGACATGCTTGGAACATGTGACGTCAGGTTACCCACCATCTGTTAACGCCTGCGCAGAAAAAGTGGAGGGGGTGACCCAGGGTGTCGGAGTATCTACTTTTGAACCCTTAACAAGTCTAATTTGTGCATTCAATCTTAGTGTTTTATTTGTGAATACGGTTTCGGTTGTTTTATTTTTTGTAATCGCAGTAACTGGCTCCACGCTTAAGCAGGCATTTGTAAATGTTATTACTTGAGTCAATAAAGTATTATTATTATTGTACAGAAAAACTCTTATGATAACTATAAAAGCGCAACTTTTTTTAAGTATAGACTATATCATTATTGTACGATAATTGAAAACGCCAATACTCTGATTTTTACTGGGAATAGTTATGTTTATAAGAATTGCAATTACCTATTCGAAAGATATTTATAAAAGCAGAGAAAAAATAGACATGATTTTTATTCCAAACTCTATTTACGCATTACATATACATGGTATTGTATATCATTGGCATTTCACATTTATGTATCAAAATATCTGTTGTGGGATTTGGAATCATAAATACCAATGAACACATAAAAGAATAATCTGTAATCAATGTTTATGGGTGCGTAAATTTCACATGAACCGCCATAAGTCACATGTTTTCTACTACAATCTGTTCCCAGAAATTAAATGTAAAACACCAAAACATTGATTGTGTGAAAAATTAAAGCCAGAATGTTAGTTGATAATATTTTTTACTGACGACAAAGTAACTTCTATGTCTCTAGCTTTTTCTTATTATTATTATTATATATATATATATATATATATATATATATATATATATATATATATATATATATATATATATATATATATATATATATATATATCGTACCGATAACTCAAAAAATAAGGGGACGATTTTAATAAAATTTGGTAGGTACCTTCCTTTGTAAGTGGCTTGGATAAGCTTGTTGGTCAGGAAAATGGGTTAGGTTTTCCGGGGAAATATTCCGTTTTCTTTCCGAAAATTTTTGTATCTCCGAAAATTGCAAAGCTATGACAGCTAAATTTGGTACACAAGTTTCTACTATGAAACTTAAAAGACAAATGTAATAGCCATCTAAATCAAAAAAAAATTGGGTGCCACTGTTGATCAGAGGAAAGTACAAGAACAATATATTTCGTGTGGTCAACAAAACCAATTAAATGTACATACAAAGGTTAAATTTTCTTGACTTAAAAAGATCAAGAAGTAGCAGAAAAAATATTTTGAAAACTTTATAATTTTTCTTCTTAAAATTCAAAGTCTGGATTTGAAACCTCAAAATTGCAATTCTTAGACAACTGATCTGAAACAAATACGGCTTATGTAGAAGAAATGTTGTAATAAATGTGTTTTACAAAGCCGTAAGCTTCAGCTTGATCCATCATTCTACTTCGTTAGTAAAATATTTACGAAAAATCAATTTCAAACAGACCCTCCTTCTGATGCTTTGGCAGTAGTTTCAGCTATAGAGCTTGTGGAATACTAGTCTGTAATTTTAGCAAATTTTCGTTGAAAAAATTCCTTATTGAGAAGGCAGCGACTTATGAATTTTGAAAAGATTTCTCCAAATGAGCGCGAACTAGAAGCTCTATAATCCATATAGGGGGTCAATTTTAGTGTTGGTCTCTGTACACATATACAGGATGGAGCATGTCTACGGGAAAGTTCCATATATCCTTTATTATAAAATATATGAAATAATAATAATATACGTTAATTATACGGTGACTCAACTTATAAACCTATATTTTGACAATCACATGTTGGCCCTTAAGTCGTTGGTGATACACACTTTCTTATATATATATATATATATATATATATATATATATATATATATATATATATATATATATATATATATATATATATATATATATCACCCCTTCTATTATTGCATTTTTGCATTTTCCATCGGTATATAATGCATACTTGTAAGAAAAAAATTATATCGGTCGTCTTTGAGTGAAGACTGGAACCTGTGTTAAGTACATTTCCATCCTCTGATGACGCTAAATCTGTTAGCTAAGCGACCGTCAGGTCTTTAAAAAGATGTGTTCTGGTGATTGGGGTTCTGCAAGTGTACATATCGTTCATCGTTTTTGAGTTATTTCAACTCTCCTGCAATTCGTACCTTCTTGGCACATATCACAAACACATATCACAAATTGTGATACGGCGTTTTTACCAACAGACAGCGGAGCCCCATGAAAATGACGCATTCAGAGAGGCTGTTGTTTGTATTTTTCCTCGAAAAAATCGAACTGCCTTATACAGGCGCTCTCAAATAGTGGCTGAATATGAAAAGTTTCCACAGACATTTTTTGAATTTCCGAAAATAATTTTTTGTTAGATTTTTGTGAAATGTTGGTAATTAATAATAAATGTTTAGTAGTTATTGTAAATTTTTTGTGAAAAATATATTTTAGTGTAACATTACTAAAGCCAATTAAAAAAAGATGGTGAATTTTTGTAAAAGAAATTGCAAATTTTCATACGAGCCTCGGCGGTTTAGTGGTAAGAACGTGTGCCTCTGAACCGAAAGTTACAGGGTTCCATCGCAGGGTTCTCCTTTCACTTTTTTAGTACATTCTGTACAATTCGCATCAACCGCGGTTGTGGCATTGTATTTGAGCAAGTTGAATGTTACGCCCTTCTAAGGGGGCGTAAAGCCGTCGGTTCCGTATCCATCCGATGTTGGGCACGTTAAAGATTCCTACCTTCCTTACAGAAAGGCAGGGGTTCTGAAAAATTTTCAGGATAGTGAGGTGAGACTGGCGTCGGTTATTGGCCATAGCCACGGAAATAGACCGACGCTAAAGAAACAAAACACACACACAAATTTTCATATATATATATATATATATATATATATATATATATATATATATATATATATATATATATATATATATATATATATATATATATTTTCAATTTTGTTCATTAAGCTTCGTTATAAATATTTATTTCTTGGCAGGTGTGTAAATAGCTTGAATAGGTGCATTGTCCAAGAAAATCGGACCAGTTTTTTTCTGAAACTTTTTAGGTTTGTTTTCGGAAAATGTTTGTACTTTTTGAAACAGCAAAGCCATTTTAACGAAATATGTTACATTTTTACTCCCATACATACATACATAGACACACATACACACACACATTTATATATATATATATATATATATATATATATATATATATATATATATATATATATATATATATATATATATATATATATATATATATATATATATATATATATATAGGTTATGCCGCTATCCAAATATATTTCTTTAAAAAAACATATTTACCATTAAAACATTTTTACGAAAAGTCGTTACGATAACGCACTTGTTGCGTCCAATTTTTTATTCGTTCATTTAACCACACAAGTAAGTTCTATAGAGGTGAATTTACCACATGTATCTGGGTCTGGCGATATAATTCTAACTTAAGACTAAAAAAAGCCTGGACGCAGGAGTCGTATAATGGTGGTGAATTTTCATACACATGTTTTTAATGGCAAATATCTCTTTAGTTTAATGAAAAACCTCAAATTTTGTAGAAGTATAACATATATAGAAAAAACCATGTATAGTATTTTATCAGAATAACTTTATTGTTTGAAAACGTATACAAATTTTCCGTAAATAAATAAAATTGTCCCGAAAAAACTTTGCCAATTTTCCGATCCAACGAACCACTTCAATCAAATTAAACAAAAACTACACTTGCCAAGATATAATTACTCACAAAAAACTTTTTGACGAAAAAAAAGAGAGAATGTTTGCATGAAGATAGCAAACAAGCCCTTTTACGAAAATTAGCTATTTTTTTACAAAAATTGGCTTAAATTATGTTACGTGAAATGTATGTAAAAGTATTTTAAGAAAACTAGTTAAAATGTTTTTTCCACGACAATTCGCTAACCAACTTTTTTTCACGAAAATTCGTAAACAGATTTTTCATGTGAATTAGCAAACATATCTTTTTACTATAACTTACTAATCACAAACATTTCACAACAATTTGAGGCGAAATGATTTCTGCGAAAACTAACTGATAAATTTACTGGAAAATTTGCTGATAACATACATACAACTCAAATTAGCCTTATGTTAAATTTAAACAAAACAAAGATGTTGATGTATTACTCTTCATATACGTCTGACAGTGGGATTACGGTTGATGTAGAGGAAAACGGAATTAAAAATGTCAGTAGTGTAAGCTTTTTGGGTGAGGAGATGGATCCGAGAGTTACCTGGAAACTCCATTTGGATCATTTGGCTCCTAGAACCGCTACCTTGTCTTATCATCTGCGTACCGTAAGAAGCCACATTAGAGTTGATGTTCCACTAAATGCATATCATTTATATGTTTAATCAGTTTAGAGATACCGCATTGTTGTATGGGAAAAATTTTCTGAAATATATAGGATAGCAATACTACAAAAAGTCTGGACGCAGCAAGTGCGTTATGGTAGTGAATTTTAATTAAATGCTTCAAATTTGATAACTCAATTTTCTACAAATCTAGGAAGTTGAATTTTGGCGGGTAGTAAAGTCTTTTCCAAAGCAACATATTCACCAGATTTCATCAAAACAGCTTTGTAATTTTCGGAGACAAACATTTTTTTCGAAAAAAAACTCAAAATTTTCCGGGAAAATCTTGTCCGATTTTCCTTGCTACCGAACTTTTCCAAGCTATTAATAAAAGAGTTTCATCAAAATCAGTAAATAATTTTTTGGGTTATC
Source organism: Tillus elongatus (assembly GCA_964006375.1). Classification (NCBI taxonomy): domain Eukaryota; kingdom Metazoa; phylum Arthropoda; class Insecta; order Coleoptera; family Cleridae; genus Tillus; species Tillus elongatus. The sequence continues at coordinate 187,854,906 of OZ023262.1, read as the reverse complement.
GTGTGGACACTTATATATTGAAAATTAAAACTGACCTCGGATATTGGTTCTAGAGGTCCTAGTTCGCGCTCATTAAAAAAAAAATTTACAAAGTCTCACCATCGGTACCTCTCTATTAGTCTTTTTTTAAATAAAAATTCACTAAAAAGCGGTTTGATTACATTGACTAAAACAAAATCATACTGGCGATTAATAAGGAAAAATAACTGATACGTTTATAATTTGGCAGTTACTTTACTTTTCTAATATGAATTAATTTTCCTTCTGGAAATATTTTTTTTAACTTTAATGAAATTTATAATAAAAGTTTCTTTTCAAGAGACCTACACTATCTACTGATATAGCAAAAGCCTGGACGCAGCAAGTGCGTTATGGTAGTGAATTTTCATAAAAATGATCTTGCACAAAATATTTTTTTATAACTTTTTTTTTCTTGTAACATAGAAATCTAAATTTTGGTGTATAGTTTACTTTTTATATCGTAAACCTAGCTACCAAATTTGGTTATCATAGATTTTTTATTTTTTAAGATAAAAATTTTTGTCAAATAAAAACTCAAAATTTTTTCGGAAAACCTCGTCCGATTTTTCTGATTAACGAACTTATTAAGCCATTTACAAAAGGAAGGTACATGCCAAATTATATCAAAATCTGCCCATTATACTTCAAGATAAAAATTTTTTTCGAATAAAAACTCAAAATTTTCCCAGAAAACCTCGTCAGATTTTCCTGACTAACAAACTTGTCAAAGCCATTTACAAAAGGAAGGTACACGCCAAATTTTATTTAAATCGGCTTATTACTTTTTGAGATAAGAATTTTTTTCGAATGGAAACTCAAAATTTTCCCGGAAAACCTCATCCGATTTTCTTGACTCACGAACTTGTCAAAGCCATTTACAAAAGAAAGGTACTTGATAAATTTTATTAAAATCGACTTATTACTTTTTGAGATAGGAATTTTTTTTGAATGAAAACTCAAAATTTTCCCGGAAAACCTCATCCGATTTTCTTGACTCACGAATTTGTCAAAGCCATTTACAAAAGGAAGGTACGTGCCAAATTTTATTTAAATCGGCTTATTACTTTTTGAGATAGGAATTTTTTTCGAATGAAAACTCAAAATTTTCCCGGAAAACCTCATCCAAGCCATTTACAAAAGAAAGGTACATACCAAATTTTATCAAAATCGGCCTATTATTTTTTGAATTTTGGTGTGATACATATATATATATATATATATATATATATATATATATATATATATATATATATATATATATATATATATATATATATATATATATATATATATATATAAACATATAAAAATTTTAACTGACCCCGGATATGGGTTCTAGATCGCGCTCATTTGCAAAAATTTTTTCAAAATTCAAAAGTCGGGATCTCCTCATTAGTGAATTTTTTCTACGAAAATTCACTAAAATTGAATTCTTTAGCTTCATAGAAAATTGAGTTTTGGAATTTTTTTTTCAAAAGGAGTTTGAACACAAGATTTTTTGATAATAGAGAGATATCGATGGTAACACTTTCGAAAGAGTTCTTCAAATGTGCGCACACTAGGTCCTCTAAAATCGATCTTCAAGGTCTGTGGAAGTTCAAAGTATTAACTTTACTAAGATGCCGTGTAATAGTGTAACATTGTTATGAAAATTCGCTACTATAGCGCACCGAAATTTTATAGACTTTACCCTGAAGGGCTTTGACACTCCCTTAAAAGGGAACATTCACTCATCCCAGGTATCTCAGATACCAAAAGGACTGAACACAGCTGGAGCCCTTTTCAAGTTATCGGGCCCTGAACGACAATGCAACACATTTTCATTTCCCAGGCATTTCCGCAGGGTGTGGCCAGTTGCAAGTCTTACCGCCTTCTGTATAACCTTATAAAGATGCTCTCCAAGAACCAGTCTCATAACGTTTTCTCAAATAGTCTTAGGAACGACACCAATGGACGACATGGCCATGGGAATTACTCGGACACTATCTGCCCTCCTCTGTCTCTTTACATGTATCTCGAGGTTTCTATAATTAATGATCTTCTCGTTGTACATTATCTCTAGATTATTAGTATTCGAAATGGCTACATCAATCAGCATCACTTGATTTCAGGACTTTTATTATTATATATTATATAGCACCATTACTATTATATCTGTCCGATTGTGGGCAACTCGTGAGCACGGTACGATCCCAGTATAACCTGTATCCTGAGTTCTCTGGAACAGGCTCAGGGGTGAATGTATAGTAGGGCACCTCACTAAAATTTACAAGTACCAGTTTCAGAGCCAGTTCTTGGTGAAATATTTTCGCAACTACGTCGTGCCTCTCATTTTACTCTTGCAGCAAACGCTTGACATCCTCCGGTGCTGGATAGTCTCTAATGACTGACACCCAAATCTGCATTTGTCATCTTGGATCAAATTTTCTCCAACCACTTCATGTAGTTTCTGGTTCAGATGACCTGATCTTGTATGGCCAGCAAAAACCTTTCTGGCTCTGGAAACATCTGTCCAGATGCCAACCAGTAGTTCGACGCCAATTTGTCGACATGTGCCTGAGAGGTCATCAGATGTCGCCCATGGAAAAGCTTTTGCATCCAAGATTGCAGCTTATCCTGATCAGTCCGATGGTTACTTTGTATTTCACTTTCTTTTAATTGTAGGGTTGTTGCATCGCCTGCCTCGCATGTGGCACGGTGCAGTTTAGAAGCAACCGCCCGCTGGTGGAAAGATGTACGTAGGTTCAATATCTGCTATTTTGCCAATATACAACTCTCCTCTGCCACCTTGGTGTCTAGGTAGGGCTACTCGCTCGGTGTCACTACGGGGGTGATGCTTTTTGAATTTTGTTAGGAGTGTTCGCACTCCGTTGTAGATTTTCGATTTCCGTTTCACTCCACTTCACAATCCCAAATGAACAGCTAAGTGAAGAATATGTATGAGCTTTAGTCAGGTTCTTGCCATTAAGATATGATCGCACCACCTGCTTCACTTGTTTTGTAAACTTATTTGTCAGATCGTTATTCATTACCGAGTGGTTTGTTTTCCTCGCTTGCTGTATTCCCAGGTATTTATAACACTTCTCCACAACCATCGAGGCAATTTTCTGGCTGTTCTGCATTTTATATACCCCTGGTTGTATCTTACCTCTGACTACACATAAGGTGCGACATTTGTCAAGCCCAAATTGTATGTCCATATCTCTGGAAAGCCCTTCCACGATTTTAAGGAGTTGTTCCAGGTGGTTCTTTGTGGAGGCCATCAGCTTAAGATCATCCATATGCAGCAGATGGTTTAACCCCATGTCCTCCCTGACATTGCTTTTTGTACTGAAGCCATATCTGGTGGAGTTCAGGCGATTTGGTAGTGGATTCAATGCGAGGCAGAACCACAATGATCTTAGCCAGTTGCCTTGAAATATACCTCTTCTAATTGGTATCGTGCTGGTTACGATGTTATCACCCGTTTGTAACTGTAACTGACTTTTTGTTTTCCAGCTAGACATTATGCGTTCAAGGAGCCTCAGAATATAAGTATCGATTTGATAGATCTGCGGCGCAGTTAAAAGCCGTTTGTCTGGAACTGAATCAAATGCCTTTTGTAATCCAGGTAGACAGCAAAGAGATTTATTGTTCCATTGTAAGCTTTATTGCACACAAGCGAATCAATTATTAGCTGTTCTTTGCATCCCATAGATACTTTGGCACACCCTTTTTGCTGGCTCGCAATTATGTTGTTTCGTTCGCAGTGCGCATATCTGCGTTTCTCAAGGCAGGACTTGATCAACTTATATAGGGTGGAAAGACAAGTTAGTAGTCGGTACCTGCCGGGGTCTGCAGAACACTGTTGCCCCTTTGGTAGAAGACACGTATCTCTCTGTGTGAAAAACAATGGCATCTTCGTTGGGTCAAGTATAACATCATTTATTAACACCGCCAATAGATAATGTGTACACCCGAATTTCTTTAGCCAAAAGTTTTGGACCCCATCAGGCCCGAGTGCCTTCCAATTATGAAGCTCTTTAATGACCTCAGAGACTTCATCTGTGGTAAGCAGCTCATGATGCATTTGTTCAAAACTCTGACAAGCTCGGTGTTCTTCGTCAACCCAGGAAGCTGTAGTGGCTAGTCGACTTTATAAGAACTCTTCTTTTTTTTCCTTATTTGGGAAAGTATCCTTGGCTGCATTCCTAGCTGAACTAATCTGAAACAGAAACTCCTTTCAGAGCGTTCAAACATTGCCCAACTTCCTATTGTTGCTCGCTTTATATCTCCTCAGCCCTACTGCATATCCAGAAAGCTTCTCTTTTAAGGTGTCCAAATATTCTTGTGCAGTTTGGTTTACTGGACCGTGTGGTGAGTGTGGTCGAACTCGGCCCATTATTTTATCTACTTGTTTCTACAATTTTCTTGTCTGTACTCCCCCAATGTATTGCGTCAGTTGTCCAATTCCTTTTTCTAGTGCTTCCACTCTACTTATCAACCTTTTTCGCCACGGGGGCACGTTTTGACGCGAGTCTCTGTGATTGGGCCTACGATCAGAAATCTTAATGCCTAAAGTTTTAATTGATGCAGTTCAAGCACAGTAAATCAGTGTATGCATGTGCTCCAATGTGTTGATCTCTATAAGGTGTGATGTCAAAATTATTCTATTCAAAAGTTCTAATATAATTTCCAGCTTTCTAGATGGTCTTAGCCTAGGTAATGGTGGTCTAGTAAGAGAATTTGTTCCTTCACACTCCGCGACTGCACGACTAATTTCTGTGGACAAGTCGTCGATGAGTTCTTCATTTTATTGCGCACACTAGATGTGTTCTTCTTGCTCAGTATGTACAGGTTGCAGATTACTACCATCAAACAGGATCTTGTTATCTTCCGTAACTGCTATGTTAGTAATTTCATATTCAACTTCCTGTCTGATGGTATTCAGTCTCGTTTGTGAAATAAGGTTATTTCTAAGTATGACACGATAATGATCCGCTACTCTCTGTTGAGTCACCTGTATGTGAGGGTACATTCTGAGAAATTCGGTGTGAAGTTGTTGCCTATATCTAGTCGTCTGTTGTCCGAGTGGGTGGAGCTCTTGGTATTACTAGGCTCTCCTGCTGTTGATTTTGGGCTGTAATTTCTTGCATGACAGAGGCCCGCCTCATCAGCACCCCGCCACCGACGTACCGCATGCTGTCATATCCAGCGTCGGCTCCTGACATGCCCTGGCGAACCCCAGGCAGCGGCATTTTTCCGGGGCTTTGGTTTTGCTTCATTTCCATGGATGTGCCACCAATTAACCCTGGTGGCTCATGTAGGGGTGAATAAAGGAGTAAGGTAATATTGTTAAGGGAAAAGAGGGTAAACAGGACAACTGGCGTCGCTGTCTGTACCGTCTACATCGTTACTAGTAGCGGTGAGCACACTGCTGAAAGCAGTACACCCAACGGCCAGACAGACCAGTGACCCTAGGCAGGGGCCCTTACAGGGTGCTACCGTCCGTACCAGACGAACCCTGTTTTTTAACGTGGTCGTTATTCCACCCCCCTCACCCATTCTTACCCAGGCTTGGGACCGGCGTTGGCAGAGTTCATTATTATTATTATTATTATTATTATTATTATTATTATTATTATTATTATTATTATTATTATTATTATTATTATTATTATTATTATTATTATTATTATTATTATTATTATTATTATTATTATTATTATTATTATTATTATTATTATTATTATTATTATTATTATTATTATTATTATTATTATTATTATTATTATTTGGAAGTTTTACGCTGTATCATGTAACGTACTATCTAATATTATAATACATGATTACTATGATTATTAATATTAGGTCAAACGCCCCTACGAGTTAGGTCACCATATGCTCCAAAAAGGCCTTCAAATAATTATTGTTAATACAAAGTGTTTATTGAAACAGAAAACTTGTAGAGAAGTGTAATAAAATGAAGCAATTAAAGCATAAAACGGGTAACTTAAAAGAAATATTGATACGACGCTTACTGTAATCTCTAAATCAAAATTGAGCTGAACGTCTATCTTTAATTAAGAATAGATATAATTGCTGCAAAAGGTTTTACTGTTTGATTCTAATGTAATTGCCGTCGTAAGTTTTTAATTTCTTACAGCCATTTATTTTAATAGCCGTTGTTCTCGTTAAATCCAATTACAACACAACGTAGAAAAAGCTTAATGAATTTAGATCGTTTAAATAGACGAGGATTATTTACTTTTATGTCAAAGTGTGTTAAGTTTCCTTTAAAGAAGTTTTAGTTCTAGTGCCTTGTAATTACACATTTAGTTACAAAGCTGTTTGAAAAATAATGTAATTACATTTATTAGATGTAATTACAAATATATTGTGTCATTAAATACTAACTAAAAAGTCTGGAGGCAGCAGATCCGTTATGGTTGCGAATTTTCATAGAAATATTTAAGTTTTTGAAAAATAACAACATAATTAGTTTTGAAAATACAAATTTGTTTTAACCCTAAACATACCAAGCCGAGTCACTGAGTAACCCCATATGTACCTTTTATTGGTGAATTTTTCGTAGGATGAAAATTTTGTTAATGAGGTGATCTGTATATATACAGGGTGCGAGATTTCGCTGGTAAAGCTAGACTGTGCTTACACAAATGGCATTATCAAAGATTTTACTTCAGAAAATTACTAGGCAGCATATACTTCATAACCTAAAATTATTGCCGAATACACAGGGTGTTCCATTTGAGCTGGCCACTCACCAACTTCGTTATTTTAAATGGAACACCCTATATATTTTCACATTTTCGGATTCCCCGAGTGATTATACGTCGAAAATGTATACAGTATTATGAGCGGAAACCCATCCATTTTTGAGTTATTTCTTCTTTTTCAAAAATAATTGCCTTTGCCGTCTTTATTTTACAAGTCTCTATCTTGGTAAGTGATAGAGAAAGGACCATAATTTTAGCAAAGCAGGTGCGCAAAACTATTGTGACTATCATAATGTACACTAAAGCGTGACTAGATATACAGTGCGTTCACAAAACGGCAACCACTTCTGACAACTTCAACAATCAAAAACTATTTTCTTTCAAATAGAACACCCTGTATATTATTATATCGTTAAGCTTGAAATTTCATTACCTTTTATCTTATGTATGCATACCTATACAAAAACTTAAAACATTTTGAGATATATGATGAAACAACAAATTTAGAATGAATTATACGGCTGTTCGTGTGAGGGAGCTAAGAGAGACCCAGTATAAGCTAATTTGTTGGACTTTGAATAATGTATTTAATTGATTTCCTCATAAGCCCTTCATATTTTGGCAATTATGAAATCAGAGACACACCTAATATTCATTATATTTTTTACGAATTTTATGCAAAGTCTATGCAGTTAAAAGTATACATTTATCATTCTTGAAGAAATACCAACAGATTTAATGAATATTCAACCTTTCACTTGGTTGTAGCCCTTTATTGGAAACAACATTGTACATCAACATTTTCCCCTTTTATCATGTAGACAGCTTTGCTTTACTTTTCGTCGACAGACTTTACATATTATCTGCTCTTGTTTACAAAGTGTGCTTTGCTTAGAAATTTAAAAGTTGACAAGCTCACTCGCGACGCTATTTGACACTGTCAAAAAGTATTCTGTTAATTGTAGTTTAAAAAATCTTCCTAAAATAAAAAAAAAAGATTTTGAGATATATGATGAAACAACAAATTTAGAATGAATTTACGGCTGTTCGTGTGTAGGAGCTAAAAAAGACCCAGTATAAGCTAATTAGTTGGGCTTTGAATACATTACAATTCCAAATAAAACCCCTGAAACATTATTAAGCGGTTTATTAAATAATAATATCATAAAGCTTAAAGATAATACGTTAAATAAAGGTTTTGCATAGTACCTATTTGATAACAATAAAAAAATTAACTTAAAAACTTTAGAAACGATTGGAACGATTGGAACGACTATAACAAACAATGAAATAACAAATATTAATGAAACTAAACTAAAGGAGATGTTCGAAGTTACGTCCAGTTTCCTGCAGACATAAATGCACTCTTCGTCTAAAAGAATTTGTAACATTTTGCAATATTGCTGGTGTTATCGAGTTGAATGCTTCCCTAATTCTAAGAATCATGTCCTCTGGAGTAGTTGGTTGCACAGCATAAACAAGATCTTTAATATACCCCCACAAAAAAAATCACAGGATGTGAGGTCCGGAGACCGAGCTGGCCAATCCAGCGATTAGTAAAATTATTATATAGCCAATGTCGGACACGTAACGTTGTGTGAGGTGGTGCACCATCCTGTTGGAACCACATTCGTCGCAGCCTTTCTAATGGCACGTTATCTAATAATTCAGGCAAAATATTTTCTAAAAAATTAAAATACCTTTGGCCTGTCAGAGTACCTTCATAAAAATATGGCCCAATGATGTAGTTTCCAAAACATCCTGCCCATACGTTTACAGTCTATCGATGTTGGTTGTCCACAGTATGCCTAAAAAGGGGATTACTATCTGCATAGTAGTGAAGATTGTGTTGATTTGGCTTACTGGTACTACTAAATGAACATTCATCACTGAAAAGTACATATTCAAAGAACATGGGATCATTGTCCATTATTTCTACTGCCCACTCACAAAATTGTACCCTATTCCTGTAGTCTGCCTCTTGTAAAGCGTGCTGCCTTGAAACATGGTAGGCATGGTAATGGTTTCTTTTCAAAGCCTTTCTCACTGACCAGTCGCTTATGTTAAGTTGTCTTGATATTCTTCTTGTACTGGTTTATGGATCCTGAATCACAGATAAAATTATACCTAATTGCATTAGCTCATTGTTTTTGTACAAACCCTGGCATTATTGAAATATTTTACACTGCTTGTAGTGGAAAAACGGGTGTTTAGCCTTTTGAATGACGTTCTGGTAGGCAATCGTCTGTCAGGAAAACGTTGGTGATAAATTCTGGATGCTAATAATGTATTACTATCACATTCGCCCAAAGCTAAGAGCATATCTCGTAATTCGGCTTCAGAATAATTCATTTTTTTATTTTAGGAAGATTTTTTAAACTACAATTAACAGAATACTTTTTGACAGTGTCAAATAGCGTCGCGAGTGAGCTTGTCAACTTTTAAATTTCTAAGCAAAGCACACTTTGTAAACAAGAGCAGATAATATGTAAAGTCTGTCGACGAAAAGTAAAGCAAAGCTGTCAACATGATAAAAGGGGAAAATGTTGATGTACAATGTTGTTTCCAATAAAGGGCTACAACCAAGTGAAAGGTTGAATATTCATTAAATCTGTTGGTATTTCTTCAAGAATGATAAATGTATACTTTTAACTGCATAGACTTTGCATAAAATTCGTAAAAAATATAATGAATATTAGGTGTGTCTCTGATTTCATAATTGCCAAAATATGAAAGGCTTATGAGGAAATCAATTAAATACATTATTCAAAGTCCAACAAATTAGCTTATACTGGGTCTCTCTTAGCTCCCACACACGAACAGCCCTATAATTCATTCTAAATTTGTTGTTTCATCATATATCTCAAAATGTTTTAAGTTTTTGTATAGGTATGCATACAAAGGATAAAAGGTAATGAAATTTCAAGCTTAACGATAGAATAATATACAGGGTGTTCCATTTGAAAGAAAATAGTTTTTGATTGTTGAAGTTGTCAGAAGTGGTTGCCGTTTTGTGAACGCACTGTATATCTAGTCACGCTTTAGTGTACATTATGATAGTCACAATAGTTTTGCGCACCTGCTTGGCTAAAATTATGGTCCTCTCTCTATCACTTACCAAGATAGAGGCTTGTAAAATAAAGACTGCAAAGGCCATTATTTTTGAAAAAGAAGAAATAATTCAAAAATGGATGGATTTTCGCTGATACTACTTTATATATTTTCGATGTAGAATCTGTCGAGAAATCCGAAAATGTAAAAATATGTAGGATGTTCTATTTAAAATAACAAAGTTGGTGAGTGGCCAGCTCAAATGGAACACCCTGTGAATTCGGCAATAATTTTAGGTTCTGAAGTACACGCTACTTAGTGATTTTCTGAAGTGAAGTCTTTGATAATGCCATTAGTGTAAGCACAGTCTAGCTTTACCAGCGAAATCTCGCACCCTGTATATATATATATATATATATATATATATATATATATATATATATATATATATATATATATATATATATATATATATATATATATATATTGCTATGGTAATTTTAGTGTACCAGTAATGCATCTAAATTTAGAAAAATGGAAAGAGAAAATCTTTGGAAATTTACGTTATTCTTATTACAGTATGTCTTGCCAGAGACGGGGTAAAAAAGGAGAATTTAAAAAGAAAAGTCGATAGGCATGCAAGGGGCTAAGTACTCAAATCAAAAGAAATAAAAATAGACACGTTAATGCATGATAATAAAAAATATATATAAAATTAGTATTTGAAATCAAAATGTGCAACTTACATAAAAAACGTTTATTTTCCAAAGACTATACAATCAAAATTAAAATATTATATTTAATAAAGCAGTAGACGAGATCACTGAAGCTAATTAAAATAAAAGATCAGCATTCCGTGCCTGAATCACGTCTTCATCTCGATAGGTACGTTAAACGCAGCAAACAAATCGTCAGAGTAATAAACTTTGGCACTATAACAATAAAATTCAATTAATTTAGGAAGCAGATAGGATAAAATGTGTGGAAAAATACGAACACAAGATGATTAGAATGATATGAAGGTATAGCAATCAGAAATTATTGACATATTATAGATTACCTGTTATTTTGAGGTGTGGTCCAGTACAATTATAGCGTAATAAAGAAAACTCCTTTCCACGGCATTTTTCATGATCAAAATTGACAGAAACCATAAATAGTAGCTATATATATATATATATATATATATATATATATATATATATATATATATATATATATATATATATATATATATATATATATATATATTTATTGTGGTCCATATCAGTGTCACGTCCATGTCATTTCAAAATTTACATAATATGGCATTTCGGAATTTTCACAAAATTTGATAATACCTGTTAATTCAAAACAGATTTAATAATTTGAAAGCATTTGGTTGATTATATCATTATGAACCTCTAGAGTAACATAGTAGCAACGAACATAAGGGAAAATGAAAGAAAAATGCAACTTTTAACAATTGTCGAACATCATGTTACGAGAGGACGGCTTATGTATAATATTTGATATAACAGTGTATTAAATTGTATTTTTGAAGACCGTAGATATTTATAATTGTAGTAGGTTATACAAATTTTAGACTGGAAATTGAAAGATAGAATTACAAATTTCATGTATGGATTATAAGATTATCATTGAACCAAATCACATATAAAATAGCCCAATGTGACTAGTAAATTGCCTCAAATAAGTTTTTCGTTATATAATTAGTGTATTATAAAGATTAGCAGTCCGTAATTTTCATATTTATGACAATTTTCATTTTTGAAAATGGCAAGTTTGCCTTTAAAATTAAGAACAAACGGTATAATAAAACCACATGTATGGGGTATCAAAATACGCAGTTTTAGACAAGGTTTCTTTAAAAGTATAGCATATTTGGCTACCTGTTATATAAAAAACAAATCCTAAATAGACAGCTCTATTATTAAAATGACGTAAGGACGTTAATTCATTTTTTTTTCAGTTTTTATATAGAAGAAATGTCGATTTATTTTATCGAGGCAGTTGAATTTAGGTAGCTAAAGAGAGCACATCAGAATTTTAATTGATTTCCAGCATTTATTCTTAACAATTTTAGGTTATATTGTTAAAGGAAAATAATTAAGTTTGAGAGTGTCAACTTACCTGTTAATTTCTGCGATTTGATTATTATTAATAACTATATTGGAACAGATATTATTCAGTCCATTAATGGAAACTAGATAATATATGGTAAATAAAAAGAATTTTTGTTGGAATTTTATTAGTAAATATTACATAAAAATAAAAAAAGACCAAACTGTCAATTGCCATTAGACTAGGCAAAGGATTCTTTTTTTATCTTCACCTGATCGAAAGAAGAATCCGTAAAAACGAAATTAGACCCAGAAACTATACACATAACCCAAATGTATAGTGGACAGAATAACTATTAAAACACATGGAGGCAAATACTTCAAGTGGCATTTAAAGGTTGGTGAATGGAACCCAAGCTTTGAGATTTATTAATAATTTATTAATATAAAAAGATTAAAACATAAAACAATATATATATATATAGATTTTTATAAAGAGTCTTATGCAAAATTAACTAAAAAAAAGGATTCCAAGGGCAACTGAATATAACAGGTAAATATAATAAATATATATTATTATCGTATATATAAAAATTCTAAGATTGCATAAAAGAGTAAGAATATCATAAAAATTCCCACACAAAGAGAAAATTTTAATCGAATGACACCCTAAACGTTGGGATAATAAAAACTATAATAACCTATATATATATATATATATATATATATATATATATATATATATATATATATATATATATATATATATATATATATATATATATATATATATATATATATATATATATATATATAGGGTAAGCGTACTAATAATTGACATTGTACCAATAGTTGACATATGCTCATTTTGGTGGACTATAAATTCATTTATCGTATTTTGGAATGATTTCCTCCTCCAGTTAATTTTACCTAAAAGCATACTTGTTGGTGAACCTAACCTACATACATTTGTCATCCTGTGGTGTTGCTAAAGTGTTTAACTAAGAAGGTAAGTTCGCTTCATAATGTATAATAATGTATGATAAATATCACTCTTAGTTTAACTCAACTTCATTTAAACTTATTTCATTACTTGCTAGTTACTTATAGATGACATTTCTTAATTATTCTAGCCTTAATTAATAAACAAATGAACTTAGCATGGTGTGTCAACTACTAGCTCATAAATTACTGTGGTTTGCAACTACTGTGGGTCACTTCTAAATCTTGCTTCCATAACTGATGAATTCAGTTTCCCGTAAGAAGCACAACTGTACTTGATTCAATGCATTTCAGTGACTAGAACCAGTAGTTGACATGTACCTGTCAACTTCTGGGGTAAGTGTGTCAGCTACTTAAACCAGATCTTGCGAATAGAAAAACTATTGATTTTATTGTTTTATCTTTTATCATAACGACATTTCTAAATTTTCAGTATTAAAAATATTTTCGTGTTCTTAGAGATTTAGGATCATGCCACCCTGAAAAGGTAAAATGTGGGCTTACTCTGAACAGCAGATGGAAGCTGATATGCATTATGTTGCACGTGGAATGCCAGTGTCTACAGCTGCTAAACGACACGCTGTGCCAAGAGTAACATTTCTATATAAAGTAAAAGGCAAAACACCTCTCTACAGATGAATGGGTCCTGAATCTGTACTGAAAAAAAAAAATGGAGAAGAAATTTTAGTACATTGGATCATATGAATTGCAAATGCAGTATTTACATTTACAGCAAATCAAGTCTTCGATAGTGTACAGCACCTTATGAAGGAACTGAATAATAAAAATTGTTTTCAAAATGGCCGTCCAGGTAGAAAGTGGTTGTCAGGACTTATAAAACGAAATCCATCCATAGCAAAAATGGTAGCTGATAATCTAACAATAAGTAGAGCGTCAGTCACTAAAGAAAGGCTTCTTTATGGTACTCTGAGGTAGAAAATTTTCTAAGAGAAAATAATTACAAGGATATTTTAAACGATCCTAGCAGAGTCTTTAATGGGGACGAGACTGCTGTCTTAAATCCAAAAGGAAATAAAGTACTGCCGAAAAAGGTGAAAAATCTGTTTATTTCTAATTAAACTCTACCGAAAAAGATTGTTTGACTGTTTCGATCACCGTTAGTGTGTCTGGTAATGTAGCTCCCCCACTTGTAGTATTTAAACAGTATATAGTCGAAAGTGTACAAAATGACTGGGGAATAGGAAAGTCAGATAGCGGCTGGATGACTGGTGCTTTGTTTTAGAGTATATTACAAACATTTTCTATCCATGGCTTCAGAAAAACAAAATTGTTTACCAGTTGTTTTCTTCTTAGATGGACATACGTAACACATGAGTCTCCATCTAAGTAGGTTTTGCCGAGATAAAGGTATAATTGTAGTGGCTTTGCCTCCAAACGCTACTCACCTAATTCGTCAATGGATATTGCTGTATTTCGATCTCTTAAGGAACATTGGAAAACCAAAGTACATGAATGGGGAATTAAAAATAATCCGATATTAAAAAAGAATGACTTCTCAGCGTTACTAAAGGAGGTGATTCATGATAAAATAGCTCCACTTGTAGTTGCAAATGGTTTTAGAAAGTGTGGACTGGTGCCCTGGAATCCTCAAGAAATATCTTTTAATGAGGATTTCCATGAAATAGATGTTGCAACCAAAGATGATAGTCGTGAATTACAAAAGTGCTTATCGATCCTTGAACAATTTATTGACAAAGGTAAGTTACAATTATTTTCCAATTCAACGGAATGGACTGGGTCTTTGGAAGATACCTCACTCTTTTATGTTTGGCGAAATATAACAACAGCTCAAAAGATGCCAGAAGAAAAGAAAAAAAAAGAGTGGCAAGCAATCAGTAAGTCTGAACGCCTATGAAGTTGGACCTCCTGAACCGACCAACGATGTAAATTTAGAAAACTTAAGCTTATATGTAACTGAAATTCTTAAAACGCCTGTTTTAAACGAATTAAAAGACGACAGGAGGCAAAACTTAAGCAATGGTAATAATGCACTAGACATCAATAAAATTCATTAACCGGAGAAAACAGTAGACGAAGATGATGCAGCTAAAAGAAATAACACAAATATAAGAGAAATTTCACCAACAGCAAGCTCGCAGATAAATCCGCAACTACCTAGTCCATTTAAGAAAGCCTTGATATGGCCCGAAAAAAGCAATACGCAGAAAAAACGTGTAAAGGAGATTGTACTTAGTGTGGTAACTTCAGAACTATGGCAAAAGTATCATGAAAATGAACAGAAGCAAAAATTAATGCCGAGGAAAAGAAAAAAGAGAGAGCTGCGATTCGACAGAAAAAAAAGGAGGAGAAAGAAGAGCCTAAAAATAAGAGAATAGAAGAAAAAGCCAAAGAAGAATTAAAAAAAAAATCCAAATCAATACCAAAGAAGAGACAAAAAGTTATAAACACACCATCTGCTTCCGCAGAAGAAAAAGAATGGGTACCATCTGGTAACAGCGATGATGATGTGAGTATTTTCGGCGACACATCGTAGGAAAGTAATTTTTTAGCTGAATACACAAATGAAGACTAGTAAAAAGCAGCTCCAAAGATTTAAGTGAAGATTCTGATGGAGGGCTACTAGTAGAGATAAATAATTATATATGTAATAAAGACAAGTATGAAGAGTCGGTAGGAGCAGCTTCATTACCAACTTTAGAGGAAATTAACAGACCACCTGTAGTTGTTGGGGACTTTGTAATTGCAAATTTTTATAGATAAAAAAAAGATGTTCAAAAAACCTTGTAAAGTAAAAGATATCTGCGACGATTACAGTAAGGTTACAGTAATACAATTACAAGCCTGCAACAGGTTGAAAAATGTGTTTACTGTTGACGAAGAAAGTATATGTAAAATTCCTGTGAAAGAAATTCTGTCAAAGCTCCCTAAACCACTAATTTTTGGCTCAGTCGACAAAAAAGTTCAGTTTCTGTTTTCAATAGAAATTGATTAAAAAACCAGTATTTTTTAACAGTAATAATGGTTTTTAGTTAATATATTCATTTTGTAAAATTTATTTTCATTTTTATGAAATCGTGACCGTTCATCAATTGCTTAAATATTGCAGATGTTGATAGTGATTGAGTTTATTATTTCAAGAAAGTTTCCTTTCTTATTTAAAGATATATTCTTATTTTTCTTACCTCTATGCAATAAATTTTGCCTTTTACAAGCTGTAATTATTTAATAAACCCTAGTGTCAACTACCGGTTGACTGACATGTTAATTATTGTTTTTTTCTAAAATTAAGGTCAATTAGTTTTTTCTTAAATCGTAAATAATATATATATATATATATATATATATATATATATATATATATATATATATATATATATATATATATATTATTTACGATTTAAGAAAAAACTAATTGACCTATTTCCGCGCACTGACACTTACGCCCTAGCCAAGTTCGATAATCCTTCCGTAGGAGTATCTAAACACCACGAGTCTGATATATTTCGATGATCCGCCCAAGTTGCAACCATTCCATCATACAATGTTGCGGTTTTATATATGTTTATCTATTTGCGTATCTTCGCTCATAAGCTTTGAACTATGTACCTTTCCAAACTATCTGGCAAAGTTTAGAAATCGATGCTCTCTGGAGAACAACTTAAATAAGACTGATTGAAACCTCAAGCTAGCTTACATTTAAATGACATAACCAGCAAGTAGTATATACACACTACACTTTTGACATTAACAACTTTTTTAGCGAATTAAAAAAATATCGCTAATGATGAGGTCTGTGTTTATATATATATATATATATATATATATATATATATATATATATATATATATATATATATATATATATATATATATATATATATATATATATATATATATATATATATATCCGACCGATAACTCAAAAAATAATGGACAGATCTTGATCAAATTTGGTGAGTACCTTCCTTTTGCAAGTGACTTGGATAAGTTCGTTAGCCAAAAAAATCTAACCAGGTTTTCTTAGAATATTTTGTATTTTCTTTCTAAAAAAATTCATATCTTCGTAAATAACAAAGTAAGGGTAACCAAATTTGGTACCCGTGTTTGTGAACTCTGTACCAAAATGTAGCTCTTTAGCTTTAAAGGCAAAGAAGTTATGGGCAGTTAAAGAATCAAATTTTGGAGTTTTCCTCAAAACGTCAAACTCGCAATTTTAAACGTCAAAATTGGAAATGTTTAGGCAAAGAACGTGAAACAAATACCGATTGTGGAAAGAAAATGTTGCAAGAAGAGTGTTCTGCAAACCCTTAGGTTTCAGATTCAACCATCATTGCCCTTGATTTTACTAAAATGCTTACACAATATTCATTTCAAATAGACCCATTCTCTGATACTTTGGCTGCTGTCGGTTTAGTTAAGTTGATGCTTTCGCATTAGTTAAGTTGATGCTTTCGCTGCAGGTTTAGTGAAGTTTATGGTTTAACGGTCTATATATTTTTTTAAGTAATTTTGGTAGAACAATATCGTTAATGAATTTTTGCATTTTTTATCGAAATATGATGCGTTTGTAAGAAAAAATCTGGACACAGTAAGTGCGTTTTGGTAGCGAATTTTTGGTCAATTTGCACTTTAGCTCCCGAACGCTTTTCAAAAAACTGTTTTTAGAAACCTGCCTAAGCCCCCCCATGGTTTCGCAAACCCCAAGAAATATGTCTTGTTCACACCCCCCAAAGAAGTTAGGTGACCAGGAGTGAGTAGGGGTGCTGGGCGGGGTAGGTTGTACAAAGGAAATATGAGCAGTAAATGGAAATAAAACGAGCTTGAAAGCTGTCTTTTTCACATCCTGAAGCCATATCCCCCTCAAACCCTGCCTACCCCGCACAGCACCCGTATCCCCCCCAGGTGCCGTAACTTCCTTGGCGGGTAGGAACAAGACATTTTTCTTGTGGTTTATGCAGCGAGGGTGGTTGTATGCACGCGAGGGGGAAGGAAAATCCCCCCGACGAAGCAAACACCCCTCAACTCCCCGCCCCTGCCGTAAGTCGAACGGGGGAGTCTGCTTTGTCGTAGACATTTTCCTTCCTCCCTCGTTGCATAAACCACAAGAAAAACTTCTTGTTCATACCCCCCTAAGAAAGTTACGTGACCTGGGGCAAATAGGGGTGCTGTGTGGGGTAGGCAGGATTTAATGGGGATATGGCTTCAAATAGACAGCTTTCAAGCAGTTTTATTTGCATTTTCTGCTCATATTTCCTTTTTACTACCTACCCCGCCCTACTACTCCCAGTCCAGTAACTTCCTTGGGGGGTGTGAACAAGAAATTTTTCTTGTGGTTTGTGCATCCAGGTGGGGTCCTAGTAATGTTTCTGAAAACAATTTTTTGAAAAGCGTTCGGGAGCTAATCTGTGATTTTACCGAATTTTCATTAAATCCTTCAAATTTCAATAACTCAATTTGCTATTAGCGTAAACTTTGCTGGTTATGAAAACAACATTTAAGTTTATTTTCAGAACATTTTTGTATATTTTCAAACCATAAGTAATTTTGATAAAATATAGTACATTGTTTCTACTACATAGGCTATACCGGTAATCAGATTGATGCCTGCTCGCATTTGCTATTAAAAACATTTTTATTTAAATTCACTTCCATAACACATTTGCTGCATCAAGACTTTTGAAAGATATTTATATATTTTTAACCAATAAAGTTATTTAGATGAAATATGGTACATTGTTTCTACTATATAGGCAACCAAGTTTGATGCCTGCTTTCATCAAAGAAATACATTTGCTATTAAAAATATTTTAAAGAAAATTCGCTACCATAACGCACTTGCTGTGTCCCGAAATTTTCAATTAAAAGAGGTATGACAACTTTCTTACAGTGTCTACAATTATAAAGTTGTCAAATATTAAATAAAAATAAAACAAATTAAAGAAATATTTTTTTTATATTATTGTCATTATTATTTGAGGCTAGAAGTATTCTCAGCTTTCGCAAAAGTAATTGCGGTGAGAATACATCTAGCGTTACATACATTGTCCCGGTATTAGGAAAGAAAATGGGCCCGGTGTGACAATTTACAAAATAATTGTTTGTTGGTTATACTCAGTCTCTATTTATAACATTTTGTGTTAAATGAAGCTGTCGTGACAACCTGCTACCTGGTTCGGCACCGAGACGGCGACCCTGTCTCACAGTATTATTATTATTACATGACAGCTGTTTCGCCAGGATGTGGTTCCTTTACATACAATAGTCCCTTAGCCTTGCAGTGGTCCCGTTAATTTGTGGTACACTTGTGATTATCAGATAATTTGAGGACTATACGAGTGATTCAAGTTTAATTAAGTACAGAATTGTGTTAGGTAATATTGACAATGAAGCATCAATGACAATTTAATATAGTTTTTATATGTAATACAGTGTAGAGAATTAACAGTTAAGCAAATTTTAAATAAACAAATAAGTTGTAACGCTTTACACGTTGCTCTTTATTTTTCACTGTTATATTGCTAATCATAGACATAATTGTCATCTATGACGTCAAGACTTCTATCCATCGAATAAATAATGACTATGTGGTTTAATACAGCAATTTTAAAATCTAAAAATTAACGTCATTCTAAGTTCTTCTATTCTAAAGATAACTGACGTAACGTATCTCCGGAGTCAAATTTTGCAGGATTTTAGTGAATTTTCTTAGAAAAAATTCACTAATGAGGAGATCTCGACTTTTGAATTTTGAAAAAATTTCTTCAAATGAGCGCGATCTAGGACCCCTAGAACCCATATCCGGGGTCAGTTTCAATTTTTATATGTTTATATATATATATATATATATATATATATATATATATATATATATATATATATATATATATATATATATATATATATATATATATATATATATATATATATATATATATATATATATATATATATATATATATATATATATATATATATATATATATGTATGTATGTATCACACCGATAACTCAAAAAATAATGGGCCGATTTTGATAAAATTTGGCATGTACCTTTCTTTTGTAAATGGCTTGGATAAGTTCGTTAGCCAGGAAAATCGGACGAGGTTTTCCGGGAAAATTTTGAGTTTTCATTTGAAAAAAATTCTTATCTCAAAAAGTAATTAGCCGATTTTAATAAAATTTGGCACGTACCTTTCTTTTGTAAATGGCTTTGAAAAGTTTATTTGTCAGGAAAATCTGACGAGGTTTTCCGGGAAAATTTTATGTTTTCATTCGAAAAAAAATTTTTATCTCAAAGAATAATACGCCGATTTTGATAAAATTTGGCACGTACCTTCCTTTTGTAAATGGCTTTGACAAGTTCGTTAATCAAAAAAATAGAACGAGGTTTTCCGGGAAAATTTTGAGTTTCCATTTGAAAGAAAATTTTATCTTAAAAAATAAAAAATCTATGATAACCAAATTTGGTAGGTAGGTTTACGATATAAAAAGTAAACTTTACACAAAAATTTAGATTTCTATGTTACAAGAAAAAAAAGTTATAAAATATTTTGTGCCAGATAATTTCTATGAAAATTCACTACCATAACGCACTTGCTGCGTCCAGGCTTTTTATTTATATTTTAAGCTTGGAGGCCGACTAGAAAAGTCTAGGCCAAAATTGTGATATTTTTCTCGCACGTGATCAGATAGTTTTACAAAAAAATTGAGTGCTAGTGAGGGCCTATGTTTGAGGTCAGCGTAAATAAATAATCTGGTGAGTAATAACCTGTTTAACTTAAAATATATGATTTAGCACATTATCATAGGAACCTTAAACGAGTAGTAAAACAATTTAAAGATTTTTTTCTAGTTTGCTTTAGGAAACACATTACCTTATTAATAGCAGCTTTAATATTAGCAAGATAAACAACAGAGAAAAATCGTTTTCGCACCAAAATTTTTGTGGAAATTTTGTTATAGGGCTCAGAATAGAATTTAGCAATTTTTTCAAAGATGATATTACGTGTTTATATAAACGAATAAAATAAAATAAAATAAGCCTGGAGGCAGCAAGTGCGTTATGGTAGCGAATGTTCATAGAGATTATCTGACCTAAAATATTTTTATAATAACTTTTTCTTGTAACACACAAATATAAATTTTGCTATATAGTTTCCTTGTAATATCGTAAATCTACCTACCTAATTTTGTTATCATAGCTTTTCTATTTTTTGAGATGAAAATTTGTTTTCGAATGAAAACTCAAAATGTTTCCTTGAAAACCTTGTTTGATTTTTCTGGTTAAGGAGCTTATCCAAGTCACCTAAAAAAAGAAGGCACATGCTCAATTTGAGCAAAATCGGTCCATTATTTTCGAGTTATTGGTGTGATACACACACACACACACATAAATATATATATATATATATATATATATATATATATATATATATATATATATATATATATATATATATATATATATATATATATATATATATATAAAGGGTGGTGATAACAACCCTTATATTTTAAATAGGGAACATGGGTCGAGCCTTACATCATTTGAAAGCTCTTTCTTTTCTGAATTCCGCACACTATTTTTTTTAAGTTTTATCAACTCGCTTAAAAATTATTCACAGTTGGAGTTGCAACAACGTATTTCACTCATTCCAATAAAAAATGTGCTGATAGTCAATCTTTTGTTGGTTTGTAAACAAAAAATTGACTATCAGAACATTTCTTATCGGAATGAGAGAAATGTGGTTTATTATTTCAGTTTATCGGTCGGTTTGATACTTGATAGTACTACCGAAAATTAATTTCACAATGGTGTATTCTGTAGAAGAAAGAGTTGAAATAATTACTCCTTTTTTCAAAAGCGATGACTGTGCCAACCGTACCGCAAATTTGTTTAATGAACGACATCCGAACAGACATGTTAACAGAAAATAGATTTTGGAGTTAGTTGTAAAGTTTAGACAAAGTGGTTCAGTAACCAAAAACGGGATCCTGAACGTGAATTTCCGGTTAGAAATGAAACTACTGAGATTGAAGTTTTAGGACAAATTGCTGCAGACCCAAATTTGAGCACGAGAAAATTGGCCACTGTTTCAACCTCAAAAGAAAAACTATTCAGCGAATATTGAAGCATCATAAATTTCACCCGTATAAAATTCATCTTGTACAACAACTGAATGAAGATGATTTTAATCGACGGCTGGAGTTTTGTTAAGTTATGACTGCACGAATAGCTGATAACGGGAACTTTCTGTTGAATATCTGTTTTTCAGACGAGTCTACGTTTTTATTAAACTCTACAGTCAATCGTAATAATTGTCGTTATTGGGCAGATAATAATCCAAGAAATTTTCACGAAGTCCACACACAAACTGCACAGAAATTGATTGTCTGGACTGGCATTTTTGGAGACCGTTTAATCGGACGAATTTTTCTTGATGGCAATTTGAGTGGCGAAACGTATTTGGAGTTACTAGAAGATATCGTTTAGCCTCTACTAATTGACATTGTTGAAAATGATGATCGCTATCAAGAAAATAAATTTGTGTTTCAACAAGATGGAGCTCCTCCGAATTTTTCACAACGTATTTGGGAGTTTTTGAACAGAAAGTTTCCAGAGCAATCGACTGGGCGTAGAGGTGCTATTGATTGGCCCCCTAGATCACCGGATTTAACTCCTTTAGACTTATTTCTATGGGCTAAAGAGTAGAAATTTCGCAACAGAACTGGAGTCTCTGGAATAATTACGACAACTCATTGTTAAAGAATGATATCTAATAACTCCACAAACGCTCCAGAATGTTAGAGCTCGTTTTGAACAAAATTTGTACTTGTGTACGGAAGCTGGTGGTCAACAATTTGAACACTTACTTAACTGAATAAACATTTCTGAACTTTTGTTTTTTAGTTTTTTTAACGAAAAATTGACTAATTAGTGCACTTCATATCACAATGAATGGAATACGTTCTTGCAACTCCAACTGTGAATAATTTTTAAACTAGTTGATAAAAGTTCCAAAAAAATTTGTGTGCTGAATTCAGAAAGGAAAGAGCTTTCAAATGATGTAACACTCGACCCATGTTCCCTATTTAAAATATAAGGGTTGTTATCACCATATTTATGTGTTGATGTGACAAAGTTGAGTTTTATGTCAAAACATCCCCCTCAATATTAAAATTGACATGTTTCAGCGTTTCTTAAAAACAAAATTTCTCTGGACGCAAATCGGTCTGTTTCGTTTTCAATGCGCGACCCTGTATATATATATATATATATATATATATATATATATATATATATATATATATATATATATATATATAACTGAAACTGTCCCCGGATATAGATTCTAGGGGCCCTAGTTCGCGCTCATTTCCAAAAAATTTTCAAAATTCAAATATCGGGTCTCCTCATTAGTGACTTTTTCTACGAAAATTCACTAAAAATTAGTTTTTATGATTTGTAGTGAAATATATACTATTGACAAATATTATTTATTATAGAAAACTGTGTTACCACCAATGTTTTAATTACTGTTTGCGCATGCGTATAGAAACTTCATTATTTATAAGTTTAGATACATGATGTTTGGCCTTACTTAAAACGTCTTGATGTCCGCAAATTAAATATTATATGGGACGCAGGCGCAAGCCAACTTTTTTATTTGTTGGTTGAAACACTACACGTTTGGTATCTTATGAATCGTCTCGATTCAAATAATTCGTTAAAAGTAATAACGGTGAAAACCTCTACATGGTGAAGCTTAAATTGAATTATTTACTATATAAGATGTTTGAGCTGACGTCACAGCATCAATTTTGGTGACTTTTTAAGTGTATTTCACTAACACTCACAACCTTTCTTTATGAAAAAGCTTCCGGTACTTATTTTTTTACATCATGTTTAATTTTTAAATGTCAACGTGACTTTTTTATGAAAAAGCTTTCGACCCTTATTTTTTACATCATGCTTAATTTTTAAAAGAAAAATTTGTCTCTACTTGAAACATGTTTGATATAATTTAGTAAAACTCCGTTGTCCTTATATATTAAATAACATTTGTAGCTTTCCGATAGTGTTTTGTTTTACCACTATGTTTAATAGTTACTTTTTTAAAGAAAGCTTTGATGAGAAGATTTGAAGCAACACAGCTATATATATATATATATATATATATATATATATATATATATATATATATATATATATATATATATATATATATCAAGTTCTAGACCTACTAAATTTTAGAGTTCATGGTTTCACTATTACAATTAAATATCTATGAATGATCTTTTTTTCATGAAGTAGTAGATATATTTTGTTCTGTTCACACATTTAAACATCAAAGATGTTCAACTATATGTTATACTCATTTTTACCATCATGTTTTACCATTTTAAAGAAAATTTGAAACATGATATTGTAAAGAGTCATGCATTGCCTCTAGATTTAACCATGTTATAGGTCGTCTTTAATTTTAAACCATGCATGGTTTCATATCGACCACCTGCAGTCGCCGCCGCATCCGGTATTGTTGATAAGTCGACAGCGATATTTTTTTCTCTGCCTCCAACGATAATATTTTTCCTGTCGAAATGACTCGACATTTTAACCGCTAAAATGATAATGACCTTTTTGCTTCTGACTACAATATCTGATAATTTTAATTTGGTTTCCTGCTAAAATGACTCAACATTTTTCCCAGCTGCAAAGATGATAAAGACTTCTGTGTCTCTTTAGTCATGTGAGCTGACGTAACTTTCAATCGTGGAGTCCTCATCAATGATTCCCGCCTCTTATTATGCTCCACACCCAATTTGTTGTTGCTAAAAGACCAAAGCTCCAATGACTAATTGGTACGGTGACGCAACTTTATATCGTGCAAGCCTCATCAATGATTCCCACCGCTCATTAAGCTCCATTCCCCATTTGTTGTTGTTAAAGACTAAAGCTCTCATGACTGTTATTGCTTGACCTTTTTGCGTTAATCAAACCTAATCTTTGTCTGTAATATACAATAGATTTTGTTATCCACACAAAATATTTTGGTTTTGTGCATTTCTCTGGTCATCAGTGCCAAGCAATTTTTTTTAAATGTCTATCATTTTTTCCCTTTCAACTTGGAGATCTGAGTTTTGGCGTGTGGTGTAAGTTTAATAGTGTAAACTTGTACCGCATTTGGTTGCCATAGCTTTGTCATTTTCGGAAACACAAAAAATTTTTGAAGAAAAACCCAAAATTTTCCAGGTAAAACTGGTCCCATTTCCCTGATTAACGAACTTGCCCAAGCCACTTACAAAAGGAAGGTACGTACCAAGTTTTATCAAAATCAGCTTATTATTTTATGAGTTATCTTTTCTCTTACAAAAACTTTATTATAAAAGCTTTATTTATTATTAATATTAATATACATGTATTATTAACTACCAACATTTCACAAAAGTCTTACAAAAAATAATTTCTGCGGAAACACTAAAAACATTTGTGTGAAAATGGACCAAATACTTTTTTACAGGACAACTTGCTGAAAAATACATAAAATTCAATTTATATACCTACTCTAAAAATATCCGTATTCTCATGTCACAAGCTGTGAAAAATAACAAAAATCTGTTACTTTAAACTTTCATTTGACATTTGATAAAACAATTTATCAACCACTTATGACCATGAAAATGTAAGCGTAAATAATCCTCCCAAATTAATTATTTCTCACTTTTGTTCTACCAAAGTTAAATTAAATATTTTAATACATTTCTTCGAAAATTCTTTAAATAATCGCCTAATCTGACCGGTTATTAGAATTGAGTAAGAAACTGATTTATTTTTTGACTGACCCCTAAATGAATCACGGTATGCCATTTTAACTGTAAATATTTCCAAAAGTAGGGCCTTTACCCAAGCCACAATTAAAGTCAAATTGACGTAAAATCGCCCTAACAATAGGTCCGCGACCAAATCACCACAGGTCATTTTCAAGTAAAATTTAAGTGGATTTTACCAATGTGGGGAATAAACTAAAAGTAATATGGAGTCAATGATAGGTCCAGCAAGGCATTTTGACCAACGCGTTTTACTTATATTTAGGGCATTTTCAATATATATATATATATGTATATATATATATATATATATATATATATATATATATATATATATATATATATATATATATATGTGTATATATATATATATATATATATATATATATATATATATATATATATATATATATATATATATATATATATATATATATTGGGCCAATGGACGTAATTTATTGGTAAATACGTCCAACGTTTTATTTAAATCCGACATCTGGGCGCAAGTGCCGTGAAATTCTTAACAAAACTGCGCATGTGACATTATTCTGTGGGATCTGTGGTTATGTATGTATTAACAAACACCAGATATTAGCGACTAGGTATGTCCATCTCTGTTTACAAATGAGAACAGGTTGAATGGTCAAAGAAGATAATTTCAATATTTGAATCAATGATAAAGGTAATTCGCGCTGTATAAAGGAAAAAAACATTGCGGTTATGTTTTTTTCTGTTAACATGATTATGATACTTTGATATAATTCTAGCGCCGCTGTAAAAGTAAAATTAGTTAAAATTAAAAACTATTCAAAATTCTTGAAATTCTGATTTTGATGATTGGTGATGTAAACAAGACAAAACTATCCTAGCCTCTACATACAGACTTAGAGACTACTTCTCTGGCTTCACTGTTGGTTTTTGTAGGTGAAGGACGTAGCCAGCGCGTGAGCTAACTGGAGCAAGTGGCCCTTCGAATTCTGGAAGTTCTAGGATGTTCTTCAATGCTTCTGTGACTATAGTTTCGCTGCTTGACAGCATTTTCAGACAGATTAAAATTGAATTAGTACGAAATCATGACAACTACAAATAAATATCAAGCAGCGAAACTATAGTCACAAAAGCATTGAAGAACATCCTAGAACTTCCAGAATTCGAAGGGCCACTTGCTCCAGTTAGCTCACGCGCTGGCTACGTCCTTCACCTACAAAAACCAACAGTGAAGCCAGAGAAGTAGTCTCTAATTCTGTATGTAGTATGGACAAGTTTCATCAAGTAAGGGCAACAACAATCAATGAATATCCTACCCTCATTGTATACAATAATTATTTTATGTTTTTCTCGAGTTGAAATTTAATTACACTAGATTCACCAAAAATTATTTTTAGTTTTTCAATGTAATCAAGATGGATACCGAAAGCATAGTTTAATATGACTACCGTTGTAACATTATTGACCTGAAAGTTAATTTTGCCTTATTTTTTACCTATAAGTCACAATTCCCAATGACAAGGCAAACTAACCAAATTTCGAAGGCATTTTGTTCTATTATGGGAATTTCAACTATATGGTAAACGAATTTAGTTTAAATTTATTAGCAATCATACATTTTTATGTATCAATATATATATATATATATATATATATATATATATATATATATATATATATATATATATATATATATATATATATATATATATATATAGGAATGATTGTATAACATTTTTGATTCCATAATATCTTATAGCCATCAATAAAGCGAAAGTAAGTAAATAAACATAAACATATGACAGCTGACCGTGTTGCCATACTTCATTTCATGGGCATAAAAAGGGATGTATTATATTGAAGGGGTACACGTGCTCATTTCAAATCAGTAACTTTTCTTTCATATAGTAGTAGCCGATGAAGTTTTCATAGGTTTTTAGGATTTCCACAGAGACTGTGACTGAATAATAAAACTTTTATTAATTAAGTTCATCAACTGAAACACCTTCAATATTCACAAATTGATTTTACTGCTGTACACTTTGAACTTTGAGGACATTTTTATTTGAAGTCAGATTTTATGAGTATTTTCAACTTTGATGTAGGCAATTTGACTTGGAAAACCACTTCTGCAGTAATTATGACTATACGGCCAATCAGAAAGCCATTTTAGGTTATCTTAGTGCCCAAAATATTTCCTGTGTTGTATTGCAGTTAGATTGGTAATATATATGTAATCTGGATTTCATAAGAAGACCTCCAATTTATTATACCAACGAGACGTATTGCAAGTTAATATTAGGTAATGAATTACCTTAAAATATGAATTTTAGGTACTGGGAATTAGTAGTCAGTTTTTAGTCTTATTTATGTCACACTTCGACCTAAAAATTACCAATTGTGTAATTGGAGCTCAAAATTACATTTAATAGGTTAAATTGAACCAAATTTTTACCAATTTACCTACTTGAAAGTTACTGACTTTGGAGTAATTTTAATAGTCAAAAAATAGGCTAATTGGGACCTGCATTCTCAAATTTATAGTGATTATGACAATCAACCCAACATTTTGGTCAATTATTACTAAATAACTACTTGGTTAGGTTATTTGGATTAGAGTGTTGGTAAGGTGCCTTAATTTGTTGCTTGGGTAGATATGGGGAGTATTATAAAAAAGTTGAATTAGAGGGCATGCCCTTCACTCCTGGAACACAAAATACAGACTGTTTCTATTTTTTCAAATACAATTTCTATTTAAGAACGCAATCTATATTGCATCACGATTTTTCCCACAAATAATATAAATAAAGACCTCTCTGAATCCGTCCTTTTCATGCCAATTCGCTATCTACT
Source organism: Tillus elongatus (assembly GCA_964006375.1). Taxonomy (NCBI): domain Eukaryota; kingdom Metazoa; phylum Arthropoda; class Insecta; order Coleoptera; family Cleridae; genus Tillus; species Tillus elongatus. Next base: position 187,826,403 of record OZ023262.1, on the reverse strand, counting down.
GGTAAAAACGCAGTATCACATTTTTTGTCTGTGCTAAAAACGTGAATAATTGCAAAACAACTGAAATAACTCGTAAACGATGAACGATATCAAATATCTGTACAAACATGCATTGTAATTTAATGAGAAATTGAAACATGCAATAACGTTAGAGGTTTGTTTTATTAAAAAATAAAGTTTTTATCATCAACGACTTATGTGCTAGCATGTGATTGTCAAAATTATTGAATAAGATGCGGCTAAAGATGTCATACAATTATCGAATGTATACGTCATCCTGTATATACGTAAACAGATAAAAACTGAAACAGTCCGCGGATATGGGCGCTGGGGGGCTTAGTTTCGCGCTCATTTAAAAAAATATTTTCAAAAGTATTGGGAATTTTTTCAAAAAACATCGCTAAAAATTACTGAATTTAGTCAAATAATAATTGTTTTTGTTCAGGCTTCGTGACGTTTCACACTAAATAAAAACGTCTATATTAGTGAATTTTCTTTAAGGAAATTCACTAATGAGGAGATCCCGACTTTTGAAAAAATCTCTTCAAATGAGCGCTAATTAGGCCCCCTAGAACACATATCCTAGGTCAGTTTCAATGTTTATATATATATATATATATATATATATATATATATATATATATATATATATATATATATATATATATACATATATATATATATATATATATATATATATATATACATATATATATATATATATATATATATATATATATATATATATATATATATATATATATATATATATATATATATATATATATATAAGTATCACATCGATAACTCAAAAAATAATAGGCCGATTTTCATTAAATTTTGTGAGTAACTTCCCTCTGCAAGTGGCTTGGACAGGTTCGTTAGCCAGGAAAATTATCTTAGGTTTCCCCGTAAAATTTTGTGTTTTCTTTCTAAAAAAAATTATATATCCGGAAATAACAAAGTAAAGGCAACTAAATTTGGTTCGCGGGTACATACCGCTATAGGTAAGTTACGTACTAAAATTAACTCTGTAAGTTGAAAGACAAAAAAGTTAGAGGCATTTAAAGAAAAATAAATTGGGGTTTTCCTCAAAACGCCACAGTCTCGATTTAAAACGTCAAAATTGGCAACATTTAAGCAAAGAATGTGAAATTGATACGGGCTATGGAAAGAAAATGTCTCAAAAAGAAAATTTTACAAACTCTGATGTCTTAGCTACAACCGTCATTTTACTAAAATATTTCCAGAAAATTCATTTCAAATAGACGCTTTCTCTGATGCTTGGCACTAGTCTTAGCTAGAGTTTGTCGTTTAATGGTATATAATTTTTGTCGAATTTTCGTAAAAAATCAATAAAGCTCAATATATTCGTTATTATACAAGATACAAAAAAATGTATACATTAATTTATAGGGTGTCTTGAGATACATCTTAAAAAAATATTTCTACAATCACAGGTGGGCCCATAAGTCGTTGGTGATACAAATTTTCTTTTTTTTTAATCGAACACGCCTTATGTTATTACATTTTTGTATTTTTCATCGAACTATAAAGCATGTTTGTAACAAAAGAAATTCGGGACGCAGCAAGTGCGATATGCTAGCGAATTTTCATTAAATGCTTCAAATTTGAATAGCTCAATTTGCTATTAACCTACAAGGTTGACCAAGAAATCAGTTTTTTGGGAATACTTTAAGTTTACTTTCGGACATTTTTATACATTTTTAAACGTTAAAGTTATTTTGATGAAACATGGCACATTGTTTCTACTATATAGGTTAAACTGGTAACCAAATTTGATGCCTGCTTTCTTAGAAAAACACATATCTGCTATTAAAAAATATTTTTATGAAAATTCACTACCATAACGCACTTGCTGCGTCCAGACTTTTTCTCCATAACTAAACCTGCTGCCAAAGAATCAGAGAAAGAGTCTATGTCAAAAGACTTTTCTCCAAACATTTTAGTAAAATAAAGCTGAAAGTTAAGGCTTTATAAAAACATATATTATGATAATTATTGTACATAACCCGTATTCATTTCAGGCTCTTTGTCTAAATAGTTTTAATTTTGACGTTTCAAAAACGACGTTTTAAAAACAAAAATTAAAAAATTGACAAAGCAATTTTTCAGGTATTTCCTTAACTTTTTGCGCAAAAAAATTTTGTTTGTAATATACAACGTAGTTTGTTATCTCCAAAATATATTTTGGTTATCTGAGTTCCTCTAAAAACCAGATTTTTTGTTCAAATGCTAGTAACTTTTTTTCTTTTAACTTAGAGCTCTAAGTCTTGGTACATAGTTTATCGTTTCTCTTTTATAAGGTAAACATCTATACCAAATTTGGTTCCCTTAGTTTTATTACTTCCGGAGATTAAAAAAATTCTCTAAAGGAGGCGCAAAGTTTTCCTGAAAAAACTGGTCCGACTTTTGTGGACATATATACAGCGTTAACAAAATGTATGGGACAGCCCATAAATATATTACGAACGGAAGATAATATTAAAAAAGTTTCTTACAAAAGTTATAGGGTTCTGTTAGAAGCATTATTTTGTAGTGCTTTAAAATATACAGGATGACCCAGAAAAGCACAGCTGATCAAAGTTTTTTTTAATGGAACATACTATATTTTGCCTTATTATTGAATTTTTTGGACAATTTTAATCTAATTTTGTCTGAAGCACCTCATGTAAACTCACTCGTTACCGAGTTATAGACATTTAAAGTTAATGTGTGTAGAAAGTATGGAAATAACTAAATATCCAAAATCAATGTGTATTTATGAGAATGTCAACATGTAAAACAACAATAAGCCTACATTTTAAGTAAAGTGCAATATGACACGACTAAACTGTGATGAGCAACGATAAATATACTTGGAGAACCAAAATCACCAGAACACATGTTTTAAAGACATAACGATCGTTTCACTATCCAAGTTAGCATCATCAGAGGATGAAAAATTCTAAACTACTTAACTACCTAGCTATGACACATTACATTTATACTACATGTTAGGTAAAAGACCGATACAGATGGGGAAGAATCGCAGACAAATTTTCTTCAATTTATATTTTAATTGCCAGACGTCTTTTCTAAAATTCCGTTATAACTGTACGTGTCGACTTTAGGAATATCTTTTATCACAGCATAATAAACATTTTTTTTGTTATGCTCTCAATCACAATTGAAGACCCTAAATAACCGCAACACATTTTAAGAAACCTGGCGATTGTTTCACTAACCAAGTTAGCGTCATCTGGTCAGGTTTTTAAAATGTGTTGTGGTGCTTTGGGTTCTCCAAGTGTGCTTATCAGTGCTCATTGCAAGTTCCAGTCTTCACTTGGTTCTCATGCTCTGCTTTTATATCAAACAGGCATAATGAACGAGATTAGTCTAGGGAAATTATGTTATTTATGGCCTTGAAGATATAAATACCCTCATAGGTGTCTAATTGCAGCGGTTGTCTAACATTTTTAACAAGCTTCAGGCTTTATTTATCCATGTGGTGATTATTATCCCAAATATGATGCTCCACGCATGACTGCCGACTCTCAGCTGTGCCAGTTCAACTAAACCCGAATTTAAGGAACATCTGGCACAGCTGAGATAAGGTACCCTTGCGTTTAGTCACAATCGTAACAACTGTAACACAATAAATAGAGATATCGCGAGCAATCGACAAAAATTGGATTTGCGAACGACTTGTACATCAACCCACCTCTCACCCCCCACCCCCCCCATTATATAATAACTATGCTAATTAATATTTGTAACAAAAAAAAGTTTGCAATTCATTAGATCTCTAACATTGCATTCACATCTATTGACTTTTGTTATCTTAATGAAAGGAGTCAGTCAAGTGCGATGATGGTATTGATGTTATAGGATGAACATTGCCTTCAAAGCTGAAGTTTAACAAAAGTGAATAAAGTGATGGAAGTTTGTAACTTCATTTTGTACAAGTGCATTTCACTCGAAACAAATGTGTTCAGCACACGACGTCAATACAGTGCCAGCCGTTAGTTGTATTGGTTATTTTACAAAGCATCTGTAGAGCCTGCAGTCATGCGAATATCGAATATTTGATACACGATACTTGCCTCTTCGTGTGTTGAACAATGCAGATGTCTAAGTTAAAAAAGTTTTGGACGCGGCATGTGCTTTATGGTAGTAAATTTTTATAAGAATGATATATAATTTAACAGTGATTTAGCCTTATATTAAAAGTTAAAGCAAATTACCTATTTAATTAGGAACAATAAAACAATTAGGTAAAGAAGGGAAAGCAGAAACATGATCTCTGACATAAATATATACAGGGTGGCGCATTCAAAACGAAACAGACCGATTTGCGTCCAGAGAATTTTTTTTAAGAAACGCTGAAACACGTCAATTTTTATATTGAGGGGGACATGTTTTGACATAAAACTCAACTTTGTCACATCAGCCCCTTAAGAGTGGTAATAACAACCCTTATATTTTAAATAGGGAACATGGGTCGAGTGTTACATCATTTGAAAGCCCTTTCTTTTCCTAATTCAGCACACTAATTTTTTTGGAAGTTTTATCAACTCGTTTAAAAATTATTCACAGTTGGCGTTACAAGAAAGCATTTCATTCATTGTGATAAGAAATGCACTAATTAGTCAACTTTTCGTTAAAAAAAAACCTAAAAAACAAAACTAAACGTTCAAAAATCTTTATTCAGTTAAGCAAGTGTTTAAATTGTTGACCACCAGCTTCCATACAAAAGTAAAAATTTTGCTCAAAACGAGCTCTGACATTCTGGAGCATTTGTGGAGTTATTAGACGGCATTCTTCAACAATGCGTCGTCATAATTCTTACAGGGACTCCGGTTTTGTTGCGTAAATTCTACTCTTTAAATGGCTCCATAGAAGGAAGTCTAAAGGAGTTAAATCCGGTGATCTAGGGGGCCACTCAATATCACCTCTACGCCCAATCCGTTGCTCTGGAAACTCTCTGTTCAAAAACTCCTCAACACGTTGTGAAAATGCGGAGGAGCTCCATCTTGTTGAAACACTAATTGATTTTCTTGATAGCGATCATCATTTGCAACTATGTCAATTAGTAGACGGTAAACGATATCTTATAGTAACTCCAAATACGTTTCGCCACTCAAATTGCCATCAAAAAAATTTGATCCGATTAAACGGTCTCCAAAAATGCCAGTCCAGACATTCAATTTCTGTGGAGTTTGAGTGTGAAAATTTCTTGGATTATTATCTGCCCAATAACGACAATTATGACGATTGACTGTAGAGTTTAATAAAAACGTACATTCGTCTGAAAAACAGATATTGAACAGAAGGTTCCCGTTATCAGCTATTCGTGCAGTCATAACTTCACGATAGTCCATCCGCCGAACAAAATCATCTTTATTCAGTTGTTGTACAAGGTGCATTTTATACGGGTGAAATTTATGGTGCTTCAATATTCGCTGAATAGCTCTTCTTTTGATGTTTGAAACAGTGGCCAATTTTCACGTGCTCAAAGTTGGGTCTGCAGCAATTTGTCCTAAAACTTCAATATCAGTAGTATCATTTCTAACCGGAAATTCACGTTCAGGATCCAATTTTTTATTGGCTACTGAACCACTTTGTCGAAACTTTGCAACTAACTCCAAAATGTATTTTCTGTTATCATGTCTGTTCGGATGTCGTTCATTAAACAAATTTGCGGTACGGTTGGCACAGTCATCGTTTTTGAAAAAAAGAGTAATTATTTCAACTCTTTCTTTTACACACCACTGTGAAATTAATTTTCGGTAGTACTATCAAGTATCAAACCGACCGATTAACTGAAATAATAAACCGCATTTCTCTCATTCCGATAAGAAATGTTCTGATAGTCAATTTTTTGTTTACAAACCAACAAAATATTGACTATCAGCACATTTCGAATGAGTGAAATGCGTTTTGCATCTTCAACTGTGAATAATTTTTAAACGGGTTGGTAAAACTTCCAAAAAAAAATGTGTGCTGAACTTAGAATAGAAACAGCTTTCAAATGATGTAACACTCGACCCATGTTCCATATTTAAAATATAAGGGGTGTTATCACCACCCTTAAGGGGTTGATGTGACAAAGTTGAGTTTTATGTCAAAACAAGTCCCCCTCAATATTAAAATTGACTTGTTTCAACGTTTTATAAAAAAAATATTCTCTGGACGCAAATCGGTCTGTTTCGTTTTCAATGCGCCATCCTATATACAATAATATGGATACAGAACTTAAGCAAAGAAATTAATTGATAGAGGAAATATACTCAACAAAAAATACACTAGAAAACCCAAAATAAAAAATCTGTGGTTCATGCATTGATGGTGACTATATGCATCCAGAAGGGGAAGAAAAACCCCGATGACAAAGATAATATCTACCTCCTCACCAAAGAACACTGGGGTTTCTCCATTCTTTGGTGCATGCATACAATCACTTTCGAAGCACAAAGACAAGAAAAATTTCTCGCGAGCAACCCCAAGAAATTTATGCGACCTGGGGCTTATATGGTTGTGTGGGGTAGACAGGGTTTAAAAAGGTATTGCTGCAAAATTTGAAGAACTCATCTTTTCAAAGTCCGGCTTAGGGGTTTTTTAAGCATTTTCCGCTCATATTTCCTCTCCGCCCAGCACCCCTATTCATTCTTGGTCTCTTAACTTTTTTGGGGTTCGTTTGCAACAAATTTGTTTTGTTGCTTATGCATCCAAGGGCGGTTCTAAGCAGGTTTATAACAAAATGTAAAAACCTTCCCTGTAGTAAATTGAAAATTTACCGGAATTATATTCCATTACGCATATAATGTCGTTTTCGGATAATATAGAATACAGCACTAAATTAACTAGGTTTACTTGCATTTTCATTTCTTTTCTATTTTTATATTACACATATAACCACAAGAGAGTATCATTAAGTGGGGTCCTTAATAAACATTGTGGCAACACCAACTTGGAAAGTAGAGATGTTATTTAGAGCGCATTAACAGTCATGAACGCTTGATTTTATCACCATGTCACAGTAGTAGTATGATCATAAAAAATACTTCTAACTGTATGCACACAAAAGTTAGTAAAATAGATTTATAAAATCTAATAAAAAACAACATATTCGTAATTTGTTAAGAGGTTATGAGATGTGATAAAACGTCAAACTCACTGGACTGCAGCATAATAGTATTATGTTGCTACTGTACTTACCCCATGGCACATGCGCGTGATCGTGAAAAAATTGGTAGCCTCATTATCACATATTTATAGTAACGGTATCATGTCTAAAACCTAAAGGCTTTCAGGCTAAATTTTTGAATTGATATTGATAATTGACATAAATGACATTACCACATTGGTTAAATTGCATTAAATTTGATAAAATCTTTGCTTTATTATCAGAAGTTTTGAAATTTTGAGATGTTTGTGATGAAATTTCTGAAGATCTGGCACCCCCAGTAAGACAGCTACATTTTGACATCTTGCAATGATTGTCACTTAGCAGTACAGGTAGCGTCACCTGTCTTTGTGCAACCTTGTAGATATTGCAATCCAGAATTTAAAGGGATGTCGTCACACCGATAACACAAAAATAATGGGCCCATTTTGACGCCATTTTCTGAATACCATCCTTTTGCAAGTATCATTTATAAGTTCGTTAGCCAAAAAAATCGGCGCAGGTTTTGCCGGAAAATCTTGTGTTTTCTTTCTGAAAAAATAATATCTCTGAAAGTAGCAAAGGAAGAGCAGCCAAATTTGTTAGGCGTGTTTGTATTATCAAGGGTGAACCATGCACCAAAAGTTAGGCTTGTAAGTTTAAAGACCAAAACGTTATGGGTATTGAAACGTCAAAATTGACAATATTTAGGCAAACAATCTGAAACAATTATGTAAGGAAAATGTCACAAGAAGAGTGTTCTGCAAACTCTTAAGTTTCAGGTTCCACCGTCATTCTCCTTCATTTTACTAAAATGTTTACTGAAAATCCCTTTCAAATAGACGGTCAAATTTAACGGTCTATATTTTTTAACTAATTTTCGTAGAAAAAATTCGGAATTTAATTTTTTTTCTTCAAATGAGCACAAACTAGCCCACCTAAAATCAATATCCGGGTTTACATTCCGTTTTTATCTGTTTACATATATACAGGGTAACGCATTTTTATCGTAAAGCTCAATAAAATTATTATTATACAAGATACGAGAAAAAAACGTACACGTTAATTATAGGGTGTCTTTAGCTGCATCTTATAAAATTATTTTGACAATCACAGGCTGGCCCATAAATCGCTCGTGATCTCTAATTTTTTTATAATACACTTATTTTACTGCATTTTTGGATTTTTTAACGAAATATGATGCATGTTGTAAGAAAAAACTCGAAACGCAGTTTTGGTCGTAAATTTTCTTCAAAGCCTTCCAATTTTCAATAACTCAATTTGATACCAACCTGAAGTTTGTTGGGTAGGAAACCAGTTTTCTCGGAAACATTTAAAGTATATTTTCGTAGCATTTTTGTACATTTTCAAATAATAACTTATTTTGATAAAATATGGAACATTGTTTCTACTATATAGGCTATGCCGGTAACGAGATTGATGCCTGCTTGCATCAGAGAGACATATTTGCTATTAAAAACATTTCTATGAAAATTCATTTTCATAACGCACTTGCTGCCTCTAGACCTTTTTTCTTCGATAGAAGGACCTGAAAATTGGAACACAACCACGTCTGCCTAAGTTCTTTTAACTTATAAATTTTGGTTTCAGTCACTTAAAGTGTTGATTGATATTGCGTTTTAAAACATATTTTTATAATGTTTTGTTAAGAAACATTGGGCGTTAAGATCTGATGAACGAACTCATCTAAACCATTAACAACATATTGGTAATTTTCAAATTTATCCCAAATCAGTGGAGTGTTTTTTGAGTTATCGGTTGGATACATACATACATATATGTTTATATATATAAACTTTTTAACTGACCCTGGATATGGGTTCTACGTGGTCATTTAAGGACATTTTCTGAAATTCTTACCATCGATACCTTTCTATTAGTGAATTTTCTTAATGAAAATTCACTAAAAGTATGGACGCGGCAAGCGCGTTATGGTAGCGAGTTTTCATAAAAATGTTTTTAATAATAAATATGCCCTTTTTTAGTGAATTTGGGTAACAGATTAATCTATATAGTAGAAACAATATACCGTAACTTATCAAAATAACTGTATTGTTCGAAAAGCACCAACATTTTCCGAGAACAAACTTAAAATGTTTTCAAAAAATCTGGCCCTATTTTCCAAGCCAACAAACCTCTTCAAGCTATGTAGACACCTGCCAAGACATATTTATTCACAAAATGCTTTTTCAAAATAAATTCATGAGAAAATTTTCATTTACGAAATTTAGCAATTTTTTTCACAAAATTTGCCTGGAGTAATGTAACAAAGTTTATTTAGATATTTTAAAGTTTGTCTTTGAAAATTCGCTAAAAATTCACGTAGGCTGACTGGTTATTAGAATTGAATGAAAAAAACTGAAAAAAATATTTAAAGCTGATTCCTACATTAATCATGATATATGATTATATAATATGTAAATAACGAAAACTTTATTTTATACAAATGTTCTCGCGACACAGTTTTTCACAAAGATTCAAAAGCATTTTTTACGATAACTTATTAAACATGAATTATTGATTACCAACATTTCACAAAAAATTATACTAAAATAGTTTCTTTAAAAACTAAAAAATTCTGCGAAAACTGACTAAATATTTTTTACACGAAAATTAGCTGAACAAATAAATAAAATTCAAATTATACTCCTAATCTATAATTAAAATTAAACCAAAATTAAAATATGAAAAAAACATTTCATTTTTCACGAAAATTTCAACCCGTGGAAGTAAAGAAAAATACAAGCAAAAATACGCATAATTTTATGTGGCAAGCTGTCAGAATTAACCACTTTGTTTAAGTATGTCACTTTGAAGTTTCATTTGACAATTGTGAAAACAATTTATCAACTACATATACATTATGAAAACATAAACATAGATAATCCGATCGCATTAATTATTTCTTATTTTTTGTACCAAAGTAAATTTAAGTAGTTTAATTTATTTCTTAGACAATTTCCTGAATAATCACCTAATCTTATCGAATAAAAAATTGAAAACTCAATTATCCCCACATAAATTATAATATGCGATTATGAATTTAATTATTCCAGAGCTAGAGTCTTAAGGGATAGGGACTGTTGTAGAAAAGTTGAAGCAGACGACATATCCTTCACTTCGGAAACATAAAATGCAGGATGTTCTATTTGAGGAGATTGAGTTACGGCATTTCGATTTTTTTCAAATTCGGCCACTATTTGAGAGCGTACATGGCACTGCTTCCATCAATTCTGGCAATTAATCCCCAAGGAAATTGTAATGAACATCACCATTGGGTCGAATATATGCCGTCCAACTAAACTATCTCCAATAATCCTCGTCCAAATATTAAATGAAGATATATCCTGGCCTGGCCTTCGATGCATGAGGAGTATGCTCTGCCCAAATATGGTTATTTGGAAAATTCTAAATGCCTTCACTCAAAAAATTTGTTTTATTTATAAACATGATCTTTTCGGAAAATTTGTGATTCTTGAAGAATTTTCTTGAAACTAATTACAAAAATTAAATCGATTAGGAAAGTCTCCAGGCAACAAAGCTTGAACTATTTGAAAGTGACAAACTGTTTTGTGATTCACATTTATTTCATTTTTAACTTTTCTCGTATTCGTCCAGAAATTCTTCTACCATATTTAAAACATCTTCCCTAACTTGTGGGATTCTAACTATAAACGGTTGGCCGCCTATTTTGCTTTTGCACAGTTACCTGTTTCCTCCAACCTGAGATGCAATGTTGCAAATGTTTATAGACATGGTGTTCGTCTATTAGAAAAACGTTCTGCATATAAAGGTTTTGAGTCTTGCGCATTTATGTTTGCTACACGACACATAAAATAAATTTGAGCCATTTTTTGATAGGTATACTAAGCTATTCAAAAGAGTGTGTACCGGAAATAAATTGGAAAACGCATCAAGAGGGTATTTGAAAAATTCTGGACGCAGCAAGTGCGTTATGGTAGTGAATTTTCATAAAAATCTCTTTAATAACAAATATGTGTGTTTTTTTAAGAAAGCAGGCATCAAATTTGGTTACCAGTATAATCTATATAGTAAAAACAATGTGCCATGTTCCATTAAAATAACTTAATTGTGTGAAAATGTACAAAAATTTCCAAAAGTAAACTTAAAATGTTCCCGAAAAAACACGTTTCTTGGTCAACCTTATAGGTTAATAGCAAATTGAGCTGTTCAAATATGAAACATTTGATCAAAATTCGCTACCATAACGCACTTGCTGCGTCCAGAATTTATTTTCTTACAAATATGCATTATCTTTCGATGGAAAATGCAATAACATAAGGCGTGTTTGATTAAAAAAAGGAAATTTGTATGACCAACGCCTTATGGGCCACCCTGTGATTGCAGAAATATTATTTTAAGATGTAGCTGACGACACCCTATAATTAATATATACAAATTTTCTTCATATCTTATATAATAACGGATATATTGAGCTTTATTAATTTTTTACGAAAATTCCACAAAAATTATATACCATCAAATGATAAACTCTATAGCTAAGGCTACTGCCAAGCATCAGAAAATGGGTCTATTTGAAATGAATTTTCTGCAAATATTTTGGTAAAATGAAGGACTATGACGGTTGAAACTAAGACTTTAGGGTTTGTAAAACATCCTTCTTGAGACATTTTATTTCTATAGCAGGTATTAGATTTAAGTTATTTGCCTAAATGTTGCAAATTTTGACATTTTAAATCGCCACTTTGACGTTTTGAGGAAAACCCCAATTTATTTATTTTTAAATGCCTATAACTTTTTTGTCTTTTGACCTACATAGCTAAATTTTGGTAGGTAACTTACCTGTAATGACGTAAACCTGTGTACCAAATTTGGTTGCCCTTACTTTGTTAATTCCGGAGATATAAATTTTTTTCGAAAGAAAACACAAAATTTTTCGGGAAAACCTGGGCAGATTTTCCTGACTAACGAACTCATCCAAGCCATTTGCAAAAGGAATTTTTTCACCAAATTTTATCAAAATCGGCTCATTATTTTTTGAGTTATCGGTGTGATACAAATATATATAAATATATATATATATATATATATATATATATATATATATATATATATATATATATATATATATATATATATATATATATATATATATATATATATATATATATATATATATATATATATATATATATATATATATAAATATATATATATATATAAACATATAAAAATTGAAACTGACCCCGGATATGTTTTCTGGGGGGCCTAATTAGCGCTCATTTGAAGAAATTTTTTCAAAATTCAAAAGTCGGGATCTCCTCATTAGTGAATTTTTTTTAAGAAAATTCACTAAAAATGTCAAACAGGAGACAAATGTCATGAAGAAAACAAATGTGATTGCGATGGAAATGCTTAACGAACACCACAAAAATAGCGGTTGTCATTAGTTAATAAAAGTCTGGACGCAGCAAGTGCGCTATGGTAGTAAATTTTCATAAAAATGATTTTGATAGCCAATATGTATTTTTAATTAAAGCAGGCATCAAATTTGGTTAGCAGTATCACCTATATAGTAAAATCAATGTACCATATTTCATCAGAATGACTTCATTCTTTAAAAAAGTACAAAAAATTTGCGAAGATAAATTTAAAATGTTCCCGAAAAAACTAGTCCTTTTTTCCTGGTCAACAAACTTCTTCAAGCTATTTACCTACCGAGATATAATTATTTACAAAAAGTTTTTCGACAAAACTTACAACAAAACAATTTCTTCACGAAAATCCTAAAACAATTTTGTTCTGCATTTTTTTAATAGCAAATATGTATTTTTTTAATTGAAGCAGGTATAAAATTTGGGTATCAATATAACCTATATAGTAGAATCAATGTACCATATCTCATCAAAATAACTTTATTTTTTGAAAATGTACAAAAATTTTCTAATAGTAAACTTAAAATGTTTCCGAAAAAACTGGTTTCCTGGCCAACGAACTTTAAGTTAATAGCAAATTGAGCTATTGAAATTTGAAGCAATTTATGAAATTTCGTTACGCTAACGCACTTGCTCCGTCCTGGATTTCTTTTCTTACAAACATGCATTATAATTCGATAGAAAACTCAAAAATGCAATAATATAAGTTGTGTTCGATTAAAAAGAAAGAAAATTTATATTAAATTAATTAAACATAATTTTATTAGATGCAGCTCAAGACACCCTATAATTATTGCATACAATTCTTTCTAACTAATAACGGATATATTGAGCTTTACCGTCACCCTGTATATAGGAAAATAGTTCACAACTGAAACTAACCTAGAGTATGGGTTCTACGGGACCTATATCGCGCTCATTTGAAGAAATCTTTTCAACATTTAAAAATGGCGCTCTCCTCATCAGCGAACTTTTTTTTTTAACGGAAATTAGCTAAAAATTATAGACCAACAAATAATAAACTCTATAGGTAACCAAAACTACTGCCAAAGCATTAGAGAAAGTGTCTATTTTAAATGAATTCATTGGAAATATTTTAGTACAATCAAGAAGTGAAGACTCTAACCTGTGATGAGCACTGATAAGTACAATTTGGAGAACACAATTCATCACAATACATTGCCTGACGATGGTTTCGCTAACGAAGTTAGTGTCATCAGCGGGGTGAATAAATGAAAAATGAAGGACAATGGCGGTTGAAGCTGAAACTCAAGGGTTTGTAAAACACCTTTCTTGCTACAATATTTCCACGTTATCTGTATTCGTTCTTTGCCTACATGTTGCCGATTTTGACATTTCAGATCGCGACTTCGACGTTTTAATAGGAAAATCAGATTTTTTTTAAATACTTATAACTTTTTGTCCTTTAACGTACAGATCTAAATTTGAGTACATGGTTCACGTTTAATAATATAAACCCGCGTACCAAATTTGGTTACGTTAACATTGTTATTATTATTTTTTGAGTTAACAGTCTGACATATCTATATATCTATATATATATATCTATATATATATATATATATATATATATATATATATATATATATATATATATATATATATATTAAAACTGACCCTAGATATGGTGTCTTGGGGGTTTAGTTAGGGCTCATTTGAAGAAATTTCTTTTAAATTAAAAAGTCGAGATCTCCCCATTAGTTATTCTTTTTTAAGCAAATTGACTAGAAAGTAGAAGTTTCAAAAACACATTTTTTGACGCCCTATATTTCGAAAATAAAGCAACATTAGAGAAACTTTTATACCATATTTTTATCTTGATATTATTTGCGCATACTTTAATTTGTCAGAAAGGTTGAGAAACATCTTGTATATAAACAAAACAACGAGTTTTGAAGTAGATTACACCAAATTTTTGGGTTGCCTTGTCAGTATGGACGAAACTGTGATCCAGAGACTAAAAGGCATTCGATAGAGTAAAAGTGTCCCGGTTCTCTTTAATTAAATAAAATCCCATGTTCAAAGTCGGCTGGCAATTTTTTCTTTAGTTCTCTTGGAACAAAGATGGGATAATTATGCTTGATTTTCTGATACAAGGTAGACCTATCGTGGGAGCATACTATAGAGAATTTGCTACTAAACTACCCGAGAAATATTTGAGACAACGCCGCTGCTAAAAAGTCGTTCACTGTATCACAAACAGTTGATAAAACTGGGTTTGCTGACTGACCACCCTGCTCTCCGGATCTAGCACCATCAAACCGTAATTTAGTCCCACAGCTCAGAACACATTCGAAAGGTTAACCATTTTCTGTCACACAACAGAAGCAGGTATCTGGCTGAAGAGTGGTTTGAAGGCCGAGATAAACAAATTTCTTTAAAGCGATCAGTGCTGCCTTATGAACCTTCTACTAAATATGCAAGTCATAAGGAAGATTATGTTAAATAAATAATATTTTGCTTTAAAAAAATATTGCGGTTTCTATTGTGCGGTGAGAACTTTTCAACGCCCGCATTAAGGAGTGAAGTTTTGATAAATTTATAGAGTGATAAAATAAATGCTTCGACAGGTACACATTTCAGAAGAGGGCTTAACAAATTGTGTTGACACAAGCGTAAGCACATCTTGTTAGACATGATGTAGAATTAAAGTTTGCATGAAATGAGTATAAGTTTAGGTGTTGAAAACCAAGAGTCTATACTGGACGTAGAGAGAGACAGTCACATATAAAACTATTAAAGATATATACCAAATAGGAAACACAAGGAATGGAAGTTATATATTATGGATTTAGCAACGTCATTGACTACATATTTTATGTTGAGTTATCTATTGCGGAATTGTATATAGTGTATTAGAGAATAAAGGACAGTATAAAAACTATGTTGATTTATTATATCTTTGACTTATATTCTCTTCCCTACTAGGTCTCATCAATAGTTATTTTGCACACACAATTGTTACACATTATACAAAGCCTTACTGGAACTACAGATTGGCAATCGTGATACAAGACGTCTTAATGGATATATTAATTACCAAGGATTATGTATTTCAAAATTGGCAACATTTAGGCAAAGAAGCTAAGAGGAATAGGGATTATATAGAGAAAATGTAGCAAGGAGGGTGTTTTATAAAACCTTAAGTTTCAATTTCTACCGTCATTGTCCTTCATTTTACTTAAATATTTCTGGACGCTTCTTAAAATATTTATAAAAGCTTCAAAAAGACCCCCTCTCTGATGTTTTGGCAGTAGTTTTAGTCTGTCGTTAATGGTCTATAATTTTTAGCGAATCTTCGTAAAGATCAATAAAGTACAATATACCTTTATTATAAAAAATTGTATAGGTTAATTACGGGGTGTCTTGAGCTGTATCTTAAAAAATTATTTTTACAACCACAGGCTGGCTGATCAGTCGTTGGTGATAAAAAGTTCCTTTTCAATGAATTTTCTTAAATAAATTCACTAATGAGCACATCCCGACTTTTGAATTATGAAAAAATGTCTTCAAATAAGCGCGAACTAGGCCCCCTAGAACCGTTATCCATGGCCCGTTTCAATTTATATATATATATATATATATATATATATATATATATATATATATATATATATATATATATATATATATATATATATATATATATATATATATATATATTGGCAACATTTAGGCAAATAACCTAACAAATAGGGATTATGTAAAGAAAATGTCGCAAGAAGATTTTCCTGCAAACACTTAAGTTTTAGCTTCAACCGTCATTGTCGTTCATTTTACCAAAATATTTCCGGAAATTACATTTCATGGCGGTATATATATATATATATATATATATATATATATATATATATATATATATATATATATATATATATATATATATATATATATATATAACTCAAAACATAATGGGCCAATTTTGATAAAATTTTCTAATTCCCTGTCTTTTGCAAGTGGCATGGGTAAGCTCGTTAGACAGGGCAATCGGCCCAGGTTTTCCCGGAAAATGTTGTGTTTACTTTCGGAAAAAAATTATATCTCCGGAAATAACAGAGTAAGAGCAAAAAATTTGGTACACGTGTTTGTATTGTGAACTGTGAACCACGTACCAAACTTTATCTCTGTAAGTTTAAAGTCAAAACAGTTATAGGCATTTAAAGAGAAAATTTGGAGATTTCCTCAAAACGTCAAAGTCTCAATTTGTACATAACCACTCTTTTATTTGTTTGATTGGATGTCGGAATCATAATATACTATAGTCGCAGTGGACGGCCAAAGGCATTTGTTAAAGTTATGTTAAAAATAAAAGTTGAGGTATTATTTACCTGCATTTTTTATGAACCTTAGAATATAGGTAGTTGTTTATTCTGAGATTCTAAGGTATTAACGGAGTCGATTTCGAGGTTATGCGCATAACGTGCACGTTTCTCTGATGACTCCGGTCAGGTAACAAATGACAAATAGTGGTGTCGTCAGATGAAACTAGAGAAATAGAGACGGCTTTTAAATGCCGTGAAAATGGGAAGCTTAATATTTATACATAATAAAACGTAGTTCTAGATTTTTTTTAACCAAATCACTTTCATTAAAATTTTCAAATATTTAAATTTTTCTGATATCTACAGATTCAGATTATAATTGTCGTAAATGGCAACCTCGCTGAGTGTTTATTGTGACATACTATCCGTTTAAAACCTAATTTGGAGATTTTGTTTGCAATGGCAGCGGGACTCTGATTTATCTGTTTGACCTTGTCTAACATTATAGTCATCCATTTAGAAGTAATTTTAGGTTATATCGTAGATTATTGAATTGATATTTAGTTATAACTCAAGATCTACTGAACCAATTGAGTTCAAATTTGGTAAGTCGGACCACTTGTATAATGTGTCCATGATTTTCAAGTTTTAGTTTAATATTTTCAGTAATTAAAAGGATATTGCGTTTTCAAGCAGTTTATTGCTTTTTTCCTAATAGTATTTGATTGTCAAAAGTGTCTAACGAACTCATCCAAGCTATAAACAAAATGAAGGAAATTGCCAAAATTGGTTCGATTGGTGAAGTAGTTATCGGTTGGATACACACATATGTATGTATATATATATATATATATATATATATATATATATATATATATATATATATATATATATATATATATATATATATATATATATATAAACTTTTAAACTGACCTTGGATTCGGGTTCTAGGGGCCCTAATTCGCGCTCATTTCAAGAAATTTTTCAAAAGTCCCACCATCGATACCGTTCTATTAGTGAGTTTTCTTTAAGAAAATTCACTAATAAAGACATATTTGTTATTAAAAAAATATTCTTATGAAAATTCTATACCATAACGCACTTGCAATATGTGGAGAACAATAATTTCAAATAGATGCTTTCTCTGATACTTTGGCAGTAGTTTTAGTTATAGAGTGTGTGGTTATAATGGGAAGATTTCTCCAAATGAGCGCTAGCTTGGCCGCCTATAGCCCACATATACAAGGTGATGTATTTCTACGGTAACGCTCAATATATCCGATACTATACAAAATACGAGAAAAAATTGTATACGTTAATTATAGGGCGTCTTGATGAAATTACTTTAAAAATCTCAGGCAACCCATCAGGCGTCGGTGACACATTTTTTTTGATTCGATGACCCCTTAGTTTTTTGTATTTTTAGATTTCCAGCGAATTATAATGCACGTTTATAACGTTTTCGAGTTATTTCCATTGTTTTGCAACTTTTCACCTTTTTGGCGCATAACGAAAATTATGATACGGCGTTTTTACCAATACAATCGGATCCCATGAAAATGACGCGTTTAAAGATTTTTTCGTTTATATTATTTGTTAATTTTTGTACCTTTTCAAGGAATAAATTTATTTTGATAAAATATGGTACATTGTTGCTACTATATGGGTTATACTGGTAACCAAATTTGATGCCTGCTTTAATTAAAAAATACATTATGTGGTTATTAAAACATTTTAATGAAAGTTCACTACCATAACGCACTTGCTGCATCCAGGCTTTTTGAATTTTCGCTAGCAACCTAAATAGTTGGTCCGGCTTTTTTCTGAAATAAAAAGAAACATGCGTGTGTGTGCGCAGCGATAGTGATAGCGTTGGAATGTCATCCACCGCCAACGTACTGAATTTAACATAACTGAGTTTAAACGGGTCCAATGATCTGATAAGCACAAAGTAAATTACGTTATTTATCGTAAAACTTATGAAAATTCGCTAATATAACCCACTTTCTGGGTTTCGACTTTTTCAAACGTACAGTCTAATGAGAATCTATGTATATTTGAAACTTGTTTTTATTGTAATGTAATTGAAACAAAATACGAGATTCATTAGCTATAAAGACACGGTAAACAAGCAAACGCGTAGTCATCTAATTGAAAACAAAATACCAGTACTCATAGCTGAAGCAGTACAACATTATGTAAAACTGCAATAAGCAATGCGCTAGCAATGCAGTTTTAATAATTCAGCATCTCCATGTCGTGGGAAATTATATAAAAGAAGAAAAATGCTTTACGATCTAAATATTTTTAATTAATGTTCTTTTAGAATGGGTGCCGTAATTTAATCTCCATTTGCTCTGAAGCTCAGAAAGTGGTCTGCCTTATAACAAGTTATTATATAAATAGCTACTACGTGTGTGTGTGTGTTTTGTTTCTTTAACATCGGCCTATTTTCGCGACTATGGCCAATCACCGACGCCAGGAAGCAGTTTCACCTCACCATCCTGGAAGTTTTGCCGATCCCTTGCCTTCCTGTAAGGAGGGTAGGGATCTTTAACGTGTCCAACATCGTATGGACACGGGACCGACGGATTTACGCCCCCTCCAAAGGGCGGAATGTGCAGACATTCAACTTGCTCAAATACAATGCCACAACCTCGGTTGATGTTAATATTACAGTTTCTACGGAAAAAGTGAAAGGAGTACCCTGGGATCGAACCCAGTACCCTACGGTTTAGAGGCACACGTTCTTACCCCTGAACCACCGAGGTTCTAGTTACTACGTAAAAATAATAGGATTATGATATGCACATTATTTTACCAACTATTTTGCCAATACTTTGGCAGCTATCATATAAAATTTCAGCCTTATTATCATATTATTATATTAATATATACTGACTTTCCAAAATTCCGAACACCCAGTCGAGCAGTTGTAATATAATTTCCTATACTAGGTACTCTATTTTGTCGCTAATAAGAATTGATAACAATATGGACAAAAAAATGTAACAAGTGTATACTTTTTAATTTTGCTTTATCAAAAAATTATGTCTTTAAATTGCGTGTCCTTTAGTTTGAAACAAAATATCGTTAAGATTTGTGCTTAATTTATCAAGTCGTTATGCCTAGGCACCGTTTCCGGAACAATTACAATCATTTCAGTGAATTCGAAAGGGGGCGCATTGTTGGTAGGGAGAAAGCTGGTTTTTAACCAGAAAAATTTCGGCCGCATAGGACGACAACTGTCAACAGTTTTACAGTGTTGATCACAGTGACATGAAGAATAAATCCATAATCGTCGTCATGGATCCGGACTACCACGAGCAATTTCAGCACGGGAAGTTCGCTATTTGATAATTGCAGCTGTACAGATTTGAGTTTTTACACTATGGTCATTTGGAAATGCTTGGTTTAGAGTTTTACAGCAAAGTGTCTTAATGACAATGATATATCGTAAATACGCGCTTTTGGGCTTTGTTCGTATAGACAATTTTTATGTTTCCCACCGACACCTCGACATCTTGCGGCTCGGCTTGAGTGGTCTAACGGCAGATCACATTGTGATGGGAAATTGAATTGTTTTGTGTTCTCTGAGTGGTCCTTATTCTGTTTTTGTGTCCACGATGATCGTAAAAGAGTAAAACCATTAACTACGTGAAAAACGCAAAAATATAGAATTAATTTTCTGTGGAACGAGGTACGCCCCTTACACGGGGGGTGATGGTATGACGTGTGATAACATACGGTAGCATATCGTCTGTAGTTTTATTAACAGAGATTTGAATGGTGATGACTATGTAATTATAATTTACATTTGAGTGAACAGACATTATCTCTACATTTTATTTAAATCGGTCAACTCTTACAGAGTGTTCAAATTTTTTTTTAAGTCAGTATATATGGGAGTTGCTAAATTCAGGCAGATACGTCGTCGCCTGCGCCAGATAAATAAGGTTTACCAAAAAATTTCGCATATGAGAGGTAACGGCTTTCAAATTTCCAAACATTTCTTCAAATGAGCGCGACTTATTGTACAACATGATTTGCGTAGCCTCCACGCCACCAAAATACTTCTGTTTTTGAAGAATTTTCTTTAAAAAAAACTCCTTAATGAGGAGGTTCTGAATTTTTATTTGAAAAAAAAAACACACACACAAATATATATATATATATATATATATATATATATATATATATATATATATATATATATATATATATATATATATATACATATATCACACCAATAACTCAAAAAATAATAGGCCGCTTTTAATTAAATTTGGTGAGTGGATTCTTTTTCCAAATGGCTTGGACAAGTTCGTTAGCCAAGAAAATCGCAACAATTTTACCTGGAACATTTTGGGTTTTGTTTCGGAAAAAAATTGTATCTTCGGCAATAATAAAGCTATGTCAATGAAACTTGGTACGCAGGTTGTGAAAAATATACCATGTACCAAAACTTAGATTTAAATGTTAAGAAATACCAGTAAAATTACTGTAAGGATTTTCTAGTTCTTCTTCTTAAAACGTCAGTTACGATTAAAAACATGCAAGTAGGTATAGAAGAGGGGTTCTAACTCCGCCACCCGCCACCGCCACCGGGCGGAGAGGCGGAACTGACCGGACCCGACCGCCCCCGAGCTAACCCGAGCACAAGGTGGCGGAGCCACTGACCAGACCCGAGCACCTCCACCACCTGACTTCGTATTTAACCCGAACAAGTAGCGAACTAACCTGAGATGACGTAATCAAATTCAAAAGCCAACTAACCTGTATTAGGCAAACGAGGAACCGCCATTTAATCATGGCGGCTAGCGCATGCGTACAAGCAATTTTTATTTGTTGGTTAAAGTCCCACGTGTTTGGTGGCATATCACTCGTCTAGGTAAGCAGAATCCAAATTTAACATATGTACATGCGTACAATAAAATATTTATATTCTTAAGTCTTATTGAAATCGGTTTGATTTAAAGAATCTGTTGAAAGTAGAGCCGGCAACAAGGTATACATCTAGTGGTAGCCGCGATATCGCTTCCAACTATGACTATATTTAGCATTTCCCGAAATTAACCTTGTTAGCCAACATATTTTCCTCGCAGCTGTTGAAATAACCTTGTGAGCAGTTCATATTTCCTGTTTGTTGTTTTATTTCCGTTGAATGATCTTAAAATCATATGAAATAGATAAAACTCCAGAATTTTTTTTTTATAAAAGGTTGATAATTTTAAATCAAAGGTGGGGATATAATTATAAAAACACCGAGTGACATGCAAGCACATCAGTCTACAATTTGCTCACAGTAGTTATTCTTAGTAGTTATAGTAGTGTACTTGTTCTGTTCAACATGTATGGTATCGATGTTAACGATGGACCTGAGTCCTTCAGATCTGCTAATAACAGTGTTTGTGAAAATTGTTATTGGGGTCAAGTTGATGCAGCTATGCGCCAGAATATTATTGAGATTAAGCAAGAATGTAAAAAAAAATATTATGTTGAAAGATCAGGGCCCATCATTCCGAGTTTGCATGTTAGAGTGTTTACACTTTGCAGAGAAACAAATACTTAATCGTTTTAAAGAAATACACACGATATACAATGGGCCATTTTAATGCAAGTTTTATCATCCTGACAGCACTATGTCAAAATGTATTTTATATCTACAAACCACCAAATGTGAAAGAAGTGCGAATCTGTTTCGACAGCGACGGCTGCATGAAATGGTCTGGACTTTCAAGAACACATCTACACAACGATGAGGTGATTGAAGTTTCAACATATAACATGTCCAAAATTAAGAGTGATATGGTGCGCTATAAACTTATGTTCTTGTTTGATAATGGTACCCGTAATGAGACATCTGATTGGAGAACTCTCATATTAACCGATTCTTATCTGTTCACTTCAAATTATATTTCTATGTTTATGTCAACTGGTTTTCTTATATGTCTTGCTATATTTATGCTGATGTACTTTTGTTTTAAATATAACACTATACTTAAAGGTATCTATCGTAAACATTTTTGTTAATAAAGATATATAAGCTGAAGATTTGTGTTTTTATTCATTAGTTAAGCATCTATAGTTAAGATGAGATACTGTAAATCGTGCTCGTTACAAGTGAAAAAGAGTGCTTTCTCTGGGCATTTACGTAGTGAAATTCATAAATCAAAAGTATGTGAACCATGGCAAGTTGAACAAGTGCAGATGTTAACTCAAGCTTTGAAAAACAGAATGGCTACCTATCGTATATACGAAAAAGGTATTGATATTAAACAGTTTATGGAAACAATAAGACATAAAGTGTTTCATCTGATGGAAGCTGCTTTAGCTAAGCATAATGAAATTAAAATGAATTTAGAATTGTTTGGTTTGTATGTACTCCAAAGTCGAAATAAAAAAGAAATGAAGTCATTTAATACTAAAAATAAAAATGTTACAGTGTCAACTAATTTTGAAAGTATATATCAAGAATTCGTCGACGAAATTTACACAAAAGCTTTAGAGTTTGCAGAAGCTGAAAGCGGATGGATGTTGGAACAGCTAATGTGGTTGGAAATAAATATTAATAAATACAGCTTCAAACGATAGTGGTATCAACATCTATAAATTGTTCACTACACACTGTTAAACTCATTCAAAATTTAGTTATCGTAGAGGTAAGACGTGCTTCAGTTAACTCTAACGTATCCAAGTGCTCAGTAGTGTGTTTAAAATGACTACATTAAGTGATGTGTGTTACCAGCAAATCAAAGATAACTTCTGGTATGGTTTATTTGGAGACTTTCAACTAATTATCGATAAGAACACTGGTTATTTTAATGCGACTAAGCTGTGTAAAAATGGTGAGAAAAAACTGTATCATTGGTTGGAAAATAAGAAAACTAAAGAGTTGATTGTCTATTACAACGGTCAGCTAAAGAAACAGTTAGGTACCCGGAATACCGATACCCTTAATATTTCAACCAAAGGAGCCCACTTAGACTCATCTCCAGGGGCTCGGAATACCGATGCCCTAAAAACGGACGCAACATCTCAAGTAACACCAACAACCGCTACATACTTGGTGGACTTTGGTGGAAGACAAGCTAAAAACAACTTGATATCTGGTACATATTTAATATTAAATTTGGCTTGTTGGATATCCAATAGTTTCTATGAAAAGTGCAACCAAATTATTTTTGTTTTTTCGTAAGTGAATTTAATCAAAAATACAAGGATAACCTCAAAGAAATTGAAGTGAAATTAATGGAGATAGATGATGAAGTGCAGCGTATGCGAGAAACAAATGCTAAAATCACAGAACATTTAGAAGATATATCTCCAAAACCAAGCAACCCTGGAAAACTTTGTGTTTTTGGTTTGCTTTCAAGAAATGAGAAGGATGCTACCTATCCATATCATGCTGTAAGGACTCAGAAGAAAAGTTTTAAAAGAGCTGTCAAGAACTTTAAAAATAAACACCCTGATTCCGAAGTAGTTTTAAACATGTTGTATGATCCAAATTCTGTAAATCTCTTTAACAGAATAAAGACCGAAGTCGAATACCTCAAGGCGAAGAGAAACGATCTACAGATAGCAGATGTACCGCAGGAGAAGTTTATTCAGGATATTATTGATTTACGACATAAATTGTAATTGTTCACTTAGCTTAATTGTATGTAACCAGATGAAAAAATAAAATAACATTATTTTAATAAATACTTTTATTTTATTCTAAGTACATTAATACATTAAATATATAAGCTTATTTAACATCATCTGAATGTATCCAAGAATTATGAGATTTATCAAAACCCAGCCATTTTACATAGAGCTGCTTGCCTTTCTTCCTCAAGATGCGTTCAACCAGATAGATGTCTGTTTGTTTAATCGTTTGCAGTTCTTCCTCGTAAAACCCTCCACTGATTGGTTTCCCCTGCATATCTTCAAGAAAGTATGTTACTGGATTTGTGAAATGAATACTAACAATCTTGAATATTTCTGTTGACCAGTGAGGTGTATACCCCTTTTCAAATTGAGCTTTTGCTTTACTTATACGTACAACATCACCCACTTTAAATTTATTTTTGTTAAACACTTTCAGATTTGAGTAAACTTGTTTCAGAATAGCTTTTTCATTTTTCTTGTTAACATCTTGAGGTTTTACAGCAGTTGTTCGATGAACAGTAGCGTTGTAAGCAGCAGTGACGTCAGGTAGTGTATTAATCCACTTGTAGGAACCAATCAAGTTGAAATTTTTATAGATCTTCTCTTTCAAGGTACGTATGACTCTTTCCACCATTGCAGCCTTCTTCACACTATAAGTGCTGTAGTGATTGATGTTATATTTTTTCATTAAGGCGTTAAATTTTGAGTTATAGAACTCGCGGCCAAGATCAGACTGGATGTTAGAGGGCGCTGTACTAGTAGATAAAATATCAGCCATAGCTTTAGTCACCTCTTCAGCAGTTTTAGATTTAAGAGGGCGAGTCCACACATACTTTGAAAAACAATTAATAACCACTAAAATATACTTGTAACCAGAGTTTGCTTTGTAGTAGTCTGTAAATTCTGCTAAATCAATCTGCCACAAATCATTTAAACCTTTGATTATTGTACGTCTACGTTTAAAATTGATTCTTGCTGGTTTATATAACTCATCAATAATTTGTTTTTTGGTATTAGATGGTTCAACAGTTTTGCGGTTAACCTTTTGTGTACGTGGAACGTTTGAGAATATATAAAAGCGAGCAACAAGAAAAAATGCCACAATACTATTTTGTAACACTCCGAAATTACTTTCTACCGCCTGCTTAATTCAGCTACCTATGCTTTTCCAAATAAGGAGTAAATCAAAGAATTTTGGGAAAATCAACTAGTTTCCTGCGGTATTGATGCGAACCGGGTTAACAAAGAACACCGATCCTGTCAGAGTTATGATCAGATGCATCATGAGCGTCTAGAAGATGTATTAGTCGATTTGAAGCAAAACATGTGGTTAATACAGGGTGGTAGACATTACATTGTGCTCTGTCAGTGTGTGGTTATTTAATAGGAAAATTTTCACATTGGTCGTGAAAGTGATTTTTTTTGGCCGCCCAGAAGTTTACACATAAACCATGTGGACTTATAATAATGGACAGATATGGAGGCAATAGTCTATAAAGAGGGATTTTTTATGAGCACTAATACCAGTTTCCTGCAGTATTGGTAGGAACTGGGTTAGCGAAGAACACCGAGCTTGTCAGAGCTATGATCAGATGCATCATGAGCTTTTAGACGATGTATTAATTGATTTAAGGCAAAACGTATGGTTAATGCAGGATAAGGCGACAGTACATTATTCTCTGTCAGTGCGCGGTTATTGAATGGAAAATTTTCCACACTGGTCGTGAAAGTGCATTCTTGAATCTTGATCCACGATGTCGATGCTTATATTTGAAATCTCTCGTTTGTTTACTGGTAAATAAATTAGATTCTTAGGTTCTATATCGATTGCATAACCAGGATCGACCATCGGTGCAAACTCATATAACGTATGTGAAGGTTTTCCATTATAGTAAGAACCAGACACAATATTAGTTTCTATACGAATCTGTTTAACATCCACTATTTCAACAGGTAAAGCAGATTCATGGAAGACACCTGGTTGAAGAACTTGCTTTGAAAATCCCAGCATTCGCCCAATCGAATCATCAGATTCAAAACTGATACTTGTGAAACACTTTATTTCACATCTAATGGTGTTGGGATTAGGTCTTAGAATCAAAGCTAGCTGCTTTTGTTCACGTGTTGCTGTAGCACCAACAAGTTCATTTTGAAGCAAGTTTTCCAAATGTGTTATTTCATATGCACCAGTAGGTATCGTGATGATTCTCCAAGCAGCTCCTTCTTTTACATAAAATTTATTTTTACCTTTATATATGTTAGGTATGTTGTTGTATGTGTGAAAACATAGCAAAGCAGCTGCATAACTACCACCTGGATCCAATTCAATTGGAGGATCGTAGTCTGTTGACAGATGACAACTGCGATCTTTCAACGTGAAGGTTTGCGACATGACTAAAACACAGATACTACTGTTTAAGTCTTTTATTTAAAAATTTTAAACATAAGTGGCCACAATTATAAGTATTATATTTCTGATACACATTATGATTGTATATTAGAGTAGAGTCTTTAAGGTAATGCTGCAACTCAACTGGCGGCTTCAAGTTTCCATATGAGTCAAAGTACACGGCTGTGTCACCACGTTTCTTAACTGCAACCCAATGACTGCCAGGTTCCTTGTTTGTTTGCAAATTCATGATAAGTGATTCATTCTTGCGTGGCCCATTCGATGGCAAAGTATCTCGCATGTATACACCTCTAAAATATGGAATTTTCATTTTACCAGCAAATTTCATAAGATCTTCATTTGTTAGAGGTCTTGCTGGTAAACATCTTACTCGTTTTTTGGTTTCTGCAAATACAACCCATAACCGCTACGCTGCTTCTTCAGATATAATCCTTTACCGAATCTCTTATACTTTGGTTTTAATTTCAAACCATTACCTCTCTTACCCATAGCAATAGCCTCCATCGTTTTGTTATGACGTTCTTCTTCTTCTAGTTTTTGTTTGGCTTATTTGGCATCGTTAACTGCTTTAGCAATGCCTTCAGCACCGCCACCTAGAGCACCTAGCGCTGACAGGCCACCAAAAATCAAAGGTAGTAGTGGAAGGAAGCCTCCGCTTTTAGGTATTGGAATAACTCTCGGTTTCAGCACATTCTTACGCCCACCAATCTGTTTAACAATTGCGTGAGCGATATCAAACACGGCATTCTCTGATGGAATAAGATTTCTGTCTTTTAGAACTTCTCCAATCAGAATAAGAATGTTTTTAAAGGCAACTTTTTTCCTCGGTTTTGAGTTGATTACATCAAGACCCATACCGAGCTTTCTTTTAACTTTCATGGTGTTTGTAACACTCAAAGCGGCTAACTTTTCACCAAAACTCGCGTCCTTTGACTTGACTCTCTCCCAAGCTCGATTCTCCAACACTTCGTCGGCTCGATGCCTATCACTTAACTCTTTTGATTGAGAGTAAGCGATGTCGTGGTCTCGACAAGCACGATCTAAAGGATTGATACCTTGATCACCTCTAGCAAGACGTTCTTTAAGTTTAGTACCCGGGCCACAAAATTGATAACCAGGAACGTGCAGCTCAACAGGTAGCTTGTTAATAGCTGTGTTTACAAGACCTTCACCCTGTGACACCAACATTGATACTAACTGTGTGATCCGCTTACATGTCTATATTTATATACATACTCGAAAAATATAGTTTAGTTCCAGTCAAGATGCACACCATCAAACACGCTTCTGTCTTACCTATTACAAATATAGACGATGTTGTTGATACAGCAGAACAACTAAGGCATGGCCCTCTCTTCCCAAACACAGTTAGAGGTATCATATGTGGTCCTAGTGGGTGTGGTAAAACAAATGTTATGTTAAGTTTATTGTTTGAACCGAACGGCTTAAAGTTTGATAACGTGTATGTGTATTCAAAGTCTCTGTATCAACCTAAATATAAGATGTTACAAAGGGTGTTGGATGCTACAAAAAGTGTTGGTTATTATCCATATAGCGAAAACGATGAAATATTAGATCCAGCAGAAGCCCAGGACAGCTCGGTGTTTATATTCGATGATGTGGCTTGTGACAAACAAGATAAAATGAGAGCATACTTTAGTATGGGGAGACATAAGAATATTGATTCATTCTATCTCTGTCAAACATATACTCGAATACCCAAACATCTGATACGTGATAACGCTAACGTTTTGATTCTCTTTAAACAAGATGAAACGAACTTAAAACACATCTATGACGATCATGTGACCACTGATATGGACTTTAAACAATTTAAAAATATATGTTGTCAATGCTGGAATGGTAATAAGTATGGTGTGTTGGTGATTGTAAAAGAAAATGATGTAGACAAAGGTAGATATAGAAAAGGATTCGATAGCTATATAGTAATCTAATTGGCTAAAACTGTCTAAGAGGGCAGACAGCTGTTAGACAGCTGTTAGACAGCTGTTGGACAGCTGTTAGACAGCTGTTAGACAGCTGTTAGACAGCTGTTAGACAGCTGTTAGACAGCTGTTAGACAGCTGTCTAGCAGAACAGCTGTTTACCAGTTGTCGTGATAGATACCTAACACTAGATAGGTAGACATGCATCCACTTCAAAGCTAGTACACCTTAAACCACCAAACAGTTTGTATCTCTTAGCACGATCAACTAACAAGTGGCTTACATCAGGTTGACAGGTTGTTTAAAACAAATAACTTTAGCAAGATGGAGGTGATGAGTAACCAAGAGAGAAAAATTAAGAAAAAGATTTTACAACTTGCTGAAAACATTCGAAAAAAACATTTAATGCTTAAGCTTGGTAGAGCTGAGAATGATGAAGCGCTGCAGCGTTTATATAAACTACTTGTTGACCCACTGAGTGAAATATCTAAAAATACATCAACGCCTAAACTGCAGTCACCAGCTGAACAAATCAAAGAAGAAGCGGTACCAGAAAAGAAACCCAAAGTTGAGTTCCTTAAAGACCATGAAGTTTTTGAAGTCGAACCAGGGGAGGAGACAAGTTCCGATGAGGATATCCCAACATTTGAAGAGCTTGAGGCAGATCTACAAACTGTCACAAACAACCCAGCATATCAAGAATTTTTGGAGCAATATCCTGAACGAGTTCGGTATTATGTAGATAAGTATTTTACTGAACCACCGAGACTTGCTACCATTGATCAAGCGTATGGTGCTCGCTACGCTAAAGATACTGGTAGCTGGAGTCTTGGTAACAAACACTTGGATTTTACTGATACTGACATTCGACTAGGTCAAAGGAGATATCCTCAAACACAAGGTCTGCTGGAATTGATATTTATGAAAACACCTAGGGGGTATACTTAGGACGATCTTCAACACTATAGAGATATTCTAGAAGCAACTAGTGTTCATAAAATGAACTACGATCCCAACGCACGAACCAAGGGTTGCTCCTCGGAAAAGTATCTTACTCTAATAAAACCAGTTATAAACCCACGAGGGCGAAGATCCTCAACTCCTCAAGGTTTTGGTTACGACATACGTCTTAACGAAGAACCTAGAGCTCAGAACGTCAGTGATAGAAAAATCAGCACTAACAACTATATGATGCAAAATAACAAACAAATAGAGTATGTGTATTGGGATGACATAAATGAGTTGGTTGATAGACTTAGACTTTTAGTAGCTTCCCAAGCTGCTGGTAATAATGCTCATAACAATGAAAATTAGTCAATCATTGAAGAACTGAAGGAGGTTGGTGTTATCGCCTAGTATACCTACATATATCACAGATATACCTACCTTAGTGCTTAGTATAAAAATGTATATCGATAAGTTCGGACGTTCCCAATCCAATAAAGGTTCTAAGTTTAAAATTATTGAACGAGAGATTTTCCCAAGAACTGATAGTGGTGATTTTGATTTGCAAAGCCATAGATTGTGTAACATCGCTGATCCAGTCGATGCAACAGATGGTGTAAATAAAAAATTTGTTGATGTATGGATAGACGACTATCAGAAGAACAAAGATGAGGTAAAACAAAGAATCATTGCCATACTACTTGAAGCTGTACACAAACCTGAGTTGGAAGATTTAAAAAACGAATTTGAAAATAAATTGAAAATTTTAGCTAAGAACATAACTACTCAAGTTTTAAAAGATATTGATGTGTTAAAGAATAAGAAGCTAAAGAATAAGCCGGGAGAAATAGACAGCAAACTAAAAGATTTACATGATAAGTGGATACTTTTAAATCCAACATCACCATGAGACGCAAAACTGTTGAACCATCTAATACCAAAAAACAAATTATTGATGAGTTATATAAACCAGCAAGAATCAATTTTAAACGTAGACGTACAATAATCAAAGGTTTAAATGATTTGTGGCAGATTGATTTAGCAGAATTTACAGACTACTACAAAGCAAACTCTGGTTACAAGTATATTTTAGTGGTTATTAATTGTGTTTCAAAGTATGTGTGGACTCGCCCTCTTAAATCTAAAACTGCTGAAGAGGTGACTAAAGCTATGGCTGATATTTTATCTACTAGTACAGCGCCCTCTAACATCCAGTCTGATCTTGGCCGCGAGTTCTATAACTCAAAATTTAACGCCTTAATGAAAAAATATAACATCAATCACTACAGTACTTATAGTGTGAAGAAGGCTGCAATGGTGGAAAGAGTCATACGTACCTTGAAAGAGAAGATCTATAAAAATTTCAACTTGATTGGTTCCTACAAGTGGATTAATACACTACCTGACGTCACTGCTGCTTACAACGCTACTGTTCATCGAACAACTGCTGTAAAACCTCAATATGTTAACAAGAAAAATGAAAAAGCTATTCTGAAACAAGTTTACTCAAATCTGAAAGTGTTTAACAAAAATAAATTTAAAGTGGGTGATGTTGTACGTATAAGTAAAGCAAAAGCTCAATTTGAAAAGGGGTATACACCTCGCTGGTCAACAGAATTATTCAAGATTGTTAGTATTCATTTCACAAATCCAGTAACATACTTTCTTGAAGATATGCAGGGGAAACCAATTAGTGGAGGGTTTTACGAGGAAGAACTACAAACGACTAAACAAACAGACATCTATCTGGTTGAACGCATCTTGAGGAAGAAAGGCAAGCAGCTCTATGTAAAATGGCTGGGTTTTGATAAATCTCATAATTCTTGGATACATTCAGATGATGTTAAATAAGCTTATATATTTAATGTATTAATGTACTTAGAATAAAATAAAAGTCTTTATTAAAATAATGTTATTTTATTTTTTCATCTGGTTACATACAATTAAGCTAAGTGAACAATTACAATTTATGTCGTAAATCAATAATATCCTGAATAAACTTCTCCTGCGGTACATCTGCTATCTGTAGATCGTTTCTCTTCGCCTTGAGGTATTCGACTTCTGTCTTTATTCTGTTAAAGAGATTTACAGAATTTGGATCATACAACATGTTTAAAACTACTTCGGAATCAGGGTGTTTATTTTTAAAGTTCTTGACAGCTTTTTTTAAACTTTTCTTCTGAGTCCTTACAGCATGATATGGATAGGTAGCATCCTTCTCATTTCTTGAAAGCAAACCAAAAACACAAAGTTTTCCAGGGTTGCTTGGTTTTGGAGATATATCTTCTAAATGTTCTGTGATTTTAGCATTTGTTTCTCGCATACGCTGCACTTCATCATCTATCTCCATTAATTTCACTTCAATTTCTTTGAGGTTATCCTTGTATTTTTGATTAAATTCACTTACGAAAAAATCAAAAATAATTTGGTTGCACTTTTCATAGAAACTATTGGATATCCAACAAGCCAAATTTAATATTAAATATGTACCAGATATCAAGTTGTTTTTAGCTTGTCTTCCACCAAAGTCCACCAAGTATGTAGCGGTTGTTGGTGTTACTTGAGATGTTGCGTCCGTTTTTAGGGCATCGGTATTCCGAGCCCCTGGAGATGAGTCTAAGTGGGCTCCTTTGGTTGAAATATTAAGGGTATCGGTATTCCGGGTACCTAACTGTTTCTTTAGCTGACCGTTGTAATAGACAATCAACTCTTTAGTTTTCTTATTTTCCAACCAATGATACAGTTTTTTCTCACCATTTTTACACAGCTTAGTCGCATTAAAATAACCAGTGTTCTTATCGATAATTAGTTGAAAGTCTCCAAATAAACCATACCAGAAGTTATCTTTGATTTGCTGGTAACACACATCACTTAATGTAGCCATTTTAAACACACTACTGAGCACTTGGATACGTTAGAGTTAACTGAAGCACGTCTTACCTCTACGATAACTAAATTTTGAATGAGTTTAACAGTGTGTAGTGAACAATTTATAGATGTTGATACCACTATCGTTTGAAGCTGTATTTATTAATATTTATTTCCAACCACTTTAGCTGTTCCAACATCCATCCGCTTTCAGCTTCTGCAAACTCTAAAGCTTTTGTGTAAATTTCGTCGACGAATTCTTGATATATACTTTCAAAATTAGTTGACACTGTAACATTTTTATTTTTAGTATTAAATGACTTCATTTCTTTTTTATTTCGACTTTGGAGTACATACAAACCAAACAATTCTAAATTCATTTTAATTTCATTATGCTTAGCTAAAGCAGCTTCCATCAGATGAAACACTTTATGTCTTATTGTTTCCATAAACTGTTTAATATCAATACCTTTTTCGTATATACGATAGGTAGCCATTCTGTTTTTAAAAGCTTGAGTTAACATCTGCACTTTGTTCAACTTGCCATGGTTCACATACTTTTGATTTATGAATTTCACTACGTAAATGCCCAGAGAAAGCACTCTTTTTCACTTGTAACGAGCACGATTCACAGTATCTCATCTTAACTATAGATGCTTAACTAATGAATAAAAACACAAATCTTCAGCTTTATCTTTATTAACAAAAATGTTTACGATAGATACCTTTAAGTATAGTGTTATATTTAAAACAAAAGTACATCAGCATAAATATAGCAAGACATATAAGAAAACCAGTTGACATAAACATAGAAATATAATTTGAAGTGAACAGATAAGAATCGGTTAATATCTAATCTAATAATATGAGAGTTCTCCAATCAGATGTCTCATTACGGGTACCATTATCAAACAAGAACATAAGTTTATAGCGCACCATATCACTCTTAATTTTGGACATGTTATATGTTGAAACTTCAATCACCTCATCGTTGTGTAGATGTGTTCTTGAAAGTCCAGACCATTTCATGCAGCCGTCGCTGTCGAAACAGATTCGCACTT
Source organism: Tillus elongatus (assembly GCA_964006375.1). Taxonomy (NCBI): domain Eukaryota; kingdom Metazoa; phylum Arthropoda; class Insecta; order Coleoptera; family Cleridae; genus Tillus; species Tillus elongatus. The sequence continues at coordinate 187,792,628 of OZ023262.1, read as the reverse complement.
CTTTCACATTTGGTGGTTTGTAGATATAAAATACATTTTGACATAGTGCTGTCAGGATGATAAAACTTGCTTTAAAATGGCCCATTGTATATCGTGTGTATTTCTTTAAAACGATTAAGTATTTGTTTCTCTGCAAAGTGTAAACACTCTAACATGCAAACTCGGAATGATGGGCCCTGATCTTTCAACATAATATTTATAAGCTTTACTATTTCATCGTCACACGGTAGCTCCTTCTTATTAACACATTTGAGAACATAAGCGACACAATAGAGGAAATCACTAAGCCGAATATCAAAGTTAAAATTAGTTAGAAACTTCACCTTTTCGTTGATGATTTCAACCAGATCTAGTAGTTGTTGAACCGCATCTTCGGTTAAATAAAAAGTAGTAGAATCATCTGAGATTGATATACCTTTACTGTCTAAAATTTTAATAGGTTTGACAGTACATACTCCAATATTTTCAGGTTCAATCGTATTACCTTTGGTAAAGTATTCTTTAGCTGCTTTTGTTAGTGTTGAAATAAAATAGTCCCACTCCCAGGAGCCAGATGAGATTGTTATATTTGGATTTGGCGGATACGGACTATTATTTACAATCTTAATTATTGGAATCAATCCAGCAGCGTTTGATATACCAATTGCAACACTTAGAGAGGGGTTAACAGTATACCTTGTTTCCAACAGCATTTTACTTTCTTGCTTAATCTCAATAATATTCTGGCGCATAGCTGCATCAACTTGACCCCAATAACAATTTTCACAAACACTGTTATTAGCAGATCTGAAGGACTCAGGTCCATCGTTAACATCGATACCATACATGTTGAACAGAACAAGTACACTACTATAACTACTAAGAATAACTACTGTGAGCAAATTGTAGACTGATGTGCTTGCATGTCACTCGGTGTTTTTATAATTATATCCCCACCTTTGATTTAAAATTATCAACCTTTTATACAAAAAAAATTCTGGAGTTTTATCTATTTCATATGATTTCAAGGTCATTCAACGGAAATAAAACCACAAACAGGAAATATGAACTGCTCACAAGGTTATTTCAACAGCTGCGAGGAAAATATGTTGGCTAACAAGGTTAATTTCGGGAAATGCTAAATATAGTCATAGTTGGAAGCGATATCGCGGCTACCACTAGATGTATACCTTGTTGCCGGCTCTACTTTCAACAGATTCTTTAAATCAAACCGATTTCAATAAGACTTAAGAATAAAAATATTTTATTGTACGCATGTACATATGTTAAATTTGGATTCTGCCTACCTAGACGAGTGATATGCCACCAAACACGTGGGACTTTAACCAACAAATAAAAATTGCTTGTACGCATGCGCTAGCCGCCATGTTTAAATGGCGGTTCCTCGTTTGCCTAATACAGGTTAGTTGGCTTTTGAATTTGATTACGTCATCTCAGGTTAGTTCGCTACTTGTTCGGGTTAAATACGAAGTCAGGTGGTGGAGGTGCTCGGGTCTGGTCAGTGGCTCCGCCACCTTGTGCTCGAATTAGCTCGGGGGCGGTAGGGTCCGGTCAGTTCCGCCACTCCGCCCGGTGGCGGTGGCGGGTGGCGGAGTTAGAACCCCTCTTCTATACCTACTCATGCATTATATTATGATGGAATAATATGCAAAAGTCTGGACGCAGCAAGTGCGTTATGGAAGTGAATTTTTATTAAAATGCTTTAAATGGCAAATATGTATTTTTAATGCAAGCAGTCATCAATTTGGTTACCGGTATAACCTATATAGTAGAAACAATGTGACATATTTTATTAAAATAACTTATTGTTTAAAAATGTATAAAAAATTTCTGACAATAAACTTTTAATGTTGGTTTCCTAGCCAACAAACCTTAGGTTAATAGCAAATTGAGTCATTGAAATTTGAAGCATTTAATGAAAATTTGCTACCAACAGGCACTTACTGCGTCTCCATTTTCTTTCTTACAAACATATTTCGATACAAAATGCAATAAAATAAGGGTGTTCGAAAATAATTGTAGGGATAACCAACGACTTATGGGCCAGCCTCTGATTGTCAAAATAATTTGATAAAAATCAGTTCAAGACACCCTATAATTAACTTATACAAATTTTTTTCGTCTCTTGTATAATAATAATTATATTGAGCTTTACCGTAGAAATGCGTCACCCTGTATATGTAAACAGATAAAAACTGAACGTAAACCCGGATATGGATTCTAGGGGACCTAGTTTGCACTCATTTAAAGAAATCTTTTTAAAATTCTAAAGTCGCGGTCTCATCATTGACGAATTTTTTCTACAAAAATTAGCTAAAAATTATGGACCGTTAAACCATAAACTTAACTAAAACTACCGCCAAAACATCAGAGAGAAAATAACTAACCTTTGCATATCAGCCCTTATTGTAAAACTTCGCTCCTTTATATGTGTTGACAAAACATAACAAACACTATTTAGTCCACCCACTAACATTAACAAAATCGTAAATAAATACTTTGCACTTGTATATAAAAATTCCCAAATAACACAAATAATTTGTGATAAACAATCTAATACAGCGTGTAACAGACCTGCGCAATAATATCAGATTATCCGTTGCCAGGCAACGACTTAGGCATACTAGATCTCATATACCAAGCCAGGTTTGCCATTGTCAATGAAACGCGGTGATATTAAAAATAAATGCTTCAAATTTTATTAGTTCTATTTTCTGTAAACCTAGAAAGCTGAATTTTGGTACATAGTTAGGTCTTTTCCAAAGCAGCATGCGCAGCTAATTTCATTGAAATAGATTCGTAATTTTCGGAGTAAGAATTTTTTTTCGAAAGATAACTCAAAATTGTCGCGGAAAACCTTGTACCATGTTCCTGAATAACGAACTCATCCAAGATATTAATAAAATAAAGGCACTTGCCGAGTTTCATCACAATCGGTTAATTATTTTTTGAGTTATCGGTTGTATATATATATATATATATATATATATATATATATATATATATATATATATATATATATATATATATATATAAACATATAAAGATCGAAACTGACCCCGAATATGGGTTCCAGGGGCCCAAATTAGGATAGGAGTCTAAAAATATATACAGGGAATCCAGTCAATAAGAAGGGGCATGGCATTGTGATCAATGCTACTAATAAAAGGTATTTATAAAAGAAGCCTGGATTCTTTATATAAATTTTAATGGAATAATAATTAAAATAATAATTTTCTAACCACATTTAAGAAAGTCATATTCTAGAAACACCCCAAAGAGAGAATCTCATGCTACATTTAGTCATAATAATATTCTTTAATTTCCTTTTAAGCAAATTTTCTTGACTAAAACATTCAGAGCTAGTTAAGGAAATAAAAGGTTTAAAATAGGGGCATTACCTATATTTAGGTATACTCTCAGAGGTGACTGGAAGCATGGATTGCGCTCTTACGGGAAATATATCTATATAAGGCTTTTTAATTTAACTACTCTTTATCAGTTACTCACTTGATTCATGTTCACATATATACGTACAGCAAACAAATAAAGTGTATATTTAAAAGTGATTACAGTGTAGTGCAATATATATATATATATATATATATATATATATATATATATATATATATATATATATATATATATATATATAATATAGTTGGTGATTCTGGGCTTAAGAACTTTTACGCTGTGATGTGTGTGTGTGTGTGTGTGTGTGTGTGTGTGTGTGTGTGTGTGTGCGTGCGTGTACATGCGTGGGCGCGCGCCCTTGTGTGTGTGAAAGAGTAGCTGGGAGAGACATACATTTATTAAGATAGAGTGTGAATAGAGAGAGTGGAGACAGGATGACTAGAAAGAATGATGATACTATATAGAGTGAGAGAGTAAATTGAAAGAAGGAGAAAAAGAAAATAGTGTGTTTGTCAAATGGTGATCTAGTTGTATTTATGACTTAAAAAGCTAGTGTTGCGTGAACTTGTTCTCAGGCAAAAGTGTGAAACAAATGGGATGCGAGAATAACGAAAAAGCACGAGAAAAATAGATGAGTGTGTAAGATGATAATTTCACTTTTTCAGTACATACTGTACAATTAACGTCGACCAAGGTTGCCGCATTGTATTTGAGAAAGTTGAATGTCTGCACGTTACGCCCTTCGGAGGGGCGTAAAGCCGTCGGTCTCGTCTCCATGCGATATTGGGCACGTTAAGACCCCTACCCTCCTTACAGAAAGGCAAACCATGAATTCAATAATAATAAAGTTTGTTGCGCGTTGAGCTCCGTTTTGTTCCTTAAAATATCTAAGTCGATCAACAAATCGCCGTAGGTCATTATTAGTAACTTATAGACGCAGAGCAGCTATGTTTTTGTTTCTTCATATGATACAAGTTGTTTGACCCTGTTCCTCGTAAACTTTGAATTTTAGATATCACTACAAGAAAAAATCCATAGAAGTAATATTAGGAAGCTTGTTGGCCACTCTGTAGATCCACTTCTTCCAATCCAGGTATTCTGAACAGGGCCTGCATAGTGTGTAGGCAGTCTACCACGCTGGAAAGATACCTCGTTAACTGAGAGTGCAGGTAATCCATGGCTTAAAAATAGGACTGGAGGGGGTAGAATTAAATCTATCTGAAAAAAATTCAACAATATTTTGTCTGTAAGCGTCTGATCAAAAAAATAAGGACATATGATTCGGTCACTTAGTATCCCACACAAACCATTTATTGTCAAAACATGCTGCTTGTTTAGCTTCACAATTCACCTAGTAGTTTCTGTAGCCTAAGATCGGCAGTTTTGTGGGTTGACTCTACCATTGACGTCAAATGTTCGCTCGTATGATTTTTTTATTGAAGTTAAATACCAATATGCTGTTCCCAAAATTGGTTCATGCCGTCGGAAACTTCCTCAGATAATTCTCGTAACACGAAAATTTTGTACGAATGCTACCTTTGCTTAAGCACAATTCGATAAGCCTTAATTCACTCATAGGTTTCTGTTGAAGTGTCAATTTAACACGAAATATATAAAGCATGATATAACCAAAAACTTTCGTAATTATTTTATTTGATCATGAAAGGTTGAATGCCCTGAAATGAGATTCTGAGACTTTCGAACCAACAAGTGAGGACTGTTAATTCCTCCTTTTGATCAGACTCTTACATGCAAAATATTGTTGATTTTTTTTAGATAGATTTAATTGTACCCCTTACAGTTATATTCTTAAACCATAGATAACCTGCCCTCTCAGTTAACGAGCCATCTTTCCAACGTGGTGCTGCGCCTACACACTATTCAGCCCCTGTGCATAACACCTGGATTCGGAGAAGTGGATCTACAGGGTGGCCAACAAGCTTCCTAGTATTACCCGGATGGATCTTTTCTTGTGGTGATATCTTAAATCCAAAGTTTACAAGGAAAAGGGCCAAATAACTTGGATCATATGAAGAAATAATGACCTACAGCGATTTATTGATCGAGTTAGATATTCTAAGGGACAAAATGGAGCTCAACACGCAACAAATTTTATTATTATTGAATTTATGACTTGCCTTTCTGTAAGGAGTTAGGGATCTTAACGTGCCCAACATCGCCTGGACGCGGGACCGACGGATTAACACCCCCTTCGAAGGGCAGAACGTGCAGGCATTCAACTTGCTGAAATACAATGCCACAACCTCGGTTGATGTTAATTGTACAGTATGTACTGAAAAAGTGAAAGGAGTAGCCTGGGATCGAACGCAGTACCCTTTGGTTCGAAGGCACACGTTCTTACCACTGGACCACCGAGGCTCTAATAACATAGATAATAATATACATTTATTTTTCTTCTTACACAAAGTTGAGCTTCTTATACATTTAAATAATTAATCCTCTGGCATTTAACATTTAGCTTTTATCGATTTTTAACCTAGCGTTAACACTCAACTAAAGAAAGTTGGTTCACTAAAATAATAATGATCTGGACATAAATTAAAAAGACCAGATACCATTAATTAAGCACCACACAGGTAGTTAAACAAATGTTTCTTAAGCTCTTTAATTTCTATTATCATCAAGTTCATTCGGTAAACAGTGAGCGTTCAGAAAATAAATACTAACCCAAAGGATATCCGAACACAACAAAAAATAGTGCTGCAAATATAACTTCCAAATAGCTGTGATAATATACTCTCCTCAGAAAGACATTCTAATGAAAGGAATTCAATGTCCATGAGTTGACCGCAAAGAAAATATTTGTAATTCTGTACGCATAAACGTCTGAAACGTTATATTACTCGAGTTTTAACTAAAAAATGTCAACTTTCACAAAATTATCCCTCTTTCGTCTTCTACCCCCTGAAGCGACCTTACCCAAAAACAATTCGAACCGTTCCTTTATCAAGTACTAACTGGGTACGAAATTTTAAGATGATATCTCAACTCGTTCGAAACTTATTGCGTCTACTAATAAACAGGCGTACAGACCGACAGACCGACCGACCGACAGACCGACAGACAAAAACAATTTTGTTCCAGAGTCATATTTTCAATATGTTTTGAGACTTTCTACGCCGTCTTAGCAAGAAAACATTTCGACATTTCTGCCACCGATATTCCACCCCCACACATTCAATCCCTAATTTAGTGTAAGCACAGAATATCAGATGTTTGATGAAATTGAAAGTTTCCTAATAAACAAACCCTAAAACGTGATGTTATTCGAGTTTTAACGAAAAACGGTCAATTTTCACGAAATTACCTCTCATGTATATCCTGCCCCATGAAACGATCTTGCCCAAAAAGAATTCGAAGCACCTCCATTGTCGGTGGGTAACTGGATACGAAATTTGAAAGTCATATCTGAACTCGTTCAAAAGTTATTATGCCTACTAACATACAGATATACAGGCCGACAGACTGACCGACAGATGAAAAATCGTTCCCGAATCAAGTTTTCTGCATGTTTTGAGACTTTTACGCCGCTTTACCAAAAAAAAAATTCGAAATTTGTCACTGATATTCCACCCCACACATTCAACCCATAATTTAATTTTAGCAGAGAATATCAGATTCTTGATGAAATTGAGAGTTTTATAATAAACATACCCAATGTTACTCGAGTTTTATTGAAAAAATTGTCAATTCTCGTCAAATCATCCCCCATTCTTCCCCTACCTCCTGGAGCGACTTTACCCAAAAACAATCCGAATAGTTCGTCAGGTGCTAAATATATACCAAACTTCAATACGATATCTCAATTTGTTCCAAAGTTATCGTGGCTACACACAGAGAGACATATAGACTGACAGACACAAAAAATTTTCGTTCCCATCATCATGTTTTCTATATGTTATGACACTTTTTATGGCATTTAAGCAAAAAAAATCAAAAATTTTTGTCGCTGATTGCATACTTCCACACGTGTTTACGATGTGGAAGTCAGATATAGTCTATTGAGCACTATACAGGTAGTCGCACAAATTTCTCTATACATTTTAATCTCTAGTATCTTAGGTTTATTTGGTATAGCATTATAAAGTTACAAAGAGAGCGCTTTTATGGTTAGGAGCTATGGTACCACGATTACGAACATTTATGTTGTGAACGTCAGTCCTGAAGCAGATTTTATCATACCAATAAGTGGGCTTTCTATTAAAAATAATCCGATGGTAAAAGTACAGCGCACTTAACTTTAGTCTACTGTCGATATTAAGCCATTTTAATTTCCCCAATTTCCACGATACATGATCACTGCGACGCAGTCGAAAAATATAGAAAAGACATGAGTTTTGTTTTCTCTCTATTATATTCCTGATGGCTACATCAAGCCAGGAATAGTACAGCGATGCAGTATATAGAAGGTTCGACAAGACCAATGAGTTACATAGTACCCTTTTTATTTTTACAGACAAATAATTTATATGTCGGTAAAGTAGTTTTAAAACCAGCATACTAGTTTCTAAAATATGTTTAAATTTGACTAGTAAAGCTGAAAGTATTGTCGAAAATAACCCCCAAATTACAAGCACTCCCAACAGCCTGTATCTCGTCAGAATTTATTTTCATAACAAAATGTTCAGTTATTACAGCAACAGCTGATCTATTTCAAAATAATAGTGGCTTAGACTTAGCCTTATTGAAGAACAAAGAATGTTCGCTCTGAATCGTGCTAAATTCACCAAGCCTCTATTACTCTTGGCTTCCGCCCTACGAGTGTTTGCTCTTTCAAACGACAAATGTATCTGGGTATCATCAGCATACATGTAAAATTTCCAATGTTCCAGCTTACAAGACGTCTTGCTTCTGTAAATACTGAATAACAGGGGACCAAGAATTGATCCCTGTGGAACGCGTACACTAATCAGGCGAGCCTTTCAGTAATTTCGTTCTACACTCGGAGTTCTCTCCTCCAGGTAATTAGCAAGTCAAGTGCATGTAATGTAAAATAGAAATAAGTAATGAATGATTAATAGTGTCGAAGGCTTTGTTAAAACAAAACAGCACTAGAGCCGTTATTATGTTCTTACCAGAAAGCTTAGATTATTTCTATAAAAATTTGCTACAATAACATATTTGTGGCATCCAGACATTTTTTTTTGCATAACACCAATTTTGATTTGTTTTAAACATAAAACACATGTAATTAGGTAGTGAGAAAACTTAACATAAATATGCTGCCCATAAAGGATCTATATCCACTGCATTGTAAAATATCATCTATTTCATATGAAAATGTCGTCCCTGAAAATCTGTATGGCTTGTCTTCTTTGTTATAGCGACAAACAACTTCCACTTCCTACAGATAAAAGCATTTTTATGATAGACGCTATAGTCACAGACAGAAACAATGACAAGTTTTATGGGCACCTATCATCCTCTGATCTCCTTGATGTGTTTCCATGTTACAGTTTTGTGCTTTGCACCGATACACGTTTGCTGGAAAATAACATTTTTACATTTTAATTCATCATAAAGTAAATACGACTATAATTATTGTATCTTGTAAAAATTAAGTGGGGCGAAAATGTGTTCTAACTCAGTATACGCAGTATACTTCATGACATAGATTGCTTGGGGTCAGAAAGCAAAGCGAGAAGTCACGGGTTAGATTTCCTGCGGGTCAACGAAAAATTGACCTGTTCTGCTAAATCAGTAAAACTCTGGACACAGCAAAAGCGTTGTGGAAGCGAATTTTCATAACATTATTTTTAATCGCAAATATAACTTTTTTAATGAAATGCATCAAATTGGGTTAACAGTATAACATATATAGCAGAAATAATGTATCATATTTAATTAAAATTACCTTATTGTTGGAAAAAGTACAAAAATGATTCGAAAATGAACTTAAAATGTTCCCGAAAAATTTGGTTCGATTTTCCTGGCCAACGAACCTGTTCAAGCTATTTACAGACCTGTCAAGTTGTAAGTTTTCACAAGCTTGGAAAAAATCCGAAAAAAAGTTTGAATGAAAATTTTCAAAACATTTCTTCCACAAAAATTCGAAATTTTCGTTTTATATAAATTGGCTTGAGTAATGGTTCGCAAAAATTTTAAAACTTTTTTTAAATAATTTATTAAACACTAATTACTAATTACCAGCATTTCGCAAAAATCTTACGAAAAATTATTTCTACGGAAACACTAAAAAAACTTTCACGAAAACTGACTAAATGTTTTTTACACGAGAATGTTCTAAAAAAATACATCAACTTTAAATTATATACCAAATGTAGAAAAAATACAAAAAAGTGTTTTTTTAAGCTTTCAAAAAAATTTTGATCAGTGGAAGTAATGAAAAAAAAGTTCGGGGTGCAGCAAGGGCATTATAGTATTGAATTTTCATAAGAAACGTAAAATATGAGTAAGGTGTATTATTAAAACTAATTCGTTAAATGTAAATGGATCTTCGAGATTGGCTTAAAAGGTCCCAGTAAGCGATTACTTGAAGAAATGTCTATTTTTTATGGAGCTAGAAAATTAAAATTTGGTACATATATGTAAATACTGCAAGTCGCTTGAAAAAATTGTATTACAAATGTCATTAAAGTTACAAAATTTTTCCAGAAAGAAACCTAATTATTTACAAGGGGAATGTACCTGCCAAATTTTCAATATGACAGGTATTTTTTCTTATCAATTGCTTGGATGGTTTTGTTTTAGTCAATCGACTTAGTTTTTGCAAACAAAACAACAAAAGTTTTTTTCATAGGTTTTACTATGGCTCAAGATTGAAGATTATAACTTAATCGGAAATTGAGTGATCAGATTTGAAATTTTTTACGAAAATTCTCTACCACAACGTACTTGCTGCACCCAGACCCTTTTCATCACTTATTTACTGTTGCTGTATCCATTTTTTTTTTAAATGATAAAATATTATCGCTCTCTATGTGAGGCCGAAAAATAAGTTAACTTCAAATTCATTTTTTGAAACATATTTTAAACAAATGAAATAAGGTAACCATTTAAACATAAATTGAAAATCTTGGTTTGTGGCTTCTTCGCAGGGGTTCTCCTCCACCTTCTACATGTCTATAACCACCCTTAATGCATAAACAAGAACAATATAAACAAGAAAAATTTCTTCGGAACAACCCCCAAGAAAGTTGCAGGACCTGTGGTGAATAAAAGTTCTGGGCGAAGTAAACAGGATTTTAAGGAGCTATAGCTGCAAAGTGGGTGAAAGGTAGCTTATGGAGGACCAGGTAAGATGGTTTTTTCAAACTTTCCGCTTACATTTCCTTTTTTATATTTTTCCCCGCCCAGCACCCCTATTCACTCCTGGTCCTGTAACTTTTTAGGGGCCGTTTGCAAGAAATTGTTCTTGTGGTATGTGTATCCTGACAGCGTTCTAGGCATGTTTCTGATTTTTTTTTCTAAAAGTCCCCGTGTGCTAAACTGCAAATTTACCGAAAATTTTGTTTGTTTTTTTTCAAAAGGAATATACCTGCCAAATTATAAACCTGGCAGCTATTTTCCTTATAAATCGCTTGGATGATCCATTTTAGTCATCTCAATCGAACCAGTTTCTGCAGACAAAATAACAAAAACGGTTTTTTTAAAGAAAATTGTGTTTATCTTTTATATCTAGTACCCACGCTGCCTTTATATGGGTTTTACTATGTATCACAACTGAAGATTCTAGTTTAATGGAAAATTAAGTTAGCACTATTTGAAATATTTTAACAAAAATTCGCTACCATAAGGCACTTGCTGCACCTAAACTTTTTTGCACACTCATTTTCTATTACTGTATCCAGACTTTTTGAAAATGAAATAAATACAAACAATACAAAATTTTTAAATAAAAAATTTATAGTGTTGTCGTCGTGGGTTTCGTTGTCGTCTTCGTCGATATTTTCATTATTTGTTTCCTCTCGATGAGACCACTCGTTTTCGTCTACGTTGTTTGCAATCGACTGATTATCAGTTTCCAATGGGTGAATTTCAATTCGAGATAAAGCGTCCGCATTATTATTTACACCCTTCTTATATTCGATATCGTATTCATATTCCTCCAATTTCACTCGCCACCTGACTAATTTTGAATTCGGCTCTTTGAGAGAAAAAAGCCATTTTAAAGGTTTATGATCGGTCGCAATGGTAAATTTCGTTCCATATATATATATATATATATATATATATATATATATATATATATATATATATATATATATATATATATATATATATATAAGGCCTAAAGTAGTTTACTGCCCATACAATGGCTAGCAACTCTTTCTCAATCGTGCTGTATCGACACTCTGTTTCGTTACGGGTCCTACTTGCGTATGCAATGGGTCGGTCCCTTTTTGGTGGCCCTTGACTCAAGATGGCACCTAGTGCGACATTCAAAGCATCCGTAGTGAGTATGAAAGGCTTTGAAAAATCGGGAGGTTGAAGTATCGGACTATTCATTAGTAGTTTGCACATTTCAAAGGATTCTTTGTATTCGTCGTTATTAGGATTAATTGTAGCGCCCTTTTTCAGACATTTTGTAAGCGGTTTGGTTACCTTTGCGAAGTCTTTAACGAACTTTCTGTAGTATCCAATTAGTCCCAAAAATGCTTTTATCTCTTTAGTTGTTTTTGGTATTGGGTATTTTTTGATGGCTTCGAGTTTACGAGGATTGGGCTTGATATCTTCTGGCGTCACTACGTGGCCCAGGAATTCAGCTTCCTTTTTCAGAAATTCGCTCTTTTCGAGTTGAATTTTCAACTGACATCTTCTGAACCTATCAAATACTTGTGATAGTTTCTCCAAGTGTTCTTGAAGAGAGGTGGAGAATATAATTACATCATCCATATAGACTAGACAGATTTTACCTATAAGGCCATAAAGGATTTTCTTCATTAGTCTTTGAAGGTCGCCGGAGCGTTATTTAAGGTGAATGACTATGCCTAATAATGTTTTGGCTTAACATTTTATCTACCTGCTTTTCTACTTCTTCCTTGTGTACTGCAGGGTATCTGTATAATTTGGAATAAACTGGAATGTCATCTTTTGTACGAATTCGGTGTTTAACAAGATGTGTTGATGTTAGCGCCTCGTTTTCCTTCGCGAATATGTCAGAGTATTTTTGACATAATCGGGTGAGCTCTTCGCGTTCTTCAGTATTGAGGTGTGATGTCCTCAACTGAAACATCCAGTCGTTATCGTGATTATTATAATGATTAAAACTGGTTGCTATCAGACTCGTAATTATTTACTTCTTTTACATTCAGTGGCTTGTTAAATCTAACGTTAATTAAATTATTACTAAGGATTCTTATATTTACAAAAGCCTGTCCTTCTGAGGACTGTACTAAGCAATCTGAAATTGTAGCGTTGTTTACAGATACCTCGTCTATAAGTCCGATTCCTTGGGCTTGTCGACAGGTACAATAATTTTTGTTTCAGTATAAGGCTCCAATGTATATTCAGAAGGGAAGAATATATTCATAATTTTATTACTGAGGTATAACTTTTTATTATTAAAATCTATCTTAGCTCTATTCTTGATTAAAAAATCTGCACCTATTAAACCTACGTATTTTTTATTAAAATCAAACAAGCAAAATTCTTGAGGTTCATCTGCAAGTGACTTCAATAAAATATTTGCTCTATATTTATGGGTTGAGTTTCCGTGTGCGGTTCTTACTTCGAAAGGTTTTTTGTATATATTATCTGAATATTGTAATTTAGCTATGTCTGGGTTTAAAATACTTGTACTACTGCCGGAATCAATCAAAATGTAACCATATAATTCTGGTAATTTTATATACGGCAGCTGGCACAAGTTTAAGTTGTATTCTATTATGTGCTTGTGTTTGCGCGGCCCGTTTCCTGAAAATTTTCGTGTTCGTAGTGTTCATATTCATAATTTTCATGTTCATGATTTTCGAACAGGGGCTGTTCATTTTCTGCGTGATTTGTTTCAGCATCATGATTAAATAGCTCCTCCACTATTACGCTCGGTTTATTTCCCTGAAATGGGAATGTGTTTCCTGGTTGGTTCGAGAATGGTCTTGTATTCCTAGCCAGTCCGCTGGAAGTGTCCATTGGTTCTGAGAACCGTCGATTTTGAAACGTACTATGTCGTGTGTTTCTTGTCAGACCGCTGGCGGTATCTGTTCTTTCGGAATTATTCCTATTTTGAATTTTTTTTGTTGAAATCTAGGGTGTGTCGTTCTCGGAATGTTAGATTGATAAGGGAACGGGGGCGGAACATATCTAGAAGTCGAGGGGTTGTTTGAATTGGTGTTCGATTGGAATGGCCTTTGAAATTGTGTGGTATTGATTGGTGTAATAGGCGGCCTAAATGTTTGTGGTCTATAATTGTTTTGTGAATTGGTTTTAGGTATTTGATTGTTTTGTTTTTGAAACATTTTATCACGATAATCGTAATTTTCTTCCTCGATAATAAATTTAAGGGCGGCTTCGATTGATTCGGGTGACCTAGATCGAACCACCATGCCTAAGGGGTTGCGTAAACCACCTAAAAATGCTTTAAGTGTCTGCTGTGAATAAATAATAGCTTTTAGAGCATATATTTGATCATTCGCTTCATTACACGTTAAATTCGAAATTAAAAGCTGTTCGATCTGCCTACACCGGTTACTAAAAGTAAGAGCCTCTTCATTATGCTTTTGTTTATATCTTAGGAGTTCACTTAAAAGGCTGGTTTGATCACGCTGGTCAGTAAAATTCTGTACAATTACGGTTCTTAATTCAGGCCATGTATTAATAACCTTGGTACTAATTATTAATCTAGCTTGCCCAACTAACTTTGACTGAATAAAATTAAGCAGAAAATGGTTTAAATATAAAGTAGGATCATCTATTGTGTAAAACTGATTCATAATCATGTCACATGCTTTAAGAAAACCGCTAACGTGTGCGGGCTCACAATCGAACTCGGGAATCACACGTAAATAAAAATCGCTAAAATTTGCCATATTTAGATTTAAATTACTTGGACGAATATAATTTCCTCTGATTCTACTAATACTAGAGTTTAGGTTATTGTCGTTATTAATGTTCGTTTGTGGACCAGACTGTTCTAGCACAAATGAATTTTCAAATTGTTCAATTAACTCTTCTATGTCAGACATACAATATATATATATATATATATATATATATATATATATATATATATATATATATATATATATATATATATATATATATATATATATATATATATATATATAAGGAGAATGTAAAGGATGAGCAACTTACAAGAAGATCAGAATGAGCACGAACATCCGTGGTTCTTCTGCTAAGTGTTGATACACCAGAAACAAATATTCTCTTGACTTCTCAGCTGTATCCTACCGACTGCGTCAATTAACAACTGTTGCACAGCACTCTGCTTTTTTAAAACAATTATTTAACAACTTAAACTAACATAGTAACAGCTATAAAACTTATAATAGAATGAAAATTAATTTAAATTACATCTTATTTATACTTAAACTAAGCCTGGGAAGGTGACGACGGTTGCTGTTCCCATGGCTCTATTCACGGAATGCAACGTGCTACTCTGCTGATTCCACGGTTGCTGCTGAATAGTCAGATTGCACTTATGCAAGGAATGTGCTTATATGCATGTTGACTACGCTGTAATCTGATATGCTGTCCTTGTTAGATGTAACGGACATTCGTGAGAAGTGATGGTGTGCATTTTGAAACTTGTTATCCCGCGCATTCCGCTAACTTTTCTTTGTTCAGTGCATTAATAAATTTTTCCACTAAGCAATCCAAATATCCGTTACATTTAGCCACGTTTTTAATGTACTACAGTTCAATGCTATATCTACTTTTACTAAAGGAAAATTTGAATAATCTATTTACTGACAAATTTAATCCAACCTTTTTTGTGCAAACGTATAATGTGTCATTTGGACGGAAACTACCGTATAATGTAAGGACAGAAATGGACTATTAATATGAAGTGAATATATTTCGCCATTACGTTTTGGTGGGTTAAACTATAGCATGTCTTTTTATACTACTGCAGGCGGCTCTGCGGTAGTATATACAGCATTGCGTTTTAAATACTTTTAACTTGGACATTATTTCAGGAAAGCGAATACTATACCCGGCCAACTAGGCAAAAAATTTAAAAAAATAAAATGGATTATGAAGATTTGGAGCCTTTGATTGAGACGATAAAAAATGACCTTGTTATAAATTTAAGAGCTAAGGATTTTCATGAATTTGTAAACGGATGTGTTCGTAGAAAAAAATCCTGGACGCAGCAAATGCGTTATGGTAGTGTATTTTCATATAAATGATCTGGTCCAAAATATTTTATTATAACTTTTCTTTCTTGTAACATAGAAATCTAAATTTTGGTGTGTAGTTTACCTTTTATATCATAAACCTATCTACCAAATTTGGTTATCATAACTTTTTTATTTGTGAGATAAAACATTTTTTTGAATGAAAATTCTAAATTTTTTCGGAAAACCTCATCCAATTTTCCTGAATAACCAACTTATCCAATCTATTTACAAAAGGAACGTACACGCCAAATTTTATCAAAACCGGCCATTACTTTTTTATTTTTCGGTGTGATACCTATACACATATATATATACATATATATATATATATATATATATATATATATATATATATATATATATATATATATATATATATATATATATATATATATATATATATATGTGTGTGTGTGTGTGTGTGTAATTTGACCTCAGAAACACGAATCTGCCATTATTTTTTTTCTGTCGTGTCTACTTTCGCCGTAAAACGCATTTTGGCGGGAAAATTTTTCAAAAATTATCGACATTTTACGCTTTTATCGCAATTTTTTTTATGACGCAAAGCATCTATAAATGTTGTCTACATATATTCAAGATCTACATTAAACGCCCTTTCTACCCAGCTACATTTAGATTTTTTACCTCTACTTTTTCTAACGAAAATGGTCGTTCGCACACTTGGGTTCGAATATTTCCCATGCCTTGGCTGAACTTTAGGATTTTTTTCAAATACTTTCTGTAGTGTTACCGTCGATAATTTGACGGCGTTGAATAGGTCTGCTAATGAGAAATGGTACAGTAGAAATGGGATTGCGGAATCTTTAGAAATTTTCTCAAAAAAAAAAAATAGAAAGAATATGAGCCTAAGTCAAATTTTTTAAGATTTTTATGTTTCAAGTTTCGATGCTGTTTAAAAAAAATAGGACAAAAATGTAAAATTTTCTTCGCACGTGATCACCTTACGCCCTTTGTCTACAAAATGACGACGGTCCCAGGTCTCTACTTTCAAAACTCTAGGAGGAGTTAGAAAACACGGAGCTGCCTTACTGTGGTTTTGGTTTTTTTCTCACTTTGACATTTTTTTTCACATCGACAAACTTTGAATTATTAATTTCTCTATTAGCCAGAACGTAGCTGAGTTACTCCTCTGTGTTACAAAAAACACCCCTCCCGATACGTGGACAAATAACTTCGCAAATAACTTCGCATGCCACTCAAGTGGCATGCACTAGACTAGGTGACTGGATTTGACAGTACATCGATTGATTTTTAAAGACATCTCCTTCAAAACTGGTTAGCATTTAACAAGGTTTCTGACCTGGGATGTATGCCTAAATTTTGGTTCGAAATCATTTTCCGTATGCTTCATAAAAAAAGTGCTCTAGATAATCCTTTCAACTATCGGATTTATATCTATATATAATATATATATATATATATATATATATATATATATATATATATATATATATATATATATATTGAAACTGGCCTAGGATATGGTTTCTAGGGGTCCTAGTTCCCGCTTATTTGCAAAAAATGTTTCAAAATTCAAAAGTCGGGATCTCCCCATTAGTGAATTTTTTCTACGAAAATTCACTAAAAGTCTGAACGTAGCAAGTGCGTTATAGTAATGAATTTTCATCGACATCAAATATTCTTTTGAATTAAATGCTTATAACTTTTTTTTTATTGTAACATAGATACCTAAGCTTTGATGTATAGTGTACTTTTTATAACGTAAACCTACATAGCTTTGTTATTTTCGGACATAACATTTTTTTTCCTAAAGGAAACCCAATTTTCCTGGCTATAAAACTTTTACAAGCCACTTACAAAAGAAAAGTATGCGCCAAATTTCATCAAAATCGGCCGATTATTTTTTGAATTATCGGTGTGATACTTAATACTTTGAAGAATTTTTTTCATAATTTAAAAAGCGAGATCTCTCCATTAGTGAATCCTTTTTAAGAAAATTCACAAAAAGAGGCCGTCTTTCCTAAACTCACTGAGATGAAATGCGTTCAATTTTCAAAGAGGTAGAAAAAGATACATGACAAGTGTAGTTTTGAAAATTAATGTTGTGAGATATTCGCGTTGAAATCAAAATTTGATTTGACACTGAAGACATGCAGTGCAATAGTGCGATAAACTCTTCAAAAAAGATATCATAATAAAGGAGGTACTTCCTTATATGCCATTAAGAAAGCTGATTTATCGGGAAAACCTGGCTTCGGTAGAAGATATAGAAAATTCGGCAAAAGTGTCAGCTAGTACTGATTAATAACAAAATATATAAAAATTGTTATTGTTAATTTTTTTTAAAATACTTAACATCTATATCTTTTTAGAAAGTATGTGTTTTTGCCACTCCCTGTGAAATATTTTACTTTAATAATATAACAAAATAACAAACAACTGAATAGTTGTCATTTCTTAACAAAACGGCCCACAACCTCTTGCTTGTGAAAATTTTGAATAAATGTATTATTATAACTTTTTTTATGAATTCCATGGCGCTTGTCTAAATATTCAATCGCCAAACTATACGTTTTAAAGATACGTTCTCATATCTTAAGCCATTAAAACCGATCTTTACAGACAATTATAAACATTGAACATATCCAGGTCTGTCTTTTACAATTATAATATTTTATAAGCGTTAATATTGAATGGCTAGTGGTACCCATTAATGTAAAGTTGGTGGTTTTTAAGACCACAGTCTTAAGAGGTGAGTTAATTGGATAATATAATATAAGCATATATTTCCATTTACCACAAGCCCTACATACTTAAATTAAAAATAGATTTTATTGATTTAAAAAAAAGTGTATATCGACTTGCTTCCTTTTTTAATTGTAAAATAGATGACTAGCGGAAGAGAAAAATCTGCAAATGGACTTACTGGTTTTTACTATTGTAGTATTGTGAAGTTTTAATGACCAAGTTAAGTCAGTTTAAATTTGTTTATAAACATTTCAATTGAAATATTTCATGAGTCAGGATTCATAAAGAGCAGTGAAAACTTTATCTGATCTGTGGGTCCAGAAGAATTAATTTTGGTCAATGAAAAAACTACCTTTAGTCGAATTATAGAAGCTTTGAACTTCCCTACTCAGTAGATGCGAATGTAGAGTTACTAGGTCTTATTATTGTACGGCAGAATAGGGCTCTGGACCATAGAATGGTGTTGCTGCTGCCCTATTTGCAAAGCTACCTGCTTCTTCATTTGCTTTGATGCCTTGATACACTGGTTCCCACATTAAAATTACTTAGTTGTTTGCCCCCAGTTGCTGCAAGGGTTGTTTGCATTCCCAGGTCAGTTTAAACTCTATTTTAAAAGATCTTAGACTTTTAGTACTTCCTGACTGTCTTACAGGATGCAAATTTCTTTATTTCTGGATCTTCTATGTATGCAGTCCTGTACGCAGACATTTATGGCAAGCATTTCTGCTTGGAACATGGTGTAAATTTTTCCTAGAGACTAAGCGAGTCTAAAGTTGGATCCTATTATTCCCAGCCCTGCTCTCTTCCTTTGTTTGTCTGTAAACCATACAAATGAGTTGTTTGAGCAGGATAAGCAGATGATATTGTCATAAAAGTAAAGGGCAAATGTGATGCTGTAATATCTTACCTAATACAAACAGCCATAAATATAGCAATCATCTGGTGTGAGACAGAGGGGCTTAAAGTCAATTCTCACTAGACAGTTATTACACCATTCACGCACAGAAGAAAAGTACATTTAAAAGCTCCCGGTCTGAATAGAACATAGAACAAAGTTCAATATTTGTAGATCTCCTTAAGCCAAAAAATTAACTGGAACACACACGTTGAAAAAACTCTCTTGAGAGCCACAACCGCAATCTGAACCTACCGTAGACTCGTAGGAAAGCCATGGTGGCTAAATCTCAGGATAGTTTTTTGGCTATACCAAACTGTGGTTAAATCCAAGGCTACATATGCATCTATGGTGGCCAAAAACGGAACAAGCCCCAACAAAAAGCAAATGTGAAAAATTGCAGACTTGTCTTGAAATAACAGAAGCTATGGCATCATTCCCTGCAGCTTCAATAAAGGCAATGCCAAATCTTACTCCACTGCAGATGGTCGTGAAGAGGGAAGCAGCATTAAGTGCGTAGAGACAATTTCAATCAGACAAATTTAAACCAGTAGACTTGGTTGACCACTTAAATATAGTAGAAATCATTATATTGGGGTCACTCGCCAAACCAACAGATTAAATGCCAGCGAAACTAGGCTTGGCAGTCCCATTTGACATGGTCAAAATTAACTGCCAGGAACGGGACTGACACAATGAAAAGCTAACAAACAACTCATCCTTATGGTATGCAGGAGTGTCTACACAAATGAGGAGAGCAAGGCTGGGAATAAGAAAACTTAACTTCAGATTCGCCAAGTCCCTATGAAAAATTTCCACAATTTTCCAAGCAAAAGTTAAATCGCTGTCTAGAAAACTGCATACGAAGAAGACTCAGGAATATAGAGCTCTTCATCCTCTCATACAATCAGGCAGTACTAAAGACTCTGTAATCTTTCCAAACTAAGTCCAGATACACCTGAGACTGCAAAAAATTCTTCAGGCAACTGGCTACGAACAATAAAGCAACTTTGATATGGGTACCAAGGCATCAAAGCATTGAAGAAAATGAGGAAACAGAGAGCATTCCAAAAAGGGTAGCAACAATACTATTCTGCGGTCCAGGACTCTATTGTTGATTAACAAAAAGGTATGTGAGAAATGAACATCATACTTGGGAGATGAACCAACTGTAGTCATACTGGAGAAAAATGCCAGCTTAAGGCAAGCAAAATGATCCATCACCATATCAACAGAGAAGTTTGAACTGTGTCTTACATTAAACAGGAACGACTTGAAAATAATCACATGACTTTTCACAGTACACTCGCCAGTAAGGTATCACCTTATGAAGATGGGTAATGTGGAGAGTGAAAACTGCAGATTGTGCACTGAAGCAGTAGAAATAACATAACATTTGCCATGCAACCGCTTGGCCTAGTTCTGAAGAAGGCACAAATACCTTGGAGGGGTGATTTTAACACCCCACGAAATAGGTAAAATAGCCTCCAAAAAGACAGTAAACTATATAAAAAGTCTTAACTTAGCAATCAGAAAGACACGTAAAAAATTTGAAGGGACTCGGGGAGTCGATAGGGCGATGAGTAAAGTCGTGTAGTTTGGCCAGGGCTGATTAGTTCTTTTAGACTTAACATTGTTTACTACCTTAAGTGTTATTTTTTAATTATATTAATTGAAACGCCATTGCATCATAACATATTTATTTATATGTTTATCTTAAAACTATTAGCTTTAATGAAATTATGCAACAGACAAAAGTTTCGGAAAAATATAATTTTTAACAGGTATTTTAAAACGGCCATAATATTATCTTCCACAATATTCTGGTGGGGAAAAAAGGTTAAAAGGTGGACGGTATCTGCTGACCGCAGATATTTTTATTTATACAGGGTGATTCTTTACGTGTTTCTATTAGACGTTTTGGCGAAACTATACTGATTTGGACCCTGAAATGTTCTAGTATGAGGTTTTTTAATGTGTTCAATTTACCTAAAATATTTATAACATCCTACAGCTTTCGGTTATACCGGAAGTGGGCACTAACTCGCTTAATTTAAACGGACCACCCTATATTATTACAGATTCGGATACAGCTGATCTTAACGATTCTCCGAATATACAACTTTGCTACTTTGTACTGAGTGCTTCACGAGATATGGCCATTTTTATTACAAAATATGTCCTTTTCAACGACCTCTATCATATTATTTGATGCAATAGGAAGTTCTTGGTTATGCATATCTTTTTTCATTATTGTATATTTTAACTTAATATACACAATCTTTTGACAAATTGATTGTTGTCTACAGGGTGATTAAGAACGCATATGCGCGTTAATCTCATTTTTTCAAATGGATCACCCTGTATATTATATTGCCATTTGCAAAATCTTTTACTACTCCTCGATTTTTGTTAATCATGCCCTATACCCAAACGGTACGGTTTTTGAGATATTTAGCTCCGAATTATGCAATATGGGTATGTATTAGGTTGCTGTAGGGTGCCATGGAAAATAGAAAACTTGAACAGTAACCAAATTCTCAGTTCGACAGTTATGTTTGGAGTAATACAACTAAGTGAACTTTACTTTTCTGCACAAAAATTCAGTTGGATCTCAAACAAGGCCATACTCAAATTAGGATTTTATTAATCGGCTACTAATTCACGAAGAATGCTGGCGAATGTTATCAAGAACATATGTATTTGCAGAACCATATATAGACTTTCATTCACCTTCCCATGAAACTATTGATGTCGTTATTAGAAACTTACACCGCTGTGAATCATTTAGTCAACAAACAAAGAAACTAACTAAACTAAACAACGAAACAAATTAAAAATAAAAATAAAATTCAAACAAACACTGAAATATGAAAACATTATGTATACATATTATAATAAATCCTCAAATAACACCCTCTGCTGTTGCAAACACTTATTTACTCGATGAACTATTTCAGCGATGGCCTGCTCAATCTGGTTTGATGTCAGCAGCGCAAAATCATCTGGAACTCATCTGGTCATATCTTCCTTAGTAGTAACCGGATGTCCATACACTCCATTTTTATGAATCCCCAAATGAAGTAGTCTATGGGTGAAATGAAAAGGCCGGAGAACGTAGGGGTCAGGCGTATGGACCTCTATTTGCTATCCACCTGCCAGAAAACATTGGTTCCCGTGCATCATTGAGAGCTCTGGTACTTTGCGGTGACGCGCCATCTTGCTGGTACCATGTCGGATTCCTTTCTAGTCTGACATTCCAGCTAATTGTGGTTAAATGACGGTCCTCAATATTTCTAAATAACTTTCCCCAGTAAGATTCTCGTCATAGAAGTGGACACATAAAATTCTATCACCTGGATAGAATAACAAAAATCATAATAATAACAAGTGGATTGTGTTACCTTGAATTTCACAATATGGAATCAGAATTGAAGAAAGGGAGTAAGCCGTACTTCTTACTGAGTCTTACGTAGTCTGTTTGAAATAAAACTCTCATGTCTACATCTATTTTATTGCATAGAATAAATTGAAGGACCACCTATTCTGAAATCCTCTTCACCAACTTACATGAGAATTTTTATAAGCCCAGTAGTGACAGTTGTGTCTATTGGACATTCCTTTAGTTGTGAATTTCGCCTCATTAACCCAAATGACATTATTCAAAAACTTATAGTCCTCATCTTTCTGCATTATAAGCCATTCACAAAAGGTGACTCTTTTTTTCCAAATCAATGCTTACCAGGTCATGTACTGCGCGTGTACTGCATTTATGTTTTTTCAAAATTCTTTGAATCGTTGAAAATAAGAGTCGCAAATGACTCATTAGTTCTCATTTAGAGGCATTAGAATAGGTAATCAGAAACGCTAAAACATTCACCTCATTTTCTTCAATATCAACTTCACGTTTTGCTGTGACATTTTTTCTGTAAATGATCCATGTTGTAAGTTTTTCATAACGGCATCAATAGTTTTGTGGGAAGGTGGAGGTAAATATGCATATGGTTCTGCAAATACACGACATGTTCTTGCTGACATCATTCTCCGTTAATAAGTAGAAGATTGATAAAATCCTGATTTGAGTATCCAGATCTTGCCATTGCTTTTTTTGAGATCAAATTTTGCGCAGAGAAGTAAAGTTCACATAGCTATATTACTCAAATCAAAACATGTCTATCGATTTGAGAATTTGGTTACCGTTCAAGTTTGCTATTTTCCATGGCACTCCACACTAATCATAATACATACCCATATTGCATAATTCGAAACTGAATATCTGAAAAACCGTACCGTTTGGGTAGAGGGAATGATTAACAAAATTCGAAGAGTAGTAAAAGATCTTGCCAACGGCATTATAATATACAGGTGATCCATTTGAAAAAATGAGATATCCGCGCATATGCGTTTTTAATCACCCTGTAGACAACAATCAATTTATCGGAAGATTATGTGTATTAAATTAAAAAATAGAATAATGAAAAAAGTTATATATAACAATGAACTTCCAATTTTCATCAATTTATAAGATACAGTGCGTTGAATGGGACATATTTTTGTAATAAAAATTGACATATCTCGCCAATCACTCAGTATAAAGTAGAAAAATCTATATTGAGAGAATCGTCAAGATCAGTTGTATTCGAATCTGTAATAATATATGGGCTGTTCTATTTAAAATAAGCGAGTTAGTGTCCACTTCCGATACAATAGGAAGTCGCAGGATGTTCTAAATATTTTATATGGATTGGGCGTATTAAAAAACCCCACAGGACAAATTTTGAGAATCCAAATCGGTCTAGTTTCTCCAACACGTCTAATAGGATCTCGTAAAGAATCACCCGTATAATCGTTAAAGTTTTCAACGTGAACGCCTACCAAATTAGAGGACACGTCGACTAATATTATTTTATTACAAAATGTCATTATATTTTGATGTATAATATTGGAAAATGTTTTAATAAATTTGATTTAAAATAACAGAGTAAGGCAGTATTTACGTACTTTCGGGACATCTGTATGAGTGTAAGTAAGTTGTCAAGAACTGGTATAGAAATCACATCCATCTTAAAATTTTCTTCGATCGGTCACACAGAAGGGAGAATCCTTTGTACTCACAGAGTTGGGGGACACTGTATGTAATGGAGTCACATAAATTTACATTTTTACCTATGTTTAATTGTGCATCTACAAGTAACTCAACGTGTAGTCAATAAAAACGCCAGACAAGTAAATGTTAACCTTAAAAAAATTACTGGTTACACAAAGTACAGACCCAATGTTGATCCAGAGGTAATCAAGCTGTAGCACGACCTGACTCAATTTTACTGTCAACTCCTGTGTTGCCGGATAATTAGTTCCGCTATATACTACATATTTCATCTTTGAAATATTACATTCTCAACCGCTGACTGGCTTAGGTGAAGGGTGACTCTGAAAATTGTTCACTCTGCCACAACGTAGATTTAATAAGATACAACACAGTAAATTTAATGCGATACTGTGGTACATCAGCTAACAGAAATGCGCGGATAGTTTAAAGAAGCAAACAAAGGATGCCTGACATTTTATATCCTACCTTTCAGGCAATTATTAAAGCAAGTATGTCTTTTGAGATACTGAAGAAAGCGAAATATTTAAAATAATAGGCGTAGTACACTAGAGCATGCCGAAAATTTTTGTTTTATAATTTTCTCTCGTAAAAGTTCTCAAAAGTGACGCATTCACTAGCTGACGTCGCTAAAAATAGTTAAAAATTGACTTTTAGCGCTCTACTTGCATTTGAATTATAAGATAATGCACTCGTATACTCAGGTTATTGTACTTTCTTACTAAAACTTTTGGAAAGGGATTTTACTCATTTAAAGCAATAAACGAGCTGCATTTAGTTCGTAAGATACCAGTTTAACTAATCATTCTCTATACATGAAACACTTTAAAAGAAAAAGGTAATGGAAAACCACCACCGAATTCTGAAGTTTTAACCCGGTGTCTGACATGTGAACATCTTTAACATCTTCTGACATGTGGGGTATCATATACCCCACAATTATTTTTTTAATTTCCTTTAACTGAATTTTTGATATATATTTTTTATGACACTAAATACACATATCATATTTCTTCATTAGCAACACAAAAGTTTCTTTAGAAGAAGAAAATTAAAAAAGAAAAGCTCACATCATCCTGTTTTAGGAAGTAAAAAAACGTTTATAAAAAACTGTTATTTACAATGGTTCTATACCATCAAATAAACAGAAGCAATAGAATATAAGTAAATAATACATTGCAGTGTACTATATAAAAAAAATTATATCAAAATATGTAAAACCAAAAAAGTTATGCATTTGCAAAGTGACTACAATTTTTGCAGTACATAAGCCCGTGTTCTAAAAATAACATTTTTTCGCAAGCCTCATATACAAATTTAGTTTTGCGATCACGATTACGAGGACAAAAATCACATCTGCGCGGTTTGTTAGGTCTTTGTTTCTTTGTAGGAGGTTCTTCGGGTTCTCCCCTGATTTTGAGCAATGCCGTCCTTATTTCGCGAGGTATTCTAGAGTTGGTCATCCTTGCTTTTTGATAATCATTTATCAATTCAAACCCCAACATTGTGAGAAAATCTTTTCTTTTCAGAATTAATCCGTTATTATTTTCACGATGAATTATCTGGGAATTGATACCGGCATTGTTCATTATAGAAAAAAATAGTGTTAGAGGCCATCTTCGGCTATTGCGAGATACATTATAATTTGCAGACAATTCATCTACTGTATCTACCCCTCCTTTCGTTAGATTGTAGAATGAAATTATTTCAGGTAGCTTATCTTTGGATTCATCTACGGAATCGTCATGATGAAGGGTTGACATCAGCAGAACCACCTTGCCCTTTCTTGGAACGTACGATACTATTGTAAAATTTTCTTGAAAACCAAAAACACTTGACTTTATTGCTCGATTTCGAACATTCAAAAATGTCGGAGGGATTTCCCATTTATTTTTTCGAATTGTACCGACTCCAGTCAAATGATGATTTGTACGGAGCTTTTCAAATAGATCGTAACTTGTGTACCAATTGTCACACGTAATATTTCTGTGACTACCATCATATGGACTGACGAGCCGTTCCACTATTGCAGTTGGAGTATTATTAAGAGCAAAGGGCGCCCATCAGGTTGCTTACCCACATAGACCTCCATGTTTACTAAATAATGCGTCGGGGCATCTACCAAAGCTTGAACCTTAATGCCGCACTTATCCGGTTTATTCGGTATGTACTGGCGAAATGGACATTTGCCTCTAAAAGCTTCCAATTTATCATCAATGGTTAAATATCTACCAGGCGAATAGACATTTTTGCAATTATCAGTAAATTTTTCTTTTGTGGCTCTAATAGGTGCCAGCTTATTTATTTCGCGTCTTTGCGAGCGATTTTCTTTATTATCAAATCGCAAACATATAAGCAAAAATTCAAACCGTCTTTGAGCCATAGTTGCTCGAAATATTTTAAAACCGGTTCCGTCAGTTTTTCATAAATGCTTCAGTAAACGGTGGTTGTTTCGGAAAACTCCTGCTAAGTATAGCAGTCCGAATAAAGCTCTTAGTTCTATATTATTTGTAGGTTTATAATAAGAAGATTTCTCCCATTCACGTGTTTTTTCCTCAATTCGTTGATATATTCACCGCGTAATATCGTCTACCATTTCTTCATCGATGAAAATAAGAAAACATTCAAGAGGACTTTTTTTATCTCTAGCGGATCTTTTGAGACCAGGCAATTGAGTTATCAGGTTCTCGCCTCGGGTTCTCACATTCCTGTTATAATATGTTTTTCTCCATTTAGTGCCATTTTTCCCCAAATAGTATTTTTCCCGATCTTGCACTATTTCAGATTCATTTTCGGTTACATCATTTTCGTGTGCGTTAGTGGTAACACCGCCAGCTTCCATAAGATTACCTTGACCATCTTCATTATTTGCTTCCTGCTCAACATCTGGATAGTCACTGTTTATGCTTACATTGTCTATCTCACTCTCATCGTCTGATTCAATTACTTCTTCATTTTCGCTTTGCACCTCCTTCCGCAGATCCTGGAGGCGACGCATTTCCTTTTCGTAGTCTCCCATAGTTAACCTAATGATTTCAAGGGTGGTGAATAATATCGAGATTCAATAAGGAAATATACCTTAAAATTTGAAGCAAAGGCGCGTAAACTGCGATAGAAATTTATTTGAGAAATGTTCGAATTTTGTAACACAATCCGACACGTGGGGTTTGACAAACCCTAGGTAAACTAAACCGTTAATTAACACAAACTCTAACAAACTGTTGTCAAAATGGCTCCGCACGCTAAAAGACTCGACAATTTCCGAAAGCTAACGAGAGGGATATGCATGTGAGCGCGGTATTTTTGAAATCGTCGGACATTTTAGTTCTCTCTGGGTTTGTCACACCCCACATGTCGGACGCCGGGTTAATAATTGTTGTGAAGAAAATTTAAAAAATATGCGAATCTGCTATAATTCCTACAGCCAGCCACATTCAAGTTTTCAGCATTTTAAAAACTTCACGGTGCAATTTTGAAACGAATTAGGTTCCCTAATATAAATAGAGAAACAGTCAATATGACGAAAATGTTGCACATTTTACTTAAGTCGTAACCAAACTGCTCGATCTTGTAGCTTGTAAGCGCGTTACCTAGGACTTTTGCACCCGCTAAATTCTCGAAAGGTACTAGCGTTGGAGCAAGAGTTCCTTGATTCCAGTAATATGATAAAAATTTGATAATTGATACTGTTGACAAGAAAGTATCATAAAACCTGCAAAAAAGAGGGGAAATGAAAAAGAAATACCCAGACGTTTTTAAAACTAAACTTCCACATAAGTCAGATTTTGCTACACATTACATTATATCCCTGAAAGAAGTATAATATCTGTAGAACTGCCATTATCCACCAACAAGAGGAACAGATTTGCTCTAGCATCTTTGGCGAAGGATACCACTGCTGTACTACAAGATGCTGAGCTTATTACGCTTGAAAATAGCCTCATAATTAATACTTTTCGAAGAACATTATCAGAATCAAGAAAACATCATCAGACATACTGTCTTCGGCTGAAATGAAAAGTATATTTTTTGATGGCAGAAAGGATACAACACTCAACAAAGTCTACGGCACGAATGCATATTTCTATCCTTTCGGAACCAATTTTTTTTACTTGAGTAATGTTTCACCATCTACTGAGACAATTAAAGCCATATCTAAAGTTATTATGAATTTTATGTCAAGCAACGGGTTGGATTCTAGGAATATTGTTTGCGTTGCTTGTGACGGAATAACCACCAACACCGGTCGCAAGAGCGGCGTGATTCGATTTACTTGAACTGTATCTAGGTAGATCGCTTCAGTGGTTTTTCTGTCTATTACATGCAAATGAACTGCTACTGAGGGATTTGTTTACTGGTCTAGATTGTTGCACTTTTGAACACCGCGGGTACTCCGGCACTATCAGTAAGCTCTGGCCACCTGTGAAAAATCTAGTGACAGTTTTTGAACCAGTGAAAGGGAACATGTACGATTTTGAACAAAACATCAACTGAGCACGCATCAAAAATATTTAATTAAGATCTACCAAGCAGTGTCTGTTGGGATTCTCGTAAATTGACATCTAGGAAAATTAGCGCATTCTTAATGGCTCTCTACGGCCAATCCAATTTTGAAACTATTTGTTTCATATTACCAGAATAAACATTTTAAATTTCCACAGACCTTGAAAATTGGGACTAAAGGCCCAAATACAGGCTCAACTAAGAATTTTTTCGAAAGTGTTACAATCTCTATATTATCAAAAAAACAAACATGTTAATCTTGCGTTCTAGCTACTTTTGAGACAAATTGCCAAAACTGAATTTTCTATTAAGCGACTATTTTGGTACAGTACTTTTTAAAAGAAAGAAATTTTGCTAAAGCTACAAAACCATTCTAGAAAAAACCTATATCATATTTGGAAAAATAAAATATCTGACAAACTATAAACGTGGCAAATATTTTTCCATAAATAAAAAAAAATTACAAGCAAATTCGCTTCTCTTTTATCAACAATAAAAAAATGTCTGCTGAAATTTATCATATAAGATTTAAAGGTGACGTAGATATCCATGCGTTTTAAAGAAAAATTTTATCTTGAACCAAACGTATAAAACTTGGACAACATTATGTCTACCCAATATTTAAGTTAGTGAAATAAAACAAAAAGTTAATGTGGGTCGTGCTGGAATAGAACTACACCGTCAGGTGTAGCTAGGAGCTGGACACAGTGTTTGTTCACGCGGTATTATTCCTGTTCTTAAACCTTGATCGTTCCGTGCTACATTTTAAGTCTGACACTTTAATTGGGGCCGTTCATCGATCTACAAATATAGTGTGTTTTAAAAATGTGTTGAGTCTCCCACTTAAAAAGCATTACTTTTTACAATCGCATCATTTTCGTGAATTTTGTTAAAAAAATTCACTAATAGACAGGCATCGATGGTGAGATTTTTTGAAAATTTCTTCAAATGGCGCGAATTAGGGCCCCTATAACCGAAATACAAGGTCAGTTAAAATGTTTATATATATATATATATATATATATATATATATATATATATATATATATATATATATATATATATATATATATATATATATATATATATATATATATATATATATATATATATATATATATATATATATATATATATATATATATATATATATATATATATATATATATATATATATATATATATATATATATATTGAAATATCCTGGTATATTAGCATATTATTTTCTTTCGGACCCGTTAGCTATTAGTCATTTTATTGGCCTTTAATATTTATTGAATAACCCTTGTACGACAGGTGAAATGCCAGATAAGAATTGTATTTTTGTGTTTGTTATGCCCTGTATAGAATAAATATTAGGTAACAGTAAAAACGATGCATAAGGAAGGTTTAGCACATGATATGCAGCTAAAAAGCCAAGACATAGGTCACACACTAAGATCACTTGTCATAAATTATATTCCTTGAAAGGGAATGAAGAGCTCAGTTCAAGCATTCTTAAAAGGGTTTTGTCATAATTAATTATAACAAGTGTGTCTAGTTTCATGTATGGGAACGTATTATATTTTAATTAAAAGAAGGTATACTACAATGTAGTCAGACAGTTTTTTATGTTGGCCATGTGTTTCGACGAGATGCGAGCGAGCACGTACGCAACAATTAGGTCGCTAATTATGTACATAGCTGATATCTTTTAAACCGTAGTGACTAGGCCTGGCATTCTTTGTTCCCACGCGGAGGCGGAGCGAATTCATATAAAAGCATGTACGATTGGAACAGATAGAGGGACTTCATCTATACCTTAGAGTTGTCTTTTCTGCAAAGTTGTCTTCGAACTTAAGGTTCTTTAAGCAGACTTGTGGATACTGTCCTGCTGGTGAACCCTGCGGCTAGTAAGCAACAGCACACTCTCGCCATGATCGAACCGGGCCGATTGGTGCTGATGTTGAAAACTGTGGTTTTCCTTGGAATTGTGTTTGTCTTTTTGAACGTCCTTCTGCTGAAAAGTTCCCTGTGGTTAGTAGGTACAGTATACTATCGCAATGATCGATTCTGGCAGATTTATGCTGTGTTGAACACTGTGGAGTTCCTAGATCCTCGTCTGAAGTCAGCTGGTTATAGTGCGGAAATTCCATAGGTATTTTCCATAACGTACTGGCGGAGAAAGGCTATGGTAAACACTAGCGCCACGAATAAAATTCGAGCGAATGTGTCGAAGTAGGGGGCCTCTGCTGGTATTGTTAACGCGAATCGCACTACACCCTCCGCACATAGACGAGACTCAGGAGTCGAGCCGCCGTCCCCGCTTGGAGGCCCTGCCGCAGCCTGTCGGGACAAGAAGTAACTCAGAAAACGGTGAGTGTACCTTTAAAATGACATATGCTATTGGGTGTCCCTAAATTGCTTGCCAAATTTGATATATCTAAACGGAAACTTGACCCTGTAAGTTTATTTGCCTGCATATTATTAAATAAATTTATTTGTGCATTAAATGTTGCCAAGTTTGTTATATTTAATCTAAACTTGAAACCTAGCATTTTATTTACTTACATATCATGTATAGAAAGTATTTTTTGCATCTAAATGTTGCCAAATATGCCATATGTAAACTAAGCTTGCAACCTAGCGTTTTAATTGTGAACATATAATGTACAGATATTATATTTTTGCATCTAAATGTTACCGAAATCGGCGTATTTAGTCTAAACTTGACCCCTAATATTTTAGTTGTTTATATATCGTGTAGAGAAATTATTTATGCATTAAAAGTTGCCAAGTTCGATATATTTAAACTAAAACTTGAGAGCTGGGATTTTGTTGATTTGTATATCATCAAAGCGAAATTATTCGTGCGTTTGAATGTTGCCCAATTTAGTAGATTTAAACTAAACTCGAAATCGGGAATTTTATTAGTTTGAGTATTATGTAGAAAAAATATTTGTGTGTTCAGATATTGCCAAATTTGATATATTTGAATGAAACTTAGAGCCTAAAATTCTATTTGTTGGTATATTAGTTCATGAAACTAATTGTGCACTTAAAAATGTCACCAGGCATGAAACCAGGAGTTTTGTTTGCTCATACGTTTTTTTATCAAGTTAGTTGTGCATTTAAATGTTTCCAAATTTAATATGATTAAACTATGACTTTAAATCTGGAATTTTATCTGCTTGTTAGGTAAAGAAATTATCTCTACACCTAAAGACGGTGCCAAATTTAATGTATTTAAACTAAACTAGAAACCTTGTATTTTTGTTGGTTGCATATTATATGTAGAAATTATTTGTGCATTTAAATTGTATAAATTAAACTGAAACTTGAAATCTGGACTGTTATTTGTTTGCTAATCATGTAGAAAAATTATTTGTGAGTTCAGATGTTGCCAAATTTGATACATTCGGACTAAAACTTGAAGTCTGCAATTTTAGTTTGTTTGCATATAGTGTGGAGGAATTACTCGAGCATTGAGACGTTTAATGTATTTAAACTAAACTAGAAACCTAGTTTTTTTGTTGGTTGCATATTATATGTAGAAATTATTTGTGCATTTGAATTGTATAAATTAAACTGAAACTTGAAA
The DNA here is from genome assembly GCA_964006375.1 of Tillus elongatus. Lineage (NCBI taxonomy): Eukaryota > Metazoa > Arthropoda > Insecta > Coleoptera > Cleridae > Tillus > Tillus elongatus. The sequence goes on along the minus strand of OZ023262.1, from coordinate 187,760,054 downwards.
TCTGGACTGTTATTTGTTTGTACATTATGTAGAAAAATTATTTGTGCGTTAAGATGTGGCCAAATTTAACATATTCAGACTAAAACTTAAAGTCTGGAATTTTGATTTGTTTGCATATAGCATAGAGGAATTACTCGAGCATTGAGACGTTGCCAAATTTAATATATTTAAACTAAACTTGAAATTTGGAAACTTATTTGTTTACATTATGTCGAGAAATTATTTGTGCCGGTAAATGTCACAAAATCTGATATATTCAAACTGAAACTTGAAGCCTGCAATTTACTTTGTTTGTATGTCATTCAGATAAATTACTTCCGCATCTGAAGAGTTGCCAAATTTATTGATGGGTAAACTGAAACTTGAAATCAGAAACGTTACTAGCTCATGCCGTATTTAATGAAATTACTTTGCATCTGAAAACAAATATCTTGTTCCCACCTAATGGAATTTAAATTTAAATCGTGAAACCAGAGTTATGTAGTTCTTTACAATATAATTTAAATCTGAATCGTGAAACCAGAATTATGTAGCTCCTTATAATATAATTTAAATCTAAATCGTAAAACCAGAATTGTGTAGCTCCTTATAATATAATTTAAATCTGAATCGTGAAACCAGAATCATGTAGCTTTTTATAATATAATTTGAATCTGAATCGTGAAACCAGAATTATGTAGCTCTTTATAATATAATTTAAATCTGAATCGTGAAACCAGAATCATGTAGCTCTTTATAATATAATTTAAATCTGAATCGTGAAACCAGAATTATCTAGCTCTTTATAATATAATTTAAATCTGAATTGTGAAACCAGAAGTACGTAGCTCTTTATAATATAATTTTAAATCTGAATCGTGAAACCAGGGACAGGTAGCTTTTTATAATATGATTTAAATCTGAATCATGAAACCAGGAACATGTAGCTCTTTATGATATAGTTTAAATCTGAATTATGAAACCAGAAGTATGTATCTTATTATAATGTGAATTAAGTTTCAATCTGGAAACCAGAAGTATGCAGCTCTTTAGAATATAATTTTGAATCTGAAACTTGAAAACGAGAGATCCGTAGCTCTATATAAAATAATTTGAATCTGAAATTTGAAATCAACAGTATCTAGTCTTACATAATACAATTTTGAACCTGAAACGGGAAACCAGCAATATCTAGCTCTACATGGGGTAATTTTAAACCCGAAACTTACAACTGAAGGTATGTAATTCCATTTCTGTGTAATATTGAAACTGAAACTTGAAGTCAAAAATATGTGGCACACTTTTAATGCACTTTGAAACTAAAACCTGAAGTTAGGAATCTCATTCTTTTATATGTTACCTGATGAAATTGCTTTGTACCTGAAACAGACATCTTGGCTCCCCCTTTTGTATTAAACTAAAACTTGAAATTAAGAATATGTGGTGTGCAGTGGACGGTTCGGAAAATAAAGCAAAGGGATATAGAATAAATGAAGTACTTCCCCCTGTGTTCTGACAAAGTTGTGTAATTATTCTCCTTGTGTCTAAAATGACATTCAGGTGAAGCCTCGTTTCACGAAGTGCCACGATCCGAACATTTAAGACCTCCAGTGAGGCATAGTCCAAGCAGGACTTCGCGATTTATCACAATTTTGCATTACTGAAACGAGAGGGCAACCTGAAGGTCAGTAATCAGTTGAAAGCCTTGCGATACACGTCATAATATTGGGTGAGGTAGTAATAGGTTTGTTACCATCTTCGCTTAGTCAGTCAACAGTGATCTGGCCTGAATTACAACAATACCTTCCCCTTGCGCCTCCTAGAGCCTACAGGTCCAAAACAAAATAATTTTCAAGCGGTATTTGGGTGAACCTTCTACTTCTTGACCTGCCAAACCTCCGAAAATCTAAGACCTCCAGTGAGGCTATAGTCCAAGAAAGGGCTCGCGAAAAATCTTAACTGTGGCACCATGGAAGTGGAAAAGGCAACCCAAATGCGCAGTACGTCATTTCATAGTGACCAGTGGCCACATGAGAGACGTAGAGGGAGGAGTCGGTTGGCCTCAAGTATATGCGCGGGTGTGGTGTCCTGTTCTGCGGTGTTGCTCAATCAGTCCCACGGTAATAAAGCGAAGACAAACCAAAACTGAAATGTGAACGATGAAACCAATTAAATCTAAATAATGAATATTGAAATGAAAATACCAATCTTTAATTCTACACCACTGTGGGAACTGAGAATGAAATCGGAGACCTTGATCCACACCAGGTCATCACCCCTCCAAGCGATCCAAATTTTTTATGCTAGTGCATTCCCCATATGTGTAATATTAGGCCCAGCCGTGCGATTCCTCGTAGCAATAGGGCGCCTAGATGTCTGTGCTTTCATGTCCGTTTCACTGTATTGGTTAAATGGGAAACTTTGTTAAATAAATTAGGTGTTTACGAATTATAGCGTTTCTCTCACAATGTTTCAATCCCATAGTCTGAACAAACACAACCTGGTCCTAACCCTAGACTTCCACGCCCAAATATTTCTCCTGGTAGCCCAGAAAATTAGTCATTCTCAGTAAGTAAAGGTAGAAGCCCTCCAAGTAAGGTAAGTGAGTAGATTTCAGGTTACCCGTAGTAATTTAATGCAGTCAGGGATTTAATTGCATATGAGTCAACAATGCAAGACAGACTAAGATACATTTTCTTTAAAATAAAATATGTTTCAATTAGGTATTACACAATATCATGCTATGTTGCCATTTTAGTTGCCTTTTGTTTGTAAAAATTTGATTAACGTTGAGGATATTACAATATATATATATATATATATATATATATATATATATATATATATATATATATATATATATATATATATATATATCTGTGTGTGTATTTGTGTATGTGTACAACCGATGACTTAAAAAATACTACACCAATCGAAACCAAATTTGGCAATTCCCTTCATTTTGTTAATAGCTTGGATGAGTTTCCAAGCAGTTTTGCCACTCAAAAACTTTTAGAAAAAATGAAAAAAACGGTTTGAAAATGCAATATATTTTACATTACTAGAAATATTAAACTAAAACTTGACAAGCCCGTACACATTGTACAAGTTCTCCTAACTACCAAATTTGAACACAATTAGTTAAGTAGATCTTGAGTTATAACTAAATATAAAATGAATAATCCACTATTTGACCTGGAATTATCTCTAAATGGATGCCTATAATGTTAGAGAAGGTCAGACAGATAAATCAGGATTCCGTTGCCAATGCAAACAAAATCGCCAAATTGAGTTTTAAATAGACGGGCTACGAAAATATGTCACAATAAACAATCCGCGGGGTTTCCATTTACGACAATTCTCATGTCTCTGTAGATATCAAAAAATGGTAGATAAATAGAAATTTAAATGAAAATGATTCAATTTATTTAAAAACAATCTAGAAGTACGTTTTATTATATTATATTTATATTATACATATAAATATTAAGCTTCTTATTTTCACGGTATTCATTTCCATCTCTCTAGTTTAATCTGGCAACACCACTATTTGTCATCTGTTAGCTGACAGGAGTCATGAGAGGAACGTGTACGTTCTGCGCATAACCTCGAATTAGACTCCGCTAATACCTTAGAAACTCAAAATATAAAACAACTACCTATATTCAACGGTCAATACAAATAGTAGGTAAATAATAACCAAACTTTTAATTTTAACATAACTTTAACAAATGCCTTCGGGCATCGACTGTGACTGTAGTATATTATGAGTCTAACATCCAATCAAACAAATAGGAAAATGGTTGTATACACCAGATTTAGGTTCTTAATCAATGCATGTAGGTACTGAAACAACATTATTTTAAGAAGAAATATACCTACCTCAAACTAATATAAGTATAAGACATAGGGCACTTAGACACTTATGGTTTCTTTACTTTTAGCTTTTACTCTTTATGAAACATTTGAAGTAAATAAAACTACATAATATCATAAGGCAGTTACACTACATATACAATCAGATGTACAGCGTAAATTATTAAAATTATAATTGAAAAATTTTGTACTGTGTATATTTATTTCATTTTCAAAAAGTATAGACAGAGTAACAGTAAATAATTATCGAAAAAAGTTAAGGTCCAGTAAGTGAGTTATGGTAGCAAATGTTTGTATAAATATTTCAAATAGTGATAACTCAATTTCAAATTAAACTAGAATCTTCAGTTGGTACATAGTAAAACCCATATAAAGGCAGCGCGTGTACTAGATTTTAAAAATAACTACAAATTTCATTTAAAAAATCTTTTTGGTCATTTGGTTTGCAAAAACTGGTTTGATCCAGGTGATTAATAAATAAAAATACCTGCCACGTTTATAATTTAGCAGGTACATTCCTTTTGGAAATAAAAATTAAATATTCGGTAAATTTGCAGTTTAGCACAAGGGCACTTTTATGAATAAAATTCAGAAACATGCTTAGAACCATTTCTAGATATACACACCACAAAAAAATTCTTGCAAACGGCCCCTAAGAAAATTGCAGTACCAGGAGTGAATAGGGGTGCTGGGCACGGAAGAAGATAAAAAGGAAATGTGAGCGAAAAGTTCGAAAAGACCAGCTTAGTTGGACCTCTATAAGCTACCTTTTGCCCATTTTGCAGCTATCCTTCCTTGAGATCCTGTTTACTTCTCCCAGAACCCTTAATGACTGCAGGTCCCTCAACTTTCTTGGGGGTTATACCGAAGAAATTTTACTTGTTTATATTGTTCTTGTTTATTTATTTAGGGTGGTTGTAGGCATATAGAAGGGGGAGAACTCCCGCGGCAAAGTCACGAACCAAGATTTTCAATTTATGTTCAAATTGTTACCTCATTTCATTTGTTTAAAATATTTTTTCAAAAATGAATTTAAGGTTGCCTACAATATGTTATCATTTAAAAAAGTATGTATACAGCAACAGTTAACAAGCGGTGAAGAGAGTCTGGGTGCAGCAATTACGTTGTGGTGGAGAATTTTTGTAAAAAGATTTCAAATCCGATAACTCAATTTCCCATTAAGCTATATTCTTCAATCTTGAGCCATAGTAAAACCTATGTCAAATACCTTTTTGGTTGCTTTGTTTGCAAAAACTAGTTCAATTGGGTTGACTAAAACAAAACCATCCAAGCAATTATTAAAGAAAAATAGCTGCCATATTGATAATTTGGCAAGTACCTTCTGTTTGTAAATAATTGATTTTTTCTGGAAAACTTTTGTAACTCATGAAATTTGTAACACAATTTTTTAAAGCGACTTGCAGTATTTACATATATGTACCAAATTTTAATTTTCTAGCTACATAGAAAATATAAATTTCTTCAAGTAATCACTTACGGAGACCTAAAACGAATCTCTAAAATCCATTTAACTTTAAAGAATTAATAAGTACACTTGGAGAACACCCAAATCCCCACAACACATATTTCAGAGACCTTACGATCGTTTCGTTGACAAAGTCAACATCTTCAGAGGAAGAAAAATTCTAACATAAAAAAACTAGATTCCGTATACTTATATCGCGTCAAGGTAAACGAACTAGTCCGAAGTAAAGTTGTCGTCCAAGAACGATCGTTTGTTAATTGCGCAGTGAAACAGATCGGAGACCTGCTTTAATCTTTTGGTCGACAAATTTATGACCCTTATCTAATATAGGTATTAAAAGGACCAGAGTTCTTTAAAGAAACGGCACGTTTCTTTTCGATCTAGAAATTTACTATGTGGATATTGGTTCATGCCGATAAAGACATCTGGTGAGATAAACAACATAAACTCAACTGATCTCTTTTAAAAATAGAAAACTAAAAACACAGATGTCTGTCTCACCGTGTAAACTTTAACAAAGGAAAAATAGTTCAACTAAAATACTACATAAAAACTATATTTATATTGATTTTAATTCTACGTGAAAATATTTATATTGACTACATATATACAAAAAACCGAACCGGTATTTAAATCAAGACAAAACATCGTGATTAGTATATGTATTAACCGGTCGAGTTATTGACAATAATTTATTATTCTACCAGACAAATTAGGAGTATTTAAGCGGTCAAATGCAAAGAGAAAACAAAGAGCTAGAAATTACAGGTGCCGCACGATTTAATGAAGTTTTGTTCTTAATAGACCTTAGTATAAAAATACTTTCTAATGAATCAAGCATAGTTTGATGTCTGACATTTTTGACAAGTTTCAAATTTTCTTTGTCAATATGGTGGTTATTATCCCATATATGTTGTGCCACACATGATTTGTCCACCGTACCATATCGTAAATGTGCGAGATATTCACGAAATCTGGTGGCTATGTTTCTCCTAGTTTGACCCACGTATTTAAGATCACAATCTTTGCAACTAATCTCATAAATTCCGAACATTTCAGTGACTTTGTCTTTGTCTTTCGTATTACCCAACAAATTTTTTAAATTACTTTGCGTCGAAAACGTCAAATGTAAATCGGCTTTCTTAAAAATACTTTCCAAACCTTTTGTGATTGGTGGTTGATGAGGTAAACACACAAATTTTTTCTCGATTTTATCATTCTTAAATGTCGTACATCCAGATATCAACTTCTCTGTTCTGTGTTTGTTAACTAATTTGTCTGTTAAACCATCCGAGTAACCGTTATATCTCGCCACATTTTTTATGTATTTTAATTCTGTATTAAATCTATTTTTACTCAACGAAAAACTGATCAATCTATTTACTAAGAAATTTAAACTAGCCGTTTTTTGTGCAAACGTATGATGTGAGTCATTAGGAATATAACTGATAGTAGCCGTTTCCTTCCTATAGACATCGAATTCAAGCGAGCCTCACTGCGCAATAAACAAACGATCGTTCTTGGACGACAACTTTACTTCGGACTAGTTCGTTTACCTTGACGCGATATAAATATACAGGATCTAGTTTTTTTATGTTAGAATTTTTCTTCCTCTGAAGATGTTGACTTTGTCAACGAAACGATCGTAAGGTCTCTGAAATATGTGTTGTAGTGATTTGGGTGTTCTCCAAGTGTACTTAATAGTGCTCATCACAGGTTCCAGTTATCACATAGTTTAAAGAATTAATTTTAATAATAAACCTTACTAATAGTGTGCATTTCTTATGAAAATTCACTACTGTAATGCACTTGCTGCGTCCCGAACTTTTTAATTCCATGTTGTCTGTGCCTCCGCTTAATAGAATGGTCACAGTATGAGAAGAAATTGTATCTTATGCAGACGGCTGTGGCAGTTCGAGTGTTCGGGATTTTAGTGGCTGAGATTTTCCGATCGCTAGTTAGTGTAAGTATGTTTTAACCGTATTATTTGGTCCCGTGGTATGTGTCAATCTAAGCATGGCAGCTAACTTGTCCGTCTTTATCACACATTGGGCTTTAATGAATGAACTTCAAATTATGTGAACCAAAACAGAGGTTTATGTACACCATTTCTAGCCACATCTAAAGTCTCATTCAAGTTACTCTAATACTTTCAAACACATAGCGTTTTCAAACATATTTTTGGGAGGGAAAATGTCTGTTGCAGCTGATTCGCAAACTTGTCCGCGGTCCTAAGAAACACACACACACACACACACACAAATATATATATATATATATATATATATATATATATATATATATATATATATATATATATATATATATATAAATTCTAACGTGGCCCTTGATTCTGGGTTTTAGGGACCCTAATTCCCGCTCATGTGCCAAAAGTTTTCGAAAGTCTCACCATCGTTACATCTCTACTTTCTTAATGAAAATTCACTAAAAATGTTTATAGATGTAAAACTTTATGTTGATCGATCGGTACACTAAGCTATTATTATTATTACACCTATTGCTATAAAAAAATACGACTTTTTTACGAATATAGAATGACAAGTTTGTCCAAATAATTCTTGATCATACTGTTACTCAAATATATCAAGTAAAAGTCGCTAACCAAGACGCCGTCCCTTGGGTTCGTTATTACAATTTTTATTTAACTTAATGAAGAAAATATCTCAGCACAGTAGCCGCCAATTAATTCAATAAACAAATTAGATCTGAATTCTGTATACATCAGCATCATCAGCCTCTACCGACGGCGGTAGAGTGTTCCAACCAATTAAAAATGAGCAGCCATCCATGAAAATATACATTCACGTCCAATGCAATTTAGTAGATGGAACCCGCTATTAATGTCACAAAGCATTCTGCACATCTAAACCAGACCGGTTCTGAAAAATACACCAATGAAAATAATTTATATAACTAAATCCACTCTAGCTAATTAGAGGCTGCTAAGGAGCTCGTTTGACAGGAATATGTGCTTTGCCCACTCCCTTTTGTGGTTCGTATGGCAAACATCCCATGTTCTGTCAACGCTTGGAACGGTTTAACAGAAACTCGTCAGTAACTAATCTAGGAGTACGTGCCATTGTGTCTTGTACTGGCCTTTTCACAGGATGTACAGGTTTGTGAAAATGTAAATGGCGGAATTTAGCAGGTACGTTAGCGTAGTTGCTAGCAGATAGTTATCAGTAAAGGCATTTTAAAATATACGTACACCTGTAAGCAAGCATTTTATAAGTTCTACTTTGTAACATTTAAAACACTTCTGACGGAATGAGTGCTTGAAACCTTTCTCAAACCTATTTTACATTAAAGTAAATACCAGCTGCAAGATTACCAGAAGTTAGAAAAGCCTGGACGCAGCAAGTGCGTTATGGTAGTGAATTTTCATAGAAATGATCTGGCACAAAATATTTTATTATAACTTTTTTTTTCTTGTAACATAGAAATCTAGCTTTTAGCGTATAGTTTACTTTTTATATCGTAAACCTACCTACCTAATTTCGTTATCATACCTTTATTATTTTTTGAGATACATTTTTTTTTAATGAAAACTCAAAATTTTCCCGTAAAACATCGTCCGATTTTCCTGGTTAACGAACTTTTCTAAGCCATTCACAAAAGGAAGGTACATGCCAAATTCTATCAAAATCGGCCCATTATTTGTTGAGAAAAATTTTTTTTTTTCGAATGAAAACACAAAATTTTCCCGGAAAACCTCGTCAGATTTTCCAGACTAACGAACTTATCCAAGTCATTTATAAAAGGAAGGTACATTCCAAATTTTATCAAAATCGGCCAATTATTTTTTTGAGTTATCGGTGTGATACACACACACACACACACACACACACACACACACACACACACACACACACACACACACACACACATATATATATATATATATATATATATATATATATATATATATATATATATATATATATATATACAGGGTGTTCAAATAAGGGCACGGACCGGCTATATCTCGAAAACCGTCACAGCTGCAGCTTTCGGAAAAAAATTAGCATAAGTAAAGTGGCCATGAGAAAATGTTGGAAATTATTTTTAGCTTCCTAAATCTGCCGCTAGGTGGCGAAAATGCCATGGCATACCTAAAATCATTAATTTCTCGAAAATCTTGACGCATAACATAAACTGGTTTTAGATAATTTGTAATGAACGTTCACTTATCTACAACTTCTGTTAAAAAAAAAGTTCCTTATAGACCAGTGGCGGAGGTAAGGGGCGAGGATTTTTTTTATAAACAAATGCCTATAACTTGATAACCAGTAAAGATAATTTCAAGATTTTTGGCTTGTTGGAAAGAGATCTCATAAGAAATTCCACGTATTCGTATTTTAAATTCACAGTCACACATGCACAAAATATAGAGGGCGATAGAGTAGACGAGTCTAGTTTTATTAAATTTTATGAAAAATTTCAAATGGCAGCATAGTATTATAATATAACTATCGAAAAGTAGATGAAGTTAGAAAGAACTCAGTGAAAACCCAAAACGAATATGTTTTTCCGTTTCAGAGAAAACTCGAATTTTATGTATTTTGGTGCTTATTATGCCATTTCTCAAAATTAAATATGAATATAGAAAAATCTTTATAGAATATTTGTTTTCAGGCATCGTTATACAAATTAACATAGTTACCAATAACAATTAATCACTTTAATATGAAATATATTTATCACCTTATCACAAAACTAAGATACAAGAGCCAATAATCGAATTTAAGGTTATATTCGTAAATTAAGTGATTGTATTATGAAAACGAAACTATATGAATGTAAAACACCTAAAATTTAACTAACATATAATTATTAGAAATGTTCAAACTGCTGTCCGTTTTTATGTATACATTTAACTAATCTCTGACGAGTAGAGGCTACCGCCGTTTGAACTTCAGCCGTAGATATGCTATTAACAGCAACTTGTATCCATCATATTTTCTCTAGTCGTGTTTAGAGTTTGATATACCAAATCTTTCACTCTCCTCCATAAATCAAAATCTATGCATGTCAAATCAGGTGATCTGGGTGGCCATGGAAATAAGCTTCCTCTTTCTATCCACCGATTTGGAAATTGAACATTAAGATATTCGCGTACAATTTGCGCGAAGTGTGCTGGACACCCGTCATGTTGCAACCACATTATTAATCTTGTTTCTAGGCAAATGTCTTCCAATAACATTTTTAAGCTTTGAGTTAAAAAATTTAAATACAGATCTCCGTAAAAAAAATATGCTCCAACAAATTTCCCTTCAGCTATACCACACCATACGTTAAGAGTCCATCGATTTTACCGATCTAATTCTCTCATCCAATGGGGATTACTGTCCGACCAATAGTGCATATTATGGAGATTTACTTATCCACAATTTGAAAATGTTGCTTCATCTGTCCATAGTATTTGGGATAGAAATCGTGGTGTTTCTTCTAGGATGCTCAGCATCCAATGGCAATAATTCAGTCTGTGGTCACAATCAGCTTCATTTAGCGCCTGATGCAATACTATGTGATATGGGTGCATATTATGGTCTTTTAAAATATTGTATACAGATCCTACGGTCACACCTAAGTTTCTAGAAATTTGTCGTACACTAATATGTGGATTTGGGGTAACAAGAGCAATTACATTAGTAATGTTTTCTTCATTTCTAATCCTACGAGCTCTGACTTGTCTCCCGGTGTGCCTTACAGATCCAGTTTCCCGCATATATCTTGCAATGCGACTAGACAGCTCTCTTGAGTAATGTCTCTATGGGGGTACCTTAATACATATTCTCGTGATGCGACAACAGAATTCCGAAAACATTGTAAATAAATTTCAAACATATCAGATGCTTCCTCGTTGGAATAAGACATCCTGAAAACGTAAAATACTAACTATCAATAAAAAACACACAGAAACACTACAGATAATTAATAAGATCAGTAATAAATTGAACATAAGATTTTGACGTCTATAAAACAAATTCTTTCAATTGTCTTACCTTCGCTGACAACACATGGACTACATTGATTGAAGTACAAAACTGCATATAAATTTTACATGTGTATTAACAAGTGTTTAAATGATTGTAGACAATGCTTGTATTTATTACTATATTATGATAGAGACATGTATGGAATGAATTTTCAAAATAAATACTTAGCATTTTCTCTAAACGCCTAATGAAAAGTGTTTCGTTTTTATAATATTAATTAATTTTTTCATGACTTCTCCATTACTTATGTATTGTAATTTTAATAAAGTAATAAATTTATTTCATTTTAAAGTGATATAAATGCTATTGGTAAGTACGTTAATTTGTATAACCATTGTAATGAAGTTTGAGTTCATTCCGTGTCCGTGTCCACTTGGCAGACATGGTATTCTAATTTAAAGTAGATACCTTCAGGGATATAATCAAATAATATTTATCGTATTTTGCTTTAGTGCGTAGGGTGTACAGATGTTAGTTAAATTTTAGGTGTTTTACATTCATATAGTTTCGTCTTCATAATACAATCACTTAATTTACGAATATAACCTTAAATTCGATTATTGCCTCTTGTATCTTAGTTTTATGATAAGGTAATAAATATATTTCATATTAAAGTGATTAATTGTTATTAGTAACTATGTTAATTTGTATAACGATGCCTGAAAACAAATATTCTATAGAGATTTTGCTATATTCATATTTAATTTTGAGAAATGGCATAATAAGCACCAAAATACATAAAATTCGAGTTTTCTCTGAAACGGAAAAACATATTCGTTTTGGGTTTTCACCGAGTTCTTTCTAACTTCATCTACTTTTCGATAGTTATATTATAATACTATGCTGCCATTTGAAATTTTTCATAAAATTTAATAAAACTAGACTCGTCTACTCTAACGCCCTCTATATTTTGTGCATGTGTGACTGTGAATTTAAAATACTAATACGTAGAATTTCTTATGAGATCTCTTCCCAACAAGCCAAAAATCTTGAAATTATCTCTACTGGTTATCAAGTTATAGGCATTTGTTTATAAAAAAAAATCCTCGCCCCTTACCTCCGCCACTGGTCTATAAGGAAATTTTTTTTTAACACAAGTTGTAGATAAGTGAACGTTCATTACAAATTACCTAAAACCAGTTTATGTTATGCGTCAAGATTTTCGAGAAATTAATGATTTTAGGTATGCCATGGCATTTTCGCCACCTAGCGGCAGATTTAGGAAGCTGAAAATAATTTCCAACATTTTCTCATGGCCACTTTACTCATGCAAATTTTTTTCCGAAAGCTGCAGCTGTGACGGTTTTCGAGATATAGCCGGTCCGTGCCCTTATTTGAACACCCTGTATATATATATATATATATATATATATATATATATATATATATATATATATATATATATATATATATATATGTGTGTGTGTGTGTGTGTGTGTGTGTGTGTGTGTGTGTGTGTGTATGTGTATGTGTATCACATCGATAACTCAAAAAATAATTGGCCGATTTTGATAAAATACATGGTGGCGCACTGAAAACGAAACAGACCGATTTGCGTCCAGAGATTTTTTTTTAAGAAACGTTTAAATACGTCAATTTTAATATGGAGGGGGGCATGTTTTGACATAAAACTCAACTTTGTCACATCAACCCCTTAAGGATGGTGATAACAACCCTTATATTTTAAATAGGGAACATGGGTCGGATGTTACATCATTTGAAAGCACTTTCTTTTCTGAATTCAGCACACTAATTTTTTTGAAAGTGTTATCAACTCGTTTAAAAATTATTCACAGTTGGAGTTGCAAGAACGTATTTCATTCGTTGTGATAAGAAATGCACTAATTAGTCAATTTTTCGTTAAAAAAAACTAAAACAAAAACAAACGTTCAAAAATGTTTATTCAGTTAAGTAAGTGTTCAAATTGTTGACCACCAGCTTCCATACAAAAGTACAAATTTTGTTTAAAACGAGCTCTGACATTCTGGAGCATTTGTGGAGTTATTAGACGACATTCTTCAACAATGCGTCGTCGTAATTCTTCCAGAGACCCCAATTCTACTCTTTAAATGGCCCCATAGAAAGAAGTCTAAAGGAGTTAAATCCGGTGATATAGGGGGCCACTCAATAGCACCTCTACGCCCAATCCATTGCTCTGGAAACTCTCTGTTCAAAAAATCCCCAACACATTGTGAAAAGTGCGGAGGAGCTACATCTTGTTGAAACACATTGTTGTTTTTTTTTTTGATAGCGATCATCATTTTCAACAATGTCACTTAGTAGAGGGTAAACGATAGCTCTAGTCACTCCAAATACGTTTTGCCACTCAACTTGCCATCAAGAAAAATTGGTCTGATTAAACGGTCCCCAAAAATGCCATTCCAGACATTCAATTTCTGTGGAGTTTGAGTGTGGACTTTGTGAAAATTTCTTGGATTATTATCTGCCCAATAACGACAATTATTACGATTGACTGTAGAGTTTAATAACAACGTACACTAGTCTGAAAAGCAGATATTGAACAGAATGTTCCCGTTATCAGCTATTCGTGCAGTCGTAATTTTACAAAACTCCAGCCGCCGATCAAAATCATCTTCATTCAGTTGTTGTACAGGATGAATTTTATACGGGTGAAATTTGTGATACTTTAATATTCGCTAAATAGTTCTTCTTTTGATGTTTGAAACGGTAGCCAATTTTGTCGTATAAAGTTGGGTCTGTAGCAATTTGTCCTAAAACTTCAATCTCAGTAGTCTCATTTCTAACAGGAAATTCACGTTCAGGATCCCGTTTTTTGTTGGCTACCGAACCACTTTGTCGAAACTTTGCAACTAACTCCAAAATGTATTTTCGGTACGGTTGGTACAGTCATCGTTTTTGAAAAAAAGAGTAATTATTTCAACTCTTTCTTGAACAGAATACACCATTGTGAAATTAATTTTCGGTAGCACTATCAAGTATCAAACCGACCGATAAACTAAAATATTAAACCGCGTTTCTCTCATTCCGATAATAAATGTTCTGATAGTCAATTTTTTGTTTAGAAACCAACAAAACATTGTCTATCAGCACATTTCTTATCGGTGAAATGCGGTGAAATGCGAGTTGATAAAATTTCCAAAAAAGTTAGTGTGCTGAATTCATAAAAGAGAGAGCTTTCAAACGATGAAACACTTGACCCATGTTCCCTTTTTAAAATATAAGGGTTGTTATCACCACCCTTAAGGGGTTTATGTGACAAAGTTGAGTTTTATGTCAAAACATGTCTCCCTCAAATATATATATATATATATATATATATATATATATATATATATATATATATATATATATATATATGTATATATATATATATATATATATATATATATATATATATATATATATATATATATATATATATATATATATATATATATATATATATATATATATATAAATTGAAAGTGACCCTGGATATGGGTTCTAGGAGCCCTAGTTCGCGCTCATTTGCAAATTTTTTTCAAAATTAAAAAGTCGGGATCTCCTTATTAGTGAATTTTTTTCTACGAAAATGCACTAAAACGATAAACAAAAAAAAATTCGGGACGCAGCAAGTGCGTTATCGTAGTGAATTTTCAGAAGAATTGTACACTATTAGTACGGCATATTAGTAAAATTGATACTTTATATTTCAACACACCTTGAATAAAAGATGTGTTAATCTTGCGTTCTAGCGTGTAGCTAGCTTGGGTCAGATGCCAAATTTCGTGTAAAGCTAGAAAGTTAAAAATTTTTATATTTGGATACAGTAAGTCTGTTAAAAAAAAACATCTATTACAAATTTCATTAAAGTTACAAAATATTTCCAAAAGAAAAGATCTGCCAAATTATAAACCTGGTAGCTTCTTTTTAATCCATGGACGTTTTCGCTTTAATCAACTTAATAGAGCCGGTTTTTCCAACGACAAAAAAAACTTATCTTTAAATTTATAATAATTTTAAATTGGACAATTCTATCTAGGCGTTTTAAACAAAAATGATGTCTTGGTCCAAACGTATGAAATATGGATATATTGCTTCTACCAAATAATAGATTTACTGAAATAAAACAAAATGTCACATGTGCATCTGCGGAGTCGAACCCGGGCACCTATTAAACTTATTTTTATAGGGACATGAGCCGATTTTGTTAACAATATTTGGTTAATTGTTTTGTATCTTCTTATATTCTCATTATAGAAATAGATCATATTTTCTTTATAAGAACGATGTTTCCGTGAAAATTTCTTTATCGCCTTCCTAAACCTTGTTCTTTCCACTATATGCTATATTTTTAGTCTAAAACTTTAATTGGGGCCGTTCATCAAGTATAGTGTCTTAAAAATTTATCAAATCCCCATAAAAAGCAATCACTTCATTTCTAATTTCATGTCGTTAAATCCCCCACTTATAAAACAATTACATCTTTTCAGTTTTATTTTAGTTTCCTGCCATCTGTCATATTATTGTCATACTGTAATTGTTGATAACGGCTTTTGGGATTTTATTGCCTAGAGATTCTCGTTCGCTAGTTCCGGTATGATGTTTTACCCGTGCTTTTGAATTATTTGGTCCTGTAGTATGTATCAATATACGCATGGCAGCTAACTACTCTGTCGTTGTCAGGCAATTCATGTCTTTTGGATATTATTTTTAATCTGGAAATTTGCAAATTTTGTAATCCAAATTACTTTAAATTCACAAATCTCACGTCCTCGCAGCAGAGATACTCGTATCTCAGGAAGCTGTTGGGAGTATGACATGTAGCAAAAGAGAGAGGGTGAAGAGCGAATCTCTGGCGTCTTATTAAATAGCTGTATCATATCAGCTAAGTTAGAAAACCCGTCATTTGTAAAAATAACATAAAACCTAAAAATTTTTAGAAATCGCGTGGAACTAATGATGGATCAAAATGATTACAATATTTGCTAAGAAAAGGGACTATGAAATTAGCGACATGGAATGTACAAGGTTGAACGAAACAAGCAAAAGTCTTCCCAGAATTTAAAAAGATGAAAATAGATATCTGCATTCTCGCTAAAACCAAGAAGTAAGGAGGAGGAATCGTGGAATATATACATCTGTATAGTGGTGTACCAAAATATGCTATAGCTAAGAGATGAGTCTCAGTGGACATTCGCGGGAGCGTTAAAAGGTATATCGAAAGCTGGGAGGAAGTAGATTAACAGATAATAACAGTGGAATTAAATAAGGACATTATGTTCACCCAGCGATGATGCTGATATGACGTTGAAAGATACATTCTACGGAAAACTTACACTGTACTGACCAACATCAAAGACAATAAAGAGGTAGTACTAGGAAACGGGAGAATTGGAATAGAAAATGACAGTGATGTAGTAGGAAGGTAAGAAGAATCTGCAACCAATAATAATGGAATGCACCTTAGAAACTTTTGTGAGTCCATGTCTTTAAAAATTATGAGATAAAGATATCCATAAATCTGGCTAAGCACAGGTAGAAGAGAAGATAGAAGAACGTACGCTCGCTGGAATAGAGAAGTAACGAACGAGGTAAGAAAGGCTAAGAATCTTTATTAGCGGGTGTGCGGAAACGCGAGAAAGTGGTAAAGATGTATAGGGCAAACAAACGCCGAAACATCCAGAAACCAAGAAGTGATCGGAATAACTGTGAAAGCTATAAAAAAGCTTTGAAAATATAAAAAACAGAAAAGCTGTAGGCCCGGAAACATCCCCACTGAGTTGGTCAAGTACGGATCAGATAAACTACTTGAAAGTCTGGCGGACTTATTTGATAAATGCCTAATAAACGGTGATAACACTCCGGGACACTGGAATATAGTATACATAAGCTCCATTCATAAAAAGGGCAATAACATTACAGAGACGTAAGGGTGACAAGTGCAATGGGAAGGCTGTACGGCAGAATATTCAAACAAAGAATTGAAATGATCTTAGAAGATATAGAAGAGCAGTCGGGATTTCGCACAGGATGATTATTTACTGACAATATATTTGTGTTACAACAAATATTAGAAAAACACAACAGATTTGTGGCCATGGTAACATTTGACGTAAAAATGCATTCAATACAACACCATGGAGAGGCACATACGAAGTGTTAAGAAGTTGAGTCATATCTGCTGAAAATAGTATGTAGTTACCTAGAAAACAAACAACTCCTAACTGGGCAGAAATATCGGATGAAGGTTACATGTAGCGTGCCTCAGGGGTCAATCCTAGGTTCAGCACTGTGGAACTCGTATAAGGTTTTTAGTCTGCAGTCCGTAAACAACATGGCTATTATAGGGCATGCAGATGATTTGGCGCTGGTTGTAAGCGGAGGAAATAAGACTGACATAAAAGACAATATCAACTGCTCAGCGGCAAGGGTGCAAGACTGGATGGAAAAAAGTGGTCTACAACTCGCACCTTACAAAACTGAAAGCATAGTGCTAGTGGGACGAATAACACTAAGAACAGCAACGGTCAAAGTAGAGAATGTATAAATTCAGTCGCAGACAAGCCTGAACTACCTCTGCATACAAGTAGGGCATAACACGAACATGGGTGCGCACATAGAAAGAGTAGTGGCAAAAGCAGACATGATAATTCCATAGCTTGGGCGTCTGATGCCAAATATCGGTGAACCAAAACCAGGGAGAAGAATAGTGCTGAGTAGTGTAGTAAACGCATCATACTGTATTGCGCACCAGTATGCTAGGCCGTGTTGTCAGAGACAAGGTGTAGAAAAAGTTAAGGGGGCACAGAGCAAGGTGTCCATCAGAATAGCAAGTGCATATAGAACAGTAGCAACGAATTCAATGCAGCTGATTGCAGGAGCGATCTCTATACACTTATTGGCAAGAGAAGTAACTTATGAAATACACGAAAATAGGATAGAAAAAATTAGAAAAGGAAGTGTCAACATCTTAGTGGACAAGGAGGCTCGTTCCACCCATACAGACATTGATATCGAGCCAGCACGGGAAGGTGGGTTATTATTTTACCCAATTTCTGTCGGGTCTTGGGCGTTTCAGGTCTTACCTGGGTATAATGAAAATAGTCGACAAAGAGGACTATACCTATTGTGGTGATAGAGATACGCCATAACACACGATCTTTGAGTACGCAAGATGACCGTACATAAGAGAACAAATGTGTAAGGAGTTTGGCAGAGTTTTAACAGCAAATAATCTGGTGGAGCATATGCTTTGAAGTGAAAGGGTGTGGGATACTGTGGATAAAGGTATCGTCGAAATAAAACAGTCAAAGGAGGATGAAGACAGGATGTAGAAATTTTGAGATCAACGAGAATTAGCGACGTGGTGAAGCATTGCTAGTGATGAGAAGCTTCCGCCCGGTCTATAGGTGTCAAGGGTGTGTTTAGTGGGTAGTCCCGACGTGGAGGGAAGGGGAGTCACCACAGTGCCGGTTGGTGTCAGATCGCGGACTTGGCCCTGAACCACCGAGGCTCTTCCACCAAAATGAAAATATTCAGAGCGTGGCGTTTGAAAAAAAAAAGTTTAAATTTCGTGAAAGATAAATAACCTGTTAATTAGCGAACCAATTGAGAACCTCGGTGGTTCAGGAGTAAGAATGTGTGCCTCTGAACCGAAGGGTACTGGGTTCGATCCTAGGGTACTCCTTTCACTTTTTCAGTACAAACTGTAACATTAACATCAACCGAGGTTCTGGCATTGGATTTAAGCAAGTTGAATGTCTGCACGTTCCGCCCTTCGGAGGGGGCGTAAAGCCGTCGGTCCCGTGTCCATGCGATGTTGGGCACGTTAAAGATCCCTACCCTCCTTACAGAAAGGCGGGGGTTCGGAAAAATTTCCAGGATAGTGAGGTGAAACTGCTCCCTGGCGTTCGTGATTGGCCATAGTCGCGGAAATAGGCCGACGTTAAAGAAACAAAAACACACACACAACGAACCAATTGTCAGTATTGCCGTGCATAAACGCAATATACACTAAAATAGCATTTATTATGACAAAACCCGATATTAATATCTCAAACATATCAATGGATACAAATTTCTTAAGTAGACCACTTTTTTTAAATTCATCTCACTGTGGTTGGAGAACGGTTTAAAATAACCCAAACAGTATGATAGCAATTTGATTAGCATCGACGTGGATTTTCAAAAAATCCATAATATACAGGTGTTCAATTAAAAAAAAGTTTGGTGTAACACTCTGTATATTTACACCCTGTATGAATGGAGATATTTTTAAAATGTGCACTTGTGGAACACCTATCGCCCGAGAAAACTGCATTTTAGAATATAGCCTCGGCAAGCAGCTATCTTCCGTCCTCACGTCATAGAGACACCTGTATAAAACTGGGTTCACCAGGGTTATAATTATTGTCTCAAGCTTGACGTCTGTAATTTGGATTTCAGTACTGTTTTTGTTGATGACATGTTCTTGAAGTTTAGCTGCTAACTTTTGACAGCCAATTAGATTTAGGCCGTTTTGTATAAATATAACCACATTCTATCGTAATTATAAGCGTTATTATTAAAATCACCATTAAACGATTTGAAGCACTTGCAAATATTCCTGATAAACTTCGATACTTTTAAAACTTGAGATTTTCAGATTGTTATTACGTGCTAAGCCTGAGTAGATTCTTACCCTCGTTATTAATACTATACCTTCAACTCTGATTTATGGTTTGACGTTAGAAGGGAATACCGTAAAATTTAACACTCACCCGCGGATGGGAGTATAAAACAAATTGTTACGTAAGTTACGTGCCGTTTAAATGAAAATCGCCTACGGTGAAAGGTTTTATTAACATCTCTGTTTCCTAAGCTAATTTCAAGGAAACCCTCTTTCAAGAGACCACACGAAGCTCCTGCTCGTAAACGACGAACTGAGTGACATTTTACCCCTCAAGTCTTCAAAGTAGTTAAAATATAATCGAATGTATGAGGTCTCCTTAAATCGCTGGTATGAAACTTTGATCAACTGCTTTCATATCATGTCTTTAAAACTTTATTGCGGCAATGATTCTTTACTTGTGAACACTTTCTTTTTAAAAAGTTGCTTGCCGAAGGGGCGCCTGAAAAATACTGTCCTTTTATGTAGTTATCTAGAATATTAAGGAATTATGTCGGCAAGTTTAAGTGAGCGGTTCTACCAGTGGCGGCTTGTCAGATGACGCGAGTTATATTATATTATAACGCAGTGTCATCACATTGTAAGGCACACGTGTTGTTTATTCCATCTAGGATTCTTAGTATTGTAAGATAACATTTATAGTAGAGGGAATTATTATGCATTAAAATAATTAGATTTTAGTTTAGTTTATAGCCAGCTTTTGTTGTGTAAACTCCTGCTTCAGATTAATAAAGTTTTTTAAAAGAAGTTCTCTGAACTTAAGTACATTTGTGGCGCAGTCGTTAGTATTTTTGGAAACGGGCTTAGAACAAAAATCGTCGCGGTCCGGTCTGTTTTAACAGTTAATTTCAATAAAAAAGAACCTTTATAAGTTCGAGAACGTTCGATTAACGGTTATCTGAAGCAGTTTCTTAGGGATCCAGACAAAAATCGCTGGTTCCTTTAAAAAAAGTATAATTAAGAAAATCTGGGAGTCCAGACAAAAATCGCTGGTTCCTTTAGAAGTATATTTAAGAAGATCTGGGAGTCCGGACAAGCATCGCTGGTTCCTGTAGATCAAAATAGATTTAAGAAGACCTGGGATTCCGGACAAGCATCGCTGGTTCCTCAAGGCACTAAATGAAGCTTTTAACAATATTAATGTAAGTAGTGTTTTCCTTTATATTCATTAAATCCTGTCTTATTCGTATAATTGCAGTTTCTGTTTTATTAAAATTTAAAGAAATATAATATAATAAAATAAATATTTGTAGCATAACACGTATTTAATATATTTATATAGTTAGGAAAATTTTATGTCTGAACTTGATATAGCAAGTTTAATTGAAAAGGTAAATAAATTAAGATTAAATATGCCTAACACACAAGGTGCTTCTGCTACATTTGTAAATAACACAACAGACATGCAGTTATTAAGGTGTCATGCAGACAGTATTCCTGTTTTTGATGGTAATACTAGACAGTTAAATAGATTTTTACATTCTTGCGAAGCATTTTTAAGAAATTTTCAAAATACTCTAGAAGCTGATCATCCAATAAATAGTTGTCTGTTTAATATAATTTTGTCGAAGTTAAAAGGTAGAGCAGCAGATCTCATTTATCCAAGACTAGAGCTTAATTCTTGGTTTGCAATCAAAGATGCGTTAACTTTAAGTTTCTCTGACCAGAGAAGTATAGATTGTCTGATACAAGATCTTATTTCAATAAAACCTTTGAAAAATGAATCACCTACTCAATTTGGCATGAGAATTCAAGATTCGCGAAGTCTATTATTTTCTAAATTAAATATGTCTATAGATGACGAGAACGAAATCAGAATAAAAATTGAACATTATAATGATTTCGCTTTAAAAACATTTATCAGTGGTTTACCATATGAACTACAATTAGTGGTTAGATTAAGATATCCTAGTAGTTTAGAGAGAGCTATGTCTATAGTGATCGAAGAAGAAAACTTTAAGAATTTCTCTAGACAAAATTCTAGTGCTTTTTACAAACAGCAACAACCACATAAAAGTACTGCTTTTAATTCTGTACCGACTAATGTAGGAACGCCTCAGCAGTTTAATAGATTTGCAAATTCGAATCACCCTATAGGTAATTTTCTAGCGAATAATTTATATAATCCGGCAAAGCAATTTAATAGTTTTCCGTTTAGGCAAAATCCTCAAACACATTCTGGAAGTAATCAAGTAAGACAAAATTACCAGCCTAAGCCATTTAATGCATTTGAAAATATATCGAATAATTTACGGCATAATTATACACCACAAAATTATCATCAACAAAAATTCATTCCTAGAAATAACGCCAATTCAAACAGATACCCACAGCAGATGGATACGTCATCAAGTAACTCGAGAAATATTACGCAATTTGTACCGAGTTCAAGACCAACGTTCACTCATCAGGAACTATTTGCACAGCAAGTGGAAGATGAACCCAGTAACTTATCTCCATATGTGCATGAAAATGAAAACGATACCATGCACCTACATAACGTTCCAGATGCTTACAGTAACACGTTTGTAGATAATTTAGGCCTAGGAAATAATGTAAATGAATATGCCGATATTAGTCATTGTAATAATTATGCAGAATATTCACAGAGAGGTATTAATCATTTCTTTCAGGACGAATTTCAAGACCCAGAGAACGAAAATATAAATTTTTCACAGGCCCAACCGACCAACAGTGTAACATAATACAACTTAATAATATAAGAACAGATCTCCCCTATGTGTATATATCTTATTTAAATGCTTACTTTCTTTTGGATACAGGTAGTTCTAAAAGTCTTATAGATCCAATGTTAGCTTATAAACATTATGGCAGATATATAAAGAAAGAAATGTTTAACATACAAACAGCTCACGCAATGACGTGTCATGATGAAGTAGCTGTTATTCCAACCTTTAATTTATTTAATAATAAGGGTATGCACAAATTTTATATATTTAAATTCTCAGAAAAATTCGATGGTCTCATTGGTGCTGACATATTAAATAAATTAGGCGCAAACATTGATTTACAAAATTGTAAATTAACTACTAAAGACATCGAAATTCCAATAACATATGAAAGTTCGTTAAATTTGGTTGAAAACAATAATGACTCCTACAAATTCCAAAACTTTAGTATAACGATCGAACCTAGAATGCAAAAGGTAGTTAGGATTCCTGTAAAGCAAAATCAGGGACTCGGAATTCTAAATCACGAAATTTTTGGTGATGGCACAGAAATGCCATTAGCACTTGTAAACGTTAAAAATAATTTGGCTGTAACCACAATCACAAACTCTAAAGATAACCCTGTTAAAGTAACATTTCATGAACCATTAGACATAGAGCCGATTAATTGTCTTGACATGAATTTTTATGAAAAAATGGAAGTTGACGACATTATGTCTGAAGAACAAGATAATCTTTTAAAAAATAATTTAAAAAATATAAGATTAGATCACTGTAATATAGAAGAGAAAAATGCTATTAGAAAATTATGTTACGAGTTTAGGGACATATTTCATTGTGAACAAATACCATTAACATTTACTAATCAAATTAGACATAAGATAAATCTAAAAGATGATACACCTATATTTACTAAAACTTATCGATATCCAGAAATTCATAGAAATGAAGTTTGACAACAAATTTCAAAAATGTTAGATCAGGGAATTATTCAAAACTCAACATCCCCTTGGTCAAGTCCCATCTGGATCGTACCAAAGAAACTCGATTCCTCTGGTAAAAAGAAGTGGCGTATTGTGATAGATTATCGCAAATTAAATGAGCGAACTATTGACGACAGATATCCTTTGCCTAATATAACAGAAATTTTAGACAAATTGGGCAAAAGCCAATATTTTACAACCCTAGATCTAGCAAGCGGTTATTATCAAATAGAAATGCACCCAGATGACATTCCAAAAACCGCGTTTCAAACTGAGCAAGGTCATTATGAATTTAAGAGGATGCCGATGGGCTTGAAAAGTTCTCCTTCCACATTTCAACGCGTAGTCGATAATATACTGAGAGGTTTACAAAATGAGATATGTCTGGTATATTTAGACGATATCGTAATATTTAGCACGTCTTTACAAGAACATCTCGATAGGTTAAGGAAAGTTTTTATACGGTTACGAGAGGCAAATTTTAAGTTACAGTTAGATAAGTCTGAATTTCTTAGGAAAGAGGTTCAATATCTTGGACACATAGTCACCCCATCCGGAGTCAAGCCGAATCCTGACAAGATATCAGCAATAAAGAGTTTTCCCTTACCAAAAACCCGAAAAGACATTAAATCGTTCCTAGGTTTAGTAGGATATTATAGGCGATTTATAAAAGACTTTGCAAAAATAACAAAGCCAATGACGGTTTGCTTAAAGAAAGACATGCAAATTAAACATACAGCAGAATTCATACAAGCTTTCGAACATTGTAAAAATTTACTTATCAATTCCCCTATACTTCAATATCCCGATTTTAATCAACCTTTTGTGCTTACAACAGATGCAAGTAATTACGCTCTAGGCGCAGTTTTATCTCAAGGAAATATCCCTAATGACAAACCTGTAGCTTTTGCTAGTAGAACCCTGAACGACAGTGAAACTAGATATTCTGTCATAGAAAAAGAACTGTTAGCCATTGTATGGGCATGTAAATATTTTCGACCGTATCTGTATGGTAGAAAGTTTAAAATTTATACAGATCATAGACCCCTTGTTTGGATCTTTAGTTTAAAAGAACCTAATAGCAAACTTTTACGGTGGCGTTTGAAGTTGGAAGAATTCGATTACGAAATAATATATAAAAAGGGTTCTCAAAATAAAAACGCAGACGCATTATCAAGAATACATTTAAATCCAATTGAAACTGAGAGTCTAATAAATAATCCTGGTGACATTAATCAAGATCTTTTAGAGTTTTTCCCAGAATTAGTAGAAAATACTGCTAATTTTAACGAACCTCAACCCTCAACTTCTTATGCACATAACGATAACAATATTGAAGGGATGCGACAAAGTTCACCAAAAATAATTATTCAAGGTGATGTACAAGTAAGACCGCCTCATAATCAAAACGAAAGTAATACTCTTTCTACACCTCATTCCAGTAGCAATCAAACACTCAATAATGGTATTCCTATACTGGACGATATTGTCAATAATAAAAGGAATCAAATTTTAATAGCAAAAAATCCTCACAATCTACTTGACGTCAGTCAAACTAGGTTAGATAACTTAACCATAACAAACGTAAAAATTCCTAAATCCAACGCAAAACTAGTAATAGAATTTTTGAAAAAATATACGGGTTCTAATAAAACCTATCATTTGTATTTTTATGACCAAACAATGTATTCGGAATTTAATAAAGTATACATGAAACATTTTCAACCATCTGGTCTCAAGCTAGTTAACTGTACAAAATTAATTAATACCGTTATTGATAAGGACGAAAGGACCTTAATAATAAAATACCAGCATGAAGGAAAATGTAACCATAGAGGTATAACGGAAACGTTAGAGCGACTAAAACGTAATTATTATTGGCCTTCAATAATTACAGATATTACAAATTATATAAACAATTGTGAAATTTGTCAAAGGACCAAATATAGTAGAAAAAAACCATATGTCCCAATTCTTTTAACAGAAACGGTAGGTAAGCCATTTGATTTATTACACGTTGATGTTTTCAAATTTGACGGTCAAGATTTTGTCACAATCTTAGATGCTTTTTCAAAATTAGGTCAAGCTTTTCCAATTCATGGCAAAACTGGCATAGAAGTATGTAATGCATTAATTCATTACTTTTCATTTTATGGGTTACCCCAACGCATAACTATGGACAATGGTCCTGAACTAAAAAATCTGACAGTACAAGAGTTACTTAAGTCGCATAAAATAAAAGCACATTTTACCACACCGTTACATCATGAATCTAATGCACCGGTAGAAAGATTCCACTCCACATTGATCGAACATTTGAGAATATTACGGGAAAAATATAAAAACGAAAATGTAAAAACTTTAATGATGTATGCAGTAATAGCCTACAATAATACTATTCATTCCGCTACAAAATTTACACCATTAGAACTAACTCTTGGTCATACAGATTCCCGTGATCCTTCCGAATTAATTGATTCGAGTTTTTATGCAGATTATGTTATAAACCATAGGGATAAATTGAAAAAATTATATGAAAACATTTCGGAAATTTTGGAAGATGGTAAGAAACAAGTAGTTGAAAAACGAAACCGTTTAGGTCCAGAACAATATCAATTTAAATTAGGTCAAACCGTTTATAAGACAAATATTAAAAGAAATAAAAAATTAAATAAGTTTACAGGTCCCTTTGAAATTACAGAAATGTTAGAACACAATCGAGTAAAAATAAAAAATAAGTCCACTAATAAAGAGGAAATAATTCACTTAAAGGAACTAAAAATTCCTATTGTTACAGAATCGTCTCCACAGCTGGAGCAGAACTAGCCGTATTCCATGACCTTTCAAATAATCCTGGCTTATTACCCCTAAAATTAGGTAACGCCCAAAACATAGTAGATTTATGGTCATTTGTGCAAGTATATGACATTACACCCATTGTCAATCAGTTTTATACAATACAACAAAAATTTTATAGATTAAGATTGCATTTTAAAAATTTTACAGAATATAAGAGAGAATTTCACAACTCGTATAACATAGCTTTAGTTTTAGAAAATAAAATAACTTTGCAAATAAATCAAGTCAATCCAACTATAACTAAAAGACCAAAACGTGGTTTATTAAATCCTTTGGGATCTTTTATTAAGATTTTCACCGGAAATCTCGATCAGGCAGATGCCGAAAGGTATGACAACGCAATTGGAATTTTGTCGGAAAATCAAAGAAAATTAAAAACATTGGTAAATGAACAAATAACCCTGTTACAAAAGTCAATGGAAAGTTTTAAAAATATTACTTTAACTTTGCAGCATAATGAAATTGTACTTGAGTCTCGGTTGCAACAAGTTGAACAGGTGATAAAAAGAATTAATTTACAGAGCATAGAAAATTTTAGTTATTTTCTTATTCAGATGACAATATCACAAATTTCTACCATGTATCAGATTATCTATGATATATTAGAGAAAATACAGTTAGCAATAACATTTTCTAAAATAAGTACTCTTCATAATTCTATAGTTGAGCCGAATGAGTTGTTACAAGAAATTAAATTAGTCAGCAATTATTTGGATGCAAGTAAAAACAAATTACCTTTTGAGCCGGTATTAGAAAATATTCTACTTTTGGAAAGGATAATTGAAATTAAAAGTTACAGTAAAGGAAATCAAATAATATTCATAATAGAAATTCCGATTTGTGAAATAGAAGGCTACAATTATTATCATTTATATCCACTACCTACTCCAAACCTTAATTCATTTAGAGCCATTATACCCCACTCGAAATACCTGCTCCTTAATGAACACTATTACATATATACGGAAGAAAAGTGCCGAGAAATATCCAATGAAGAATTTATTTGTCACGAATCCAACTCAGCTGGTATTCAAGAGGATCCACCCTGTGAAGTCAAGATGCTGAAATTCATGAAAAACGTAACCAATTGTCATCAAATTCCAGTGGAAGTAGTCAACGCCAAGGCCCAAAGTTTAGAGAAAAACCAATGGATGATATTAGCACCAATATCTACAGTAGCTGTCCGAAAATGTGGCAACGACCGAGACAACGTACCCTTCAAAGGAACATATGTTTTAGAAGTGAAACCACAGTGTGAAGTGCAAATTGAAGACATTCACATTCAAAGTCATCAAAGACTTGAAACAAAATATAGACACATTGAACTTCCCAATTTTAAAACTGATAGTGAAAGTGACGAAACCTATAATCCCCAATATAAAGTAAACTTTCAATCTCTTAGGTTAAATTCCATTAAGTTAGATGAAATAAATAATATACAAAAAGCTCTTGTTGAACAGAAAGAAAAAATTAGTAATATATCAGATAATGTTCCAATACATTTTTATAAAGTTAGTTTTTGGACTATATTAATTTACATTGTTATTATATTTGTCATTTGCTGTATTATTTATAAATGTATTATTAAGAAGAGGAAATTAACCAAATCAAATAAGTCCGAGGATATCAATCAAGATATAATAATTTAAGTTCAATTTTTATTACTTTCGCATTTTTTACCCAATGCTCCAATCTGACAAGGGAGGAGTTATATTATATTATAACGCAGTGTCATCACATTGTAAGGCACACGTGTTGTTTATTCCATCTAGGATTCTTAGTATTGTAAGATAACATTTATAGTAGAGGGAATTATTATGCATTAAAATAATTAGATTTTAGTTTAGTTTATAGCCAGCTTTTGTTGTGTAAACTCCTGCTTCAGATTAATAAAGTTTTTTAAAAGAAGTTCTCTGAACTTAAGTACATTTGTCGCGGGTGAAGCGCTGCTTCACCTATATTTTTCGGTTAAGCATAACTTTTTTATGCAAAATCCACCATAATGTGAATTTTTTTTTCATTCTCTCAAATTCATTTGGTACAACCACATAAAAAGGTCTTGTTACGTCGCGCCGCAGTTGATATTGTATTTTTATAGTAATATATGGTACAATATAACTTGCAAGCCTGCGCCTGATCACCGAATTTAATGTATACATGCCGCAATGCGCAACGCTTACGTATTGGAGACCACAGAATACTGTAGAGCATCAAGCAACTGAGGCTGTGTACTGACAGCCAGATTTGTGCGTATACAAATGCTGCGTCTGTTTCGGGACGTTTGCATGAGACGGTTGCCATGGCAACAGCACGCGCACTGTTAGGTTGGTGTATATTAGTGACATAAAGTGATGCAGACTTCTGAGCCTGCTTCAAAGCTTATCTTCCGTCTTCCGTCGTTTGTCTAGATTCAATCGGATCGTCAGAGGCGTATTTTTATTTTTACTATGGTGCCGTTAAATAATCTGGTATGTCTCACATTTACAGACTTTGAAAAGTTGGATTTTTGTTTATTTTCACTGTATTTTCTTAAGAAAGAATAACTAATGAGATCCCGACTTTTGAATGAAAAAAAAAAAATATATATATATATATATATATATATATATATATATATATATATATATATATATATATATATATATATATATATATATATATATATATATATCTTCAAATAAGCGCTAATTAGCCCCCCGGGGTCACTTTCGATTTTTATCTTTATATATATATACATATATATATATATATATATATATATATATATATATATATATATATATATATATATATATATATATATAATTAAAGTCGCTGTAAAAGGTAAAAAAATAGGGAGTTTTCCTCAAAACGTCAAAGTCGTGATTTGAAACGTCAAAAGTGGCAATATTTAGGCAAAGACCTGAAACAAATACCGATTATAAGAAGAAAACTCGGGACGCAGCAAGTGCGTTATGGTAGTGAATTTTTATTAAATGCTTCAAATTTAAATAACTCCATTTTCTATAAACATAGAGAGTTTAATTTTAATACGTAGTAAGGTTTTTCCTAAGGCAAGATATCCACAAAATTTCATTAAAATAGCTTTGAAATTTTCGGAGAAAAACATTTTTTTCGAAAGAAAATTTAAAATTTGAAAAACTCAATTTTCTCTAAGCTTAGAAAGTTGAATTTTGGTACGTAGTAAGGTTGAGGCAACATATATAGTAAATTTCATTAAAACAGCTTTGTTATTTTTTTCGAAAGAAAACTCAAAATTTTTCCGGAAAACCCCGTCTGATTTTTCTGGATAACGAACTCATCCAAGCCATAAATAAAAGACAGGCACTTGCCAAGTTTCATCGAAATCATTTAATTATTTTTTGAGTTATCATATATATATATATATATATATATATATATATATATATATATATATATATATATATATATATATATATATATATATATATATATATATATATATATATATATATATATATATATATATATATATATATATATATATATATATATATATATATATATATATATATATATAAACATATAAAAATTAAACCTATTTACAAATGAACTTTAATAAGATATTATGCTGTGACAATACCTCTCTCAAGCACCCTAAAATATAATCAAAATGTGCACAGTTACATATGTTTTATTTCTTTTTCCCTTGTCTTAATACACTACATATTTTATGACAATCGATTTAATTTACTTATTTGATTTCATAAATAGTCGGTTAATAGTGACTTGGAATGAAGTAGACACCACATCTTCAAACATATTAAGAGAATATGAGTAAATCAACAGCAACTGGGAATGAATTCGGTCAGTCCCCCAGCCACGTGGTTAAAAAACACTGGCTGTATGAGTGGTTACAACTCTACCTCTAAATAAAAGGACTGTAACAGCGGCAGAAGCAGAAGACAATGGAAGCTGTGTGTATTCGGAAAGAAACTATTGACTATTAATAACAATTGACTAAAAACGCTGCGAGTTGTAAGGAAAAAAATAATTATACTACAGAGGTGATAAATGATAATAAATTACAATAGGGTTATATATAATCGTAAATGCTTCCAATGATTAACAATCAGTGAATTCAGTATTATTGACATTTCTCGGAAATTTAAAAATGAATTTCATGAGTCAATAAGAGAAGCATTGACTAACCAACAGCAACCACATACTTATGATTGAACTACAGAGGTGATAAATGATAATAAATTACAATAGGGTTATATATAATCGTAAATGCTTCCAATGATTAACAATCAGTGAATTCAGTATTATTGACATTTCTCGGAAACTTAAAAATGAATTTCATTAGTCAATAAGAGAAGCATTGACTAACCAACAGCAACCACATACTTATGATTTAAACATAAATGTTTCAAATTTGAATAGCTCAATTTTCTGTAACCCTAGAAAGCTGAATTTTGGCACATAGTTAGGTATTTCCCAAAGCAATATGTAGACCAAATTTTATCGAAATTTTCGGGAAAAAAATTTTTTTTGAAAGAAAACTCAAAATTTTCCCGGAAAACCTCGGCCGATTTTCCTGGCCAACGAACTCATCCAAGCCATTAATAAAAGAAAGGCACTCGCCGAGTTTCATCTAAATCGGTTAATTATTTTTTGAGTTATCAGACGGATACATATATATATATATATATATATATATATATATATATATATATATATATATATATATATATATATATATATATATATATATATATATATATATATACATATAAAAATTCAAACTGACCCCGGATATGGGTTCTAGGGGTCCTAATTCGCGCTCATTTGAAAGAATTTTTGCAAAGTCTCACCATCGATACCTCTCTATTAGTGAATTTTTTAAATAAAAATGGGTTTTTCATTTGAATACTGAAGTGCCAGAAGAACGCGTTAACCTTAAAAATTAAAAAAAAAATCGCCTGCGGCGCAGAAGGGGGTCTGTGTCTCCCTAGAACCCCTTTGGTGCCACGTGGATTCTGATTCACCCACCACCAAAGTCACGAGCCGCCACTGCGTACTACTTATAAAAAAAATGAGGACGCAGCAAGTCCGTAATAGTGACGAATTTTTATAGAATTGTAACACATCAAGCAGGGGTTAAGGAGTCGCGGGCCAAAGGACTCCAGGGGGCAAGCTGAGGAAGTGGAAATAACAACATAAACTCCCGATGAAGCTTTCCCCAAGACCGTCATGCGCGGTAAAAATCCGCATCCTGCACGAGGTGACCCTGCTAATAACTAAACATGACGGATCTAGACAAGGAGGTCGAACTAAACTCCCCCAATCTACGGTGTCACGTGACCCGTGCCTATGGATGGATGGCACCAGGGCGATGGTGTCGTGAACGGAACCTCTGGAGTACCAGGCAACCCTCCAGAGTAACCCGCCTTGCACCACACAGGGGGTTCTGATGGTGTGGACAGTATTTCCCCCATTCTCGTGGGAACAACATGAAGATTATAAATACATATAAAACCAAAACCAATGAGGCTCGAGGAGTGGCTCCGGCTACAGACTTGAGCCTTGAGTCTATCCCGGAAACGGAGACGAGCCAGGGTGCGGCAGCGGACTCTGGAGGTCCCACGACCGGCGTAGATACGGGGGATCAGGGGGTAGCTTCGGCCAGAGACCTGTCCCCGACACCCAAGCTGGAGGCTGGGTCCCACCGGAGGGCGGCGAGCTCCGCGGACTCCGGGGGCCCCTCCACCAGTGAGGACTCTACTGTTAGAGTAGAGGGACTGCCCCGGCAGTCCAAGCGTCTTTCCGGGGCGCAAAGAAAGAAGCTCCGGAGGGCGCAAAAAATGGCGGCCGGGACCTGGACGGTCGAGAAACCTGTAAAGGCGCAAGAGGGGAGTGCGGGTCAGAAGAGGACGCGCTCGAACTCTAGCACGCCCACTACAGACAGACGTTCCAAAAGGGCCAGGGTGCCTGTAAAGGCGCAAGAGGAGAGTGCGAGTCGGAAGACGCCGCGCTCTGGCTCTAGCACGCCTACTACAGACAGACCTCCCAAAGGAACTAAGGCCGGAACACCGGCGCAGACTGGCTCTTACAGGGAGGCTGCGGAGGGCCTCGGGATGGCGGTGATTGACAGACGCCATCCTGAGGTCACGCTAGACCAGGGGAAGGCGGACCTGATCCAGGCTGCGGTGGTAGCTGCAGTGGACTCTCTTCAGGAAGGGGAGAGCCCGCCTCAGTTCCACCGGACGCGCCTGACGGGGGGCATCCTCTGGATAACCTGTGCCGGCCCGCAGTCGCGGGACTGGCTGCGGAAAACGATCGGGGGCCTCGGTCAGATTTGGGAGGGGGCGGACTTGACAGCCGTCGAGCCCAAGGAACTCCCAAAGAGACGCAAGGTCCTCGTACGGATCCCTGACACCGTCCCGCAGGAGACGGTGATCAGCAGACTTAAGATCCAGAACCCTGAACTGGGGACGCAACACTGGTCGGTTCTAAGCAGGAAGGCAGAGGAGAAAGGACAGACGCTCGCCTTCTCGATCGACCCGACATCTTACAGAGCCCTTGAAGGAACCTCCTTCAAGGCATTCTGGGGCATGGGAAGGGTTAGCTTCCGCCCACTGGGGAAGCAATTAAGGGTTAATGGGACTTAGGTTCCTTCAGGTCAACCTCCAACACAGTAGGGCAGCCACGGCCGGACTACTAATGGCTCTGAGGAACACGGATGTGGCCCTCATCCAGGAACCGTACTCCTACAAAGGAGAGATCAAGGGACTCGGCGGAGCTAATGGAAAGCTCATCTACAGCAGGTCCAGCGAGAATCCGAGGGCCTGCATTTTTGTCAGCGAAGGGATAGAGTTTCTCCCTCTAATGAATTTCTGTTCCAGGGACCTGGCAACGATCAAAATCCGATGTGGAGGAGCGGATGGGCTGAGGGACATTACTGTCGCGTCAGCCTATCTGCCAGGGGACAGCACGGACCCTCCTCCACCCAACGAATTGGAGCAGCTGATGGTGGGTAGCAGAGCAGGTGGATGGCAGACCATCATCGGCATGGATGCGAATGCGCACCATGAGTTGTGGGGTAGCTCGGACACAAACTCTAGGGGTGAGGCACAATTCTTTATGAAATTTAATTTAGACATATTGAATAGAGGTAATAAACCGACATTCGTCACAACACGGCGTGAGGAAGTTTTAGACCTAACAGTTTCCACCCAGTTTCTGGGTGACTTTGTTAAAAGCTGGGCTGTGTCTGGGGAAGTGAGTAGCTCAGACCACAGATACATCCGGTTTGAAATCGCCAAAGTCGAAAGAGAAACGGTATGGTACCGGGACCCCCGCAAGGCGGACTGGGAAGCCTACAGGGCAGACCTAGCTGTGGAACTGCGGGGGGTTGAGAGGGCCATAAGGGATTCAATAGACCTCGAGATTGCAGCAGTCCAATTGCGAGACGCAATTACCTCGGCCTATAACGCCAACTGCCCCCTGAAAATGAGGGTGTCCACCAGGAACGTCCCATGGTGGAACGAGGACCTCAGGCAAAGGAGGACGCAGGTTCGTAAGCTGTTTAACGCGGCCAAAAGGTCGGGAGCATGGGATGAATATAGACAGGCCCTATCGACCTATAACAAAAGACTGAGGGACGCCAAGAAGGAGTCGTGGAGGAGGCACTGCGAAGAAGTGGAAAACACGTCCGAGAGTGCTCGACTACACAAGATCCTGTCTAAGGGCCCTCAGACTAACATAGGCTCCCTTAGAACACCCACGGGAGGCTTTACAAGCTCGGGGGAGGAAACTATGGAAATTTTACTCCAGACGCACTTCCCCGGCTGTAACATAATAAACCAATCACCTCCGGACTGGGAACACTCAGAAATAGAGGCGCCTTATAGGCGGGCATCTAGAGTAGACTGGACAGTCGCTAAAGAGGTGGTTACCTGGAGCAAAATCAGATGGGCCATTAACAGCTTTAAGCCATACAAATCGCCGGGATTTGATGGAATAATGCCTATCATGCTCCAACAGGGGATAGATATACTGGCGCCGGTGCTTACCCTCATTATGAGGGCCAGCCTGGCTCTGGGGTACATTCCGAGGGCATGGAGACTGGCCAGGGTTGTATTTATTCCTAAACCTGGGCGTCCAACAGACCAGGCAAAGTCCCTGAGGCCAATAAGTCTCATGTCCTTCTTGCTGAAAACAGTGGAAAAACTGCTCGACCGGCACATTAGGGGCGGTGTACTGGAATCATATCCTCTACACTGCGGACAATATGCATACAGAGCAGGATTCTCAACAGAAACAGCACTGCACCAACTGGTGCTGAAACTGGAGAATACGCTGGAGAACAAGGAGGTGGCGCTGGGGGCCTTCCTAGACATAGAGGGGGCCTTTAGCAACACCTCGTTCGGATCGGTTCTGGCAGCTGCCCGGGAGCGTGGAATAGAGGAGACCTGCTGCAGGTGGATCGGTTCCATGCTCAGGGACAGGGCGGTGTTCACCTCACTCGCGGGAGGGACTCTGCTGGCGGGGGTCGCGGCGGGGTGTCCGCAGGGGAGCGTTCTGTCTCCCTTGCTCTGGTGTCTAGTCGTGGACGGCCTGCTGGGGAGGCTCTCGGGAGGGGGGTATGAGGTACAGGGCTATGCGGACGACATTGTCATCATAGTCCGAGGAAAGGTCACACAGGCAGTGTGGGAGCGTATGCAGACTGCACTGAAAGTGGTGGAAGGGTGGACGGTTGATCAAGGGCTCGGGGTGAGCCCCGAGAAAGCAACCGTCGTGCCGTTTACGAGGAGGAGGAAGTGTGAAAGCCACAGAACTCTCACTCTATACGGTAGGAGCGTTCCAATGGCCAGGGAGGTAAAATATCTTGGGGTCGTATTGGACTCTAAGCTAACCTGGAATGGTCACATTGGAAAAATACTGCGTAAGGCAGTCATGACCTTAGCCGTCACTAGGCGGCTATATGGAAAAACGTGGGGACTAAGACCTAGTATGGCCCACTGGCTGTACACAAGGGTGGTCAGACCATCGTTAACATATGCGGCACTGGTCTGGTGGCCTAAGGTGACACAATCCAGTGCCAAACAAAAACTAGGCAAGATCCAAAGGATGGCTTGCCTAGGCATCACAGGGGCCATGTCTTCAACCCCAACAGCCGCCATGGAGGTGTTGCTGGATCTACCCCCCCTACACTTCGTTATTATGGGAGAGGCCAGGCTAGGACTATACAGACTAGCCTGCAATGGTAGACTGAAGATCAACCCAGGCTTCAGGGGCCACTGCAAAATTCAGGAGATCGTGAAGGAACCCATGCTTGAAATGAGGTCAGACTTCGCGAGCCCGCGAATGTGCAGGGAAAACAACTTCACAGTGGAAATCCCTGATCGCGGGGCATGGCGGGAGGAGACACCGGGCATACCACGGGACGCGCTCGTCTGGTTCACGGACGGATCTGGCGGGGAGCGTGGGACGGGGGCAGGTGTTTACTCGGAAGGACCGAGGGTAAGTCACAGTATTTCCCTCGGAGCCCATGCAACGGTGTTTCAGGCCGAGATGTACGCCATCCTGCACTGTGTGCGGGAGAACAAGAGGAGGGGCTACACCAACAAGCGGATCCTCATAGCCACAGACAGCCAGGCAGCCCTTAAGGCACTAAGTAGCCCACGGGTAAATTCCTGGCTGGTGAGTGAGTGCCGAGACGAGACGAGCGACCTGGCTGGGCAGAATGAGGTGACCCTCATCTGGGTGCCGGGTCACTCGGGGGTCAAAGGCAATGAAGAAGCTGACAGTCTCGCAAAGAGGGGGTCAGCAGAACCATTTATGGGACCAGAACCGGCTCTGGGCGTGTCAAAGAGCACTGCCAGGGGAGCCATTAAGTCCTGGGTCAGAAACCAACACAAGGTGTACTGGGCGGACTGTCCAGGGCTCAGACATGGGAAGTCAATAATTGACGGACCCAGTTCAAAGAGAGCTGTGGATCTGCTAAACCTTAGCAGAGGACAGCTCAGAAACACAACAGGTCTCTTGACGGGACACATGGCCGTCAAGAAACACCTACATAAAATGGGGCGGTTCGAAGGGGACCTCGCATGCAGACTCTGCGGCGAGGGGGAGGAATCAGCCCAGCACATCTTGTGCGAGTGTATAGCTCTGGACCGGAAAAGACAACTGATCTACGGTCACTCTAGACCGGAGACAGAGCAATATAAAACTTCACCCTACCAATCGCTGTGCAGACTAGTTCAAGGCACAGTGATTTTGGAATGGGTGGAGTAAGACTAGGGGTATGCACAATCAACCAAGGGTTGCGGTGCTATCGGGGCGGCAAGGCCGCGGACGAGCCCTGAGGGAACAAAAAAAAAAAAAAAACACATGAAGCAACTTACCTTATTTCCTGTACACATCATTGCAGTTGATCAAACTTATTTATGTAAGGTAGCTAATTATAAACAATCTAATCCAAAGCAAATTGATCTTTTCTATAAACTCAATCAGTTGGTACATTGTATTCTCTATTTAGGTCGATTTTTTTTTAGTGAATTTTCTTAAAAAAGATTCACTAATGAGGAGATCCCGACTATTGAATTTTGAAAAAATTTCTTCAAATGAGCGCTATCTAGGACCCCTGGAACCCAAATCCGAGGTCGGTTTCAGACTTTATAAGTAGATAGGGCGACACCTGGGCCCATCCCCTCCACTTTTTACTGCGCATGCGCGTGACGTCATGCGCATGCGCTGACCTGCGCAGACCTGTGACAGTTGACAGCTGACCTGTCAGATTTGACAGGTGTCAAATGTCACTGACCTGACAGCTGTCAGCTGTCAGCTGTCAGCTAACCTGACAGCTGTCAACGTCAGCTGTCACCTGACCTGACATGTGTCAACGTCAAATGTCACCTAACCTGTCAGATGACGTCACAAGCATTCCAAGATGGCTGACCTGTCATAGACAGTCGCAAGCCGGGTTCTCTCTATGGAACTAACCTGAGATGACGTCACAAGCATTCCAAGATGGCTGACCTGTCATAGACAGTTGCAACTCCGGGGGTTCTCTCTATGGAACTAACCTGTGATGACGTCACAAGCGTTCCAAGATGTCTGACCTGTGTGTCCATAGATAGCCACAAGTCAGGTTAGGTATTAACTGTCTTGTGATGACGTAAGATGTTCCGTCTGACCTGTGTGTCCATAGATATCTACAAGTCAGGTCTCCATGTGTGTATTTGAAGAATACCATCTGTCTGATTGTTTATTTAGGTTAAGTGTTGTATGACATGCTTAGTACACACCATCTGATTGTTTATTGAGGTTATGTTTGTATTTGTTTATTAAGGTTATGTATGTATTTGTTTATTAAGGTTAGGTGTTCGTATACAGACTGATTACCAAACCATTTTGATTGTTTATTAAGGTTATGTTTGTATTTGTTGATTAAGGTTATGTTCGCACACACACACACACACACACACACACACACACACACACACACACACACACTACTGTCTGTATTTGTTTATTAAGGTTATGTTCACACACACGTGTTGATTACCAGTCATATGATTGTTTGTTAAGGTTATGTATTTGTTATTTGAATGCAAACAGAGATAATACAAGATTGTACTTACATACAACAAGAGACGTCAGCCTTCTTTCACAGCTTAATACACACACTACTGAACAGGTGTCTTCTGTGTTGAGGATACAGACAGACAGACAACTGATTGCCATTGTTGAAGCTTATACATGCTGTTTAACAAACACGTCATGACAGTTCAAAGTCTTTGCTTAAACTGACAGATGCATGTGTATTTGAAAGAAAAGCATTCGCCTGAACTTAGATTTGAACCCACGAACCTCGAATCAGCCGTTGTTTGCTTTACATATATACACTGTCCCTAAACCAATAGCTCCACAGACACACACGTTAAAAGTTTGTTCGCTGTTGTATATATAAAACAAAGCCAGTTGTTGTTGACATATGAGGTTAGGTGTTTGTATACATGTTGATTACCAATCATCTGATTGTTTAGTAAGGTTATGTTTGTATTTGTTATTTGAATGCAAACAGACATAATAATAAGAGTGTACTTACATACAGCAAGAGACGTCATCCTTGTTTCACGACTTAACACATACTGAACAAGTGTCTCTGTCTCTTGAAGGATAAACAACGTTTTACAGTTGTTAACCTTGATCCTGTTTGAGCTTGTACACTCTGTTTAATATACACAAGAGAGAGGCCCTCTTAAAGGTAAACAACCTGTCAGTTGATGACCTTGTGTTATATCTGTTCAATAACCCCACATTATTCGTGTTTGAGCTTGTCTAGAATACAGTCGTTAGAAGTATGACATCATCCATGTATTTTAGCAGATGTACCACAAGATAAGTTTGTTCAGGATATTATTGCTTTAAGACATACTTTTTAATTGTATTACAAAATAAAAACACATTAATTTTAACAAAGACTTTTATTTGATTCTAAGTACAAGTATGTAAACTCTTTGTTGGAATACATTTATAGAATTATTAACATTAGATGGTTCAGTGTTGCGTTGGTGCTGTTGTTGTTGTTGTCGTCGGTGTCTCTTCATGGCTGTGGGCTTACTAGGTGATAACACTAGCTTCTTTTAGTTCTTCCAAGATTGACTGAATTTCGTTGTTATGAGCAGTATTACCTGCAACTTGGGAAGCCACTAAAAGTCTAAGTCTGTCAACCAACTCGTTTATGTCATTCCAATACACATAGGCTATTTGTTTGTTATTTTGTATCATATAGTTGTTGGTGCTGATGTTGTTTGGGCTCATGACGTTGCTATCGCTGCTCTTATCACTCTGAGTTTTAAGTTCAGTCTTTTGTTTTTTGTTAAGATGTCTGTCGGTGCTGTCGTCATCGTCTTCCTCGTAGGTGTAACCAAAACCTTGAGGTGTTGAGGATCTACGACCTCGTGGATTTATCACTGGTTTTATTAGAGTCAGATACTTTTCAGAGGAACAACCCTTGGTTCGGGCGTTAGGATCATAGTTCATTTTATAAACACTAGTTGCTTCTAGAATATCTCTATAGTGTTGAAGATCGTCATAAGTATACCCCCGGGGTCTTTTCATAAATAACAATTCTAGCAAACCTTGTGTTTGCGGGTATCTCCTTTGGCCCAGTTGAATCTCAGCATCGGTAAAGTCTAAGTGTTTGTTGCGAAGACTCCAGCTACCGGTATCTTTAGCGTAGCGGGCACCATACGTTTGATCAATGGTACCGAGCCTTGGTGGTTCAGTAAAATACTTGTCTACATAATATCGAACTCGGTCAGGATATTGCTCCAAAAATTCTTGATATGCAGGGTTGGTTGTGACAGTTTGTAGGTCTGCCTCAAGCTCTTCAAATGTTGGGATATCCTCATCGGAACTTGCCGCCTCAGCCTCTTCCCTTGGTTCAGCTTCAAAAACTTCATGATCTTTAAGGAACTGTACTTGGGGTTTCGTTTCTGGTATATCGACTTCGTCTTTGATTTGTTCAGCCTTTGGTTGTTGCTGGGGCTGCTGCTGCTGCAGTGCTGCTGTGTTTTTAGATATTTCACTTAGGGGCTCAACAAGTGGTTTATATAAACGTTGCAGAGCATCATCATTCTCGGCTCTGTTAAGTTTAAGCATTAAATGTTTTTTTCGAATATTGTCAGCAAGTTGTAAAATCCTTTTCTTAACTTTTTGCTCTTCCTTACCCAACACTTCCATTGTGCTACAACTGTCGGTATTACCAGCTGGTCTAATAGTTTGTTTGAGCGATACAGGTTGTGTGGTGGTTTAACATATACTGACTCAGTCATGGTACATGCCTTCTTATTTATCACGATATCAGGCTGTCTTGTTAGACAGCTGTATGACAGCTGTATGACAGCTGTATGACAGCTGTATGACAGCTGTGTTAGACAGCTGTGTGTTAGACAGCTGTCTGTTAGACAGCTGTGTGTTAGACAGCTGTCTGTTAGACAGCTGTCTGTTAGACAGCTGTGTGTTAGACAGCTGTCTGTTAGACAGCTGTCTGTTAGACAGCTGTCTGTTAGACAGCTGTGTGTTAGACAGCTGTCTGTTAGACAGCTGTCTGTTAGACAGCTGTGTGTTAGACAGCTGTGTGTTAGACAGCTGTCTGTTAGACAGCTGTCTGTTAGACAGCTGTCTGTTAGACAGCTGTCTGTTAGACAGCTGTGTGTTAGACAGCTGTGTGTTAGACAGCTGTCTGTTAGACAGCTGTCTGTTAGACAGCTGTCTGTTAGACAGCTGTCTGTTAGACAGCTGTGTGTTAGACAGCTGTGTGTTAGACAGCTGTCTGTTAGACAGCTGTCTGTTAGACAGCTGTGTGTTAGACAGCTGTGTGTTAGACAGCTGTCTGTTAGACAGCTGTCTGTTAGACAGCTGTGTGTTAGACAGCTGTGTGTTAGACAGCTGTGTGTTAGACAGCTGTCTTAGACAGCTGTGTGTTAGACAGCTGTCTTAGACAGCTGTGTTAGACAGCTGTGTTAGACAGCTGTGTTAGACAGCTGTATGACAGCTGTGTTAGACAGCTGTCTTAGACAGCTGTGTTAGACACCTGTGTTAGACAGCTGTCTGTCCTGTCTACCATTGTTAGAATAATATATATCTATCGAATCCTTTTCTATATCGACCTTTGTGTACATCGTTTTCCTTCACAATCACCAACACACCATACTTATTATCTTTCCAGCATTGGTGGCAGATAGTTTTAAATTGTTTAAAGTCCATATCGGTGGTTACATGATCGTCGTACACATGTTTTAAATTGGTTTCATCTTGCTTGAATAACACAATAACATTGGTGTTGTCACGTACCAGATGCTTGGGTATTCGTGTATATGTTTGACAGAGATAGAATGAATCAATATTCTTATGTCTGCCCATACTGAAGTATGCTCTCATTTTATCTTGTTTGTCACAAGCTACATCATCAAATATAAACACAGAGTTGTCCTTGGCATCTGCCGGATCTAATATTTCATCGTTTTCTCTATAAGGATAGTAACCAACACCTTTTGTTGCATTCATCACCTCCTTTAACATCTTGTATTTCGGTTGATACAGAGACTTTGAATACACATACACGTTATCAAATTTTAAACCGTTTGCTTCAAACAATAAACTCAGCATGACATTAGTTTTACCACAACCACTCGGACCACATATGATACAGCGAACGGTGTTTGGAAAGAGAGGACCATGCCTCAGTTGTTGTTGAGCTGTGTCCGTAACAACATCGTCTATATTTGTAATGGGTAAGGCAGAAGCGTGTTTGCTGGTACGCATCTTAACTTAAACTAAACTATATTTTTTGGGTGTGTATATATATATATATATATGAATGCAAGTGAGACACCCAGTCAGTATGCATGTTGGTGTCACAGAGTGAGGGTTGTTATTAACAAAGACAGATACAGGTTTTGCTGAAACGTTGCGGGGCGTTACAAACACCATGAAAGTTAACAGAAAACTTGAGACGTATTTACTAGAAGACATGCAAGGCAAACCAATCAGCGGAGGGTTTTATGAGCAAGAACTACAAAAGACTTTATCTTCTGACCTGTATTTAATCGAACGAGTGTTGAGAAAAAAAGGCCCCAAGTCTTACGTGAAATGGCTTGGTTTTGATCGTACTCATAATTCCTGGGTCAACACTAAAGACATTAAATAACTTGTATTATGTTATGAATAAAGGAAACATGTTAAAAGTATTTTTTTATTTCAAATCTTCCTTTATGCATTCACGCCAACAGAATGATTGTCAGAAAATACAGCTAATAAAACACAGAGATTTTTACACATATATTTTATTATCAACTAGTGTTATAGGTAAATCTGTTACATGTTAGCATATCTTTCAGTACAAGTTGATATTTAGTAATAAATTCACACACTATACACAGATTCTCAGAGTATTTTAAGCGGGCAATGAAGAAGGCACAAGGTATAACTGCCCTGTCTCTGAACTTGGACAGTTCCGATCTAATGTCAGCCATAAACATGTTTAGGTCAAAGAAACTCCTAAAACGTAATTCCAATAATAAGTCTTTGACCACAGAGCCAACATCTTCTAGTATTTTCAATGATTCCAAGCTTAGGTTGAAATTAGTGACATATTCATCACTGCACAACCTAAACTTAAAAAACACTGATTTTCGTTGTGTTTGAACCAAGTATTTAGTAAGTGTATACGAATCGGTGTTTTTGTCTGTACCTTGTGATTGGTTTTCCAGGTTGAAAATTATGGTGGGTAACACGTTTAAAAATTCTTCAAATGTCCACATGTCGAAAAACACAGGTATATTACAATTTTTCTGTGAAACCTTAACCAGAGGCATAAAGTTAAGCATGGGGTCAGCTCCGATCGTAAGTATTTTCTCACCGTTTGCCAACAGCGCAAACGTTGTCTGACCAACGAGCTCACAGTCT
This sequence comes from Tillus elongatus, assembly GCA_964006375.1. Classification (NCBI taxonomy): domain Eukaryota; kingdom Metazoa; phylum Arthropoda; class Insecta; order Coleoptera; family Cleridae; genus Tillus; species Tillus elongatus. The sequence goes on along the minus strand of OZ023262.1, from coordinate 187,717,083 downwards.
TGTGTTTTTAGTTTTTTCTCCATACTTTTCTGATTGATCTGCACCAACTTCTCATTGAATAGCTCATCGTGTGTAGGCTGATATTCGACTGTTTGTATGTTTGTAGGATCTGCAGCATTCATACTAATATCAGAGAGATTATTCGGTTCACTTGTGTTTGTTGTTGTTGGATAGCTTGTGTACAGCTCACCTATGATATTATCCCACGTCTTTGGTTCTTCTTTTGTTATAATACTTTCAACTGCGTTAGCCAGCAAGACATCTTGTAACACTTTAAGCTTTTTACCTCCACCAGCACCTCTACCTGTATTTTCTGTGTTGAGAGATTTTCGTTTTCGCGTATTCTGCACCATATTAGTTTTTAGTTACACCTTGTTCAACGTACACCAACAAAACTAGCTTCTAGACAAGCTCAAACACAACTGATGGCTGGATACCACCTAACAGAACTAACCCTAACAGAACTAACCCCTAGATCATAACTGTAAAGACAACGTCAAACAGGTTTATCAGACCAAGGTCATCAACAGACAGGTTATTTACCCTAAGAGGGCCTCTCACTTGCGTATATTAAACAGATACACAGACAAGCTCAAACACGAATAATGGTATGATGTCATTCTACAGGATATGAGTCATAACCATGTTGTTTGTTCTCTGTTTTATTGTGTTATGTATTCTGTTATGGACATGTGTACAGAGCGACATACTTTTTACTCGTTTACAGGCCTAGGATCGACGTCAGCTCTCTTTAGACATATTTGTTTGTGTCTATAAATGGACGTTCTCAACATTTGTTTATTACAGTGTAAACATGTAACCTTCCTCCTGTCGTACGTGTATTGCCATTTTACGAAATTTTCATAACTTTCCCATGAGTGTGCGTTGTATGGTAGCCATTTTCCCAAGTTTTGACCATTTTTAATGAAACATTTGTCACAACAGCTTCTCTCTGTTGGTGGACAGCGTTTAAAACAAATGACACAGCAACGGAGACCATCATCATTCAGTTCTTGCTTGTCATCCTGTGTTAGTGGTTGTGTTGTTGTTGTTGGTCTCGCGGCTGTGTGTTCTTCTTCACTCTCTTGTAGATTGATTTCATTAAACTGCTGTTGGTGCTGCTGCTGCGTCGACAAACCAGAACCTTGTGAAGTGGTTGCTTGCTGGTGCTGTGATGATCCTAGACTTGTAGCTGTTATAGTAAAGGCATCACCTTCAATGGCCCCCTTATTGCTCTGATACATCTTGTACAGCTCAGACCACACTTCTTCAAACGTCAGCAACGACAGCTTCCTAAACGGCATATGATAGTCTCTATCCAAGCCGGAGAATGTAAAGCTTACTTTGGTGTCGGTGTTCAAGTCTCTAATAACTCGATTATAAATTTCCTGCATACCGTTCTTAAGCCATTGTTCAGGATTATTGACGCCACTGCTATTGAGTGGATTCAACTTGAAACGCACCATGTTCTGTATAATATTAAAACGACTGTTTCTTGTAGTCGACTCTCCAACAATTGAGAACGCCATAGTATGGAACTAAAATGTTTCTTGTTTTTGCGGAATCAAACACAAGACTGGCTTGTGTACGACGACCGTTGTACATCTATAACTCTCTAGTCATAGAGTGCTTGTGTGTGTGTTAACAATCAACAACAACGTCTATATGTTTTGTTTGGTTCAAGTGGATGTCATTAAACAACTGTGTTATTTCTATAACGGGGCCCCATTCAAGACCTCAACATACGTTAGTGTGTACTAAGCCGTGAAACAAGTATGACGTCTGTTGCTGTATGTAAGTATACTATTATATTATTTATGTTTACATACAAACAATACTTATCAAACAATCCTCGTATATCAAAGTTTAATTTAGTTGTTTTAAATTGAGTTTTGTTACTTGTGTGTTTTTGATCACTCCCTATATAAATTTAGATTCATTCATTCAAAATACAAACACTAACATAAACAAACACGCCGGCAATAAAACCAAGTCCCCGAGTTTTATTACCCTATTAAAACAAATCATTAACATATCTAGATGTAAATACGTTTTTTCTTATTGATATAGTTTACTTCAAACGTTTTTTTGTTATTAAATGATATTAGATAGGTAAATTGGTACGTGTTTTAAATTTTACTATAAATAAACAATTGTTTTTAACATTACAGTTCCTATTATTCAATTGGAATGTAATAGAGATACAACCCCTGCCCACACACACACAAACTCAGCAGCCTCATAAACTCGTTTTATGTAACAGGTTTTTGTTTTATATATACCCCACTGATAACAAACTTTCATCGTATGTCTGAATAGCATGATCGGTTTAGGGGCGTTTGCATATCTTAGTAAGTTGTATGGTTGGGGGTTCAAATCTAATTTCTGGCGAATGCTTTTCTTTCAAAAATCATATTTCAAATTAAAATCAAAATTTCAAATTACCCGCTCAATATATCTTCCTCATATATGTATGTGTGTGTGACTAAACCGAATGACTGTGTCCAACAGATGTCTCCCCTCGAGCTAGAGAATATTCTCTACACTCTACAACTTTACAAATAGAATGTTCTCTAGCTTGAGGAGTAAGATCTCTGGACACAACAGACAGAAATTTTCAAACAAATTCAAATTTCCCGCCAAAAACGAAATACCCTAACAAACTTCAATACACCTTAACAACAACAACAACAACACAATAAACAAACCAAACAGCTGTGTTTACGAACACCTAACCTTAATAAACAAAATACATAACCTTAATAAACAAACAGATGCCTTGGTAATCAACACACACATGACATAACCTTAATAAACAAATACAAACATAACCTTAATAAACAAACAGATGACACGTGAGCGAACATAACCTTAATAAACAAATACATAACCTTAATAAACAATCAGACAAACACACATGGAGAGCTAACCTGACTTGTAGATATCTATGGACACACAGGTCAGACATCTTGGAACGCTTGTGACGTCATCTCAGGTTAGTTCCATAGAGAGAACCCCCGGAGTTGCAACTGTCTATGACAGGTCAGCCATCTTGGAATGCTTGTGACGTCATCTCAGGTTAGTTCCATAGAGAGAACCCGGCTTGCGACTGTCTATGACAGGTCAGCCATCTTGGAATGCTTGTGACGTCATCTGACAGGTCAGGTGACATTTGACGTTGACACATGTCAGGTCAGGTGACAGCTGACGTTGACAGCTGTCAGGTTAGCTGACAGCTGACAGCTGACAGCTGTCAGGTCAGTGACATTTGACACCTGTCAAATCTGACAGGTCAGCTGTCAACTGTCACAGGTCTGCGCAGGTCAGCGCATGCGCATGATGACTCGCGCATGCGCAGTAAAAAGTGGAGGGGATGGGCCCAGGTGTCGCCCTATCTACTTTTATATGTTTATATATATATATATATATATATATATATATATATATATATATATATATATATATATATATATATATATATATATATATATATATATATATATATATATATATATATATATATATATATATATATATATATATCGTATCGATAACTCAAAAAATAATGGACCGATCTTAATCAAATATGGTGAGTACCTTCCTTTTGCAAGTGTCTTGGATAGGTTCGTTACCCAGGAAAATCAGACCAGGTTTTTCCGGAAAATTTTGTGTTTTCTTTCTAAAAAAAAAGTATATTTCCGGAATTAACAAAAGTGAGGGCAACCACCGTACGCGGGTTTATATCATTACAGGTAAGTTACCTACCAAAATTTATCTCTGTAGGGTAAAGGACAAAAAAGTTACAGGCATTTAAAGAAAAATAAATTTCGGTTTTAAAAAGTCTAAATTGGTAATATTTAGGCAATGAACCTGAAACTAATATGAGCTTTGGAAGGAAAATGTCTGAAGAAGAATGTTTTACAAGTCTTAGTTTTAATCGTCATTGTCCTTCATTGTACTAAAATATTCCCAGAAAATTCATTTCAAATAGACCCTTTATCTAATGCTTTGGCAGTAGTGTTGGCTATACTAAAATGTTTACAGAAAATTTATTTCAAATAGACCCTTTCTCTGATGCTTTGGCTGTCGGTTTAGTTAAGTTGATGCTTTCGCCGTAGGTTAAGTGAAGTTTATGGTTTAACGGTCTATAATTTTTAACTAATTTTCGTAGAACAAATTCGTTACTGCATTTTAGCATTTTTTATCGAAATATGATGCATATTTGTAAGAAAAATTCTAGACGCAGTAAGTGCGTTTTGGTAGCGAATATTTATTAAATCCTTCAAATTTCAATAACTCAATTTGCTATTAACGTACGTTTTGTTGGTTAGGAAACCAACATTAACATTATTTTTGGAAAATTTTTATATGAACGAAGCAAGGGCGTTTTGGTTGCAAATTTTCATTAAATGTTTCAAATTTTAACAACTCAATTTTCTATTAACCTAAGGTTTATTGGCTATAAGACCAGTTTTCTCGGAAACATTTAAATTTTATTTTCGGAACATTTTTGTACATTTTCAAATAATTATTTTGATAAAATATGGTACATTGTTCCTACTATATAGGTTATACCGATAACCAAATTGATGTCTGCTCGCATTAGAGCGATATATTTGTAATTAAAAACATTTTAATAAAAATTCACTTCCATAACGCACTTGCTGTGTCCAGACTTTTCCTTTCGATATTCGAAACACTGCTAGTTTTCCTAAATTTTGCAACATTTCTTTTTACACCATTAATCGACACATATGCGTTAGGCCATTTTTCTTGTTACTGAAAAATACAGATACTCTTCTCGAAAAACTATAGCACTGCAGAAGAAAAAAAATTGTTCTCTCGTTGTCATTTTGAAAAGAGTAAATGTATTGATGGAATTATCGATTGGACACATTGGTTTGATATATTGAGAAATAAAAACCGGCAACTTTTTTGTATCAAAAAATAATAATAACAGCATTGCAGAAGAAAAAAACTTGTTCTCTCGTTGTCATTTTGAAAACAGTAAATTTATTTATCGGGGTATTGATTGGACATATTGGTTTGATATATTGAGAAATAAAAACCTGCAACTTTTTTGTATCCAAAGAAAAAAAATAAAAGTGACCCGATTTGTTAGAAAAGTGTCAATCTGTCATAACTTTTCACTCAATACAGCTTTGCTAATTAGATGCTTCTGTTATTTTCGAAAACAAAGATTTTTATATGAAATTTTTTCTTGATACCCGCGTTTTCTGAGATATTGACCTCAGAAGATTAACATAGAACAACCAAATTTTGTAACTGTTTTCCTTTTTTTGACGTCTTTATTTAGCAGAAACTTTGAAGTCGCTGAGAGCTCAATAACGAGTGCTGATTCAAAAACTTCCAAAGAGTCATCCTAAAACGCGGAGGCGCCCTATCATGCAAAAACCACATTTCACTACGCGGTGGTAAAAGTAGCTCGTTCAGTAGCCAAGCAAAAAAAAAACAAATTTGTTGCGCCGTTGAATCGATTTGGTAAAAAAACCGACACAACGAAACATCGTCCAACAAAACCCGGGAAAATGTTGAGTCTTCTTTCGAAAAAAAAAAAATTCATCAGGTGAAATTACAAAGCCCGTTTAATGAAATTCGGTGGATATGTTGCCTTGGAAAAGGCCTTACTACACACCAAAATTTAACTTTCTATGTCTATACGAAATTGAGAATTAAAATTTGAAGCATTTAATGAAAATTAACTACCATTACGCACTTGGTGAGTCCCAAACTTTTTGAAGATTATAAGGATGCAGGATATTGCGTTATATAATTCGATGGATTGTCGGCTGAGGTATAGTATATTGCCTTGATATTGGTTGGGTGCTGGTTTGGGGTTAATTTTTAATGCTGTCTAAGACGCGACTAAGAGTTGTACTTCAGAGCAACTTTATTATGTAAAATTTATTTAACTTTAGTAACAAACGTACAATTATTATTACAATACAGACTTGGAGACTACTTCACTGGCTTTTCGTTTTTGTGGGTGAAGGACGTAGCCAGCGCGTAAGCTAACTGGAGCAAGTGGCCCTTACGAATTCTGGAAGTTCTAGGATGTTCTTCAACGTTTCTGTGACTATAGTTTCGCTACTTGACAGCATTCTCAGACAGATAAAAATTGAATTAGTACGAAATCATGACAACTACAAATAAAGATCTGTTGCTATGTTATGATATGATGTTTTGATAAAAAAATTATCAAATCGAAAATAAAATGAAACACAGATGACAGATGAGGCTTTCAAAATGTCTATGTGATGTATGTCAATATTTAACATAAAAATAGAACCTGCATATAATAACTGTTATAACAGTTACAACAATAAAATAACTAAACAATAACAGTATAAAAGCAGTCTCTATGCAACGAAAATATCGATATACATCAACTCATTACCTTATTACAACTTTTTTGAAAGAATAGTTAAATTTATTTTCTTTGACTTATTTAATTAGAAAGAAGAATATCCAAGTAAGGGGAATTCATTAAATCCGTTTGCTCGTTTAAAACAAGGTAGCTATTGTCGTGTGTGTGCTTTTTGGCTTCTAAAGCTTCAAAAAAGTCTACTTTACGTTTGTCATTATTATTAAAATGTAGTGGTAGTATGCGGTTATTTACTGTAGGTCTATGTTCGGTATCAATAATATATTTTGCAAATGTATATTTGTCAGCGTAGTTATTTCTAAATGCAGAAATATGTTCTTTGTATCGGGTGTTAAAATTTCGATAAGTTTGACCTATGTAGATTGCGTTACAATGTGTACAAGCTAATTTATAAACTCCAGCTTTTGTCAGGAAACAAGATTTTTCTTTCGCGTTAAATAGCAAATCACGTGTCGTGTTGTAAGATTTAAAAGCTACCTTTGTATTTGTACAGGTATTTATAATTTTTGAAATGTTTTCTGAAATGGTTCTGTTCTGTTCTGGTTCTACGTTTTGCTTTAGCAGAGGTAACCTCTAAGACAACCGCTTGGCATGATGTGTGTTGTAAGTTGTAGCTTTTGACTGTTAAGGGTTAAGTGCGAGTGTTTAGAGTGAGGGATAATATTAAAGTAATTTTAACTAGGACCTTGTTTCACGGGAAATTCACAATGCACAAGGGTGAGAATAATTGAAAAGATACACTCGACTAAAATTTCCAATACAAATACTAATTTATAATTTTTATAATAACATTTTATTATGGATACCTCCTTGTATTTGTATCAAGTTTGCAAGAAAGATAAGCCACTAAGTTCCCAATTTTTTTAACTCCTTTTACAAGTCTAATACAGATGAATGCATGGTTTTCAATTTGTTAGAATGTGCCTGAAACATTAGGCCGGTTTAAATTTCGTAAATAGTGTTTAGACACTCTTTTATTTTTTCTCAGTGTCATATGTTTTTGTCAGACATTTTAACTATTTCGTAGGGGCCTTCAAATTTAGGGTTCGTTTCATTGGGCTCACTTACTTTAGTGTACACTTGAGTTTGATATTTATATAATTCTGTATCTTTTGCTTTGCTATTGATGTTAGAAATTGATCTGGCCTTATTTTTCTCTATTAACTCTTTAGCCTTTTCATATAATATTTTTATTTTATTTTTGGCTGAAATCAGATAGTCTTGTAATAGCTTTTGGTGATCATTTATGTCGAAAATATCCTTATTTGATGTTTGCCCAAAAGTAATTTCTAGACGGGTGTGATTAGTGGATGAATGTATAGTAGAATTATATGCCAGAAGTGCATAATTCTTTAGATATTTTATGGGTTCTTTAGAGTAAGATTGCTGTAATATTCTAATGTGTTCAATTAATGTTGAATAAAATCTTTCAATGTAACCGTTAGAATTTGCGTCTGCATCTGTGGTAAAATAAATCTTACTTTTGTGAAGATCTAGTAGGTTTTGTATGATTTCCGCTCGGGGCTCGGTTCCGCGATACATGGTGAGGTGCTCAGGAGTGCCATAGTAAGTAAAATACTGTATAAATGCATTGACAGTCTCTATTGGCTTTTTACTACTTATAGGTATTGCTTGTCCCAGTTTTGAAAAAGTATCAATGATTGTTAAAAAATTTGATTTTCTATTATAAAAGTGTCAGGATGTATTACTTGAAAGGGTTTACTAGGAGTGTCAGTTATCATCAATGGTATATTAGGAGGATTCCTATTGTATTAACTCGTTTGCAAATTTCACATTCGTTAATATAAGCTGTTATTTTTTTCTCGCATTTTTTGAAAGTAATACTGCTTAGAAATTTGTTTTATAGTTTCTACTATACCTCTATGATTAGCTTTGCCTTCGTGATAATTTTTAATTACTTCGTTAATATCATCATCGGCAGCTAAAGGCAGGCGATGTTTTGGACAGCTAGTAATAATTGGTGCATTATTGTTAAATATGTCAAGATACACAGCACAAAAATCTTGGTATAATTTTTGTGTGTCGAAATTAAAATAGTATCGTTTTCGTGTAGTAGTGTATTCTTTTGGAAAATTTATTATTGCTTGTCGATTGTCATTTCTTGGGATCTGTACCAAATATTTGTTTTGGTTGTTAACTTTTAGGTGTTTTACTGGTCTTGGATTATTATTTAGAGCAGATATATACTACTCATTTGCTTGCTTTTGTTTCGGATACTTGAATACCTAATCTTGGCGCTATATTAATTTGTGAGTGGTCGCTGTCTAGTAAATCATTAATTTGTTCTGTTTGTTTGTCTGTCTGGTTTAATGGTGGACTAATAGATCTTGAGGTGCTAGGCATTTCGACTGGAATAAAAGGTAGTTCTGGAGGGCTCATTGGCTGAATATATTTGGCTTCAAGGGGTTGTAGAATGACATCTAAATTTGGTGTGTTAAATTCTTGTTGCAGATCTTGAGAAGGCCTTTTGTCTGCATTATTCTTCTGTGGTCAATATCTTAGCCATTGTGGGCATCAAAAAATATTTCACATACGAAATACTATGTTCTGAGGTCCTCAGCATGTACCTTTTCTGTGTCGATTACGTTGCAAATCACCCTGTATATACATGTATACACATATACCTATTAAGTGTATAATTGTTGATAGTATTAAAACAAAAGAATTGCGAAGAAAAACCATATTTACCAAAATTTTAAAGTGAAATCCTGGTTTTGTAAATTGAACCATTATATTTATAACATAGTGAATGTCTTTAAAAAACTTATTCTATTTTACAGTCTGTCTAACTCCATTACATAAACAGCTGTATAACACATACCAAAACCTTCGACAAACACTGTTAGAATGAGTGAAACCGCTTCAAAGTATTCCTACTATTTTTAGCAAAAATTCGCTAATGAGACCGCGACATTTAAGATAAAAAAAATTCATATTTCTACGTACGTTAACGTTTGCTTCTTGGAAAGCTAGGAAACAATGAGGTTACATCAAATGAAATAAAAACCTCACCCTCAACCAATTTAACGTCTTTAATTTCATTAATAAATTCAAGTGAATTTGTTATTGGACAACTTTTTTGTTTGACGGGCAAGCTTCTAAACTCATTTGTCACCCACTTTGCTAAATTGTTTGTCGCGAAATTTAGAAGAGTTGTTAAAAAAGAATAACATAAATGAAAATTCTGAAAAGAATAATTAACTTTAACAAACCTTTGTATTAAGCAAAATATTTTTCAATTCAACAATGAGTTTTTTGAACAAACCCAAGGCACTGGAATGTGCTACGCGCTATCGCCATTTATTGCAGACCTTTCATGAGAAGATTTGAAAAAGATTTTGAAAACGAAAGTGAGTATTTTCCTAGTGTGTGTTTTCGTTACGTGGATCATATTTTCGCAGTGTTTAACGCAATTATTTGCAGAATAGAAGATCTTACTGCCATATTAAATAATAAATTTTATTCAATAAAATTTACCCAAGTATTAGAAATTAATAATAAATTACCTTTTCTAGATGTAATAGTTATAAAAAAAGATACTTTAGAATTCGATGTCCATATAAAGGAAACTAACACTCTAAGCTACATTCCGAATGACTCACATCATACGTACGCACAAAAAATGGCTAGTCTGAGTTTTTTAGTAAACAAGTTAATTAATTTTCCTTTAAGTAAAAGTAGATGTACCAAAGAATTAAAATATACTGAGAACGTGGCCGAGTATAACGGATGCACTGCTTGCCTAGTGGAGAAATTAATCAAAGAGAAAACAAAGAAAATGTTAGCGGAATCAACGACTTTTAGAAGAGACAAAGCCGAAAAAAACTTTGTTTGCTTCCCGTTTGATCCTCGATTCACGAGGGGTCTAGATAGCATTTAAAAAAAAGTAAGTCTGCAACTACAATTTTCGACAAAAAATACTTTAAAAAACTTGCTACGTAACCCAAAACTCAAGGATAGTGCGCCAAAATGTCAAGAATTTATTAAATAAAGATTGTGATCTTAAATACGTCCTAAAAAAAGATATATTGGATTTAAATTCAAAGAACAATTAGTACAATTAAGAGACATTACTATAGATAGATCTTCCGTCGCCCAACATATTTCGGATAATACTCATCACGTGAATGAGGTTAATCCAAAATTATTAAAAAAATGTTAGACAACCAGGAGAGCTAAACGCCTTCGAATATATATATATATATATATATATATATATATATATATATATATATATATATATATATATATATATATATATATATATAGAGGGTGTCTTATCCCTGGAACACTCACGTATATCCCGGAATGAGTCCCCGTTTCTAGAGATATGTAAGGTTTTAGGTCGTGTGTGCTTTTAAGACTGAAACTATGCCGGTATTAACTATAACTATATTGTAGAAGTCTATAAACATAACAATGGTGAAGTAATTAAATGACAAGTAATAGACAGACTATCGTCTTTAGTTACGGGATCCATCTGTTACCGTCGTCGTCGTCGTGGATGGATGGCCTTGCACACCGTCGTTAGTACCTCGGCGTCGTCTAGGTACTCTATCATCGTACTTATCGCGCACTGTTCACACGAGCTCTCTTCACACTCCGACCGTCTACCCCGACTGTCTCGTACGAACTAGTCATTTGTAACACCGTGTTGAATGACACTTTTGTGCTGACACCTTCTATGTGTCATGAGTGTTTTTAACAACGTCCGTCATTGTAATGACACTGACACACTATTAACTCCCTTGTCTCTCGACACACGCGCGTCACTCTGTAGCGCCCGGACATTTATGCATATCGTTAGCGGCAGAACGTTTATGCACACAGTTGTTGAGATAAAATTAATTCCCACAACTCGACTCTCCTGACCATCATCCGCCTCGGATGATAAACCACTGTCATCTGAACACATTTTACGCCATGACTTCATATATTCGGAACATGTAGAAGTGCAGGTTGGACCCTCGTGGAGACCTTCTTTCTTGACATCGTAGGTATCGTTGGTCTTGACCTTCACGACTCTGTATGGACCTATGAACTTCGACTTCAACTTCGACCCTGGGCAGAACTGGGTTCTTCGAATGACGACTAGATCATTTAACCCATAAGCGGCAGGTTTTCTTCTTCTCAGGTTTATACGTTCTCTTATTTTCTTCCTGGACTTTAAGCAGTTGCTCCTTCGCTAATCTTCTCAATTCTTCCCTATTTTCTTGATATTGGTTTTTCGCTTCTTCTTCTTCGATGATTTTTCCTATCTTGATTTGAACTTTATCTTTCATCTTGATACCCATCAGCAATTCAAATGGCGTGGTTCCAATGCTTCTTTGGTAGGTGGAGTTTATAACTCTCTGGACACGATCTACGTAAAGGTACCATTTTGCTGGGTCTTCTAAGGATATCTTGGTTAGAACAGAAATGATAATAGAGTTAATTCGTTCTATCTGACCATTAGCTCTTGGTAAACCAGTAGTAATCTTATGATGCTTTACGTCATTCTCGTTACAGTAAGATTCGAATTCTTCAGAGGTAAAGGCTGTGCCTCTGTCGGAAATAATGTTAACAGGATTTCCGAAAGTCCTTCTTTGGATCTCGAGTTTAGCAATAACTTCTTTCGAGGAGGTGCTCTTCGTCAGATATAACCAAACAAACTTCGTAAATGAGTCAATTATGGCAAGAATATGTTTGTAATTCTTGTTCGTAGGCTCAAGAGGACCGAGGTGATCAATATGGTATGTCTGTAAAGGAATGTCATCTTTCTTAAGTGGATGTAAAAATCCTTCCTGCTTTCCATGCTTTCTGTTAGATAAGATGCAAGGAATGCAATTTCTAATATACCTCTCGATCTTCTTCTTTACATTCGGTATGTAGTATTCTCTTTTTATTGTCTTCAGTTTTTCTGACTGCAAAGTGTCCTTCTTCGTGTGCTTCTTTAATTATCTCTTGTTGCATCTGCTTAGGAATTACAACTACTTCCCTTTCGTCTTCCATTTTGTAAAGTAAGTCGTTTTTCAAGATATAATCTTTATACGGCTTTTCTTTTAAAATTTCCTTGATTGCCTTGATTTCGCCATCTTCTTCTTGACTATTTCGTATAGCTTGGGGAATGCTAGTACAAACCAACATAACAGGGTTTCTACTTAGAGCGTCCACATGCCTCATTCTGGTGCCTGATCGATGAACTACGGTACAATCGAAATCTTGAAGGAGTAAGGCCCATCTTGCAATCCTTGTTGATAAATCCCTCTTGCTCATAGTCTTCTCAAAGGCAGAGCAATCTGTCACAATATTGAAGCATGTTCCAAGTAAGTATACTCTAAACTTCTTGAGTGCTTCGACTATTGCTAAAACTTCTAACTCATAGCTGCAGTACTTTTTTTCGGCGTCCGATGTCTTCTTACTCATGTAGTAAATTGGATGCATCTGGTTATCTTCATAGGAACGTTGGAGAAGAACGGCTCCGTATCCTTCCATTGATGCGTCTGTTTGCAATTCTATCTCGGCATCTTGGCAGTAAATATGTAGCACTGGATTCTTAGCTAATATCTGCTTGAGCGTCATAAATGCATCTTTTTCTTTGAACCCAAATTCAAAGGTACGATCCTTTTTCAAAAGATCGGTTAGCGGCGATGCTATCACTGAAAATCCTGGAATGAATTTTCTAAAAAATAGCTGGCAAGTCCCAAAAAGCTTTGTACTTGCTTTGTCGTCTTTGGTTCTGGAAACTTGGTTACAGCGTTGGTCTTTAGCTCTGAAGGGTAGAGCTTTGCTTCCTCTATCCTGTGACCTAAGAATTCGACAGTTCTTTTAATAAACTGACATTTTTTCTTATTAGACTCCAATCCATATTCTTCAGCGGTCTTGAAAACGATTTTTAATCTTTCCAATGCGTCTTCGTCATCCTTGGCTGGAATAATTAAATCGTCCATGTAGGGCAGTACAATTCCTTTGTTTACTAGATCTCTGAAAACTACGTCGATGTATCTCATAAATACGGATGGACTTATACAAATACCAAAGGGAACTTTCAGGAATCGATATTGACCTTGGTGCGTCACAAATGCTGTATACTTTCGACTTTGTTCTTCTACAGGAACGTGAAAGAAACCATTCTTAAGATCAATTGTGCTAAAAACACGATCTTTTTGCAGCTTGTCCAGCTGATCTTCTATAAGCGGCAGCGGAAATCGGTCTTTTATTATCTTTTGGTTGATTCTTCTATAATCAATGCATACTCTTGGTGTCCCATCTTTTTTCTTGGTTACTGCCACTTGGCTGACATATTCGGAAGTGCAGGGTTCTACTACACCATCTCGAACCCATTGCTCAACTTGGTGATCAACTATCTCTCTTTCAAAAAATGGTAGTCTTCTAGGACTACTGTAGATCGGTTCTTCGTCTTTGACTAATATCTTCAACTTATTTTCTTATAGGCTTGTAAAGTAATCTATCTGGAGACTACCCATAGGCGGCGGAGCTAAATTCACACACTTCTTATTATTACCATATTTAGCATTTATATATATATATATATATATATATATATATATATATATATATATATATATATATATATATATATATATATATATCTGTTCCAAGTGCGCACCATTGCTAACTTCGTTGTTATTGAAGCTACGAAGTCGGTCAAATGAGCAAATTAGTAGCATTGAGCATCGAGTTTTTGATATATGCAAAATGTAATTTTCCTCAATTATCATAATTCGAAAGAAAATTCAATTCTGAATAAAAACGTCCTCGCGAATTATTTCAAAACATTTCAAAATAACTAGGTTATTGAGGATTTTTATTTTAAAGTACACATCAAAGGTATGTAGTTTATGATTTGAATAATGCCAGGAGGCCCTTGGATTTGTTTTCTTCTTTTCTTTATCTTTGGTCTATTTCCGCGACTATGGCCAATCACTGATGTCAAGGAGCCCTTTCACCTCACTTTCCTGGAAGTTTTGCCGAACCCCTGCGTTTCTGTAAGGAGTATAGGGATACTTAATGTGCCCAACATCGGATGAACATGGTACTGACGTCTTTACGCCCCCTACGAAGAGCGGAACGTGCAGACATTCAAATTGCTCAAATACAATGCCAGAACCTCGGTTAACGTTAACGGAACAGTATGTACTGAAAAAGTGAAAGGAGACCGCTAGGATCGAACCCGGGACGCTTAATATGCAGAAAAAAATTCCATGACAGCGCTTGAACACCATCAGCTGATATTTCCTAATTGCCAGAGAGTCGGTATTTGTTGTTACTTTATAGGAAAGTCAGAACCTATTAAAACACTTTTGTGAAAAAAAAGACGACCAAACCTATTCAATGAGATAACTGGGGTGAACATATTAGCATATTTTGGCACATATAAATAATTAAATTAGAGACTTATCTAAGAAAGCAGGTCTGCCTATCACTTCCTTTTACAGAGTTTTGAAGAAAAACAAATTCATGCCATTAAAATATCATCACGTACAGACTTTTTATGATGGTGGTCATATGAATACGTTGAGATTTTGTCGATGTTTTGTGAACGCTTGCAAACAGAATCAGCATTTTCTTAACCATATTTTATGAAGTGATGGAGACAATTTTTCAAATAAAGGTATGTTTAACAGAAAAAGTCACCATTATTGGAGTCACGAAAATCTATTTGTTGCGTTACCTGCTACAGGGCCACAAAATCTGCTCTGTATTACTGAATGGTGGGATGTGATAGGATATAAAATGATTTGTCCGTTCATCCAGCATGGTTCGTTGACAGGAGAATGTTAGGTTTCATTTCTTAGAAGCATTTTTAGACAAACTAAGTTTAGTAGATCGACAGCTGACATACTTCCAGAATGACGAAGCACCTTCTCATACAAGTCGGGTTATATTTAATTTTCTGCCACAGATGTTTAAAAGTCGATGAATTGCGAATAACGATCCTGTCAAGTGGCATTTGATGCTTCGAAAGGACCTATAATGACTGCCGTACAAACTAAATATGATTTTATTATGAGGCACTTGCCTTTCACGTTTAATTCTCAACTTCCATGTTGACAGTGTCGCCGTACGTCAACGAATGAAGCTTCACTTCTCGCAGTTCAATTACGAATCGTCCTTCTCGACCTGCCGCCGTCTCCTTAAATAAACTACACCTGTGTTACAAAAAATCTTTTCTCGCTGTACCTGGGTGAAACAAAGTTCATAGGCCTTGCATTTTCCAATTGTCCAATTTCTTGTTCGTTGCAATCTTTTGAAACAACCACAAAAAAAATATATCCTTATCAACTAAACTTATTTTTAACTTAATACTATACATTTACTTACCGCCTAAGGATAAAATAAAAATATTATATTCTGTTAAAACTCTATAAATAAAAACAAGGCTATTATTCTGTGTTCTATTGTATTCCAACGACTTTTGCTTAGTGAACTTAAAATGCACTACATGTAAAAAAGAAATCATTGTTCTGTATTCTTTTAGCTGTCTTGATATTCCTTATTTAAACCTAAAATATTTTACACTCTCAATTATACAGGGCATTAAAATATTAGGAAGTATCAATTTAATGTCCATGGCCCGTTTTACTCCACAATAGTGTTTCTAATTTTCTGACATATTTGCTATATATAGCAATATATATATATATATATATATATATATATATATATATATATATATATATATATATATATATATATATATATATATATATATAATTATTGATTATGGGAATCTAAAGAGCATAAGGAGTTGTGGAATGCAGCTTATAGCTGTGATGACGTGTTAATATTGCAACAGATAAATTTACAGTAAAATTGATGGAAAAGGTGCACTAAAGTTGAGAATGCAAAGGTCAGTCAGGGGAAGGGATTAATTAGTTAATGTAAGAAGCATACTGAAGTCTACAGGAGCTCGCGAAGAAATCCACAAACCATGGATTCCATAAATGAGTACACAACCTACAGAAATAAACTTAACAAGTTAATTTAAACTACAAACAATAAGTACTATGGAGATCAGATAAGTAAAAATAGGTGCTGCGTTGGAAACTTATATGATATTGTTACAGGTAAAAAATAAAGCCTGTTCTTGTATACAGAAGATGAAAACAGAAAATGGAGAAATACGCTCCGATTTGAAAGTTATTGCAAATAACTTCAACAAACACTAATTTAAACTTGGCAGTCGCTTAGCTTGTAAGATAAAAAAAACACAATAAATGTAATTACATAAACATCTGGTTCAGCAAACTATATATTTTTCTGAAACTGACGATAACGAAATAAAAACACTTATTCTTTAGCTTAAAACTGACAACGCTCTTGGAATTGATCAAATTCGATCTGAGGTACTTCATGTAATAGTGGACGCAGATGTGGGGCCGCTGGTGTATGTAGTCAACATGATACCGAATACCAGAAGTTTTCCCAACACATTTAGGAGTTCAGTAATAAAACCGATGTACCAAAATGGCGACAAGCCAGATATGCGTAATTACCTATCTATTTCCTTGAGATCACCAATACGGCTTCACAGGGCGCAATATCATGGCTCAAATCTTACACATCTCAAGAGATTTATCTTAAAAATCACTCATTGTGTCTTTTTTGGACCTTACAACGGCATTTGATACAGTGACTCATGTCAAAATGCTGTAGAGAGTTGGTATACGGGGGGCTCGACAAAAGTTGGTAAAGAGCTATGTCCTAGAGCAACTTAACTTTAAACAATGTGGCCAGTATTATTAACGGAGTAGAGTACGGTGTTCCACAAGTAAATATGATTGGACCTATATTATTTATTGTCTACATAAAGAGCCTTTTATCCTTGCCCTCTCGAGGAAGAATTATAAGTTTTGCCGACGATACAGCCATCCTTTACAGCCTTAAATATGGGCCAGTCTAATTGACTTGGTCCAGATCGTCATCGCCTTGATAAGGGAGTGGTTCTAATTCCATCTGCTTACAATAAATCTGAAAAAATAAGTTATGTACTGTTCGCCATAAACAAGTCCATGCTACCCAGCTTGTCCCCATTAGTCAGTAAACTGGGTAACGAGGAATTTGCAATACTGGCTAAAAATAGAATAAAATATTTGGACTCATCCTCGATAGTTGTCTGAAATGGGATACTCGTGCTGATATTGTCGTACAGAAAATGCGGGGACTACTTTCACGATTAAGGTTGTAGAGAAATATTTTGGATTTGACTCATCTAAAGATCTTGTTTTTGTGGAGTCATATATTAGATATTGGATTATTGCATGGGCAGGAGCATTCAACTGCCACCTGCCCAAGTTGAAGGTGATGCAGCGGTGGATCCTTAGAGTAATACTGAGACTATCCTTCCCAGGCGATGAATTGTTTAAGGAGGCTGAGGTATTAGATATAGGGCAACTTTATTGCCTAATAATACTAGCGAATCAGAAAAAAAATACAGTCAACGGTAATAAGTCTTCAACACGATACCAGATACAGATCGGACTTTCATAACGTACCTAAAATAGTTTTTCAAAGAAGCTTCTTATATCTTGGACTTCGTGTGTTTAGTAAGTTGCCATTAGATTTTTTTTCTTTAACGTCGGCCTATTTCCGCGACTATGGCCAACCACCGACGCCAAGGAGCAGTTGCACCTCACTATCCTGGAAATTTTGCCAAACCCCTTTCTTTCTGTAAACAGGGTAGGGATCTTTAACGCGCCCAACATCGCAGGGACACGGGACGGACGGCTTTACGCCCCCTCCGAAGAGCGGAACGTGCAAACAATCAACTTGCTCAAATTCAATGCCAGAACCTCGGCTGATGTTTCTGTTACAGTTTGTACTGAAAAAGTGAAAGGAATACCCTGAGATCGAACCCAGTACCCTTCGGTTCAGAGGCACGCGTTCTTAACCCTAAACCACCGAGGTTCTATCATTAGAAATTAGAAGAGTCAACTCAATTAAAGTCCTTTAAGGCAAAAGTTAAAACATAGATTATGTCATCTAATGGGTATAAGGTGCATAGGCTAATTGACATAAAGAACTCTTATTATGTACGTTAGCATCGTTTTTCTTACTTTACCTTCAATTGAGTTTCTGTTCGGGTGTTGTAATATTGGGTAATACTGGACCCTTGGCTTGATAAGAGGCCTTGCATTTATTGTGTGTCTTGCTATTTTGAATTATTACTAAAGGTTTTCATATCAGGTGTGTTTTTTTATATAGATATTATATGTTAAACCCACGCGAAAGTTTTAAATACCTTTGAAGGTGTGATCTGCAACCTTACCTATTTGTCCAATCATTTGCATTACATGATTGTTGTGTTTTTGTAATTAATTGTTATCTAAAGACAAATAAATATTATATATACATATATATATATATATATATATATATATATATATATATATATATATATATATATATATATATATATATGCGTCTGATGCGTCTGAAGTAGAATTAAGACAAATAAATAAACAAATTTTAAAAGGCATCCGACGCGACGTAAGAACTTTTAGACACAACCAAATCAAAGATAACATAGAGAACAACAAGGGTATAAAAGTTCTACGTAGAAATCTTGACAATGGAAAGAGACAAATAATAAAACTTAAAAATGCACAAGGGGACACCTCAACGAACAGGAAATATATTCTAAATATAGTGGAACGGTTTTATGGAATGCTATATAAAAGCCAAAGTGATATAAGTCTACATCCAGAATCTGACATACTAACCCGTAAAAAAGGTTTGGTTAACCAAGGCTCGGAAATACTGATGGAAATATCACTAGATGAGATTAAACTAGCCCTGAAAAAGATGAAAAATCAAAAATCACCCGGAGAAGACTGCGTGGTTTCCGATGCGATAAAGATTGGTGGTCCTTGCTTGTTCCAAAAAATCAAATCTCTTTCCAACCCTTGTCTCTTCAATAGTACGATACCAGAAAAGTGGCACAACGCCATCGTAATACTGGTCCACAAGAAAGGATACATCTCGAACCTAGAAAATTACAGGCCGATAAGTCTACTTAGCCACCTCTACAAATTATTTACTAGAATAATTACCACACGACTTAAAAAGAAGTTGGACTTCGCCCAGCCAGTGGAACAAGCCGGTTTTCGAAGTGGGTTTGGAACCAATGATCATCTCCAGAGCGTCAAAACAGTGATTGAAAAGACCATCGAATATGGCAGACCTCTTGAGTAGATAGGGCGGCACCTGGGACCATCCCCTCCACTTTTTTTCTGCGCATGCGCGTGACGTCATGCACATGCGCTGACCTGTGACAGATGACAGCTGACCTGTCAGTTTTGACAGGTGTCAATGTCACTGACCTGACAGCTGTCAACGTCAAATGTCACCTGACCTGGCAGCTGTCAACGTCAGCTGCCACCTGACCTGACAGTGTTGACAGATGTCAAATGTCACCTAACCTGTCATATGTCACATCTGTCAAACGCGTTCCAAGATGGCTGACCTGTAATAGACAGCTGCAATCCCTGGTTCTCTATGAAACTGACCTGAGATGACGTCACAAGCGTTCCAAGATGTCTGACCTGTGTGTCCATAGATATCTACAAGTCAGGTTAGGTATTAACTGTCTTATGTCTGACCTGTGATGACGTCAGATGTTCCAAGATGGCAACCCCTGTTCATAGATAGCCACAACTCAGGTTAGGTATTAACTGTCTTATGTCTGACCTGTGATGACGTAAGATGTTCCGTCTGACCTGTACAGAGAGACATCTACAAGTCATGTTAGGTATTAACTGTCTTGTGATGACGTCACAAGCGTTCCAAGATGTCTGACCTGTGTGTCCATAGATATCTACAAGTCAGGTCTCCATGTGTGTTTGTCGAATACCAGCTGTCTGATTGTTTATTGAGGTTATGTTTGTATTTGTTATTTGTATGCAAACAGAGATAATACAAGAGTGTACTTACATACAACAAGAGACGTTAGCCTTCTTTCACAACTTAATACACACACTACTGAACAGGTGTCTTCTGTGTTGAGGAAACAGACAGACAGACAGACATACAACTGATTGCCATTGTTGAAGCTTGTACATGCTGTTTGAAAGGATATAACACACGTCATGACAGTTCAAAGTCTTTGCTTAGACTGACAGATGCATGTGTATTTGAAAGAAAAGCATTCGCCTGAAATTAGATTTGAACCCATGAACCTCGAATCGACCATAGACAGCTTTCTCAGATACTATCGCTAAACCAATAGCTCCACAGACGCACACGTTAAAAGTTTGTTCGCAGTTGTATATATAAAACAAAAGCCAGTTGTTGTTTACATATGAGGTTAGGTGTTCGTATACATGTTGATTACCAATCATCTGATTGTTTAGTAAGGTTATGTTTGTATTTGTTATTTGAATACAAACAGACATAATAAGAAGAGTGTACTCACATACAGCAAGAGACGTCATCCTTGTTTCACGACTTAACACATACTGAACAAGTGTCTCTCTTGTATTAAGGAAACAAACTGATGTAAGAGAGAGAGAGAGAGGCCTTACAAAAGGATAAACAACGTTTTACAGTTGTTAACCTTGATCCTGTTTGAGCTTGTACACTCTGTTTAATATACGCAAGAGAGAGGCCCTCTTAGGGGTAAACAACGTGTCAGTTGATGACCTTGGTGAGTGTTATCTTGTGTTATATCTGTTGAATTACCCCCGCAGTCGTGTTTGAGCTTGTCTAGAATACAGACATGAAAAGGATGACATCATCACATTATTTGTGTTTGTAGAAAAGGCCCCTGCTCACATCTTAAATCGTTCCTATTTCCCATAAGATTCTATGTATTTTAGCCTAATATATAGCTTTTGACACGGTTTCCCATAAGAAACAACGTATTTGTAGACACACACACATTTAGTAAGGTTTCTGTGAAAACAAATATAGTTTTAAAAACGGTTATTGTGGCAACATATATAAAGTGGCTACACACACTCTTAAGCTCATTCACAATTCAGTTGTAGTTGAGAAAAGACGTGCTTCAGTTTACTCTACCCAAATCTGTTTCAAAATGGCTACATTAAGTGATGTGTGTTACCAGCAAATTAAAGACAACTTCTGGTATGGTCTATTTGGAGACTTTCAAGTTATTATCGATAAAAACACTGGATATTTCAATGCCACAAAATTGTGTAAGAGTGGTGAGAAAAGATTCAGACATTGGTTGGAAAATAAAAAAACTAAAGAGTTGATTGCCTATTACAACAGTCGGCTGAAGGAACAATTGGGTTATCGGAATACCGAAAAGCCAAATATTCCAACCGAGGGAGCCCACTTTGAGTTATCGCCAGGGAGCCGGACTACTGGCCCCCTAAAACCGGAAGCAACAACTCAAGTAATACCAACAACAGCTACATATGTGGTGGACTTTGGTGGGAGACAGGCTGAAAACAACTTGATATCTGGTACATATGTGTGCAAAGATTTGATAGTAAATTTGGCTTGTTGGATATCCAATCAGTTCTATGACAAATGCAACCAAATTATTTTTGATTTTTTCCTAAACGAGTTTGATCAGAAATACAGGGACAACCTAGATGCGATTGAAGTAAAATTAATGGAGATAAATGATGAGGTGCAACGTATGCGAGAAACAAATGCTAAAGTCACAGAATATCTTGAAGATATATCCCCAAAGCCAAGTAACCGGGGAAAAATAAGTGTGTTTGGTTTACTTGCAAGAAACGAGAAAGACGCCCCCTATCCATATCATGCCGTAAGAACACAAAAGAAAAGTTTCCCCAGGGCTGTGAGGAACTTTAAAAATAAACACCCCGACGCCCAAGTGATCCTAAACAAGCTGTACGATCCAAATTCAGTAAATCTCTTTAACAGAATAAAGACTGAAGTGAAATACGTTACAGCACATAGAAACAACCTACATATAGCCGATGTACCACAAGATAAGTTTGTTCAGGATATTATTGCTTTAAGACATACTTTTTAATTGTATTACAAAATAAAAACACAGTAATTTTAACAAAGACTTTTATTTGATTCTAAGTACAAGTATGTAAACTCTTTGTTGGAATACATTTATAGAATTATTAACATTAGATGGTTCAGTGTTGCGTTGGTGCTGTTGTTGTTGTTGTCGTTGGTGTCTCTTCATGGCTGTGGGCTTACTAGGTGATAACACTAGCTTCTTTTAGTTCTTCCAAGATTGACTGAATTTCGTTGTTATGAGCATTATTACCTGCAACTTGGGAAGCCACTAAAAGTCTAAGTCTGTCAACCAACTCGTTTATGTCATTCCAATACACATAGGCTATTTGTTTGTTATTTTGTATCATATAGTTGTTGGTGCTGATGTTGTTGTTAGGGCTCATGCCGTTGCTATCGCTGCTCTTATCACTCTGAGTTTTAAGTTCAGTCTTTTGTTTTTTGTTAAGATGTCTGTCGTTGCTGTCGTCATCGTCTTCCTCGTAGGTGTAACCAAAACCTTGAGGTGTTGAGGATCTACGACCTCGTGGATTTATCACTGGTTTTATTAGAGTCAGATACTTTTCAGAGGAACAACCTTTGGTTCGTGCGTTAGGATCATAGTTCATTTTATGAATACTAGTTGCTTCGAGAATATCTCTATAGTGTTGAAGATCGTCATAGGTATACCCTCTAGGTGTTTTCATAAATATCAATTCTAGCAGACCTTGTGTTTGCGGATATCTCCGTTGACCTAGTCGAATGTCATTATCAGTAAAATCCAAGTGTTTATTGCCAAGACTCCAGCTACCGGTATCTTTAGCGTAGCGAGCACCATACGTTTGATCAATGGTAGCGAGCCTTGGTGGTTCAGTAAAATACTTGTCTACATAATATCGAACTCGTTCAGGATATTGCTCCAAAAATTCTTGATATGCAGGGTTGGATGTGACAGTTTGTAGGTCTGCCTCAAGCTCTTCAAATGTTGGGATATCCTCATCGGAACTTGTCTCCTCAGCCTCTTCCCTAGGTTCAGCTTCAAAAACTTCATGGTCTTTAAGGAACTGTACTTGGGGTTTCGTTTCTGGTATATCGACTTCGTCTTTGATTTGTTCAGCCTTTGGTTGTTGCTGGGGCTGCTGCTGCTGCTGTGCTGCTGTGTTTTTAGATATTTCACTTAGGGGCTCAACAAGTGGTTTATATAAACGTTGCAGAGCATCATCATTCTCGGCTCTGTTAAGTTTAAGCATTAAATGTTTTTTTCGAATATTGTCAGTAAGTTGTAAAATCCTTTTCTTAACTTTTCGCTCTTCCTTACCCAACACTTCCATTGTGCTACAACTGGTCGGTATTACCAGCTGGTCTAATAATTTGTTTGAGCGATACAGGTTGTGTGGTGGTTTAACATATACTGACTCCTTCATGGTACATGCCTTCTTATTTATCACGATGTCTGGCTGTCTTGTTAGACAGCTGTGTTAGACAGCTGTGTTAGACAGCTGTGTTAGACAGCTGTGTTAGACAGCTGTGTTAGACAGCTGTGTTAGACAGCTGTGTTAGACAGCTGTGTTAGACAGCTGTGTTAGACAGCTGTGTTAGACAGCTGTGTTAGACAGCTGTGTTAGACAGCTGTGTTAGACAGCTGTGTTAGACAGCTGTGTTAGACAGCTGTCTTAGACAGCTGTGTTAGACAGCTGTTAGACAGCTGTGTTAGACAGCTGTGTTAGACAGCTGTATGACAGCTGTATGACAGCTGTGTTAGACACCTGTGTTAGACAGCTGACTGTCCTGTCTATCATTGTTAGAATAATATATATATATATATATATCGAATCCTTTTCTATATCGACCTTTGTGTACATCGTTTTCCTTCACAATCACCAACACACCATACTTATTATCTTTCTAGCATTGGTGGCAGATAGTTTTAAATTGTTTAAAGTCCATATCGGTGGTCACATGATCGTCGTACACATGTTTTAAATTGGTTTCATCTTGCTTGAATAACACAATAACATTGGTGTTGTCACGTACCAGATGTTTGGGTATTCGTGTATATGTTTGACAGAGATAGAATGAATCAATATTCTTATGTCTGCCCATACTGAAGTATGCTCTTATTTTATCTTGTTTATCACAAGCTACATCATCAAATATAAACACAGAGTTGTCCTTGGCATCTTCCGGATCTAATATTTCATCGTTTTCTCTATAAGGATAGTAACCAACACCTTTTGTGGCATTCATCACCTCCTTTAACATCTTGTATTTCGGTTGATACAGAGACTTTGAATACACATACACGTTATCAAATTTTAAACCGTTTGCTTCAAACAACAAACTCAGCATGACATTAGTTTTACCACACCCACTCGGACCACATATGATACAGCGAACGGTGTTTGGAAAGAGAGGACCATGCCTCAGTTGTTGAGCTGTGTCCGTAACAACATCGTCTATATTTGTAATGGGTAAGGCAGAAGCGTGTTTGCTGGTACGCATCTTAACTTAAACTAAACTATATTTTATTTGGGTGTGTATATATATGAATGCAAGTGAGACACCCAGTCAGTATGCATGTTGGTGTCACAGAGTGAGGGTTGTTATTAACAAAGACAGATACAGGTTTTGCTGAAACGTTGCGGGGGCGTTACAAACACCATGAAAGTTAACAGAAAACTTGATGAGGGGTTTTATGTAATCAACTCGAAGCCAAAGAAGAAGGTTCCCTTTAAAAACATACTAAGTCTGATTGAGGAAGTTATAAAAGATAGAAATCTTATTCCAACAGCGAACGCCGTATTTGATATAGCTCATACAATCGTTAGAAACATTGGTGGACGTAAGAATGTGCAGAAACCTCGAGTTATTCCAATACCTAAAAGCGGAGGCTTCCTTCCGCTGTTACCTCTTATATTTGGTGGGCTGTCAGCACTAGGAGCTCTGGGTGGTGGTGCTGCAGGTATTGCCAAAGCCGTGAACGATGCCAAGTCTGCGAAACAGAAACTAGAGGAGGAAGAACGACACAACAAAACAATGGAAGCCATCGCGATGGGCAGGAGAGGGAGTGGCTTGAAATTTAAGCCAAAATGCAAGAGACTGGGCAAAGGCATGTATCTCAAGAAACAGCGCTACGGTTATGGGTTGTATCTGCAAAAACCAATGCAATAAAAGACTCAAACAGTAGCCTGTGTGTATCAGTCATGGCGCACACCTTTGTGTTGAAAGACCGCAGCTCCCATCTGTCGTCAGACTACCATCCACCAATTGTTTTGGATGGTAATTATGCTGTTGCCTTGATAGGCTTTCACACCTACAACAACATACCCAACATCTATGAAGGTAAAAACAAATTTCATGTAAAAGAAGGAACCGGTTCGCGAACCATCACGATACCCACCGGTGCTTATGAAATAACACACTTGGAAGAGTTACTTCAAAATGAACTTGTTGGTGCTACAGCAACACACGAACAAAAGCAACAGGCTCTGATTCTGAGACCTAATCCGAACACCATCAAATGTAGACTAAAGTGTTATACAAATGTCAGTTTTGAATTTGATGGTTCGATTGGGCGAATGTTGGGCTTTTCAAAACAAGTTCTTCAGCCGGACACCTTTTATGAATCTGATTTACCTGTTGAAATAGTGGATGTTAGACAGATTCGCATCGAAACCAATATTGTGTCTGGTTCCTATTATAACGGACAACCCTCACATACGCTGTATGAGTTTGCTCCGATGGTTGATCCTGGCTACGCAATCGACATAGAACCTAAAAATTTAATTTACTTGCCGGTGAACAAGCAAGAGATTTCCAATATAAGCATCGACATCGTCGACCAAGATTCAGTTCCTGTCAACTTTCAAGGTGAAGAGGTGTCTGTTCGCTTGAAACTTATAAAAGTTGCTTAGTATGTTGGTCTTTAAGGATATAAAAGCAAATGCATCTACCACAACAAATTCAGTTGAGTCAGACACGTCAAAGGGTACGCTTCGTCCCGATAATATTGAGTTCCTGCAAAGCCTGGGTTATCATGTCGTCAAAACTAGAAATATTCAAAGAACCCGTGTTTGATGATGGCATCGATCGAGAAGAGCTGCGCTCTTACTATTCACCAACTAAATCGTTTGGTAACAGCGATGAAATTGAAATAGCCATCAACCAACAAGATGCGTTCGTATGTCTGGCCGAGTCAGCTCTAATAATCGAAGGTGCTCTGGAACCTGTAGCAATCCAAAATGCCACTGGTGCTTGTTATCTGTCAAATAATGGAGGAGCAGCTCTGTTTGAATCAATGACCTATGAGTTAAATAACAAGGAAGTGGAACGAGTGCGAGACCCATACACCACAACCATCATCAAAAGTCTGCTATCGTTCAGTAAGAATGAAGCCCAATCTCTTAGCAACGCCGGTCTGAATGTGTCGTCGGAGCACATCACCTTAAATGATAACAAGTTTCACATGCTCATACCTGTTTGGTTCCTCTTCAGTTTCTTTCATCATTTCAAAGGAGTTCTCTGTGGCAAACATACTTTCCGTTTTACAAGAGCTCGAAACGATTCCAACGGCTATTACAGCACAGGTACGGCACGAGCAAAAATTACCGTAACCAATATGTTTTTAAAGGTAAAACATGTATTTCCCAATGATAAAATGAAATTGGAACTGATGGATAAAATAGCCAAAGACACCTCTATATTTCTCGCATACCGCAAATGGGACATATATGAGTTACCAGCACTCAGAGATATCAACAGAGATGTGTGGGCTGTTAAAACTGCAACCAACTTGGAAAGACCTCGATATGTGATTATAGCATTTCAAACAGATCGTAAGGATAACGTGAAGAAGAGGTCAGACTATTTCGATAACATTGGTATGTTGGACCTCCGAGTGTTTCTAAATTCAGAATGCTACCCTTATGAATCTATGAATATGGATTTTGAGAAATCGAAATATGCAGAAGCCTATAACATGTATACAGATTTTCAAAAAAGCTTCTGTTATAAAAACATGTCGGAGCCTATCTTGAATTATGACGAGTTTAAAGACAGAGCTCTATTTGTGATTGACTGTCAGCACCAGAACGAGTCAATCAAGTCTTCAACGGTGGACATTAAGGTGGAGTTTATGAGTCACGCCAACTTCCCAAAAAATACTCGTGTTTATTGTTTGGTTATTCATGACAGTGTAATGGAATATAAACCTCTAACGGGTATCGTTAGAGCCATTATGTAATAATAGTATGTCATTTATGTATCAATATGTACAACTTAATTAATCCTAATAAATTTTTATTGTATGTAAAACAGTTGTTTTATTTTTATTTTGTTGCATTTTTATTAACCCCTTTCTGTCTGTCAGTCTAAGCAAAGACTTCGAGCTGTCATGACGTGTTTGTTAAACAGCTGTACAAGCTCAAACAAGGTTCTATATGATACTTGTTGGGCAATCAATTGTCTGTCTGTCTTTTATTACACAGCTCTGTCAGTCTAAGCAAAGACTTCGAGCTGTCATGACGTGTGTGTGTGTGTGTGTTAACAATCAACAACAGCGTCTATATGTTTTGTTTGGTTCAAGTGGATGTCAATAAACAACTGTGTTATTTCTATAACGACCCCCATTCAAGACCTCAACAGACGTCAGTGTGTGTGTTAAGCCGTGAAACATGTATGACGTCTCTTGCTGTATGTAAGTATACTATTATATTATTTATGTTTGCATACAAACAATACTTATCAAACAATCCTCGTATATCAAAGTTTAGTTTGATGTTTTAAATTGAGTTTTGTTACTTGTGTTTTTTGATCACTCCCTATATAATATTGTTTGGATTCACTGTGATATAAAACACTAACATAAACAAACCTCCATAAAACCCGGTCTCCAGTTTTATTACCCCATTAAACAAATTCATTAACATATCTAGATGTAAATACGTTTTGATAGTTTACTTCAAACGTTTTTTTTTTTAGAATTTGATATTAGATATGTAAATTGGAACGTCTTTAAATATCTTTTACTATAAAATATCTTTTACTATAATATATAAATATACAATTGTTTTAAAAAATTACCGTACCTATTATATATTCAAATTGGAATGTAATAGAGATACCACCCCTGCCCACACACACAAACTCATCAGCCTGATAAACTCGTTTTATGTAACAGGTTTTATTTTATATATACCACTGCGAACAAACTTTCATCGTATGTCTGAATAGCATGATCGGTTTAGGGACGTTTGCATATCTTAGTAAGCTGTATGGTTGGGGGTTCAAATCTAATTTCAGGCGAATGCTTTTCTTTCAAAAATCATATTTCAAATTAAAATTAAATTTCAAATTACCCGCTCAATATATCTTCCTAATATATGTAAGTGTGTGACTAAACCGAATGACTGTGTCCAACAGATGTCTCCCCTCGAGCTAGGGAATATTCTCCCACTCTACAACTTTACAAATAGAATGTTCTCTAGCTCGATGAGTCAGATCTCTGGACACAACAGACACAAATTTTCAAACAAATTCAAATTTCCCGCCAAAAACGAAATACCCTAACAAACTTCAATACACCTTACCACACACAATAAACAACAGACAGCTGTCCTTAATAAACAAATACAAACATAACCTTAATAAACAAACAGATGATTGGTAATCAACACGTGTGCGAACATAACCTTAATAAACAAATACATACATAACCTTAATAAACAAATACATACATAACCTTAATAAACAAACAGATAGCACGTTGACGACATAACAAATACAAACATAACCTTAATAAACAAACAGATGAATGGTAATCAACACGTGTGTGTGAACATAACCTCAATAAACAACAGACAGCTGGTATTCGACAAACACACACATGGAGACCTGACTTGTAGATATCTATGGACACACAGGTCAGACATCTTGGAACGCTTGTGACGTCATCACAGGTCAGACATAAGACAGTTAATACCTAACCTGACTTGTAGATATCTATGGACACACAGGTCAGACATCTTGGAACGCTTGTGACGTCATCTCAGGTCAGTTTCATAGAGAACCAGGGGTTGCAGCTGTCTATTACAGGTCAGCCATCTTGGAACGCGTTTGACAGATGTGACATATGACAGGTTAGGTGACATTTGACATCTGTCAACACTGTCAGGTCAGGTGACAGCTGACGTTGACAGCTGTCAGGTCAGTGACATTTGACGTTGACAGCTGTCAGGTCAGGTGACATTGACACCTGTCAACTGTCACAGGTCAGCGCATGCGCATGACGTCACGCGCATGCGCAGAAAAAAAAGTGGAGGGGATGGTCCCAGGTGCCGCCCTATCTACTCTCTTGTCCTTGCTTTTGTGGATTTCCATAAGGCTTTCGACACTGTAGAGCTAGACGCAGTGTTGCAATCCCTAGAAGCATGCCGTATTGACTATCGCTACACTAAACTAATTTACAATACATAAAAAATGCTACTCTTGTGGTAAAACTACATGAAAACACGAATCCATTAAAAATTAGGAGACGAGTACGCCAAGGAGGTACGATGTCTCCAAAACTGTTTGTCACCGTCCTGGAATATGTGTTCAAGAAGCTAGATTGGGACCAGAAAGGTCTAAGAATAGACGGCCAAAAACTTTCAAACTTACGGTTTGCAGACGATATTGTGTTACTGGCTGACAACTTGCAAGATATTAGAGTGATGCCACAGGAACTTCAGGTGGACTGTGCAACAGTAGGTCTAAAAATGAACATCGGAAAAACAAAATTTATGATAAACCTCGTCCCTAGTAACAACCTAATTATTGAAAACTCTAAGGTGGAATGGGTAGATAAATACACACATTTGGGTCACGAGATAAGCATATCCAAAGCCAACCAAACATGCGAGATAAACAGAAGAGTTATACTCTCTAGGGCGGCTTACGGCAAACTTGGAGACGTTTTCAGAGGCGACCTTCCAATATGCTTGAAAAGAAAAGTTTGCAACCAATATGTTCTACCGGTTATGACCTACGGCGCCGAAACACTAACCCTTACCAACGCTTCTGCTAAGAAACTAAAAGTAGCACAGCGCAAAATGGAGAGGTCGATGCTTGGCGTTTCGTTACGTGACCACATTGGAAATAAATAATTACGCAGGAGAACAGGAGTGACTGATGTGGTCGTACATGTGGCAAAACTCAAATGGAAGTGGACGGGACATCTGGCTCGCATGCAAGATGACAGGTGGACAAAACGATTACTTGAATGGAGACCCAGATCCAATAAAAGAGACATAGGAAGACCACCAACTCGCTGGAGAGACGACATTACAAAAATTACAAAAAACTGGTTTCCTAGCGCTCAAGACAGTAAAGAATGGACTCAACTAGGGGAGGCCTATGTCCAGCAGTGAACGCAGAGGTCTGATTGATGATATATATATATATATATATATATATATATATATATATATATATATATATATATATATATATATATATATATATATATATATATATATATATATATATATATATATATATATATATATATATATATATATATATATATATATATATATATATATATATATATAGTTTAAAATCTTGTAAAAATTTGCTGATTAATATCGTACTTTCCATCTTAAATCCTTTTATTGTACTTATATATTTTATGTAACCTCCATTTGACATAAATTGCAAATGTGGCTATTTTATATTTAGCTTTACAAGCAAATCAATAGATTTTCTGTCTAAAATGGCGGAAACCTTGCTTAAAAATAGAATTTTCACGTTGCAATCAATCTGCTACAATTAATTAGTCAAAAATCTGAAAGCCATCAATGCGTAATCAAACAGAATTTCAATTAAGATCTTCATGTTCCATATTAGCTTTGGAAAATCATTAAAAATACTGCTTGGTAAGCATCATTTACAAAGCTGCTTTAGCCTTGTCTGTAAATTATGAAGTACGACTTTCAGTACAAGCAAATCTCTTGTGTAATTTCATTTTACTTTCTACCTTTAGAAATACGCTTGGGATTAAGACATTTTTTATTTATGATTGACCCAGTAATCACATCACATCAGATTAAGTCGTTACGGAAGGCTACTTTCTTATTCTCATAACTTATTTACTTATTACCTGAAAGGCGTTTTTGTAGCTCAAGGAAATTGTTAATTTTCATCTTAAGATTACTTTGATGAAAGAAATTTTGAAATAATTAATTTCCGAGTTAACACGCAATTACAATTCTTACCACGTTTCATTTTTTTTTGTAGAAGTAAGTTAAAAATAAGTCAAGTAATATAATTTAATAACTCAGTACCGAATCTTCGTGTAAATTTATTGTAAGCAAGTAATTTTAGTGTATATTTTTTAATCTACAGGTTCTGGCTAAAATTTCGAGATCGCTCGCTTATGACGACGCCCACATTTGAACTCTTTTGCTACTAATGGGTCATATACCTCCAATTGTACTATCAGCCTAAAAATACAGGTTACAATTTTTTTGAATATTCTTTTTTCTTTATTATGAATTTGGGGTTAACATTGGAAACAATTTATGAGCAAAAAATAATTTTAGCTGACTATTTTACAAAAATATTTCCTGGGATATATATGTCTCATCCCTATAAATTTACGAGACATATATAACCCAGCATAATAAAGATATATTCCAGAAATGTTTCATTTGGCTTTTTATTATGAAAGCACAAAACAGAAATAATGACTACAATACTACAAATGTATGTATCTGCAAAACACTCGTTACATATCGGAACATTGGAAGCAGAACATACGGTTTTAGTTCTGTTTGCAACCTTCTGGTAAATGATCTCCAACGTTTATGAGGTTAGTTGAGCACCAAGAGGACCTACCATATGGGCGTTTTCTAAGTAACGAAACATTTTGGCGACCTATAGATATTAGCGCTTCTGCGAGGATCACCAGAAAATTGATAAAAGAAATGTGAGGTTTATTGCGGAGCTCCTTAGAAATGATTCAAGCATTAGCAGCAGTAGTCAGTAGGAATTTATAGAAAACTTTTACACCATTTCATAGCTTTACTGCCAACATCAAAGACGCCAATTAGTTGATCTAGCAGATGCACGTCGCCCATGTGGGAGTTATTAACACTGTATTGCTTCAGAGCATAAAAAATAATTTTGACCCATCTTTACCTGTTCGACTTATTTAATATCTCTTATTTAAATGACAGTTACTTAAAACTATTACTTCTTTGTTATCCCTCCACAGAAATCCTATAGTCCCATGATTATTTTACGAACTTTCGGTATCACCGCCCTTTTTTTATTTCAAAATTAGGCATATTCTTTCTTGTAGAGACACATCTGGCCACAACTGAAAACACAAAGACACGTCCGATTCCCTCACTGTTTCAACTAGATTTTTCACCACTCTCTCACATAGGGTGCCTTTAACAACATCATTTTCTTTCTCCGAACATATGTTGAACTCATAAACAAAAAGCGGTTAGCGAATCACAACGT
Organism: Tillus elongatus; assembly: GCA_964006375.1. NCBI lineage: Eukaryota > Metazoa > Arthropoda > Insecta > Coleoptera > Cleridae > Tillus > Tillus elongatus. The sequence goes on along the minus strand of OZ023262.1, from coordinate 187,684,202 downwards.
TTCCAAATTTTTACACCTCGTGTGATAGTCTTCAATGACAGATATCGTTTGAAGAAAGATCTTCTTTTAAATATGGCCATCGACTCGTCTATTGATTGGTGCTTACTCTCTGATCCGGCCTAAGCATGGGTTTTTTTTCAGACAGGCAACTACATTTTTAATGTAATAAAGCTTACTACAGTTATCTGATTTTTTGCTGCATTGAAGTAACGTTTGTTTGCCAAGAGCTGAAATCTGTCTCTGGAAATAGCTTGCTGTATAGCTTCATTTCCCAAAGATTTGTTCGATGACAAGCAGTGAGAAATAGCAGGTACCTTGTTGTATGCCATAGTAAAAAAGCAACCTATGAAAGCCTCATCATTTTATCTTAATTTGTATATATTCCTTTTTTTAGTTTGTTCTAGAATGTCTAATTGCTGATTTGCACACTGGGCAATATAGCTGAACAAACTATTGGGAAATAGTTTTATGAATATTTGCTGTTCGTATAGAGTGAGAGTTCTGTGGGTCTTCTCGTAAACGGTATGACTGTTGCATTCTCGGGGCTCACCCAGAGCCCTTGGCCAACAGTGCATCTTTCCACCACTTTCAGTGCTGTCTGCATGCGCTCCCACACTGACTGTGTAACGTTTTCTCGGACTATGATGACAACGTTGTCCGCATAATCATGTACCTCGAACCCCCTCCTGAAAGCCTCCCTATCAGGCCGTCCATGACTAGGCACCAGAGCAGGGGAGACAGAACACTCCCCTGCGGACACCCAGCTGCGACCCCCGCCAGCAGAGCCCCTCCCGCGAGTGATGTGAACACCGCCCGTTCCCTGAGCATGGAACCGATCCACCTGCAGCAGGTCTCTTCTATTCCACGATCCCTGACAGCTGTCAGTACCGATCCGGATGAGATGTTACTGACTCCTGCTCTGTATGCATATTGTGTGCAGTGTAGGGGCTATTCTTCCTGTACACCGCCCCTAAGGTGCCGGTCGAGAAATTTTCCATTGTTTTTAGCAAGAAGGACATGAGATTTATTGGCCTCAGGGACTTTGCCTGGTCTGTTGGATGTCCAGGTTTAGAAGTGAATACACAGAGTCATTAAGTAGATATGTTTAACAAAGGAGAGGTATTGATATCTAGCTGGTAGTTTAGTAACAATCCTGACTGCTTATATTTGTTAATTTCCAGTGCTTCTGAATGGTTAATTTATTGCCTTTATTTTCAATATATAAAATTTTAAGGTTATCATTAAACTGATGGTTTTCCGATACACCATGCAGTTCATTATTTGAATAAATATTATGATGTTCGACTACCCTTTTATAAAAGGCTCTACTTGTTTGGCCAATGTCAATTTTTGGACAAGCGCCACAAGTTAAATTATAAACGCCCAATTTTCAATCTTTATTTATTTTTGATTTATTGTTTTTATGTGTTTACTTAATGAGTTGAAAGTTTTTAACGCAATGTTTAAATTTTGTTTTCTTAGGAATTTTAAGACTTTTTAGTGGGTTTACCAATATATGTTAGCGTGTTATATTTAATGTTCTTAGGGGTATTTGTTGTAAAAACTTCATTAAGCGTTTTGCTAAACTGTTTTTTTCTTTAAAAATATTATCTACGATTTTCGGGTCATAATTATTCAGTTCTTTAGAGAGGTTCATGTGTGACATTGGAACGCTAATTAGCCTATGAATCATACTGTTGTAAGCTGCTAATTTATGATTAAGTGTGCATTGAACTAGAATGAATTTTGATATCTGTATGTGACGGTTTGTGATAAATTGAAAATTCATGTTTATTGTTACATTTACTAATAGTTAGGTCTAAGAAATTTATTGTATTCGCTTTTTCTATTTCTATTTTTTTCTATTTGTATTTGATTTTTGGGTTAATTGAATTTAAAAATACTAAAAATGATTGTAGCTGTTTATTTGTACCTCACGTAATTATATCATTAACAAATCTGTACCAATATATGAAATTTTTGCCATGTGGATTATTGAATATTAAGTTTTGTATATTATCCATAATATTATATATATATATATATATATATATATATATATATATATATATATATATATATATATATATATATATATATATATATATATATATATATATATATATACATATACATACAACATGTACTGTTACTTTCCTTTCAGAGAATTTTATTATATTATAATTTTACTTCTATAGACTTAGGTACCACATTATCATTGTTCTTTGTATAACCTTAATGTTATTTTAAGAAATACTTATAACGATCGGCTTTTTAATTGACTAGATCTATAAATTTCTGTTGCATCTCAATTTTATCCAGTAGTCTCTGACGAAGCTATTGTAATAGCGAACCTATAGTCACATTAAGTAAAGTCGTTCAGTGAAAATCTAACCATGTGTGTTAATCAACCAATTGTGTTAGGTTGTCATCAAGTATCGCCTAAATCAATTCAAGTTATCATATTCAATTAAATTGTCCTTTCGAATCAAATTATTTGTTACAGATTTTATTCCTGTAAAAGCAGACGCGTGCTTATTGCCCAAAACCGCACTTTTATCTTAACAAGGTAAACAAACATCGCATTTGTCTTTGATCATAATAATGTTATTTTAGTAAAATGCAACAGTTTTTGGTCTATAGCTTATGGTTCTAAAAATATAGATATTCGATCATGGTTTTCTTTTACAATAACCGGCCAAGTTGTAACAATAGTTGCATTATGTTTTGCGCTTTAGGACCGTACTGTATCGGTATCAAATGTAAACACCATGCTAGGCGAGTACTTATTACAGTCATGCTGTCTGAAATAGGCATAAACTCTCCAGTTATAATTTTCCAATACTGGTCACTTCCTATTAACAAAGATATGCCAGGCTCAGTTTGATGTCCGGCGACAGAATGGTCTGCTAAATTCAATCCACGAACCACCGGATTTTTACAGCAAGGTTTATTTAAAATATCAGCACAAATATTAGGAACTTTTATAGCTTCCAGATTAATAAAATCTTTAAAATCTGTACTATATTGTCTTATTAATTTTGATTCTGCTTTATTATACAATTTAGGAGATTCATATTCCTTATTTCGAAATAAGAATATAAACAACTTTTTCCTACCAAGTACCTTTAATTTAGGCGTCTTGGAAACAGCTTTTGTTATAAAGGTCAATTGACTTCCAGCGTCAAATAATAATGGTAGAGAAATTGAAGAAATTTCATTTACAGAAATATACGAAGGGCGCTTGTAAAAAAATTGGGATGTGTTGGATTCCAGTGTACATATTATAAGTTGTAGTAGCAACTTCAGAATTACAATTCTCAGAATTTTATTAAGAGAATGGATTACATTAATAACAGGTAGTTGCCGTCTAGAAAACTCTGGATCACATATAGACGTTGCAAGATTTTTTGAACGCAGATAATTCGGGTGCGACAACCTCTTGAGCGATGACCTTCCTTTGTACAACGAAAACATCTGTTAGCGTTTCTGACGACATGCTTCTTTTTATCAATAGCTATATTGCTATTACATTCAAGAGTTTTATGTTGTCTACAGCAGACGATAGAAACATTTACCTGCGATTTATTTCCAGTTACTAGGACGGCGGCGGTACATGCTGCAGTTTCTTTAGGTGTCTCAATTCGTTTACACTTTATACGTTGTCGTTGCTGGTATCATTAGTCAATTCTGTGCGTATTCTATTGCTTCTGGTTATGTGTTTAGAAATATTAAAAGCTTGTTGATTTCAGTGTTGTAACTACTATCAGAACTACAGATCACAGAGGACACAGATGGAACAGTTTGCCACTCTGTAATTGCACAAAGTTTATTATACTCGATTTTCAAAGTACAAGGCATTACTTTTAGAATCACCGATTTTAGTAAAGGTAAGGGCATTAATTTCTGAATGTAAGTTTCACTTATTCGATCGACATTTCCGTATTCGGCTTGTAATATTTCGATTACGTCTTTTTAGTAAGTGTCCGATATGGAAAGTCCACTTATAGACACCGCGTAATACGTTAACACATTTTTTATATAAATGAAATTTATAATCCGTTAATTGTCTTTTCATTAATCACTAACCGAAGTTGCTGCCAAAATGGTCCCCAATTTGCAAGTTGGCCATCAAACTTTACTAAATTCAAATAAATAGTCTTACCAACATTTTTTAAAATTCCGATGCTAGGGCACCTGTCTGGCATGTACGACTTTTGAAGTCGATTTCTGATGCGTTTAAGGTTTCTTCATGTTGCGGGTTGAACTGGGGTTCATCGTTTTCCTCACTGGGATTTGCCCCTTCCCGTTCTCTTCAGATATTCGGCTTTAAACTGTCCTCCATTTCAAATGCGAAATTTATATTTGTATCGCCGTTTGTCCATTGCTGTCATTTGAGGTTTTAATGCTTCTAATTCTGCCTTCACCCATATAGCGCAAGGAAACAAAAGCGACAGTCGATGAAAATAGCCACTATGATAGATTTCTTGTAAAGTTCAGTTCCTGTTATATAAAAAACAGAACGAAGCCCCTGAAGATGGCCAGATATATGGGCCGAAACGCGTAGGGCTTTTACTAAATAAATTCAGTCTGGAGTACCGCCTTGTTCTGTTCTTTTCTAGACTAAGAATATGTCTGGTATGTCCGTATTTTTAAAAACTATCTGATTAGTTTTGCTTTTAACGATATCTTCCTCGAGTATCGGTGTATCGGGTGCTGAGTATGAGTCTGCATTTGAATTAGCTGTTTCGTCATCGTAGATTTCTATTATTTCTTCCTCTTCGTCAATATTATTGGCCATTGATTGGTTATCTATATCCAGTGGGTTTATTTCTACCCGGTAAAGTGCATCTGCTGCGCAGTTTAACTTTTCTTTCTTGTATTGTAATTTTAAATTCATATTCCTCTAGTTTTAATCTCCAACGGAGCAATTTTGAGTTTTGTTGTTTTTAAGAAAACAGCCATTTTAAAGGTTTATATATAGATGGTGAATATATCGATATTAAAGAAACAAAAATACAATACACTAACTAATTTCTTCATTAATAGTGCAATATGTTTGAATTAGTTATAATCTAAGCCTAGTTCAGGATTTTTCTCATCCTTATAAAAAATTATGCTAATAGGTTTATACAGGGTATTCCTTAATGATACGCTAATATTCAAGGGTGTAAATCTACTTAAAAAACTAATGATAGTTTGCTTTATAAACTATGGTCCAAAAATGTTCCGTGAACAAAATATAGGGTGTTAAAATTTTAGAAAAAAAAAGAGAATAATTAATAATGTCGAAACCGCATGAGATATGTTAGTAATGTTACGTGCGTAAAGACAGTTAGTTAATAAATATGCGTATTTTTCAGTACAGGCATAATTTTTAGCTTGAACAGTGGGGTGCGTATGGGCACAGGTAATCTTGAATGAAATAAAATGGTACCTACGCCAATGATTTAAATCTCCTGTTTAATTTGAAACATAAAAGCTCTCTCAAATTGTTCTTGGTAGATGCGCTGTTTTTGAGTAAAATAAATAAATACCGTGGTATTGACCGAAAAAATCAATGTAATTATTGTGCTATAAAAATATTGATGCCCTGGAATGTGTCAGTTCCCATACGGACGCCACTGTTGAAACTGAATTGTTTGTATTATTATTGTTATCATTATTATTATCGCCTTAGCCTGAAAAGCTTTCACAGTCCCTCAAAGGGGAACATTAATTCATCCTAAGTATCTCAGATATCAAATGGACTGAGCTCAGATGGAGCCCTTTCCAAGTTATCGGTACCTGAACGACAACGAGACACGTCCTCATTTCCCAGAAATCTCCGCAAGGTGTGAGCAGTTGCAAGCATTACTGCCATCTGCATAACCTTATAAAGATGGTTTCCAAGACCCAGTCTTTTAATGTTGTCTCGAATATTCTTAGGGACCACACCAGTTGACGACATAACTATTGGAATCACTCGGACACTATCTGCCCTCTACTGTCTCTTTACTTGTATCTCGAGGTCTCTGTACTTAATGGTCTTCTCGTTGTACTTTATCTCTAGATTATGAGTATTTGGCTACATCAATCAGCATCACTTGGTTACTGGACTTATCCACTATTATTATATCTGGCCTGTTGTGGACAATTCGTATGGTCCGATCCCAGTGCAACCTGTATCCTGAGTTCTCTAGGACAAGCTCAGGAGTGTACCTATAGTAGGGCACCTTACTATGATTTAAAACTCCTAGTTTTAAAGCCAATTCTTGATAAATTATTTTTGCAACTGCATCGTGCCTCTCTTTCTACTCTGTTGCAGGAAACGCTTGGCATCCCCTGGTGACGTGCTGGAAAGTCTCTGATAACTGACACCCAAATCTACATTTGTCATCTTGCACCGGAGTATCTCCATCTATATACTTCAGATAGTTTTTTTGTTGGGATGACCTGGATGGCCAGCAAAAATTCCTCTGTCTCTGAGAATATGTGCCCAGACACCAACCAATATTTCGACGCCAATTTGTCGACATGTTCCTGGGAGATCTCATTCAGGTGTCGCACATGTAGAGGCTTCTGCATCCAAGATTGCAGCTTGTCCTGATTAGTCCGATGGTGAATTTGTATTTCGCTTTCTTCTAATTGCAACGGTGTTGAATCATCTGCCTCGCAGATGGCACGGTGAAGTTCAAAAGTAACCGCCCGTTGGTGGAAATAAGTACGTAGGTTCAATTATTATTATTTTGTTATTATTATTATTGCAATTATTTTTATAGAAAGTATAACACAAAAGGCCCAGGCCTGTACTTCTAATTAAAATACAATTTAAAACATGTTTGCAAAAGTTTTAACAATCGAACAAATTCATTCACAGACAACTGTTAATTTTACTATTTTCTTTTCTTCGACTGCAAGGTTTTGCTAGCTGATTCCTGATAAGTAATGCTTTTTATGAAGTAAGATACATAAACAGCACATAAATCTTCTATTTAGGAATATACTTTCATATTAACTGTCTATACGTACTAAATATCACTGAAATACCTCAAGCGGTTTCGAAAATATTAATCAATTTCCTTTTTTTTTTCTTAAAATTTTAACACATCGCATTTTTGTAACAGAACGTGTTTGGACCATAGTTCATTGAGTAAACTATCATTAATTTTTCATGCAGATTCACACCCGTGAATATTCGCATATTAAGAAAGAGCACCTGTATATACTTTCACAGATTGGCCGAGAAAAAGTCAAAATCCGATTGATCACAAACGACATTAAGCAACATTTGACATTTTCTAGAAGGCATTTATCTTCAAAGGTGACGAAACATCAATTTCGATTTGTTACCTTGACTACCACTGGCTTTGGCTTTGACAGATTTTTATGCGTGAACGTAATTTATTGCACAGCAATTTTCACGTTTCAATATTCGGTTGGATTATGAACGTTTCTATCCACTGTTGATATAATAACCACATCATGTTGGATTAAGCTGTAACCGAGCGAGTTATTATTTTCAAGTCCCCTAAATAAAAAGTTTTCTCATTAATTTCCACAGGCCGCTTTAATGCTTTATGAGCTAAAAAACTGTGACTATCTTCTTTCGAATAATATTTTTACACTCGCCGTTGGTTTGCTTATAGCAGAATAACTAAAACAACTGTCGTGGGTGCCGGTTATACTCATTTAGTTAATTTTGTTATTGCCCGTAAAGGTTAAAGCAGATAAAACTCTCGCTACCGAATGGGTTACTCTTTTAATATGCGCTTATAAATTATATGGTATGTACCTACTATGTTGTTTCAAAGCTCTGACACAGTAAGTGCGTTATGATAGTATCATTTAATTAAAATGTTTTCTGAAACAAGCACGTGTGTGCATTTTTGCATTGCTCGCGAAAATATGTGAAATGTTTTAATTCTTATTATGTGCTTTGACGAGGTATGAACTATGACCGTCTTATTGGATAGACTTATGTAAAAATTTATTTATGTTTATTCGAATTTTTTCCTCACTTTTATTGCGCAGTCTCTCTCTCTCTCTCTCTCTCTCTCTCTCTATATATATATATATATATATATATATATATATATATATATATATATATATATATATATATATATATATATATATATCACACCGATAACTTAAAAAATATCTTGTTAAAGGACAAAAAGTTATTTTCATTTAAAGAAAAGGAAATTGGGGTTTTCCTCAAAGTCCCGATTTAAAACGTCAAAATTGGCAACACTAAGGCAAATAACCTGAAAGTAATACGTGATACGAAAATGTCTCAAGAAGAATGTTTTACGAACCGTGAAGTCTTAGCTTCCCTTTCTCTCATGCTTTGTCAGTAGTCTTAACTATAGAGTTTATCGTTTAAGGGTATATATTTTCGTAAAATTTTCGTAAAAAATCAACAAAGCTCAATGTATCCGTTATCATACAAGATACTAAAAAATGTATACATTAATTATAGGGTGTCTTGAGCTACACCTTAAAAAATATCACCGACAAGTCGTTGGTGATACAAATTTTCTATTTTTTATTCGAACACGCCTTATGTTATTGCATTTTTGCATTTTTCATTGAAATATAATGCATGTTTGTAAGAAAAGAAACTCTGGACGCCGCAAGTGCTGCAAGAGGCGATGCGACAAAATATTAAAATATTTATTATTTTTGAGGGATACATCCACTTGGCAAACAAAAACGTTGAACCGACTGCCTAGAAACCAAAATGAAGTGGATAAAGATGCTGTAGGGGAGTCGTTCTTAGGGCAGCTGGAAAACAAAAGAGCCTTTTTGACACCAGATGGTCCTAAAAGAAAGAAGAAAAAATCCAAGTTCCTGCTGGTAAAAGTATAACTGCCACATATTTTGAAGCAGCACCTTTAGAAGCATGTTCATTGTTTATTAAAGGCAATTTCTGATCCAAAGAAGTCAACTCCTTCTGCTAAAAAGGGTCCGGTTTCAAAGAATTGAAAACGATAACGCTCTATCTCGTGAGAGGAGGAAGACACGGAAATAGTGTTAGTGTCTGATGAGGCAAGTAAAACCTTCTCTTAGTTTGAAGAAAAACTGGAAGAATCTGAAAGAGAAGGTAATAGAAAAAATAGTCCAAACAAGCAAGTTAATCTCAAAGACTATGCTGTAGATGGTTTTATTAATGTGAAGTACGATGATGTTAGATATGGAAATATTTAAAGCTTAACAGATACCGGACCGACTGTGGAATGTATGGAGAGAAAACTCCAATTTTGGGTTCGGCCAGAAAAACGACTTAGAAAAACTGCGTAGATTAATGTGTGGGAAGAAGTGTGCCGGAAAATAAATCCTTCAAAAATCGCGTCAAGGAGGAATCAGTTTCTTGTATCAGAATTAGATTATGTTTCTTCGCCATAGTTTGAATTATTAATTTATTAAAACATATAATACTGTTAAATTACTGTTTACTGTTCATGTATTTTCATTTTGTTTTCTTCGAAAATTTCACGTGTAGTATAAAAATAAAATCTGTTTTGATTGGATAAGACAGCAAGTTTATATATATATATATATATATATATATATATATATATATATATATATATATATATATATATATATATATATATATATATATATATATATATATATATATATATATATATATATATATATATATATATATATATATATATATATATATATATATATATATATATATATATATATATATATATATATATATATATATATATATATATATATATATATATATATATATATTTGTGTGTGTGTGTGTCACACCGATAACTCAAAAAATAATGGGCCGATGTTGATAAATTTTGGCACGTACCTTCCCTTTGTAAATGGCTTGGATAAGTTCGCTAATAAGGAAAATCGGACGAGGTTTTCCGGGAAAATTTTGAGTTTTCATTCGAAAAAAAATTTTATCTCAAAAAATAAAAAGCTATGATAACCAAACGTGGTAGGTAGGTTTACGATATAAAAAGTAAGATATACACCAAAATTTATATTTCTATGTTACAAGAAAAAAAACTTATAATAAAATATTTTGTTCCAGATCATTTCTATTTTCCTTACAACTCGCATCGTTCTTGCTTAAATTTGCTCTTGCCGAACATACTTGGCTTCCATTGACTTCTGCTTCTGCCGCTGTTACAGTCTTTACTCTTAACATGACGCTTTGCTTACTCTTACTGCTATACGATTTTACATACGTATCACCCTACAAAAACCTACTTGTATTCCACCGCATAAGACGTTCCTGTAGCTTCACTTTCGGTTTATTTTCCTCTCTTTCTTCTTTATAATTCACTTGCGAAGCTCACTAGTCTGTTCTATCGAGAATGAATATTGTAGAAGCATCCTCTTACTAGGCATCGTGTGTCCATTTGCTATGATTGTACCTTTAATTTACACTGTTAGCCAATGCTCGCTTCTATGTAACTTTTATTTATGTGACCTAATAAATTACTTGAAATTTCCATGTAATATTTCTTTTTACGTGCCTTACGTTGTCTGCTACATTCATCACCTTTATAACGTGAGGCCCCTTACCACTACATTTCCTGTTCCCCTAGTTTAATTATCATAACGAACAGATTTCGTCTTTGTAAATTGCTATTAGTCAATGATCCCTTCTGTAGATAACCTACCATTTCTGCCTAACATACACGGTTTCGACCGTCCTGTCTGATTTGTCGTTTCTATTGTTAGTGAATGCTCGCTAATCATATTCTCTTTAGTGAATTTTCGTAGAAAAAATTCACTATTGCAGTTTCAATTTATATATATATATATATATATATATATATATATATATATATATATATATATATATATATATATATATATATATATCTTTAGGAATATTGAACTACACTGTAATCACTTTTAAATATACATTTTATTTGTTTGCTGTACGTTTGTGATTTCTTATTGGTTTGCGCGGACTGCAGTTTCGAACCGTCCCGGTTCATCATCAGCACGCTACTGACTGTTATCGCTCATATCTGGTCTACGTCTGTGATTGTACGCGCATGCGCCGGTTTCCTGTTCTATGATTGGTTGTGCCTTCGGGCTGTGTCGTGTGTATCGGTCTCCTGTCTTGATCACTGTGGTTTGATAATTTGTCTATTTGTATGGCCTTTATTAAGTTTTGTTTAAATGTTTGTACTTTGATTTGTTCTGGCATTAATTGCTTCATATTGCTTGTTGGTTGAATGTAGTATTGTTCCCAGATTTTCATTTTTTTGTGGTCTTTAACATGTTTCATTAGTTGTAATTGGGTTATGTCTGGTTTTTGGTATTTTTGTTGTGAATGTGTGTAGCTACGTTTGATTTGTAGCTAGGTATGTGGATTTTATCTAATGCTGTTATATGTTCCTTGAATATTGTTTCTATTGATTTTTTTGTCATTCCTATATATTTTTTATTGCATGTGTTACATTCTATTTCATATATTCCGTTTAATTCATGTGGGTTGTTTTCTTGTTTTTTATTTATTTTGTTTATTATTTTGTTATTGGTTTCGTAGCTCATTTTTAAGTCATATTGTTTGAGTGTTTGTGTTAGTTTTTTGATGTGGTGGTTATAAGTGAATGTTGTGTATTTTGTGTTTGTTTCTGGTGTTTTGTTTTCGGTTTTGTTGGTTTGTTTGTTTTTTATTTGTTTTACTAGCTTTTCTATTGTTTTCTTGTTGTATCAATTTCTTTCTGCTATTTGTATTATGATGTTGTACTCCTTTTCTCGTTCGTCGTTATGAAGTGGTACATTTAGCATTCTGTTTATTAAGTATCTGTAAGCGGCCATTTTGTGTGTATGTGGGTGTAGTGAGTGTTTAGGTATAGTGATGTCTGTTTGTGTGGGTTTTCTGTATATTTTGTATTTAATCTGGTTTTCTTTTCCGTTTAGTGTTAAGTTTAGGAAGTTTATGGTGTTGTTTGATTCTTTTTCTATTGTAAATTTTATGTTTTTGTTAATTTGGTTTATTTTTTCGAGGATATTGTCTATGTTGGTTTTTCCTCCTCGAACGTACAGCAAACAAATAAAGTGTATATATATATATATATATATATATATATATATATATATATATATATATATATATATATATATATATATATATATATATATATATATATATATTTATATATATATTTATAGGTGTCACACCGATAACTCAAAAAAGAATGGGCAGATTTTGATCAAATTTGATATGTACCTTTCTTTTGTAAGTGGCTTGAATAAGTTCGTTAGCCACAAAAATCGGACAAGTTTTTCCGGAAACATTTCAGTTTCCTTTTAACAAAAATTCTTATCTCAAAAAATGAAAAAGCTTTGGTTACCAAACTTAGTAGGTAGGTTTACGATATAGAAAGAAAACTATAAATCAAGATTTAGATTTTTACGTTACAAGAAAAAAAAGTTATGATAAAATATTTGGTGCCAGATCATTTTTCTTCTGTAAATATCAGACTGGAGATTCGAAACGATAAAATTGGTATAATGCGGTTTATCATTGATAAATATTGAAAAAAATGTGTATTATATTGTTCTTCATTTATGTTACTCTTCTCATTTGTTAAAATAATGGCAAGAATGTCTCTAAAATAGACCTTACATATTACTACAAATAAATAACTGGACACCATTATGCGTTACCTGCCTGTCATTATACTTTGTTTCACAAGTTTCAGTAGCGTTGAGGGTTCCATCACTGACTCATGAGCAAAGGGGTATTGGTTCAAATATCAGTTACGCTTGAATTTCTCTTATAACTTTTTCCTTTTTGTGAATTTTCGTAGAAAAAATTCACTAATGGGGGGATCCCGACTTTTCAATTTTGAAAAAATTTTTGCAAATGAGCGCGAAATATCCTGTGTCAGTTTCAATTTTTATATGTTTATATATATATATATATATATATATATATATATATATATATATATATATATATATATATATATATATATATATATATATATATATATATATATATATATATGATGCACAATCAACCAAGGGTTGCGGTGCTATCGGGGCGGCAAGGCCGCGGACGAGCCCTGAGGGAAAAAAAAATATATATATATATTTGTATCACACCGATAACACAAAAAATAATGTGCCGATTTTGATAAAATTTGGCATGTACCTTCGCTTTGTAAATGGCTTAAATAAGTTTGTTAGTCAAGAAAATCGGACAAGGTTTTCCGAAAAAATTTTGAGTTTTCATTCGAACAAAAATTTTACAAATACAGGTTATGTAAAGCAAATGCCGTAACAAGTGTGTTGTACAAATCCTTAAGTTACAGCTTCAACCATTATTGTCCTCCATTTTACTAAAATATTTCAAAAAAATTCATTTCAAATAGACCCCTTCTCTGATGATTTGGCAGTAGTTTCAATTATAGAGTTTGTGGTTTAATGGTCTATATTTTTCCGCGAATGTGCGTAGAAAAAAATTCGTTATTGAGAAGACCACGACTTTATTTTTTTAATATTTCTTCGAAGGAGTGCGAACTAGGCGCCTCCGGGGTCAATTTCAGTTTTTACATGTTTAGACATAGACAGGGTGGTGCATTTTACTGTAAATCTCAATATATAGATTATTATACAAGATACGGGAAAATATTATAAAAGTTATTTATATGGTGTTTTTAGCTGCATCTTATGTTGACAATCACAGGTTGCCGCTAAGTCGTTGGTGATACAAGTCTCTTTTTTTTAATGGAGCAGCTCATTTATTGTAGCATTACTGCATTTTCTATCCAACTTTAATGCATGCTTGTAAGGATAAAACATTTATATCGCTAATCGTTTTCCAGTTATTTTAATTGTTTTACAACTTTTCACATTTTGGAGCATATTATCAAAAATTGCGATACGGCGTTTTTACCAATGTAGATCGGAGTCCCATGAAAACGACGCAATAGGGAGGTTTTCAATTATATTATTCGTCAAAAAAATTGAGAGGCCATATACAGGACGTTCTCAAATGACTTAGCCAATCTTTCAATTATCATGAGAGAGATTGTTTACAAATCTGAATGTAAACATTTTTTAAATTTCAGAGAAGAAGTTTTATGTGATAATTGTATCTTGGCTGGTGTAGTTTTGTGTAAATTATGTGGATAGGTTCGTTGTCCAGGAAAATCAGACTAGTTTATTGGGAATATTTTAATTCAATCTTGTGTTGTAATTTTTGTACATTTTCAAACAAGAAGTTAGTTTGATGAAATACGGTACATTGTTTCTACTATAAAGGTTACACTATCTACTAAAATTAATGTCTTATGTAAAAAAAACATGTTTAACATTAAAAACAGTCCTATGTAAATTCGTTATCATAACGCACTTGCTGCGTCCAGACTTTAATGAATTTTGCTGAAATATTTCTAGAAAACTCATTTGAAATAAACTCTTTCTCCGGTGCTTTGGCAGTTAGTGTTTTTGGTTTAAGACTATAATTTTTAGGGAATTATCGTATAAAAAAGCTCAATATATCCGCCAACATACAAGATATTAAAAACAATTGTATACCTATGTTAATTATAGGTTGTCTTAAGCTGCATCCTATAAAATTAATTTTACAATCACAGCGTGAAACAAGTTTTTTTCGGGAACATTTTAAGCTCATTTTAGGGAACTGTTTGTACATTTTAAAACAATAAGCTTATTTTGATGAAATATGATTCATTTTTTCTACTATAATTAGGTTATACTGGTAACCAAATTTGATACCTTATTTCATTAAAAAAGTACATATTTGCTATTAAAAACATTTTTACGAAAATTCATTCCATGACGCACTTGCTGCGTCCAGACTTTTTACGAAAAACACAGAGAATGTTACTGAAGAATAAAACTCTCATTAATTGAGTTTCAAACAGATCAACTGAAACACCCTTAACATTCACAAATTTATTTCACTGCTGTACACTTTGAACTTTGAGAAACACCACAGCAGACAATAACACCACAGGAGACAAACTTCGGACACAGAAGTTTTCGAATTGTGCGGGGAGAGCTTACATACACATATAGATAAAGGACACCGCCCATAAGTTATCAGAAGCCGGCCTTCTACATTCGAGTAAAAAGACCGACTGTCCGAATACGGGACTCGAACCCGCGACCTCCTAGTCCAATTCCAGAGATTACTCAACTCACGAACTGATCTACTCTGCCTGTTCAGGACATTTTTTATTTCAAGTCAGATTTTATGGGCATTTTCAACTTTGATGTAGGCAATTTGACTTGGAAGAGCATTTCTGCAGTAAATATGACTATATAGCTAATAAGAAAGCCATTTTAGGTTATCATAGTGCCCAAAATATTTCCTGTGCTGTATTGCACTTAAATTGGTAATATATATGTAATCTGGACTTCATAAGAACACCTCTAATTTACTACACCACAGAGGCGTATTGCAGGATAATATTAGGTAATAAATTACCCTAAAATAGGCATTTCAGGTATCTGGACTTAGTAGTCAGTTTACAGTCCAATATAGGGCACACTTTGACCTAAAAATTACCAATTGTGGAATTGGCACGCAATATTAAATTTAAGTATATTTTATAGGTAAAATTGAACAACATTTACCCTAATTTAGTTACTCGTAAATTACTGACTTTGGGGTAACTTTATTAGTCAAAAATACTAATTGGAAGCTGCAATCTCAAATCTGTAGTGATTGTGAAAATCAAGCCAACATTTTGGTTAATTATGACTGAATTACAACCTGGTTAGCTTATTTGGACGCGAGTGCTGGTTGACATGCCTTAATTTGTTGCTTGGGTTGGGTTCTCCAAGTTGTATCAGTACTTAGTACAGGTTCCTATCATCACTCCGTTTTGACCCTGTAAAATATTGTTTATAAAAAAAGTGTAACGCAGTAAGTGCGTTATGATTGCGAATTTACATTAATAACAAAATTTTCTATTGTCCTAGAACCCCCAATTTTAGTATGCGAATATGTTTTTATTACGAGACGATACGAAGAATGTCATTAAAGTAGTTTTATTATTTTCGTAGATTTTTTTTACAAAATCGTGATATTTCAGAAAAACTAGTCTGGTTGGGAAGGTTAGCGAGTTTATGAAAGACATTTACAGACGAAACATGCAGCTTGATCAAAACCAGTTCATTATTTTTGAAGTTGTCGCTAGGATACATATCAAGTTTCACCACCGTGAACTCTGCACTAGAGAAAATAGTGCTGCAAATTGAATCATAACTTCCGCATAGCTGTGATAATCTACTCTCCGCAGAAAGACATTATCAAGAAATTAATTCAGGGTCCACGACTTGATCAGAAAGAAAATATTCGTATTCCTGTACCCATACCCAACTGCCGAAACGCTATATTACTCGAGTTTTAACGAAAATGTAAATTTTCACCAAATGACCACCCTACCCCCTGAGGCGATCTTACCGAAAAACAATTCACGCGTTGCTTTGTCAGGTGCTAACTGGATACCAAATTTAAAGATTCTACCTCAGTTCGTTCCAAATTATTGCGCCTACTAACAGACAGGCATACAGGGTGACAGATTGACCAACCGACAGACCGACATACAGAAAGAGTTCGTTCCAGAATCAACTTTTCTATATGTTTTAAGACTTTTTACGCCGTTTTAGCAAAAAAAATTCTAGATTTCTGTCACCGATATTCGACCCCACAAATGTAACCTCTAATTTAATTTCAGCACAGAATATCAGATGTTTGATGAAATTGAAAGTTCTTTAATAAACAAACCCTAAACCGTTATATTACTCAAATTTAAATTTTCAGCAAATCAGCCCCCATTCATCCCCTACCGCCTAGATAAATTTTACCAAAAAACAATGCGAACCGTTCGTTTGTTGGGTGCGAACTGTGTACCAAATTTGAAGACGATATCTCAGTTTGTTCTAAAGTTATTGTGGCTGCAAACAGACAGAGATACAGACCGAGAGACAGAAAAAAATTTCGTTCCCAAATCATGCTTTTCATACGTTTTGACACATTTTTCGACGTTTAAGTGAAAAAAAACATTTTGAATTTTTTTTTGCCGATGCCATACTTCCACACATGGTGACGATGTGGGCGTGTGTGTGTGTGTGTGTGTGTGTGTGTGTGTGTTTTGTTTCTTTAACGTCGGCCTATTTCCGCGACTATGGCCAATCACCGACGCCAGGGAGCAGTTTCACCTCACTATCCTGGAAATTTTGCTGAACCCCTGCCTTTCTGTGAAGAGGGTAGGGATCTTTAACGTGCCCAACATGACATGGACACGAGACCGACGGCTTTACGCCCCCGGCAAAAAGCGGAGCGTGCAGATATTCAACTTGCTTAAATACAAGGCCAGAACCCCCGTTAATGTTAATCTTACAGTATGTACTGAAAATGTGAAAGGAGTACCCTGGGATTTAACCCAGTACCTTTCGGTTCAGAGGCACACGTTCTTACCCCTTAACCAACGAGGCTCTACGATGTGGAAGTAATTTACTAAAAAGTCAACTGCATCTTTATTTGTAACACCACTCGTTATTAATGCAGCAAGATTGTGCATATTCAAAATAGCGCATATACCTATTTTCTTTCCTAAAGCTAATATATATTTTCATGCATGTGTTTTAAATTTAAGGACATACACACTTCTATATGTTAACATACATATTTAATGTTACAAATAGGTAGCAAGATACTATGAAACTTTAAAATGTTACATTAGGTAAATGTAAAGCTAACTTACCTGGGATTTTCCATTGTCTTCTCATTTTATAAGTGATCTTATGAATATTCATAGTTAGCTTATCGCTCTAATGCCTGCAGTGTGACACTTTATCTCTAATGTCCCTCTTCGGTTTATGCACTAAAATCTTGATGCGCTTGTTAAATTCTTTAATCTGATTTGATACTTTCTGATAATAGCTCTTGGTATTAAGGGAAAAGTTGATCAATATTTTCTAAACTGAAAGTCTAATTAATATCCAAAAAAAGTTATAACTACTATTATAAATGAATTTTAATCAATACATCAGTTGTGTGTGGAAATCTCTAACACCGGCGACTATGAAAATAACTTCTTTCAGCAGAAAAAAAAATCGCTAATGAGAAGATCTGTGTTATCCATATTATTATAAAATATCTTTCACACCAACAACTTAAACAATAATGGACTGATTTTTATGAAATTTGGTAGGTACCTCTCTTTTGTAAGTTAGCCAGGACAATTTCTACAAATTTGAGAATTCAGCTTCCAATTAGGCCATCCTTGACTATTAAAATGTATCCAAAGTCAGTAACTTACAAGTAACTAAATTGGTAAAAATGTAGTTCAATTTTACCTATAAATTAAATTCCACAATTGGTAATTTTTTAGTCGAAGTGTGCCCTAAATTGAACTGAAAACTGGCTACTAAGTCCAGATACCTAAAATACCTATTTTAGGGTAATTTATTACCTAATATTAACTTGCAATACGTCTCTGTGGTATAATAAATTGGAGGTCTTCTTATGAAGTTCAGATTACATATATATTACCAATTTAACTGCAACACAGCACAGAAAATATTTGGGGCACTAAGATAACCTAAATTGGCTTTTTGATTGGCCGTGTAGTCAGAATTACTGCAAAAGTGGTGTTGCAAGTCAAATTGCTTACATCAAAGTTGAAAAAAAACAACTTAAAATCTAACTTTAAATGTCCTCAAAGTTCAAAGTGTACAGCAGTGAAATTGATTTGTGAATGTTGAAGGTGTTTCAGTTGATGAACATAATTGATAAAAGTTTCATTCTTCAGTTACAGTCTCTCTGTAAATCCTAAAAACGTATGACAACTTCATCGGCTAGTATTATATGGAAGAAAAGCTGCTGCTATATATATATATATATATATATATATATATATATATATATATATATATATATATATATATATATATATATTTCGATCCATGAAAGTCTGGACGCAGCAAGTGCGTTATGGAAGTGAATTTTCATAAAAATATTGTACTATATTTTACCAAAATTACTTATTGCTTGAAAATGTATAAAAATTTTCCGAAAATATACTTAAATGTTGGTTTCCTAGCCAGCAAACCTTACGTTAATAGCAAATTGAGTTAATGAAATTTGAAAGATTTAATGAAAAATCGCTACCAAAAAAGCACTTGCTGCGTCCAGATTTCTTTCTCACAAACATGCATCATATTTTGATAAAAAATGTAAAAATGCATTAACGAATTTATTCTACGAAAATTAGCTAAAAATGATAGACCGTTAAACCATAAACTTAACTAAACCTACAGCGAAAGCATCGGAGAAAGCGTCTATTTGAAATGAATTTTCTGTAAATATTTCAGCAAAATGAAGGGCAATGTCTTGAAGCTGAAACTTAAGAGTTCGCAGAACACTCTTCTTGCAACATTTTCTTTTCACAATCCGTATTTGTTTCACGTTATTTGCGTAAACATTGCCAATTTTGACGTTTCAAATCGCGACTGACGTCTTGAGGAAAACTCCTAACATTTTTTCTTTAACTATTCATAACTTTTTTGTCTATAAACTTAGAGACCTAAATTTTTGTATATGGTTCACTTTTTAGAATACAAACATGCGTACCAATGCCCTTACTTTGTTATTTCCGGAGATATAAATTTTTTTAGAAAGAAAACACAAAATTTTGTGGAAAAACCTGCTCCGATTTTCCTGGATAACGAACTGATCTAAGCCACTCGCAAAAGAAAGGCACTCACCAAATTTAATCAAGATCGGTTCATTACTTTTTGAATTACTAGTGTGACATATATATATATATATATATATATATATATATATATATATATATATATATATATATATATATATATTTATTTATAAACAAACATATAAAAATTTAAACTGACCCCGGATATGTGTTCTAGAGGGCATAATTATCGCTCATTTGAAAAATAAATTTTAAAATGCGAATTCGGGATCTCCCCATTAGTGAATTTTGTTTTAAGAAAATTCACTAAAATGTATGATTGCTAATAAATTTAAACTAAATTAGTGTACCATGTAGTTGAAATTCGCATAATAGAACCAAATGCCTTGAAAGTTTGGTTAGTTTGCCTTGTTATTGGGAATGGTGACTTATAGGTAAAAAAATAGAGCAAAATGAACTTTCAGGTCAATAATGTTACAACGGTTGCCACATTAAACTATGCTTGTGGTATCCATCTTGATTGTATTGGAAAACTAAAAACCTTTTTTTGTTGAATCTAATGTAATTAAATTTTTACTCGTCAAAAATTAAATAATGCGTATATACAATGAGAGTAGGATAGTTTTGTCTTGTTTACATCACCAATCCTCAAAATAAGAGTTTCAAGAATTTTTAATAGTTTCTAATTTTAACTAATTTTACTTTTTACAGAGGCGCTTGTATTATATCAAAGTAGCATGTTAACATAAAAAAACATAATCGCAGTTTTCTTTATACAGTGCGAGTTACCTTTATCATTAATCCAAATATTTAAAGTATCTTGTTTGATCATTCAACATGTTGTCATTTTTAAACAAAGATGGACATATCTAGTTGCCAATATCTATTGTTTGATAATACATACATAACCACAGATCCTACAGAATAATGTCACATGCGCAGTTCGTTGTTACGAATTTCACGGCACTTGCGCCCAGATGTCGGATTCAAGTAAAACGTTGCACGTATTTACCAATAAATTACGTCCGTTGGCGCAATATAGAATAAAAATGCCCTAAATATAACTAAAACGCGTTGGTCGAAATGCCTTGCTGGACCTATAATCGACTTCCCAATTACTTTTAGTTTATTCCCCACATTGGTAAAATCCACTTTAATTTTACTTGAAAATGACCTGTGGTGATTTGGTTGCGGACCTATCGTTACGGCGATTTTACGTCAATTTGACTTTAAATGTTGCTTGGGACCAAGTTTGATACTCCAGTTTCTACTACAAGATGTATTTCGTTACGTACTTAAATTAGGATATCTGACGACGATTAGAAAACAAATACGGGTTCTGTAAAAAAATCGTAAGAGACATATTTATCAAAGCCTTAAGTTTATGCTTCAACCTTCACTGTCCCCGATTTTATTAAAATATTTGCAGAAAACTCACTTCAATTTGACCGTTTCTCTGATGCTTTGGCAGTAGTTTAATTTATAGAGTTTGTGGTAAATTAGTTTATAATTTTTAAATTTTGAAAATATTTTTTCAAATGACAGCGAACTAGTCCCCCTAGAACCCACATCTGGAGTCCAGTGAACTTTATACTAACTGGAAGGAGTGCGCATTTAGACGAAACCCAACACGGCTGTTCCGACTTGCCAGAAAGAATAGGCAGTGAACATTATATAGTTATGGTTTATTTTAAAACACCACTGTTTCCTTTGTGCGAAGTAAATTCAATAATGGGGAAGTACTGTTGTGCATTAATTTGTAGCAATGAGGAGAGAGGCAAGTGCGTTATGATAGCGAACTTTCATTTAATGCTTCAAATTTCAAATAGCTTAGTTTACTATTAACCTAAGGTTCGTTGGCCAAGAAACCAGTTTGTTTCGTAAATATTTTAGGTTTATTTTAGAACAATAAAATTATTTTGATGAAATATGGTACATTGTTTCTACTATATAGGTTAACTCGTAACCAAATTTAATGCCTGCTTTCTAAAAAAAAAAAACATCTGCTATTAAAAAAATGCAGATTTTTTTTTCGGATTTTTGTGAAAAAATTGGTTGCCGATTTTTAGGAAAAACATCTTCTGTAAGCGTGATCGAATTTTTTTTCTGAATTGTATCTTGGTAGGTGGGTAAATAGCTTGAAGAAGTTCGTTCGCGAGAATAATTGGACCAGTTTTTCCGGGAACATTTTAAGTTTATTTTCACAAAATTTTTGCATTTTTTCAAACAGTAAAGTTATTTTGATTAAATATGGTACATATTTGTTACT
This sequence comes from Tillus elongatus, assembly GCA_964006375.1. Classification (NCBI taxonomy): domain Eukaryota; kingdom Metazoa; phylum Arthropoda; class Insecta; order Coleoptera; family Cleridae; genus Tillus; species Tillus elongatus. The sequence goes on along the minus strand of OZ023262.1, from coordinate 187,662,242 downwards.
ATATAGGTTGTTCTGGTAACCAAATTTAATACCTGCTTTCATTAAAAAATACATATTTGTTATTAAAAACATTTTTAGTAAAATTCACTACTGTAACGCACTTGCTGCGTCCAGACTTTTTTCTTTATTTCAACGGTTCGAATTTCCGTGAAAAGTTAGAAAAAATAACTTTTACACATTTCCATTCTATTTTCATTTTAATTGCTGTAACCACACAACATCTATATAATTTGAATTTTATGTATTTCTTCAGCCAACGTTTGTGTTAACAATATTTAGTAAGCTTTCCCATACATTTTTGAGTTTTTTTGTTAAAATCATTTTTTAAATGTTCTTAAAATGCTGGTAGGTAAATAATAAATAATGCTAAATAAGTTATTGTAAAAAACGTTTTACAATTTTTGGGAAAAAATATTGCTTAGCATATTTTGGTAAAAAATATAATTTGCGTGGAACATTAGTTCTGCCAATTTTTATGCAAACATGGCAAATTTTGCTTAAGGAAATTGTTTGGAAATTTTCATGTATACACATTTTTTTAATTGGTCAAAAAGCTTTTTGTGAATAATTGTATCTTCGCAGGTGTGTAAATAGCTCAAAGTGGTTCGTTGGCCAGGAATATCGATTCAGCTTCTCCACAAACATTGTAGGTTTATTTTCGAAACCGTTTTAATTTTTCCAAACCATTCCTGCCTATGTATTTACAAAGAATTTGTTTTTCCGATCGCCTAAATGGTTTCATAAAACTAAGCATGGTTAGCAACTAAGCTAATTGCAAGGGTGGGACAGAGCCTCGGTGGTTCAGTGGTAAGAACGTGTGCCTCTGAACCGAAGGGTACTGGGTTCGACCCCGAGATACTTCTTCCACCTTTTCAGTACATACTGTACAATTAACATCAACCGAGGTTGTGGAATTGTATCTAGGAAAGTTGAATGTCTGCATGTTCCGCCTTTCGAAGGGGGCGTAATGCCGTCGGTCCCGTGTCCATGCGATGTTGGGCACGTTAAACATTCATACCCTCCTTACAGAACGGCAGGTGTTCGGCAAAATTTCCAGGATAGTGAGGTGAAACTGCTCACTGGCGGCGGTGATTAGCTATAGTCGCAGAAACAGGCCGACGTTAAAGATATAAAACAAACACGCGCGCGCGCGCAAGGGTGGTGAACCTTTCGTGGATTTAGTTGCTATTAAATACACACAATTAGTTCCCAGCTTTCGAGATGTCTTTTGCACCATATTTTGTCATTAGCAGGGTTTCGGTTATTGGTACCTAAGCAACATATAAAATCAATTCCAGGTAAAATCGCTCAATTAATAAGTCTCCAACCAAATCACTTCAGGTCATTTTCAAGTAAAATTTAAGAGTATTTACCAATGTAGAGAATAAACTAAAAGTAAGACGCAAGTCGATTATAGGTTCAGCAAGGAATTTCGACTAGCTTGTTTTAGTTATATTTAGGCCACTTTTATTCAACATTGGGCCAACGGCGGTAATTTATCGGTAAGTACGTACAACGATTTACTTGAATCCGACACCTGGGCGCCGAGAGCCGTGATGTTCAGTGGATTTTACCAATGTGGGGAATAAACTAAAAGTAATAGGGAAGTCGATAATAGGTTCAGCAAGGCATTTCGACCAATGCGTTTTAGTTATATTTAGGGAATTTTTATTCTATATTGGGCCAATGGACGTATTTATTGGTAAATCGGTCCAACGTTTTACTTGAATCCGACATCTAGGCGCAAATGCCGTAAAATTCTTAACAACAAACTGCGCATGTGACATTATTCTGTACGATCTGTGGTTATGTAAGTACAAACAAACAGTAGATATTAGCAACTAGGTATGTTCATCTTTGTTAAAAAATGGCGCATTGAGTGATCAAAGAACATACTTTAAATATTTTGATCAATGATAAAGGTGATTCGCACTGTATAAACGAAAAAACGACTAGGCTTATGTTTTGTCTGTTAACATGATTATGATACTTCGATAAAATTCGAGCGCGTCTGTAAAAAGTAAAATTGGTTAAAATTAAAGTTTATTAAAAATGATTGAAATTCTGATTTTAAGGATTGGTGACGCAAACAACACATAACTATCCAATTGTCACTGTATACAAGCATTATTTTATGTTCATTGATTGTTGTTGCCTTTACTTGGTGAAACTGGTAAATACTACATACAGACTTGGGGACCACTTCTCTGTTCCAGGATGTTCTTCAACGTTTCTGTGACTAGTTTCGCTGCTTGAAATCATTCTCAGACAAATAAAAATTGAATTAGTAAGAAATCATGACAACTACAAATAAAGATCTGTTGCTATGTTATGATATGATGTTTTGATCAAAAAATTTATCAAATTGAAAATAAAATGAAACAGATGACGGATGAGGCTTTCAAAATGTCTACGTGATGTATGTCAATATTTAACATAAAAATAGAACTAGCCTATAATAACTATAATAACAGTTACAACAATTAAATAACTAAACAATAACAGTAATAAATCAGTATCTATACAACGAAAGTGTCGACATACATCAACTCATTATCTTATTACAACTTTTTTGAAAGAATGGTTAATTTTTTTTCTTTGACATATTTATTTATAAAGAAGAATATCCAAGAAAGAGGAATTCATTAAATTAGTTTGCCCATTTAAAACAAGGAAACTATTGTCGTGTGTGTGCTTTTTGACTTCTAAAGCTTCAAAAAAGTCCAGTTTGTGATTACAAAAATGTTGTGGTTGTATGCAGTTATTTACTGTTGGTCTATGTTCTGTATCAATAATATGTTTTGCAAATGTAGATTTGTCAGCATGGTTATTTCTAAATGCAGAAATATGTTCTTTGTATCGGGTGTTAAAATTTCTAGAAGTTTGTCCTATGTAAATTGCTTTACAATGTGTACAGGCAAATTTATAAACTGCAGCTTTTGTCAAGAAACAAGATTTTTATTTCGCGTTAAATAGCAACTCACGCGTCCTGTTGTAATATTTAAAAGCTACCTGTGTATTTGTACAGGTATTTAAAATTTTTTAAATGTTTTCTGAAATGGTTCCAAAATAAGTTATCGAAACGTACCTGCTCTCCTTTTTGTCTATAATATTTGGGTAAATTAAATTAATCGCTAATTTGTATTCTTTTATCTCGATCATTTTATCTAATATTTTAACAGAGTAGCCATAATGAAATGCTGTTTGCTTGATTATTGAAATTTATTTTTCAAAATTGTTTTGTGACATAGGTATTGAAAATGCACGATATATCATAGAATGGTGGGCTGACAGCTTTTGTGAAAAAGGGTGACATGAATCGTAGGTATGGTTGTGTCAGTGTAAGTTGGTTTCCTATGTATTGATAAGTCAAATGAATTATTTTATAACTTTCTAATTGTTAAGTCTAAAAAATTTATACAACTGTTAGCTTCTTCTTCTAAAGTAAACTTAATATTTGTGTGAAAGTTATTAATAAAATTCAAAAATTCATTTAATTCTGTATGGTTACCTTGAAAACATGCTAAAAGATCATCTACGTATATATACCAAAATACAATATTATGTGAAAGTACAGATGTTAAAATATGCTTTTCTAAGTTTTACATAAATATGTTGGCTAATAAAGGTGACAACGGACTACCCATAGGTAGACCTTCATTTTGCATATAAGTTTTATCATTAAATTTAAATCAGTTTTGTTTTATACATTCGTTAAAAAGATTCATTATTTCTTGTCTTTTTATGACATTTACGTTCTTTTCTATTAAAACGTTTTCTAAGAGGTCAAATTATCTAGGGGGTGTCTTAGAATACATGCTACAAACATCAAACGAGACTAATTTACTATTTGTAGGAATAATTAAGTTATATAATTTTTGTGTAAGTTCATAAGAATACTTAACTGAATATTTTGGAATGTAATTGCATTCTCTAACAAGTGAAACAAGTTTGCTCGCTATCTTATGATTAGGTGTATTAACATAGCTAACTACTGGCCTAACCGGAATATTTGGCTTACTACTGTTATTGTTTAGTTATTTTATTGTTGTAATTGTTATTATAGTAATTATAGGCTAGTTCTATTTTTATGTCAAATATTGACATACATTACGTAGATATTTTGAAAGCCTCATCCGTTATCTGTGTTTCATTTTATTTTCAATTTGATACATTTTTTGATCAAAACATCATATCATAACATATCAACAGATCTTTATTTGTAGTTGCCATTATTTCGTATTAATTCTATTTTTATATGTCTGGGAATGCTGCCAAGCAACAAAACTAGTCATAGAAACTTTGAAGAACATCCTGGAACATATATAATTTATAAGGACCTCTAGTTCCAGTTAGCTTACGCGCTGGCTACGGCCTTCACCTACAGAAATGAAACCCAACAGTAAAGCTAAAGAAGTAGTCTCCTAGTCTGTATGTAGTATTATTTTTTGTTTTTTCAACTAAAATTCAATCACACTAGATTCGACAAAAAAATGGTTTTTTATTTTCTAATACAATTCAGACGGATACCGCGAAATTAGTTTAGTATTGCTGCTCTTTGAACACAATTGACCTGAAAGTAAGTTTGTGCTCTATTTTTTACCTATAAGTTTACTTATGAGTCATAATTCCCAATGACAGGGCAAACTGACCAAACTTTGAAGGCATTTTGTTCTGTTCCCTGACGGGAATTAAAAAATTAAAACTATATAGTAAACTAATTTTGTTTGAATTCATTAGCAATGGTTCGTTTTCATGTACCAAATATATATATATATATATATATATATATATATATATATATATATATATATATATATATATATATATATATATATATATATATATATATATATATATATATATAATATTAATTATAGGCGTGCACACTGGAAAAACATATAGAAATGATTATATACTGCTTTTGATCTTTGTTTTCATAATCGTAACTACTGGTCGAAATAAGGTTAAAGCCATAACACATTGTCAACTAGAACACCAATAAAGATTTAAATGTCATTTCACGTCGCTAAAATTCTGTAGAAATAGATTTTAGAATGATAGAACAAGGAGTCTCGTATAAATCTCTGTAGATGCCGCTACTCTGCACTAGTCAGAATATTAACTTGAAAATATCGTCCATTTTGCGTAATACGGTTGCTATAGGAACGGGAATTTCAATCTTGTGAGAAGCTAACAGTTTGTAGAAGACAAATATCGAGGGAAATATAAATAATTGTCAGTTCGAACGCAAACTAAAGTTAACAGAAATTTGTAAATTTAAAATGTTTACCTTTTCGTAGATATGTCAGCGGCTTGCCATTACACGCGGCTGTAGAGGTTGAAGATGGAGGTAATGGAACTGGGCGAATAGATGTCGTGAAGACGGTAAAATACCTGAGGGTGTCAGTGGACTACCATCTGAGACGGGATGAGCACATAAACAATCAGGTGTGCAAACTACGATTTTTGATCAGCCGGTTTAGAGTGTACCGTGATATGTTTGACCAAAACCATTTAAACATCCTATACCAATTTCTGGTTGAAACACATGTGCTGTACGGAAAGCTCATCTGCGGAGGAGCTGCATGATGTTATATTGGGAGGCTGAAGGTCGCTCAGAAGTGGATTTTGAAAATAAATGGGAACAGATGCTATACTTACCCAACCGATGACCTTTATGTGGAGTGCGTGTTCCGGATCTCTCTCAGATTTATCTTGTATCTCTGGGTATCTGGCAACAAAGGAATAGAGAAAGGCTCATTCTGGCATCCCATCAATATCAGACTCGATCGATTGGGAGTGCCAGCATGGACCCAAAATTTTATAAATCCCATACACGACGATGTCCTGCTTAAATGGGACCAAGACTACATAATTTCTTGCCACCAAAAGTAAAGCCTGTATCTGACATGGAATTGCTTAGTGCTGTTGAGAGCTTGGATACTGGACTGGCCTAGGCTGAGTGCCCGCAAGATGATTCATGGGGGGAAGCACAATAGTTGCGTGACTAAACTGCAGGAATGAACGTCTTCTTCTCATTGTGTAATATGTGGTCTCCAGTGATAATAAATGTAAATATAGATGATTAAATATGTATATTTAGTGGCGAACCGAGTAACTAGTTGCGTTGGGTCAGGTGCGAGTGGGCCAGGTGAACTAAAGAACGGAACAGGGTCTTGTGTAGACAGATCGGGGATACAGCACGCGGCACGGACCGCGGCCTATGCCTCAGCCAAGTGCGAATGTCACAACCAATACGGATACATTGTTATACACTGGGCTGAGTGGAGGGATGCAGATGAAATATGTGATATATAATATATAGTGTATTCCTGCGGGAAAATCATGTAAAATATTATTATAAATCGTTATCTGACATCCGTTGATTCTATTTTCGCCAAAGCTTATGTAGTAGGCTTTCAAGATATGACAAATTTTCGATTTTGCATCAGCGCTATTTTCAGGCTCAGAGTTTTCTCAGAAAAGCTACCAACTTTTTCATATCAGGTGGAATATTGTACTTTTTCACTTGCTTTGGAAAGTAATTTTAGTGCGAGCTCAAACAATAAATCACAGCTTATTCTGAAATGAAATGAAAACTAACAAAATGACAATTAAAAAGAGAATCGTATTTCTTGATACTCAAGTCTATTTTTGGACTTATTTTCGTTCTTCAAGTGTAAGTCATTTTTTCTTTTTTTATATTTTAAATGTAGTCACTTTTATTGTTAGTGTTTGTTAGGTTGTAACCGTTCGAAAGATTTGAAAGGGTAAAAGACCGAGAGTATTTATTTGGTTGTGTTTCGCGAGTGATATATCGCGACTGACTTCAAGTGGATCTAAATCCGGACGATAGTGAGGTCACTATCACATACCAAACCCTAACCTAATTGCACTTTATCTCTCAGATTTATTATTTTATAAGATTTGGGACACTTGGTATGGTTTGAAGATTAAAGGTCATTAAATACTTACTCAGCTTTAGTCCTGTTCTATCCAAAGTCCTAGATTCATGAGATCTTCGAGTCAGAACACTGTTGCTACTTTACTTAGTTAATTTGAAGATATCTAGGTAATAGATATGAAGAATTTCCAGCTACAATGCTACCAGTGTTTCAAAGGTTTAGTGGGGAATTGTTATTCAATCAAACAGGTGTTAAAAATACAAATACTTAAATTTATTGACATTAATTAATCATGGGAGTTATTCAGCTTAATACTGCTGGTAAATTAAATAAACCTTGCATATTACAGGGAAGAAAATAAATATTAAATATTACAAACAAGAATGTAAAGATTAAATATGAAAGTGATTACTCTTCTATTAGGTCTATTAATGTTCTCGAATTTTAACAGGTTAGATAATGTTTCTAGGTATTTGCCTGGTCAGGTAGTGTTTTATTTTATTAAAACACAAAAAAATAAAAAAATTAAAGGTGAGAGAAGCTCAGATATTGCAAAATTTTAAGTGATTGTTTACTATTGTAAAATAAAAATTTAGAACATTTGAAGGTCAGAAAACTTCATGAGCAAAATATTGATCAATTTAAATTATACGGTAATATTTCTCGTTTACATAATTTACAAAAAAATACAAAATACAGTTGTTATTATTATGACAATCTCACTGATTAAAGTTTTGATTTAATTTTATTATACTGCAAGTTGGTGAAAAATTTTAGATGACGCATGAATGTTATGTCCGTTTAGATTAAAAAATCACATACACAAAACTCAAAATGACTTACACCTGGGGCCGCTGAACTTCGGGGGACTCACCGAGGGCTGGACCTATACTTAAGATCTCAAGGGTCCCAATTCACCTGTTGATTGATTGCGGAGACTGCACATGTGAACATCAGCAATCAGTGCTCACCATAGGAGCTTAGTTTCTTCTCAAGAGAGAGATCAGGAACTGTTGGAGAACGTGTTCGTAAATGGCAACTGGACAAACTGCGCGCACCATGTATTATTAGAAATAATTGGCAAACAATGCACTTGAAACTTGATGCTTTTGAAACTAGACAGCAGACGGGTATTTGAGCTGATATTTCTGTGACCAAACTGTACCTGAGAGCATGCGAAAATGTCGTACATGAGAGCTAGTTTGCTTCGGAGACTGAGGTTAAATAATAAAAAAATAAATCTGCAGTCGGAGACTAAAGTTATTACGTTTAAAACCTTCACTGCATCGGGACACAAAGGATTCACTCTTCGACTTGCTTTTCTCTTAAAACGGGACATTAGTTTTTGCTTAAGCCGAAATGAAATTAATTGTAGCACTTACAGATAACTATTGTAGTGATATTAGTTGCGAAAGGTAACATTTTAGCACTTTTTGCCTTGTTTTTACCCGACAGAAGGCTTCACGTTTGCGTTAAGATGTTCTTTCGAAGGCAGTTCGCGGAGCACTCTTCGATGCTTGCGTTGCAGCCGCATCAGTCGTTGCTGGCTTGGCGCACTCTGTGTGTCGCCGTCCGCTCGATCATCTTCTCTTCTTTGTTAATCACTAATCTAGCCCCATGTGTGTAAAGGAGGCCGAGAGCGTAGGATTCATTTCTCACTGAACGCGGATTTTTTAGCCGAGGGCTCTAGGTCTTCAACGGTTTTCTATCCTTCATCATGACGTCAGCCTGTAATTTACCGGGAAAACTATTAAATAATAACGATCATTTTCCTCAAAGCGAACATTATGCCCCTTGATATTTTAATTTCAACGTATATTGAGAATACAGTACGGGCACTACGATGGTAATAGTCGATAGCGAATTTTTTGTAAATTATTTTAAAACCAAAACTTGAATTGCCTTTTAGGAACAAAGTCACCTCCTTTTATTTAAGCTTCTTTAGGGGTTCTCTTTAAGTCAGTAAGGGAGTCACGGTGGTGAACAAAAACACAACCGTTACAAGGTATCTTGGTCTGTATTACCAACGTACAAGTATCTGACTTTTTTGGGCTTTATAGCAGCCACTCAGCCCTTTTATGTAAGGAAACTTTTTATTAGTTTATATTTTTATGTATCTTAATGAATACATTATTAAATATATATTATATACTTTTTCCACTTCAATTAGTAGACCTGTTCTGCTACCAAACGGAATTTAACTAATTAGGCCCAATTTAATGAGCCGGGGCTAATATATTAATAATTATCACGCTATTCATTCTAAGTTTTCTATGTAGAGCAGCGCATACAAATTTTACCGAAATAAGAAATGTTAAAAAATTATCCACTTACCTTAAATGTGGTTAAACTTCCGCCATATTTCCCCCAGCTTCTTAGCTGCATGTAGCGCTCAGCTGGGCTAATGTATGCAGTATGCTGAGAACTAAGTACATAAAACATCCACCCATAGTTTAAGCAACAACTAATTATGTTTAATAAGGTCGATAATTTGCTTAGGACAATTAAAAAGTTGCTACTATAACCTATGGTAATATAAATGTAAATAACCTGCTTTCTGAGGCTTCCTATCCAGCGAAGAGTAAACTTTAAGCAAAGCTAATTTCCTCATAAATTATAAGCTACACTAGGTAATACAACAAAGAAAACAAGGACTTTCCAAACAAAGTATTTATTAAGGTTTTTTTTAAGTTTAGACATCCGCTTATTCTTACTAACCAAACAGAAACTTAAATAATTATATAAAATATCTTTACAATTTCCTAGCAGACTAGTTGCAGCAATTTCATCACAAATATAAATAGATCCTAGTTTTTGTTTTTACAGACAAACACAGTCATTAAAAGTTTTAACGAGACGTCTTTAAGCTCTACATCATTTTTTCTTAATGATTTTTTAAGATCGATGCAGCAATATAAATAGAATAACAAAAGTTTGTTCTAGTATTAGGCAGTAAATATCACCGTTATGGGGCGTCTCCATTTATTACGTGAGCCTAAAGTAAGGGGAGGGGTCCGACAAAATCTCACCAAATATAATTTAAAGACAGGTCTGGACATCAATGAAAAGTTCACGTCAACTTTTTAATTCAGAGAATATACATTATTATAACAGATAACATTTTATATTGTATTACAAAATCAATCGCGGGCATACACTGTAAACATTACTGGTCTCCGGTGTGGTGTATAAATCTGGTGTGAACATTTTAAACACCAAAGGTGTGAAAGTTACACTGTGCGCAGTGTTTCATTATATAAAAATCATTTGCAAAAGTTCTGAATTACAACTCTGAGTAAAATATTAAAATACGAATATATTGTAAGAATAATTTTTCATGTAAATAAATTTTACAACAAAATAGTCTGATAAGTTTTATTATCCTTTGGACATAACTTTTTATTCAAAAGTCATAAGCTATTTTTTTAATAAGAATAACATTACGAGAGATGATCTGTGGTTTCAGCAGGATAGCGCACCTCCACGTTTTGGTGTAGCAGTTCGTTGCCACTATGAGGAAGTTTTTCATAATAGATGGATAGACCGCGGGGTAGCTATTTATTGGTCACCAAGATCACCTGATTTGTTGCCATTGGACTTCTTGTGTGAGACTCTTTTTTTAAGGCTAATATGAATTATGTGGGACTACTTAAAAAGTAAGGTGTACGTGAACTGACCCAATATAATAGACGATTTGAAAACTAGAATAAGAGCTAAAATAAGAATAATTAATAACCCTTAACTAGGATCTCTCTTGGGTCTAGAGTTAAACGCACTGAGATCTTAGAGACGACCTCCAGCGAGATTTTGATGGCGTTATCAAATAAAAACATATTTTGGAAGAGTGATAAATTCAAATTCTGGGTTAAATATTGAAGATACAAGAAACTGAAGAACACTTTTTTATAGGAAATGCTATATAGATTGGCTAAAGTGGCTGCACGAGGAGGATGTTGATACGTCTAATGACTGTCCTACTATACTACCAGAATACATTGACGTCATGTGTCCAATCATTACAATAGAGGAAGTACACGAACGCCCATTGAGTAAGTGAAGAATTAGGCAAGGTAGTGTCGCAGCCTATTTTTAACTTTTACAAAATTAAATTAAATTCCTTATAGTGCACTTTAAACTTTGTATCATTTCTCTCCCCTTATTTTATAGAAAATATGTAGTACATAGGGGACATGTAGGACATCAATATCATCAATACATGACATATCAAATAAATTTGATTATAAGGTAAGTCTTGCATGAGGGGAAAGACGGTCCCCTGCGACTTACTAAATCTCACCAAGGGGGAGGTAGGGGTTCCAAATTTATAAAAAAAAACACCTCACGTAATTAATTGATTACTTAGTGGTTACAATGAATATTAGATTAATTTCGTCACACGACTCTACTGACAAAACACTAAACTTTTTGTCTATAAAAACAAACACCAAGAATTACTCTTAGTTACGTTTTAACATCATACAAACAACTAAAATAACACCTAACAAAACAGTCTTGCTGTGGAAACTATAAGTATTATAAATTCTATTTTGATTGACGTCACCCGAAAACATTCTGCTGAGCTGTTTGAATGTTGCGTCACTGAAACAAAAAAATATATATGTAAAATTGTTTGATGTAGTAACACAGGGGGTGGGTAATTAGTAAAATAAATTGGGATACGAGTGTGACATTCGTTTTGGCATTTGGTATAGAGTTAAGCGTATGACGTCAGGATCTGATATGACTTAAACATTAAATTTTGCACCCCAAGTGCCAGAACGAACGTATATATGAGAAAAATTTGGACGCAGCAAGTGTGTTGAAGTGGTGAATTTTCATTAAATATTGTAAATTTAAATAACTTAATTTTATATTATAATAGAAACTTTAATTATAATACATAGTAGCTACAGTCATTGTCAGGCTAATATGTCTACGGAATATCATCAATATAGCTTCCTTATTTTCAGTGAATTTTTAAAAAAATTCATCAAACGAGTGCGAACCAGTCTCCATAAAACACATATCGGGGGTCGCTTTCAATTTTATGTTCATATATGTATATATATATATATATATATATATATATATATATATATATATATATATATATATATATATGTATGTATATATATACATATATATATATATATATATATATATATATATATATATATATATATATGTATGTATATATATACATATATATATATATATATATATATATATATATATATATATATATATATATATATATATATATATATATATATATACATACATATATATATATATATATATATATATATATATATATATATATATATATATATATATATATATATATATATATACATACATATATATATATATATATATATATATATATATATATATATATATATATATAGTGTGTCCAAGATACGGAGGGCCACTATGAGGATCTTCAAAACGGTAGCGGACACAAACTTAGTTAAATGGGAGAAAAGTTTCCCACTTAAAAGCCAAAGAAATTTGAGGTTTTTTTTTATTTTTAAGATATTTTGAAAAATTCGTGTTAATCGATTTTACATATAAATTTTTTTCTGGCCTTAATAGTGGACCTACTCCAATACCGATGACTTTTCTCCACAGAACAGAAACTTTTCATTCTCTTTAACGTAGCATTGCTACTCTTTTAATCCGAAATTTTGTTTTTGCGGGACCACAGCAACTTTTTTCTTAAATACGGCCCCCGTATTCTGAAAGCCCTTTTTATTCCAAATTCAGCGACGTGTCACACGTTGTGTTTTAGTACCATTTTAGTCTTGTTGTCGACCTTAATCAAGAAAATTCCCATTACGGACCTGTACATAGCTTTTAAACCTAAGTACTAAGCAACTAGCTACAAAAATTAACACTTTATGTCAGTTAGGCGTTTAGTAATAGTCCAATGAATTAATTGAAGCAATAATTTTATGGAATAAACACAGAAGAAATAAAGTTACATTACCAGAAGACCTTAACATTAAAATAAAAAGAAAAACGAACACGAACAAAACAACTAAATTTAGAGTATATGTTCAAATAAACTTCCACTATTTTCCAAACACAAATAGCACTTTCTAGCTGTCGATTCCAAAACCCTAGTCAACATTTGTGGAGTAATGCTGACAAATGCTTCCAGAGCTAATCTCCTCAGGTCTTGTTCTGTAGAAAATTGTTACTGATTCTTAATGTCTCCCGCTACGAAGAAATCAAGCGGAGTCATATCTGGTGAACGCGCTAGTCAGTGTGTTTCCGAATACGGCTGATTACCTTATCAGGTCCAGGTATCCCATCCTGCTGTATGCAACAGTCTCTCCAGAGGCATGTTATCGAGAGCATCCTCTAAATCATTTTGTAGCAAATGTAGGTAGGGCACTGATGTTAAGGTATGGTGGTAAAGAAACGGTCCTACAATCGTTGTACCGGGAATACCAGCACATATATTTAAAGCAAAATGGTGTTGATGCCTCTACGTTTTATTTGAGCATTGATTGGTTTAAGACCAATAATGAACATTTCTTCTATTGATAATGCCATTATTCGTAATCATGTTTTCATCAGACAATAATATTTGACATGGAACATAAAATTGTCCTGGCATTTTCTTGTGTATCACACATAGAGTGGCCAACGTCGTTTGAGACCTTGACTGACAAATTATGTACTGGTACGGATGTAGTTTTTTTTTTGTAAAATATAATGTGTCGTTGATTTTGATATACCAGCGTTTCGTTCAATCCGCCGGACTGAAGTACCGGGATGCTCAGAAACTTCTAACTAATCATTATGTACTGCTTCCTCATTGCTGGACTTTTGCCGAGAAACTACAGGCTTTAAAAAAACCATATGCTTTAAGGTTTGTCACTACTTTTCTATAAGTGCTTTTATTTGGCTGCCTTCACAAAATCATTCTGGATATTTCTGGAAATACCTACGCTCCACAACAGAACAAGTTCGGTTGGATGAAATGAAACATGCCAAATTTTTATTCGTTAGAAAACGTATTTACTAGAACCATTTATTAATTATTACACAATAAATTAAACAAGAAACTTATGTATCCAAAATTAATGTTGCTGTTAAAATCCAAATACGGCTGTTGTCAAATCCATTTATTTTCCAAAGCATACTTTTGTTTTTTTAATTTAAATTTCTTTGTTCTGTGTTTATTCCATTAAATTGGTGCTTCAATTCATCCACTGGATTATTATTAAATGCCAAATGACATAAAGTCTTAATTGATATATCTAGTTGCTTACTACTTAAGTTGAAAAGCGTCAAGTACATTATAGGATTTTTCTTGATTAAGGTAAAAAAAGACCGAAATGATACTAAACCACAAAGTGTGACACATCGCTGAACTTGTAATAACAAGAACTAAAAGAATGTGATATCATAAAATGTGGAACGAATTTAAAAAAAAAACGTTGTTGATGGTCCCGCAAAGATGAAAAACATCGGATTCAAAAACTGGAAATGCTGCATTAAAAAAATATGAAAAGCTGCTGTGGAGGGGTGTCATCGTTATTGGTGTAGATCCACTATTAAGGCCAGACAAAAATAATATGTAATATCAAAAAATCCAAAGTTTTCAAAATATCTCCAAAACCAAAAAAAAAATTAGGAGATGTCTGGCCGCAAATTTGTTGGGCTTTTAAGTGCGCAACTTTTCTCTTATTTAAACCAGTCTGTATCTGCTACCGTTTTGGGGATCCCCATCGTGGCCCTCCTTATCTTAGACACACTATATATATATATATATATATATATATATATATATATATATATATATATATATATATATATATATATATATATATATATAGGTGTGACACCGATAACTCAAAAATTAATGAGCCGATTTTAATTAAAATTGGTGAGTGCGTTTCTTTTGTAAGTGGCTTGGATAGGTTCGGTAGCCAGGAAAATCGCCAGATAGAGCAAAAAGAAACCCAGAAAACCAAAATATGTTGTTTGGATAACACAATCTATTGTACATTACAGAGGCAGATTCGGTTTTTTGGTGCAAAAATAGTCCAGAAAAAACGTGAAAGGCGCGATTTAAAACGTCACAATTGTGCAACATTTAGACAAATAACCTGAAACAAATGCGGGTTATATAGAGAAAATGTCGCAAGAAGCGTGTTTCACAAAGCCCCAAGTTTCTATTGAAACGGTCATTGTCCTTCATTTTAGTAAAATGTTTGCAGAAAATCATTTCAAATAGACTCCTCCTCTGATACTTTTGCGGTAGTTTTAGTTATAGAGTGTATGGTTCAATAGTGTGTAATTCTTTAAAAATTCGCTATTGAGGAGACCGCGACATTTGAATTTTGGGAAGATTTCTTCAAATCAGCCCCAACTTCACCCCCATAGAACCCACATATATAGAGGATGAAGCATTTCTACCGTACAGCTCCATATCTATTTATTAATACGTGAAGAAAAAAACGTTGTATCCCTTTATAAGCACAGTGCGCAACCGGAGGAGTGTGAGATTTGGCATATATAAATTTCATGTTAAGAAGGAGTGTACAAAGATAAAATTTATGTACAATATGTGTTACAAATTGATTAAAGAATGCTTTGTTTTAATTAGATAGTCTCATTCCTTCTGTCAGTTCCAGTACTGAGCTGACCCTTTTTATCTAGTCTGTCAATGTCAAAGAACAATATTACTCTATGGTCAAATATATGTATATAGGTGCGTTCATACTGAATGTCAAACATATAAAAGTCTGTGGTCAAACAGTCGCACTGAAATTATAGAGGCATATTCTACGACAAAAAAAATCAATGACGTTCAAAAATTTAATGAATTACTGTTGAATTTCGACAAATACACAGGTCTACTAATATCCTTTGTTATAAAAGATACGCGAAAACGTTGTATACTTTAATTATAGGGGTCTCCAGCTGCATCTTACAAAATTATTTTATTAATAACAGGTGGCCCATAAGTCGTTGGTAATACAATTTTTGTTTAATTCAACATCCCATACATAATTTCATTTTTGCAATTTTTCATCGGAATATAATGCATGTTTGTAAGAAAAAAATATAATGTTCTTTTTTTTTAAGTTATCTCAATTGTTTTGAAACGTTTTACTTTTTGGCGTATATCAAACATTTTGATACGGCGTTTTTACCAATAGATCGCTGATCCCATTAAAATGACGCCTTCAGACAAGCTTTCGTTTATAATATTTGTTAATATTTGTACTTTTTCAAACAATAAGCTGATTTTGATGAAGTGTGGTACATACATATCACAATTATAGAACGGTATGTAAATTCTATCCCGCTGGGTTTCGGCGATTACTTGACATCTAAATAGACTTTTCAAGTGCTGAGTGAAGCTGTCATCGAAGTGTGAAGGTGTGCGGATGAAATAGAAGTAGACAGGGATGAAAGGATCCATTGTATCAGGAAGAGACGCCATTTGCAAGTCGTTACCACGTTGAAGATGTGTGAATAGGAGATTTGCTGACCGCTGCAGAACTTGCTCGTCAATACAGGTGCCGTATTAAGACCACGTCAGCACTTTATATGAGGAAGGGGGCTCGAGTAACTGGTGGAATATATCGAGTAAGCAGTGGATTATTTCGTGTAATCAGAGTATTGTTTTGGTAACTGGTATTATCTGTATATGGTTCTGGTGGAAGGTAGTCATTATAGTGCCTGTATCTGGTTTTATCCTGTAGGAAATCATTACTGTCAGGCCCAAAGTAAAGTAGAAATGTTGCACTGTTATCTGGTTTGATAATGGTTGAATGCACAAAGTATTAAGGAAGAGATTGGTAGTAAATTTGGTTTTTACTCAATTTCATAAGGGGAGAAGTGGATACGGGAAACATATCGAGACATTCGTGGTAGCATTCCAAATCGTCGTGGCAAGTAGACGTAGTAGTAAATTTTTACACCGTTAAAGCAGCATCTTTGGAGAGGTATAGGTGTCACCGAGAGATAAAGTTTTGGGACAGTATATTGGTAGTCTTTTGTCAGCTAGAAGGACAATGAATTTTTACACAGGACTTTCCTTCAGATTGCTGGTAGGTGATAAGTTTTTTTTGAGATATCAGGACATTGATAGCTCAGAGTACAACAATTTTAATAACTTGCTTTGATTTTTATGACTGGTCGTTAATACAACAAGGGGATATTTATTTGATATCGCAATTTTAAATTTATACATACATATTTATATAGTTGCTCTGTCATGTAGCATATAGAAGTATATAGTTCATGTAGAGAACTAAGCTCGTAGATTTTTGTCATATTATACAGAGCGTTACCATTATTTGAGAGAGCTAAAACATTATTACTGTTATTTTCTTAACACGTTCACGTCTGGTACATGCCACTGTTCAGTAACTTAATAAGATTTTATGCTACTTACGAAGAACAATAATGGTTTGGACTGAATGATTTTATGATAAAATATGTTGTTTTAGAGAACGTAATTGATGATTATAGCTCATTTAATTTACTATTTTATGCCAATGCCTAATTGTGTGTGCTTATATTCGACCATTAATTTGTTGTGTCATTTTTGTAAGTGACGCACATTGTCTGAATTGGCCAGAGTTTTATCTTATTGCATTTGGAGTTGCGATTTGTTCAGGATATACTCTGTCACTCACCAATTGGTAGTATTAGGTTTGGTTAACACGTTTTGCTGCTGTCACATGTGCCGTAGACATATTTAACTATTGGTGCATATATATATATATATATATATATATATATATATATATATATATATATATATATATATATATATATATATATATACATATATATATATATATATATATATATATATATATATATATATATATATATATATATATATATATATATATGATGCCCCACAATTGGGTGTCAATTGATTGTTATTCTTGGGTATTAAAATGGTTTATATAAGTTTTATATAGTTATGTTGTATATTTTTAGTTTTTTTTTATATTTAGTTATTCGATTAAGATTTTATGTAAATATTTTGCTTTTGATTTCTAGTTTATTTTATATGGGTTTTTCTGTTTGTTTGAAATCTGATATGTGTTGTCTAATTTGTTAAGTTGGTGGCCTACCCTTTGTATCTGTTAAATCAGCAATAAACACAGATCTAAATATAAATGTTATACTTAACCTTTAATTAATCTGCTTGGCTGCTCAGCATTGTTGACTCTATATCACAGTTAATCGGTTCCAATTGATACAGGGTGCCCTATGCCATTAATTTATATATATATATATATATATATATATATATATATATATATATATATATATATATATATATATATATATATATATATATATAAATATTACTCCCAAATAAAATACGTCAAAGAACTTTTAAATGTAATAAATATTTTTATTTTTAATTTTGATTGGAAATTCTAGAATTTTTGCTAATTGAATCCTCTAGTTTAAAATTAATAACGAAGTTTTATTTATTTTGAGTGACAAGATTTGTTTGATTGTTTTAGTTTTCTAACAAAAATGGCCAAAACTTGTTCTTCAGTTTTAAGTTTGACACACTATGCGCCCTCTATGAGATTGTTTGTAAAACACTATTTAAAGTTAATTTAAATTTTCACTTTATTGATGAAATCTGCTTTTATCATCGAAACATTTATTTCCCAATAATAGATGGATCGTTTATTTATATTAATGCATATAGGAAACTTGCTTTTACTGTCATTTATATTAATTAAGTGAATTGTTGGGTACCTTTAGCGTCTGCTGAGTCCACACAGGTAATATTTTGCTGTTTATAACCTGTACATTCATTTCTCGTCGTGATTGTGTTGTCTAAAAGATTTACTGGCTTGTTGGTTTACTTGTTGGACAAATTTGATATTATTTAGGCACAAATTCAATTAAAATTCCATGATATACCTGGACAATAAAATATGACGCTCTCTCCTCGGAGTTTATCAAACAACCACTCTTTTCAAACGGAAAACGGATATCGTCGGAAAATAAACTATTAAACCCCGTTTCCTGTTCCGTTTTAAATTCATGGCAAACTGTCTGGAAATTTATTTTCAATATTTCATTGTTCCTCTTTATCGGACTCAGCTGCATAACATCGACATCCAGTATTGTACGGAAAATTACCGTCTAATTTAGGTACCCGCCAAATTCAAATCCTTCACTTAAATGTCATTTATAAACAGAAAATTACTAAATCTTAAACATGACATTTGGATAACCTAACTAATTACACATGTAAATAATGACTTTTAACTTAACTAAAACACTTTAAAAATGTTCATTCTTGCTTGGGACGTCTGCTTTAAAAACCACTGTTGTCGTTGTTAGTGTTCATTTTCACTACTTAATAATATACAGAGTGTTTTTAATACATTTTTGTTTTTAAGTTATGTAAGTAAAATCTTTTGACAATCTTTTATTTGGCTTGAAATTAACCTCTTTTTAAACTTCACTCTATTCATACACCTTTAGGTATGTAGCTTATTACTTTTTATTAAATTGTTCCATATTATATAGGTTACATATAATTAATTTTTCACAATGACTTAAATGAAATACTTCTTTTAGTGAATTTTCGTAGAAAAAATTCACTAATGGGGAGATCCCGACTTTTAAATTATGAAAAAATTTTTGCAAATGAGCGCGAACTAGGACTAGACTAGACTAGTAACTTTAACATGTTGTGTCTTTCTTATTATTAGCAATTGAAACACTCACAAAAATATTAGTTTGGAATAAGAGTCAAAACTTGACGAAAACAAAATTTGTAGAGAAACTTGGAAAATGAGAATTTATTCCACACGTATCAACCTTATATATGCTTACGTGACCTGTCATAGTTAGCTCACAAATATTTATATTAACGAAACAATAAACAAAAAACTTGATGTAACCATTGACAAACTGCTGAAACTTGTCAAAATAAATATTATTTGACTAGGTACCTATATTGATCTTTTATATACAATTATGACTAAATCAATAATAGTAATAAGACTACATTCTCTTTAGATGTAACCGGTGATAATTTGTAACGCTCACAAAATTTGGGTTTAAAATCATTCGACCAGGGTTATTATTTTTAAGGGAAAATTGCAATTATAGGAGTCGTGGTTAAGAGCGACAAATATATGAATTAAACATTAACGCGCAAAGTGGAATAAAAAGCTGGAGAGATACAATACGATATTGCACAGAATCCCCACAACGGGTTGTTGTCATCAAACGCCGTATAAACCTTCATATTTAAAAATAGCTCCCAATATTCTCAGGCTTTATTTTTGTAACATTATTCATTGTACGCGTCAGCAAGTTGATAATGTTCTAGAGAACGACACCGTACCCCCGAAGCGAGTGCTCCAATCCAGAAGCAAGACGTCAGTAATGAGACGACAAGGTAGTCGGTTTTAAGGGACGAGGACACGAGCGGACGTCACAATCCATTTGGTTGTGAAGCATCCTTGAAATTGGTCACTGAAAATATTCAAGAGCATTCACACCACGAGGTTTTATAGTAGTGTTAGTTAAATGCCGGACTAGAGCAATATACCTGAGGACACCACTTGTAAAAAAGATAAGTCGTAATAAATTAATTTCTATCTGGTTATCATTAACAGAAATTGTTTTAATTACGCATAGGTTATGGAAACAGTCAGAAACCTGACTTCCCTCTCATTGTCTCTATTTAACGCTGGCTCCAAGCAAAGGTCTGTCAACGTTACTTGCCGCTCTAGTGGGTCATAGCTCTCAGTTGTAGAGAAGTATATTTCACGCTGGTTTCTTCCTTCTCAACAGGACCGATTTAATTCAAGTTGCAGACCGTAAATCAGACCAAGTAATGTGTTTTTATTGCCTGTCAATTTTCTGGGTGACATAATATATTTGAAAACTTTGATTCTAGCGATTTTAGACATGACTTAATTTTAATTTCGGTATATAAATAAAACTGATTAATAATCAGAAATAATGTGGCCATGAATCTTTAATAATTGTTTGTTTGCAATTGTTTCTCATTTGAGATAATCAACTAGTGATAAACCTTATTTCTAGACATAATCAGAAGTGAAGCTTTGAAAGTACCCACTAATTTCACAAATGATAATTTTAGTTTAACTGTTGTTAAAAGTCAATCTGTGTAAATAAATGGTAAAGTTGAGTAACTCCGAAAGTTCCGGAATTTCCTATCTTATGTAGGGTAAACAGTACGGTGATTGGCACTTTAAGGATTTAATTGACTTATATTACCTAAATCTTACAATTTTGAATACAGTTAACTTTTGTAAATGCTTAATTATAATTCTTCGAAGTATACTGATTTGATTTACGTAGTGATTTACTATATTTGTTTATCATAACAAATGAAAATTTGTCATTTATTATAATTTGATCAAAATTACAGTTAATAGCACTCTTTCCATAGTGAATGGCACACAAAATCTACAGTGATTGGCACTGTCTTAAAATGTGACCTGATTGACCCAAGCTTAGCAATTTAGGGCTTATTTCTGATAAATTCCCTGTTTAATTTGTGACTAACTGAAAAAAGATGAATGACGTAAAATGAGGTATGTGAAAACAAACGCCATTACTTAGTGAGCTCTGCATGCGAATATTTCATCATTTTTTATATCAAATAAACCATGTTTGAGGATGCAACTGGTGTGATAGGTACGTAAGCAGGTAGCACATTTATAACTGGATTCTAATTTTTTAATGTTTATTGTGCACGCAAAGCATAATCCATTATATATGGGAGGTCCTAGAATCTTAAAATCCTTATTTTCTTTGTCTTCGTCATCTTTAAATATATTCCTTTTCGCTAATTAGATAGCACTAGTAACTTGAATGTTAGATATACTGTTAATTTTTTTGCTACATCCAGATATTTTATATTCGAAAGTCTCGCTACTGTTGGAATTTAAGTGTTCTCTCTGATCTTCTTCTTCATTTTTTCCTATGATATAGTTTGTTTCCGTATTTTCCTTTGTAATGCTTAGTGCAATTTCTGACCTTTTTGTTTTTATTTTAACAGCATTCTTTTTCTTGTCATTTTGGTCCCTAAATTAAACTCTGTATAGCTTTTTGTTCATTCTCCTCTCGTTTTAATTCGCGTTAACGTTTTCGTTCTTCCTTAATTTTCGCCTCATTCATTTTCTTTGATGATGCCTGCATCTTCTTCGATGATTTAAAGGTGAGAATGAAGGGTAGTCCCTCTGTATTTCTAGTGCCCTTTCTAACAGGACTCTCTGGCCATAATGAATAGTTGTCAATTGTACTGTTATTTACAGATTCGTTGTCAGCCACGTTTTCGGCATCTTAACACTGGTTGGTATCAGTGAAAGTAATACTAACAAACTGGTTACTTGTAGTAGGAACATTTGAATCAGTTTCTTCAGAGAATCTGCGAAAAATATTGGCAAATCTTGAATATTTATCGTGCCATAATTTATTTCCTTATAGTCAAGACTATTATTTACTGTAAGGATAACTTGTCTTTCAGTCGCTTTATCTGCTTGTTCGTCAGTAATTGTTTCAACACATGGCTGTTCTGGAAGAAGTTTGCTGGCTTTAAATTCCTGCCATAACTTGTACAGTAGTGTGTATTCACCTTCTTCATCACTACTCATTTGTTTAAGTTGGAATTTTCTGATTAGATCTTCGCCAACAATCTCAACGAATTTCTCGTAAGATATATTCTTAGGTTGAGAGTTTTGTTGAATTTTTTTAGATCTTCCGAGCCACCTGCTATAATCTATAGCATTGTGATTCTATGGGCATAGTCCGGTAGAAACAAAACCGTTTCTAATTGTTTAAGATTGAAGATAATTCTTGATAACAATGTTCAGAACTGTGGCAAATTTTTCTTGTGTCAAGGCGTCAGAATTATTGTTCCTCCTCCAGTCTAAAATTACTTTCTTCTAGTATGATTTTAAGGGCTTAAAGGCTGATACATCAACGGGCTGTAAAATATGTGTAGGATTTTCATATAAGCATATTAGAATTATTTTGAGTTCTGAACAAAGTTCACTTAATTGATAAAATGTATATGAGTGGCATGTGCGTCTACCAATAGTGTAATAGGAAATTTTGTTTGCTTTTTAACCAAATGTGGATAGAACACATTGGCAATATAGTCAAAGAAGAGTTCCGTCGTCATCCACCCATTTGGACTTGGCCGAATGCCCCATTCCTCTGGAGAGGAAGCAGCAATGGCAGAAGGCCACTTCTAATATGGGTAAATAATAAATGGCGGTGAGGTATCACATACAGATAACAATGTGAATAAAACTGTCAAGTTGGCTTTGGCTG
The DNA here is from genome assembly GCA_964006375.1 of Tillus elongatus. Classification (NCBI taxonomy): domain Eukaryota; kingdom Metazoa; phylum Arthropoda; class Insecta; order Coleoptera; family Cleridae; genus Tillus; species Tillus elongatus. The sequence goes on along the minus strand of OZ023262.1, from coordinate 187,638,993 downwards.
GAGCATTGTTCACTTCATATACGTTTCGTGCTCCTTTTGGAGCTAAAACGGTTTTATTTTTAGGACATAACAATTAACAAGTCTCGTCCCAATTGAAAACCCTGCTGGGCTCTTCCAAAATTGCCATCTAATTTTCAGCTTTAAGGTATTTTTCGATACCTTCAAACCACTTTCTGATGTCTGCCTCACTGACACGCGAGCTGGCTGCAGTGACTGCTTCGGGCACTCTTTCCCACAATATAGGGTGCCTCTTTAAAAAAGCTTTATACCATCCATCACCTGGGAGGTTGTCCTTGAATGGATTTTCTCTCCGGTCTTCATCTAGAAAGCTTTTATCACTTACTTGCAAGTCTTCCTTTCTGCGCGGACAACCTTTTTTGTTGCTTTCTAGGATCCACTTCTCTAAGATTTCTTCTTCTCTTTGCGACAATACTGGTTTCGGTTATAAAGTAGTTTTATTGAATTTATCGAAACTGCAATGTTGACCGAGGAATTCCATACTTTTTTGCAGCAGTCTTTTTAGGTAGTCCATTATTTATAATGTCATCTAAAGCCTTAGACACGTTTTCTTCATCATAATTTTTTTATATTTAAGAATGTGTGCTAGATTAACCGCCGATAACACATAATTATTAAGAGTAACTTATAAATATAGAACAAAAGTTATCTTTGAAAATTGTAAACACAATAGATTACAAAACGTAGGAAATTCATTATCTACTTACCTACCTGATAGTGATTGGCATTCAAGAATATAGTAATTGTCACTGGTGCCAAGCACTGTCGGCGCAAATAATTTTGGTGTTTTTGAGCCAGATTTAAACTAAAGCAACAAAATTAGTAACACTATGTCCATTTTAGTTTAGAATATGGCTTCATCGTATTTTACGGTTAATGGCACCATAGTGTCAATAACTAAATTTTAAAGATTTTAGAACATAGTGGTTGGAATTCGTATTTTAACCTCAAAATTAGACAGATAATATATTCTTAAGCACCGGTTTAATATACTTGTACAGGATCAAACACCACTTTGTAATAATCACCGAGTTTGTGCACTTTGAAAATTACACTAACCTTACGAAATGTATAAGGATTAGATACAATTAGCAAGTTCGTTTGACACGTGTCGCACACATAATGATAGAATCTTAACATGAAAAAATTTAGTTCACTAGATGAGTTTGCTAGATAGCGAATAGATGAAACCACATGACGGTAGTCTATATTATGCTTGTAATACTTCTGTAATGTTATTTTTTGGCATTTTCGATAGATGGTGCCAATCACTGTATGAGTGCCAACGACTGTACTGTTTACCCTAAATAGTTTTAGTTTTAGAACTGAGTTTTTGTACGTAAATTTTACCCACAAGATACCCTAGCGGGTCTAGTTTGTTATTTTATTGATTAAAATGTGTTTTTTCATTTCAAGAAATCCTTACCAAATCTTGTTTTCATTTACTAATTAACACCTTTAATAATGAAAGAGCAGACTGCCCCTGCTGCTCTTTAGAAAAAGAACATAAACAAGTATTGTTCTACAGACGGTGGCCTGCCTTATCTTTATCTTTATCTTTATCTAGATACCTTAATAGAATTACTTATATCTCTTTATGTGTACATACTATACAGAGTATTCTATAATCTGGTAGGTATCTTGTCTGGTAAATGTTGACTGATTAAAAATAAAACAGCGTCAAAATCGAGAACTACTTTTATAGTAACGAAAAACAGAACTGGCGGTACAAACTTTCAAATCCGAATAAATAACTTATGGTTTGTTTCCAAACAATTGTATTTTATATGTTAGAATAAACTAAATATGCAACCATATTTTATACACAAACAAAACGTAGAAACATTTTTCCAGTAGTGATTGATTACAGACATGAGCAAATAATAGAGCTCAACAAATGTTCATATATTCAAAAGTCAATTTTGTATTAGCTAAAATGCAATTTGGTTGAAAATGCAATCTGCGTCCAATTCATAAATCACTTGTAAAAGTCAGTGAAATTACAATTTGTTATTGAAACAATTTGCTGGATAAATCGTGTACTGGCTGAGCTCCATTCCCAATAAACTAGCAAAATACTTCTATTGGGCGAATAAAATGTTGCTTTCAGCATTGAAAAAGACATGAGTAATGAAACAAGTTTTCAACTTATTCGTTGTTTCTCTCCAACACTACTTACATATTTATGAATTTTATTGATTAGCGTATAGATTTACCTACTCAATTTGCTTGTCTAACGATAGGGGTATTACTGAGATGTGCAGTAAAATTCAAATAGTCAGATCAACAATTGCCTTATGGTAGCAAATATTTATAAAAATATTGAAATTGTATTTATTTAGTTTACCATTAAGGTAAGAATTTTAATATAGCGTCAGCTGGGTAAAAATTTGGTCAAAATCAGTTTTTAGACCCCAATTTTAAAAAAAAGTCTGGACGCACACAAGTGCGGTATGCTGTTGAAATTTCATAAATATGATCTGGATCTAAATATTTTTTATACCTACCTTTTTTTCTTGTAACATAAAAGTCTAAATTTGGTGTTTAGTTTATCTTTTATATTGTAAACCCACCTACCAAATTTGGTTACCATAGATTTTTTATTTTTTGAGATAAAAATTTTTCTTGAAAGAAAACTAAGAATTTTCCCGGAAAACCTGATCCGATATTCCTGGCTAACCGAGTGATCCAAGCCACTAACAAACGGAAGGTATGTGCCAAATGTTATGACAATAGGCATATTAATTTTCAAGTTCTCGGTGTGATACCTATATATATATATATATATATATATATATATATATATATATATATATATATATATATATATATATATATATATATATATATATATATATATATATATAAACGTAAAATTTTTTAACTGGATTTTAGGGGTCCTAGTTCGCGCTCATTTGAAAAAATGTTTTAAGATTCAAAAGTAGGGATCTCGCCGTTAGTGAGTTTTTTGTACGCAGATTCATTAAAATGCGAAAAAAAAATATTTCTTGTCTTTTTTTAACTTTTTATGCAAAGATGCCTTATCTTTTTGGCTTTAACGTCAGCCTATTTTCGCGACTATGGCCAATCACCAACGCCATGGAGCAGTTTCATCTAACTATCCTGGAAATTTTGCCGAACCCCTGCCTTTCTGTTAGGAGGGTAGGGATCTTTACCGTGTCCAATATTGCATGTACACGGGACCGCTCAACTTGCTCAAATACAATACCACAACCTCCGTTGATGTTAATTGTATAGTATGTACTGAAAAAGTGAAAAAAAAAATATATATATATATATATATATATATATATATATATATATATATATATATATATATATATATATATATATATATATATATATATATATATATATATATATATATATATATATATATATATATATATTAATTTCAACAACACACCACGAGGGCTTACAGCCTAAATACTATCGTACCGTGGGTGTTGACAAGGAGGCAAGAGGCAGCTTGTTAATTCTGGACTTGAAGGTTTGGAGGTTCGGAGGAGAAGGAAAAACATGTGCCGGCAAGGAATTCCACAACTTGGAAGTCCTCGGGACAAAAGAGCGGGCATAACAAGATGTTCTATGTCTGGTGACCTGGACAGTAAAAGGGTGCATTCGCTCTGTTCCCTTAGTAGATCTGTTGGGGGCAGCAGGTGGGGGAACTATGGAGGAAAGCTCCTCTGAGCAGTGCCCGTGCAGATATCTATAAAAGAGAGAAAGGTCACCAATGTTACGTCGGTGGGCAAGGGATGGCAGCCTTTGGGTGAGGGTAGGGTCACCGATAAGACGTATTGCTCTCTTTTGAATTGAGTCCAGGATAGCGAGTGTAGAAGCGGCAGCGGCACCCCAGATGTGGGAGCAGTATTCGAGGTTTGGCCTTATTTGTAAAGTATATAAGGTATAGAGATTAGCTGGTGAAAAGTATTTGCGAGCCCGGAAGAGGAAACCTAATTTCCTAGCAGCCGCTTCTGCAATTGATGTGACATGTTGGTGCCAATTAATATTTCGATCCACAGAAATGCCAACAAGAGAAAAGGACTCATTACTTTGAATAACTTGGTTGTTCAATGTGATGGGTCTAGGGCTGGTGTATCTCTTGTGAGAAAGAAAGCAAGACTTAGTTTTGGTGGGGTTGAATTGTACAAGATTTCTACTTCCCCAGTCTAATATTTTTTGGAGATCCACGGAGACAGAACCCTCCATGAGTCTGCGATCCTCATTTAATTGGGCTAAAGAGACAGGCTTAGAATATTGTATATTTGAATGGAGGGTGCTGTCGTCCGCGTAGCTGTGAACTGGGTTGGATGTGCTCGAGAGTAGGTCATTGATGTGGAGAAGAAACAAAGTAGGGGCTAAAGCTGAACCTTGAGGAACTCCTCCATTAATTGGATACAGTTTAGAGGAATGGCCATCCACAACAACAGATATGCTCCTGTTGAAGAGGAAACTTGCTGTCCACATACAGAGTTTTTGTGGTAGGCCATAGGCCGGTAGTTTTTATTAAGCAGCGCTGCGTGCCAGACCTGGTCGAATGCTTTGGATATGTCTAGAGCAACAATCTGGGATTCACCGTGTTGTTCCATAGACTTGTTCCAAGAATGGGTGACAAAGGAAAGGAGGTCGGCAGTCGATCTGCGCTGACGGAATCCATACTGCCTGTCGTGGATTAGACATCACTTTAGAGACGACTGAAAGGAGAGAAATAGGCCTGTAGTTGCTGGGAAGCGCTTTGGATCCTTTCTTGGGAATGGGTTGTACTCGAGCAGTTTTCCAGTTACTAGGGAATATGCCTTTATTATAAGATATCTGAAACAGACGAGTCAGGACAGGAGCAAGCTCTGGTGCGCATTTTTTGAGAACAATTGCTGGGATTACGTCAAGGCCAGAGGCTTTCCTGGTATTAAGAGAAGAGAGCATCTTTTGTACCTTTTTAGTTTTGAAAATGATATCAGTCATTTTATGCGCGACATTGGGGACTGTTGGTGGTTGAACATTTGGAGGTGGGTTGAGAGTAGAATTGCCGGCGAACAACGAAGCAAAAAGTTCAGCCTTGCCCAGGGCGGTAGAAACAATTTCATGCCCTGAGACAAGAGGTGGGAACGTGCTTTTGCATAAATTATTCCCAATAGATTTAGCAAGAGTCCAGAAGGGTTTGCCGCCGTTGGAGCTTAAGAGGACTTTGTTTTTGATGTGGTTATTAAACGAGTTTTTTGCCTCAGAAAGAATGCGGACATAGCGGTTTCTTGCGTCGTTAAATGCCTGACGATTTTCTTGACTGGGATTGTGTAGAAGCGTTTTGTGAACTTTGATCTTTTCAAGTCTGGCCTTGTCACAGGATTTAGAGAACCAGGGCTTTTGAGTGGCTGAAGAGGTTTTCTGTGTACGTGGAATAAATAATTCCATGCCAGCTTGGATAATTTCGGTGACGTTCTGTGAGATATCAGAGGGGTCAAGATGAGAGAAGCAGACAGACGCCCATGGAAATGAGGAAAAGTAACCCCGCATTTCGTCCCAGTTTGCGGAGTTGTAGTGCCAAACGATACGTGGGTGTGATGACTGTGTGACCTCGGGTTGCATTGCGCAGGAAGCAGTGACCATGCCGTGGTCTGAGCGGCCAAGGGGGGCGGTGACGGATATCTTATAGCATTCAGGTTGTGTAGTAAGAAGGAGATCTAAGGGATTTGAGCTGTGTGTTGGGATACGTGGATAGTAAGTGGGTTGCTGAACCATATTGGCTAGAGAATTGCTGACTGCAAAGGCCTCTGCTGCTCTCCCTTGTGGATTGGTTTTTGAAGATCCTAGCCATTCCTTATTATGGACATTGAAGTCACCAAGAATAGTGACCTTGGAGGAAGGATATTCAGAAATCAGATAGTCGGTTTTTTTCAGAAAGGTAGTCAAAGAGCTGGTCAAAGTTGTTGTCAGAAGGTGACCGGTAAATGCAACAGATGAATTTAGTTGCAGCCCTGAGAGAAAGTTTTATCCATAGTATGTCTTTTCTTTCAGCTTCTAAATTGGGGAGTCTGGTGCAGGGTAGATTGCTACGGACGTATGCGCACACGCCTCCATGCAATCTAAAGGAAGTAAGGAGCTCATACCCCGGGAAATTAAGGTGATTGGTGGCTGTTTTGGTACTGATTTGGGTTTCGGTGAGGAAGAGGAGTTGGGGCCTGTTAGCCTGGAGGAAATGGTGGACGGAGTTCAGGTTAGAATTTAGGCCACATATATTCGAAAAGGATATGTTAAATCTTGATGTTGGCGCCCCCTGTACACCCCTCTCCCGGAGATCCGAATGGAGGGGTATTTTGCCTCCGGAATATTTTGTACAAGGAGGAGCCCTCATCATTTTTACTTATAAGGGAAACCGACTCATACACTGTCTGTTGGGACTTCACCAGCCCCTTGATGTATGGGGTGGTACCTCCTCGGGCGTGAAAATATCTTTTACTATTACGTAAAGGACAATTCCACTACCACCTGCTATGGATTGGATTGGATCAATGTCCACCCCTTTAAAAATAAGATTAATAAAGGGACTATCAATTGTCCAATAGTTATACTTTTCGACATAGTAGGAGGATACAAAACATTATCATTTTGTATCCATGCCTATTGTAGGGATGATGATGTTTTGAGACTTTACACCGTTTTAGAAAAAAAATTTGAAATTTCTGTCACCGATGTTCCACCCCAACACATTCAACCACTAACTTGATTTCAGCACAGAATATCAGATGTTTGATGAAATTGAAAGTTATCATATATATATATATATATATATATATATATATATATATATATATATATATATATATATATATATATATATATATATATATATATATATATATATATATATATATATATATATATATATAGGATGGCGCATTTCTGGGGTAAAGCTCAGTATTAATTTTATTATTCACAATACAAAAAAATTTAATCACAAAAATTATAGAGAATCACACACATAACGCTTTTGTTGCGTTCATACATTTTTTTATTAATTTTTCAACTTTTTTCGATAGACAATTTACTTTTATACACAAAGTTTCTTTTGATTTATTGTATTGTTTACCAGTTCTCTACAAAAAACAAAAAAAGATTTCGTGTTGACTTGGCATTTAAAAAAATACTTATTCTCAATGAAACAATGAAACAATCGTTTACATGCAGTCGGCTACATCAACAATCCATGGCAACTGTCAAACAGACATTGAAATATTTTATCTAAAGTTGCTAAAGAGGTTTATTGTTTAATTTCTCGTCTGTGGTTCATTTAAATGGTTAAGCATACTTTGTAGAATGCAGATACATTATTATGTGCAATGTGCGAGGCGCGATCAAATTCTAGTGAAGCTCAGCGAGTCTACCGAGAAAAATATCCCAGACGACTAGTTCCTAATGTGAGAACAGTTATCGACCTTCATCGGCGATTGGAAGAAGATGACTGCTTTAAGAAAAGAAAGGCTGACAGTAAGGTTCGACTAAGTCGTCGTACTGTTAACAACAAAGAACCTATTTTGCAAATGATAGAAAATAACCCTGGGATAAGCGTAATAAAAATAAGTTCTGCTCTGCGCAATATACATCGGAAGTCATCGAAACAAGTCTTTAAGGAACAGCGTCTTCACCCGTTGTATTATCAAAAAATTCACCACTTATTAGAAGAAGAGCACTTACCTAGTGTACAATATTGCGAATGGCTTTAAAATAAAGAGGAACATGTCCCGTCATTAATTATGTTTACCGGTTAGGCAGGTTTTAGTCGCGACGGTATCCTAAACATGCATAACATGTATCACTGGAGTGACCACAAACCTCATGAAACCATAATAGGACACCACCAGTATAGGTTTTTAATTAATGTGTGATATAATTGATAATTTTCTAATTGGACCTTTTCGAATGCCCAGTCATTTGACAGGTGAAGTTTAGCAAAGTTCCTTGCGGGGTGAACTAAATACTTTGTTAGAAGATGTACCGTTAAACATAATTGGGAGAATGTCCTACATGCATGACAGGGCGCCAGCTCATTTTTCCCGAATAGCAAAGGTGTTTTTACATGCAAAATTTGGAGATAGGTGGATTGGTCGTGGTGGACCGACTTCATATATACCACGATGTCCCGACCTCAATCCACTCGATTTTTCATTTTGGGGGTTTTTGAAAAATGAGGTTTATTCCGTAGAAATAAATAATGAAGCAGGTTTATGAAACAGAATTATGGAAGCTACTGAAAGGTTTGGTAATATTTCAGAGATATCATCAGTCGATAATCAGAAGATTGGAAATGGGTATTCAAGTAAGAGGCCGCCAATTTGAACACTTTCTTTAAAGCTAACCTTTATTATTTGATCATTTTTGTTATGTTTGTTTTTATTTCTGTTTATTTCCAGTTACTCACAATTCATAATATTAACGATTTTGATCGTTTTATTGTGCCTATTTGGTACCTGAGATAATATGAACATTCCATAATTAATGATAAGTTCTGCAGGGCCGTATTAATTTATTTATTCAACTTAATGATAATGAACTCCTCTAATTTCGCTACTTGTTGCCTATAACGGTTCAGATTTGTACACAATCAGGCAATATATATATATATATATATATATATATATATATATATATATATATATATATATATATATATATATATATATATATATATATATATATATATATATATATATATATTTGTGTGTGTGTCTATCACACCGATAACTCAAATAATAATGGGCCGACTTTGATTAAATTTGGTGAGTACCTTTCTTTTGCAATTGGCTTGGACTAGTTCGTTAGCGAGGAAAATCGGCCCAGGTTTTCCCGCAATATGTTGTGTTTTCTTTCGAGAAAAACTCTATATCCATAAATAACAAAGTAAGGGCAACCAAATTTGGTTCGCAAGTTTACATCATTATAAGTAAATTACGTGCCAAAATTTAGCTCTCTACGTCAAAAGACAAAAAGTTATAGGCATTTAGTAAAATAAATTGGGGTTTTCCCCAAAACGTTAAAGTCGCGATTTAAAACGTCAAGATTGGCAACATTTAGACAAAGAACCTGAAACTAATACGAGGTATGGAAAGAAAACGTCGCAAGAAGAATGTTTTACAAAGCCAGAAGTCTTAGTTTCAACCATCATTATCCTTCATTTTGCTAAAATATTTCCAGAAAATTAATTTCAAATAGACCCTTTCTCCGATGCTTTGGCAGTAGTTTAGCTATAGACTTTTTTGTTTAATGGTATATAATTTTTGTTGATTTTTCGTAAAAAAATCAATAAAGCTCAATCCGTCATTATACAAGATATGAAAAAAATGTATACATTAATTATGGGGTGTCTTGAGCTACATCTTAAAAAATATTTCTAAAATCACAGGATGGCCCATAAGTCGTTTTTCTTTTTTTTTAATCGAACATACCTTATGTTATTGCATTTTCCATCGAAACATAATGCATGTTTGTAAAAAGAAGAAATTCGGGACGCAGCAAGTGCGATTTTTTTGTAAATGCTTCAAATTTGAATAGATGAATTTGCTATTAACCTATAAGGTTGACCAAGGAACGAGTTTTTTTGGAAACACTTCAATTTTGCTTTCGGAAATTGTTGTACCTTTTCAAACACTTTTTGATGAAACATGGCACATTGTTTTAACTATATAGGTTATACTGGTACCCAAATTCGATGCCTGCTTTCCTAAAAAAAAACACATATTTGCTATATATATGTATATATATATATATATATATATATATATATATATATATATATATATATATATATATATATATATATATATATATATATATATATATATATATATATATATCATTTTTATGAAAATTCACTACCACAACGCACTTGCTGCGTCCAGACTTTTTAATAAATGTGTATAGGGAATAATAGCCAATTAACAGTTGATCGATTAAAAAACTCTAAACGCGAAATTGAAACAAAATCAGGTACACGCCTTTAGTTCCTAGTTACACTATGCAAATTTTTCAAGTATTTAAATGCCAGAAATCTTGCTCTCTTTACAGTAAAACGCAAGGTAAAAGAATTGAGTCAATGGCAGGCATTAGCAAAATAAATTCTCTTGTTAGGAGGTACAAATGAGGTAATTTAGAGTGCGTGTCCATCGCTTATCCTCGTTTAAGACGCTTGTTGCATTTAATCTTACTTACAAATCACTCCAAAAGCACCTACTAAGACAGAAAGTAAATCATGCAGTGGTCGAATAAGTAGAAGGAAGCAACTGCGTTATCGTAGCAAATTTTCATTTCTTTTTTAATAATATTACTCAAATATATAAAAGCTTTGCTTATTACATAGAATGTTTTGTGGAAGTTCCTGGCCACCATTTATTTAATTTATTTCAGTAAATTTTCGTAGAAAAGATTCACTAATAAGGGGATCCCGACTATTGAATTTTGTAAAAATTTATTCAAATGAGCGCGAACTAGCACCCTTAGAACCTATATCCGGGGTCAGTTTCAATTTATATATATATATATATATATATATATATATATATATATATATATATATATATATATATATATATATATATATATATATATATATATATATATATATATATATATATATCACACCGATAACTCAAAAAATTATGGGTCGATTTTGACAAAATTTGGCGACTGCCTTCTTCTTGCAAGAAGCTTGGATAAGTTCGTTAGCAAAGAAAATCGGCCAAGGTTTTCCGGAAAAATATGGGGTTTTCTTTATGAAAAAAAATTTATCTCCGAAAATAAGAAAGCTATGGTTGCCAATTTTGGTACGCAGCTTTGTGCTATAAAATGTGAATTACATATCAAACTCTAGATCCCTATGTTGAAAAGAAAAAAATATAGACATTTAAATAAAGAAAAATTAGGTGCCAGTGGTGATAAGAGAAACGCATAAGACCAAAATATTGTGTGTTAAACAAAATCTGCTGAATATTAAAGACAAAGACTTTTTTTACGAGAAAAATTACTTTGAAAGTCTTATACTTTTTCTTCTGAAAATGTCAAAGTGACGACGATTCAAAACACTTAAACTGATGAGTTTTTACAAAGATTTTGTGCACCGTGGATGGAAAATATTCGTAGAATAAACTCACTAATAGGGAGATCCACACTTTTGAATTTTGAAACATTTTTGCAAATGGGCGCAAACTAGGACGAACCCCATGTCCGGGGTTAGTTTCGATTTTGATATGTTTATATATATATATATATATATATATATATATATATATATATATATATATATATATATATATATCTGCAGTCACCTTCCTTTTGCAAGTGGCTTGGATAGGTTTGTTAGCCAGGAAAATCAGACCAGGTTTACCGGGAAAATTTGGGTTTTTTTTTTGGAAAAATTTTATCTCCGAAAGAAACGAAGATATGGTAACCAATCTTGGTAAATAGCTTTGCATTATAAAATGTGACTTGCGTACCAAAATCTAGACAAAAAAATTGGGGGCCGCTGGTGATCAGAGAAATGCACGAAACCAAAATTTGTGTATTTAAGAAAACCTACTACATATTAGAAAGACGTTTTTTCGTGGCTCCAAAAGGTCCAGAAATACGAGAAAAAATTGTTTGGAAAATTGTAAATGATAAGTCCTTAACAAACTCCTGGATTTTTATGTTATGTGTTCATTTCATAAAATATTTGCAAAAAAATCTATTTGAAATAGACATTATTTGTACACTAAACCATGAGTTTGCATACGAGCTTATAACGCGATCATTACAAGAAAGATGTTAGGTGCTCTGATAGCGCTGCCGGTTTAATGACGTGTGCGATACTTATACTCAGAGATGGCGCCACTTAATTTTATGGTTAATACCTTATACTTTTTTTAAACAGTTATTTATTGGTTAAACTGACATAATACTTCAATAATAAAAAGGTTATACAAAATATAGTAATATAGGTTTTTTTTCCTCAGGGCTCGTCCGCGTCTTTTCCGCCCCGATAGCACCGCAGCCTTTGGTTTATTGTGTATGTCCTTTGTCTCTACTCCACCCATTCCAAAATCACTGTGCCTTGAACTAGTCTGCACAGCAATTGGTAGGATGGAGTTTTATATTGCTCTGTCTCCGGTCTAGGCTGACCGTATATCAGTTGCCTTTTGCGGTTCAGAGCTTTACACTCACACAAGATGTGCTGGGCTGATTTCTCCTTCTCGCCGCAGAGTCTGCATGCCAGGTCCCACTCGAGCTGCCCCATGTAATACAGGTGTTTCTTGACGGCCACGTGTCCCGTCAACAGTCGTGTTATATTTGAGAGCTGTCCTCTGTTAAGATTTAGCAGCTCCACAGCTATCTTTGGGCTGTGTCCCGTGTTTGAGCCCTGGACAATCTGCCTAGTATGCCTTGTGCTGTTCCCTGACCCAGGACTTGATGGTTCCCCTGGCTGTGCTTTTCGATACGCCCAGGAACGGTTCTGGTCCCATAAATAGTTCTGCTGACCCTATCTTCGCGAGGCTGTCAGCTTCTTCATTGCTTTTGCCCCCAGAGTGACCCGGCACCCAGATGAGGGTGACCTCATTCTGCCCAGCCAGGACGCTCGTCTTGTCTCGGCACTTACTCACCAGCCAGGAATTTACCAGTGGGCCACTTAGGGCCTTAAGGGCTGCCTGGCTGTCTGTGGCTATGAGGATCCGCTTGTTCTTGTAGCCCCTCCTCTTGTTCTCCCGCGAACAGTACAGGATGGGCTACATTTCGGCCTGAAAGACCGTTGAATGGGATCCGAATGAAATACTATGACTTACCCTCGGTCCTTCCGAATAAACACCTGCCACAGTCCCACGCTCCCCGCCGGATTCGTCCGTGAACCAGACGAGCGCGTTTCGTGGTAAGCCCGGCGCCTCCTCCCGCCTTGCATCGTGACGGTGGATTTTCACTGTAAAATTGTTTTCCCTGCAGATTTGCGGGCTCGCGAAGTCTGACCTCATTTCAAGCATGCGCTCATTCACGATCTCTTGAATTTTGCAGTCGCCCCTGAAGCCTATGTTGATCTTCAGTCTACCATTTCAGGCTGGTCTGTATGGTCCTAGCCTGGCCTCCCCCATGATAACTAAGTGTAGGAGTGGGTGGGGGCGGTGCAGATGCAGCAACACCTCCATGGCGGCTGTTTTTACCTTCCTGGCCATTGGAATGTTTCTACCGTATAGAGTGAGAGTTCTGTGGCTTTCGCACTTCCTCCTCCTCGTAAACGATATGACGGTTGCTTTCTCGGGGCTTACCCTGAGCACTTGGCAAACCGTCCACCTTTCCACCACTTTTAGTGCTGTCTGGAAGCGCTCTCAGACTGACTGTGTAACCTTTCGTCGGACTATGATGACAATGTCGTCCGCATAGCCCTGTACTTCGTATCCCCCTCCCTAGCAGGTCGTCCACGACTAAGCATTAGAGCAGGGGAGACAGAACGCTCCCCTGCGGACACCTCGCAATAGAGTAGTACAATAATATCACGCCGTGTGTTAAGAGATATTAAGTGCAAAACTGGACCTCTCTATACGTGGGCTTCATTCTTATAGGTTTCCTACCAGGGAGTGGTAGGAAAGTGATCTTGATGTGAACTTTGCGATGCAGTTGCATTATTGTTGATGTGGCTTTCCTTTATCAATGATTCTATTACTGCGTCTTTGCTGCTGGATGATTCCATAATGCTGTCTAGACTGTCTTCTACTTGGTCCCGTTACAATGTTGCAGAAGAGGCTATTGTTACAGTGTTATATATCTCGCGGCTTCAAACCCAGGTGTGTAATTTTTTGTTTTTTTTAAGTTTTTTATCTTTTTTTTTAACGTTATTTGATCAGATTATGTAATTGCAATCAATCTTTATCAAATTTTTATAGAAAAAATTATCTAATTAGATGAGAACACTTAAGACTCTGAATTCAAATTTCAATATCAGATCAGGTTGTTTTTGTTGCTTTAGCTTGGTCAAACTATTACATAGTTAATACAGCCGTAGTGACGTTTCCTGTCGCTTCACAAGTGCTTGTTTTCTTCTCTGCGATCGTTTTCGCTTTTTACGGCCTCCTCAGCTAAAAGAAAATTTTCCTTGTTGAGCCGCAAAAGGAGCCTACACGTCCGTATTTAGATCAAGTGTATAATTTTTAATTATCTCATTAGCGAATTTTCATATACAAAATGTTCTTATCATAGCAAATTTTCTTAAAAGCTTCTAGGCGAGTTTCGTTAAAAGACGAATGTGTTTCAAATTTGTGTGCATGGAATATTTAGCTAAGTTTTGATTTTGATTTTGATTACCAGTTTCTTTAGAAGTGCTATTCTTTAGCAAATTTTCATAGCAAAACATTTTTATCGTATTTTTGTGAACAATTTTGTAAGCACATTTTTCTGGTTCTTTACTGAATTTTCGTAGAAACAAATTCTTTAAATACGCGCAAACTAAGACCCCTAGAACACCGTTCCGTGATCACTTACTATATATATATATATATATATATATATATATATATATATATATATATATATATATATATATATATATATATATATATATATATATATACTTGGGTCTCGGGTTGACCCGCGTCTGTTTATGAGCAATGGCTCATAAACAGGTAAACGAAATATGTAAGGACTCGAACTCCTTAGAGCGGTGGATAGAGGTGGGTTGGGTTGTTGTAGCTCGATTACGGGGCCTTAATCTGCCTACTCCCCAAATCTCGCCGGAGATCGTCTCTAAGGTTCCAGTGTCTTCAACCCTAGGCCTAAGAGCGAGCCTAAGGTTGAACATACTGAGACTTTCTAGCGGATTTATATAGGCAATTCTATAGAAATAGTCTATAGAAACTATTTAAGAAATATCTCCCTTTATAACACTATCTACGTTTCAAAGTAATAATGTGAAGTGTTCGTTTGTTCAATTTTGATAAAGAAAATATCGGGTACCCCAAAAATATAGAATCAGAGGAAGATGCTGAAGAGTTTTCGACTGTCTTTGAACGTGTAATTGTAGTTGGTAATGTCATGTGTCCAAATTGCTGTGTATTCAAATATAAGAAAATAAAAATTGACGGTCAGTGGCAGGAAAACTCTTTGGGAGATGAATAATCTTCAGATCATGTGGATTATTGGAGAAAAGTACCTCAAACTAATCATTGATGACATTGTCTCAGTCAATAGGTTAAAAGTCTGGGCGTAGCAATTTCGTTCTAGAAGTGAATTTTCATAAAAATATCTCTAATAGCAAATATGTCTCTAATACAAGCAGGAATCAATCTGGTTACCGGTATAATTATACAGTAGAAACAATGTACCATATTCTATCGAAATAACTTAGTGTTTGAAAATGTACACCAATTTTCCGAAAATAAACTTTTAACGTTACCGAGAAAACTGGTTTTCGAGCCAACAAACCTTAGGTTAATACCAAATTGAGTTATTGAAATTCGAAGCATTTCATGAAAATTCGCTACCAAGCCGCACTTACTGCGTCTCAATTTTTTTTCTTACAAACGCATCATATTTTGTTAAAATATGCAAAAATGCCATAATATAAGGGTGTTAGGTATCACCAACGACTTATGGGCCAGCCTGTGATTGACAAAATAAATTTATAAGATGCAGCTCAAGACACTATGGCTTAAATAAGTTCGTTATCTAGGAAAATCGGAACAGTGTTTCCGGTACAACTTTTGTTTCTCATAAAAAGACAAAGATGTGGCTACCAAATTGATTACGCAAGTTGCTATTATAGAACGCATGCTATACGTATACCCAATTTAAGATTTATAAGTTAAAATAAAGAAAAAATAAGCACTAGATAAAACAGTGTCCGAGATTTGGAATAGTTTTATGAGAATTCGCTACTGTAAAGACTAGATTTAGTATCACTCTGAACGCTAACAGGCTAGTTAACGTTGTTAGAATTTGCGCCTATTTTTAATTTTTAAACCAACCTTTGTAAGGTAGATTCTACACAATAAATCGCCCGGTGTCTCCTGTTACAGTATTTCATGGATTACGGCACACATGTGGGAAAATCGTGACGCGAATTTTATTTGAGCCATGTGCCGTCAGATTTAGTATCAGGACTGACGATATAAGTTACATGATAATTTTATGGCTCTCTAAAATTGGTAATTTTTATTTTACACGCCTTGCCTAATGTACCTTCAAAGCACGCATTTATATCAAAACTTTAATTAAACTGAAAATAAAATATTCTGGCCCATAATCTCGTTGTGGCAAGTAATTGTCGTAAATTTCACATTTATTCAAAAATTAAATTATTGAAGCGTATAAAAGGAAACAGAGAATTTTAATTTGCCTAAATAATTAGTAAAAGATGAAAAACATGCATTCAGGTCTCTGTATCTCAACGAATGTTTAAAGTTTTTTAAAAGCTGCATTATACCAGCGTTTCTCAAACTTGTAGTATTTGGGACTCAATTTTTAATCACAAATATAATCCCCCCTTTCTTAAGCCCACCGTTGCGGATATTCTAGAAGTTCCGATTTGTTTCGAACATTCTAGACCGTCTGCACAGCGTGTATAAATAATTGATGTCATTCAGTTCCAGCCAGTCTCAGTCGAGTCGATCCTACTACCGTGAATATGTATTTTTACAGTGTATACAGAATGATGGATAAAATTTTTAGTGGACGCAAGCGAAGATTTGACGATAGAGAATTATAAATAAGTGCACAGATGATAGTGTTTCTGAAACAAAAATGAAGAAAATTATCTCAGCAATATTTGCTGGCTTTACCAGCACTGAAGTAAATGAGGAAGAAAGGCCCCTGTCTGTCATTTCTTCAACAATTTAGGTTGCAGACAGTATTAAACCTAATAAGCATGAACGACATTTGGAAACGCCTCATATTAGGTACGTGAGCACACCTTGAGAATTCTTCTAATTACATTTAAAATCAAATGAAAAGAAAAAATAATAAAAAAAACTTAGTGACTGAAAAAGCTTAACTTGCCTCTTACAAAACTTCATATGAAATAGCCAGATATAAAAAGCCACACACCATCGGTAAAGAGTTTTTTCTACCAAATGCAGTTGAGGTGGCAGAAACTATGTTTGGACATAATTTTGCCAAACAATTGGAGTCCATACCACTATCAAATAATACTGTTGCCTGTAGAATTCGTGGTATAGCATCAGCTTTTCGGGGAGTTCGTGACAAGTTTTGTTATTCAGCCTTATGAGGCAACAAATAGCAATAAAGATACAAATTTACATGCTTATGTTAGATTTTGTAATGGTATATCTGCAGTAGAAGTACTCTTCTGCAAACCAATAGAACTCAAAGCAACAGCACTTTCATAATTTGCTATCTTGAATGATTTTATAAACGAGTCACACATAGAGTGGAAAATTTGCGTCAGATTATGCACCGATGGTGCCTGTACAATGTCTGCAAAATTACAAATTATATAAGCACTTGTGAAACAAAAATCGCCACAGTGTATCTGGACACAACGCACGATCTATAAAGAAGCTCTGGCTTTTAACTGCCGAACAAGAAATTTTTGTCGGCTTCACCGCAAGTGGCAAAATCAAAAGACAATTTAATAGTAAATCAATCTTTCAATTTTTGGCAGGGTTGGATCATGAATTTTCTACACTGAAAACAATCGCATTTCGTATGCCATTACATTTTCAACGTTTGCTAAACCGGATTTTCTGCGGTGGCTGCTCTGAAGATAAAATATAGATTTCAGATAAATATAGAAAAACTCTGGACGCAGCAAGTGCGTTATGGTAGTGAATTTTCATTAAAATATTTTTTAATAGCAAATGTGTGTGTGTGTGTGTTTTTTTTAAGAAAGCAGGAATCAAATTTGGTTACCAGTATAACCTATATAGTAAAAACAATGTGCCATGTTTCATCAAAATAACTTTATTGTTTGAAAATGTACCTGGGCCGATTTTCCTGGTTAACGACCTTATCCAAGCCATTTGCAAAAGGAAGGTATTCACCAAATTTAATTAAAATCGGCTTATTATTTTTTGAGTTATCGGTGTGATACATATATATATATATATATATATATATATATATATATATATATATATATATATATATATAAATTGAAACTGACCCCGGATATGTGTTCTGGGGGGCCTAATTAGCGCCCATTTGCAGAAATTTTTTCAAAATTCAAAAGTCGGGATCTCCTCATTAGTGATTTTTTTTTAAGAAAATACACTAAAAAGAGCTTACAGTGTCGACTTCTAATATTAAGCTTTCTTTCGAAAAACTTTGCGCCGCCAGATAGGTACAAGGGAGTCACTAATAGTTATTATTCTTGTTTTTTATTTAATATTTATAAGTTAATTATTAAATAGATTGTACAGTACTGAAACAATCTTATATAAGCGTGTTCTATTGTTTTGGCGAATTTTTCTTATAACCAAAAATTCACTAATAAGGAGATCAGCGTTTATATATATATATATATATATATATATATATATATATATATATATATATATATATATATATATATATATATATATATATATATATATATATATATATATATATATATATATATATATATATATATATATATATATATATATATATATATATATATATATATATATATATATATATATATATATATCGTATCGACAACTCAGAAAATAATGGGCTGATTTTGATGAAATTTGATAACTACCTTCGTTTTGTAAGTGGCTTGGATAGGTTCGTTAGCCAGGAAAATCAGACCTGTTTTTTGGGGAAATTTTTAGTTTTCTTTCCAAAAATTTTTGTATCTCCGAAAATAACAAAGCTATGGCAACCAAATTTGGCAAGTACGTTTCTACTACCAAACTCACCCTACAAGCCAACATTCAGATCTCTAAGTTGAAAGGAAAAACTTATAAGTATTTTAAGAAACACATTTTGGGTGCCACTGTTGATCAGAGGAAAGCACAAAAACAAAATATTTTGTGTTACTAACAAAACCAATTGAATATTACATGCAACCGTTAAGTTTTCTTGATGCAAAAAGGCCAACAAATAGCAGAAAAAATATTCTGAAAATTTTATCATTTTTCTTCTTAAAACGTCAAGGTCGCGATTTGAGGTCAAATTTGCCAATTTCACACGACAAGTGTGAAATAGATACGGGTTATGTGGAAGATATTTCGTACTAAGTGTGTTTTACAACGCTTTAAGCTTCAGCTTGAACCATCATTGTCCTTCATTTTACGAAAATGTTTTCGGAAAAACCATTTCAGATAGACCCTCTTTCTGATGCTTCGGCAGAAGTTTCATCTATAGAGTTTATGGTTTAATAGTCTATATTTTAGCAAATTTTCGTAGAAAAAATTCGTTATTGAGGGGACCACGACTTATGACTTTTAAAAAGATTTCTTCTAATGAACGTGAACTTGAATCCCTAAGACCCACATATGGGGTCAGTTTCAGTTTTTGTCTTTTTACACATATACAGCGTGACGCATTTCTACAGTAAAGCTCAATATATCCGTTATTATACAAGATATGAGGAAAAGTATATACATTAATTATAGGGTACCTATATCGAGCTGCATCTTATAAACCTATTTTGACAATCACAGGGTGGCCCATAGGTCGCTGGTGATACACACTTTTTTTTTAATAGAGCCACCCCTTATGTTATTGCATTTTTGTGCTTTCCATCGAATTCTAATGCGTGTTTGTAAGAAAAAATAATATCCCTCATCTTTTTTGAGTTATTTTAATTGTTTTGGTGCTTTTCACGTTTTTGCACATATTTCAAACACATCACCAATTGTGATACGGCGTTTTTATCAATAGATAGCGGAGCCCAATAGAAACGACGCATTCAAAGAGACTTTTGTTTGTATTACTCGTCGAAAAAATCAGGCTGCCGTATACAGGCACTATCAAATAGTGGCTGAATTTTAAAAGTTTTCGCAGAAATGTTTTGTGTTTCTGTAGAAATTATTTTTGGTAAGACTTTTGTGATATGTTGGTAATTAATAATAAATGTTTAGTAAGTTATTGTAAAAAAAATTGTCGAATTTTTGTGAAAAATATAACTTAGTGTAACATTACTGAAGGCAATTTCTGTAAAACAAGTGATGATTTTTTTTTGTAAAAGAAATGTTCACAAATTTTCATACATTTTTTTATAATTTTGGTCCTAAAGCTGTTTGTGAATAATTATATCTTGGTAGGTGTGTAAATAGCTTAAAGAAGTTCGTTGGCCAGGAAAATCGGTCCAGTTTTTCTGGAACTTTATAAGTTTATTTTCGGAAAATGTTTGTACTTTTTGAAACAACAAAGCTATTTTAATGAAATATGGTACATTGTTAGTACTAAGTAGGTTCTACTGCCAACCAAATGTCCTTCTTTTAAAAACAAGACATATTTGCCATTAAAAACATTTTTTTACGAAAAATCTCTACCATAACGCACTTGCTGCGTCCAGACTTTTTTTCAGTAAATTAAATAAAAATCCTACGTAAGTGTATTCAATTATTTTTCTTTAAGTAAATGAAATAAATTTTTAATAATATATTTTTTCTGATTTTTCCTCAATATGCTTGCGTCCCCCATTTAGTTTGGTCACGCACCCCAAGGGGGGGTGGGGGGAATTTTCCAGAGTTTGAGAATCTTTGATATATATTCTGGTATAGTACAGCCAAATGGAATAAATTCAGTATCTCAATTATTTTGCCGAACCCCTCCCTTCTGTAAGGAGGGTAGGGATCTTTAACGTGCCCAACATCGCCTGGACACGGGACCGACGGCTTTACGCCCCCTCCGAAGGGCTGAACGTGCAGACATTCACTTTGCTCACATACAATGCCAGAACCTCGGTTGATGTTAATGTTACAGTTTGTACTGAACAAGTGAAAGGAGAACCCAGTACCCTTCGGTTCAGTGGCACACGTTCTTACCTCTAAACCACCGAGGCTCTTCTCTATTTAAGAATTCTATGGTTAAGATTTATTGCCAAAATTGACAGGAACGGTAAAAAAAACTCATCTGATTGACAAACTTCGCTATAACATACTAAAAAATAAATAGCTAATTAAAGAATTAGTTATTTATTATAAAGATAATGCGGAAGTAAGTAAAATGTCCTTTTTGAACGGTATCAAAAAGAAGATATAAAAATTTATGAACATTATTTATAGTTGGCAATGTTAGTTTTGTTTTAAACGCTTTAGCAACTTGCTGTGTGATTGTAACCGCATGGCAGACGTTGTCAGTTAACGGCAATTGGGAAACTTGGCTTATTTAAAAGAAATGCATCAAATAAATAACAATTTCACAGATTTAGTTACGGAGATGAAACCCAATCACAAATCGAAGTTGCTCGCCTATTTAAAAAAAAGTCTGAAAGCATCAAGTGCGTTATGGTAGTGAATATGCATAAAAATATTTTTATTGGCAAATATATCTCTTTTCTTAACGAAAGGCATCAAATTTGATATAACCTGTATAGTAGAAACAATGTAGTATATTTCATCAAAGTAACTTTACAACTTTATAAAGTGTAACAATTTACTAGCCAACGGACCTCTTTAAGCTATTTACACACCTGCCAAGACATAATTATCCACAAAAAGCTTTTCAAGAGAAAATTTAAGAAAAGGTTTAATGAAAATGTGCCAACAATTTCTTTCAGGGAATTCAAAATATTATAAAACATTAGTTCTTCGAAAATGCTAAACTAAAGTTTCACTTTATGTTTATTGCACGAAAATTTGCTTAAAAATAAATTTGTTAAATTCAAATTATATAGGTATCCAATCTGTAATTAAAATTTTAAAAAGTTGTATTTTTAACTTTATAGGAAAATTTAACCCAGTGGAAATAAAGAAAAACATAAGCGGAAAAATAATAATATTTTCATGACACAAGCTGTCAGATAAGAAAGTTATTTGTCACTTTAAAGTTTTATTTGGCTAAAACACCATATCGCAATTTGTGATGTGTGCCAAAAACGTAAAAAAACGCAAAAGAAGAAATTAGAATAATACACGAAGAAGCAAAGAAGAGACTACGAAGCAAAAGACGAATTGAGAATAAGAGATGTATAGGCAAAGTAGGGGAGACTCGGGCAACAAGGGTCACTTTAAATAAAATGCATATATTTTAGAACATATGATAGCCAAATGTATTTTCGATACTTCCTGTTAAACAATGGGATTTCTCTTTTTGATTACCCCAATATTTTTTTATAAATATGCCTTTGTTATTTTTTTAATGAGAAAAATATCAACTAGTGCATTTGACCCCTCTTGCCCTATGCTACCGGGCATAAGGGGTACAATAATAGGGCAAAAGGAGTCAGCAACACGGCAAAAAGAATCAGCTATAGGGCAAGAGGAATTTCAAAGAGAAATTAAAAACAGGGCGTTTTCAAAATGTAGGAATAACGTTTATTTATAAAAATATAAACGGGTATAAACCCTCTTATACAGTAAAACAAAATACCTTCTATAAAAATTTTACAAAGAAAAACGCCTAAGTAATTATTTTAACATAAACTAAAAATTTACTTAAAATACAAATTTGTTTACATTTTATTTGTCTTTGTTAGAGACCTTTAGTTTTGCCACAACTTGCTGTCGACAGTTGTCGCAAATAAAAACACCACATTTGTAGTCGGTGCACAAGCTGTGTGCCCACTGTTGGCATATGTTGCATTGGATCCATTTTTCACCTGGCACAGAGTTTCCAAAAATATCTCCACATAATAAACAAGGTACATTTTCTTCCTCTGGAGAGAAAATTTCTTTTGGTTTTTTGGCATTTTCAATGCTGGAGGTTGGCTGCAGCTTGAAATTTTGCGTTTCACTTGATTTTTTTTAGTGTTACTTTGAGCTTGAGTTCGAATTTCTTCTTTTACTGGGGTTGAGGTAAGAATTTCGGATTTTTGGGTTTTTCTTTTGGTAATTTTCTTATTCCTATTTTGACATTTTGGTATGGCACGCAAATCTTCTATTCGAATTTTTTTCTTCTCCTTAACACTCGTAACTTCATTGGGATTTGAGATGCCGGAGGTTGATGATGCGTTTTCATCGCCATTGAGGCCATTGTGATCGCATTGCACAATTCCAGATGTTGTGGCTCTATTATCATCATTAGTCTGTTTAGAAGCTGAGTCACCGATATTCTGAATGGAATAAGTGGAAGAATTATCCTGGATACCCCCAGCAAATCGAGATGTTGTGGCTATCTCTCCATCATTTAGATTCAAATTAATTGGTGTATTAGCACATGCACTGTCATTTTCTAAATTTTTATTTTGCCCCTCTAGAAAATCGTCAACCTCTGTAACTTGGGAGGGCAAAAAATCTACATCTGTGAAGACGCCTATATCACAGTCTGATATGCCGGTTTTTTTGAACCCACTGATTGCGTTTGCAGGAGTGGCAGCTTTTAAGTAAGCCTCACAAAATATTTCACCTATGTCAAAAAAAGTTACGTGCTGTGATGGGTGAGCTTTCTGCCACCTATCTATAGCATATTGAAAATGTTTACCAGATGGACCATAAACCGCTACATCAAGTGGTTGCAATTTATGTGTGGTGTGTGGCGGTACGGTTAATAGGACCACGTTATTTTCATAAGCATAATCCAAAACTGTGATAGCTCTATGTGAAGAATGGTTGTCCAGTATTAATAAGCATTTGTTGTCAACTGATGGTCTTACGCTTTGTACAAAAAAAACGAGCCATTCTACAAAAGAGTCTGTACTTATCCAACCAGAATCTGTCACCAACTGAAGTGTTCCTGGAGGGCAACCATTTAAATATCGCGGATTTTTTTTCTTCCTGGGGAAGACAAGTGCGGGCGGGATGTATTTTCCTGTTGCAGAGCAACAAACTAATGCTGTAATAAGACTACCTCGCTCTGCAGATGAGATGCTTCCGTCTTGTTTTTTTCCGATTAATGATATCACTTTTGGTGGTTTTTTGGCGGAGGTTTGAATCCCTGTCTCATCTACGTTATAGATGTTATCCAAGGTTATTTTATATTTATTTATAGTAGCTTCTAAATTTTTAAAAAACAATTCGACCTGGGGTCTATTGAACCCTCGGGCTCTGGCTATACTCGTGGGTTCCGGCTGGCGTAGTTTTAGTTCAGAGTGGCGGTGCATGAAATTTTGATACCATTGCTCCCCTGCCATGTTATTTCGAAATGGGTGCAATATATTATTTTTTTCAGCATATTGGTATGCTAGTTCGCATAAATCCCTTCTCGTTAGCCCATAAAAACGGCTGTCGAGCTCTTTTATATATTCCACAAACTCGGCTTCTTCTAGCATGGAAAAGACTGGTTTGTACCTTTCCAAGGTTTTATCTGTTCTATTACTTTTTACATGTCTTTGCAAAGTAGAAAATTTTATTTCAAATTGGGCGGATGCCCGTCGAATCGACATTCCGCTGTTTACGGCATCAACAGCCCTTATCATATCTGCTTCAGACCAACTGGTGGCTCTATCGGACTTCCTTTTGTATTTGTAAACCATCTAGATCAGAGAAATTTTACTTTAATAATGTTATCAATTTACCTTTTTTCTTTTATTTTAGTTTACAAATGAGTGGAAACAAAATTCAGCATCCCGGGCAAAAAGGGTCATGATTCCTTTTGCCCGAACCGTTTTGCCCGAAGTGGCAACAATTAACATATCTAAACATCAAACGAATATAGTCTAACTAAAACAACATATTTTGAGGTTAGGTCTTACCTTAAAGTCCGGTGTTTCCAAATATATTTGTAATTGCTTGGTAAAATGCAGTGTGACAAAACAATCGAAACCAACAGATGGCTATTTATTCCATTTTACAACTTCTAAAACACTTAAAATGCAAAGAAAATTCGTCTTAGTGCAGTACAATGCTGCATTACCTAGCCGCCATTAGAGTTCTACTGCACTTTACTGAAAAGCGTTCTTGCCGTCTCGCTTCGTATTTCTGGAGATATATATTTAAGTGACTCTTCTTGCCCACTATACCCTTCTTGCCCGAGTCTCCTCTAGAGAATAGGCGAAGCAAATGAAGTGGGGAGAAGAAGGTATGAAGAAGCAAAGAAAATAGACGACGAATCGGAAGGAGAAATTATAAAAGAGAAGAGGTCAGAGGAAGAGATGAAGAAACAAACAGGTCAGCAGAATGGAGAATATTACTTTATGTGTGGACGAAGGCATGAAGCAAGTAAAAGACGACGTCTTCCAGCACTAGAAAGCCGAGCAAGCATTATCAGCGACGACGTACACGACAAGCTGACGAGTAAACAAGAGGAAGTACAGCATAAAATGCAATCACTAGAAAATAAGTGTGATACCCAAGCCAAGGGAAACATCAGAGTCGAAGATAGCCTGGCCGTAAGAATTAAGGTCCCCACATTTGATGGGTGAGTCCCATGGGGCATTTATCTACGCCAGTTCTACAGAAAATGGTCGGGGCGAGAGACAGAAAGCGACTTCATTAATTGTAGCTCTCAAAGAAGATGCCCTAGATGTGCTCCAGGGTGTTCCCAGTGAAGAACAAGACAGTTTCGACAGAATTAGATATTACCTATAAATGAGATTTGGCGACCAAGATTTAAAACAGCTGTATCAAAACAGATCAGCGTACCGCAAAGCTCTGGTGGAATTTTTGAACCAGCTGTCGCTTCAAACATTCATTGACGGCATTATAGATACTGTCTTCCAACAGGCGCTGAGGATGGCGAGACATAAAAATCTTAACATTGCTTCGGCACATTCACTGGAATCTGAAGCTGCCAAGCAAGCCTCTAAAGGCAATGCGAGAGTTCGCAATCTCCAAGCCTCAGATGAGTAAAATAACACATATTCATCTAAGGTCGTGCAGATACTAGATAATCTAGTAGAACATATAAAGTCCACGCCTCGTCAGAAGACAACGCAAGCTCATCGTGCAAATGCCATAAGCTGTTGGGACTGTTGCAAGGTGGGGCACATAAGAAGTGAATGCCAGACTCCAAGATCATCATCAACCAACGTACAGGAAAACTAAATGCAACTAGATTTAATGGGCGAGTGCTGGCTGCCCACGACAGTGCCCCGAAGTCGACAACTATTTCACTGGTCAACGATTCTGGCGACACGCTCGTCGTAGAGGAATATATCAGCGACAAGAAGGCACGAATGGTTGTAGACGTCGGCCATACGGAACGATTATCCGTCGTAATATGGTATCAAAGTGTCGTGTAAGAGACCAGAAAGAGCCTACAAAGTGACTGCAGCTGGCGGCGAAACAATTCATTTATTTGCTAAGACTAACCTCAAGCTACAAATTGTAGTTTGGAAAACCAAACAACGAGTTATTGCTGCTGCCATATCAGACCCTATTATACTTGGCCGAGATGTTCTGCAGGGTCACGGTGTCAAGTTAAATCTTAAGATCAATGATTTGAAAATCGGTGATGAGGAAATAGTTGTGTTGATTGTCAATAACCTTGCAGTTCAGAAAGTCACGGCTAGAGAAGATGTCATCTTGAGAAACAAGAGTTAGGGTGTTGTCCCAGTGAAGATAGTTGGAGATATTTCGGGACAAGTGCTGGGCCTTATAGACCAGTAGACAATGATATTTTCAAGAAAGCTCTACTATTAGGTAAAACTATTGTTCAAGCAAAATAACTGGCAGCTGTCAAAGTATCCCACCTCCAAAGCTTTGATAGAAAGATTCCGAAATTTGTATATTCTCGCCGGTGACCATTATACGACGTTGCCCTCACTAGGAATAACCAGCCTCGTCCATCCCGAAGATACCACTTCCAGAACATCTACATCGTGTCTTAGCATAAACTAGTGTAAATATGACTTCACTACAGAAGCAAGCAGTGGTTAAATTACTGTCGAAGTATCGCAACGTTTTCGTAACCGACAAGAACGATTTCGGAAGAACAGACCTAGTACGCCATCGCCTTGATACTGACACATCTGTACCGATCAAGTAACCACCGAGAAGGGCACCATTGGCAAAACCGCACAAAATGGACACCATGCTGAGATGGAATAGGCACAAGTTACAGAACCATCCCAAAGCCCCTGTGCATCTACAGTGGGGTTAGTTAAAAAGAAAGATGGCTTCGCAAGGTTTTGTGTAGGTAATCGGCGATTGGATGATGGCACTAAGAAAGACAACTTATCCACTTTACCGAATTGACGATACACATGATACACTGACAGGTGCAAGACGGTTTCCAACATTGGCCTTGTGAAGTGGCTACTGGCAAGTGGAGATTAAGCCCAAAGACAAAGAAAATACTGCATACACCACTGGTAGTGTTAGTTGAACGTCATGCTTGACGATACACATGATACACTGACAGGCGCAAGACGGTTTCCAACATTGGCCTTGTGAAGTGGCTACTGGCAAGTGGAGATTAAGCCCAAAGACAAAGAAAAGACTGCATACACCACTGGTAGTGTTAGTTGAACGTCATGCCGTTTGCGTTGTGTAATTCTCCAGCAACGTCTGAGCCTCTAATGGAGACAATTCCAGGAGGTCTACACTGGAAGACATGCCAGTTGTACTCAGATGACATCATTATTTTAAGAAAGTCGAAGATCACATGAAGAATGTCGAACAGGTGTTTTAGAAACTACAGGGAGCCAATTTGAAATTAAATCCGAAGAAATGGTCTCTCTTTCAGAAAGACGTCAAATATTTATGCCACATTACTACCCCTGATGGAGTCAACGCCGACCCAGAGAAGACAGACTGTATTATGAACTGCAGCATTTCAACCGATTTAGATCAGCTACTCTAGACGTATAACCTCCATTTAGTCGTACAAGCATTATTATCCAATAGTTTGTCATCAAACTTAGTAAAGATTCATTTTAGCGGACGACGAATTCAGCGGCATGCGCTTTTTTTCTAAAAAAATCGCTTATCTGGTTTTTAAAATTTTCAGCCTCCAAAAGTGATATAGTAGGCATTGTTTTAAAAAAACTGGATTATACATGGCCCCACAGTACCCTTGTCCCTCTACAGATTTTCAAAAATAGTTTAGTGAAAATCGCTGAATAAATAAAAAAGTTATGAGGGTGGCCCGCTTTCAAATGAATTACTATATATATATATATATATATATATATATATATATATATATATATATATATATATATATATATATATATATATATATATAGATATATATATATATATATATATATATATATATATATATATATATATATATATATATATATATATATATATATATATATATATTGTTCTGGGTTCTGAGACTTCAGGTTTTTCCATGGAAAATCATAAATTTTCTTCTCTAAACTGCTATATCCTGAAAACCCGTCAATTTATTTTAGCAAAATTTGACTCATATACTGTCACCAAACTACATATACAATGTGCGAAAATTAAATTTCATTGAATAGTTACATATAATTCAAGTTGTCTCAGAATTAAGTCTAACAGAATTTGGAAAATGCCACGAATTATATTCCTTGTCGTTAAAGAAATGACATCATTGTGCAGTATGAAGGTAAATAGAATAAACACAGATGGATATACTCGTACTAAATGATTGGGTAGTTGTCAGTAGTGTTTCTAACCAACATAGTCATACAATTCAAGTGGCTTTTTATATTGAATTTATAAAAACAATTTAGATGCTTGGAGTAAATTGTTTATAAGAATCAGCGAGTTGGATGTAACCGGCATCAAAATTTAAAAAGCCTTTTTCATAGAAATGATCTGGCACAAAATATTTTATTATAACTTTTTTTTCTTGTAACATAGAAATCTAAATTTTGGTGTATAGTTTACTTTTTATATCGTAAACCTACCTACCAAATTTGGTTATCATAGATTTCTTATTTTTTAAGATATAATTTTTTTTCAAATTAAAACTCAAAATTTTCCCGGAAAACCTCGTCCGATTTTTTTGATTAACGAACTTGTCAAAGTCATTTACAAAAGGAAGGTACATGCCAAATTTTATCAAAATCGGCCTAAATTTTTTTCGAATGAAAACTCAAAATTTTCCCGGAAAACCTCATCCGATTTTCTTGACTAACAAACTTGTCAAAGCCATTTACAAAAGAAAGGTACATGCCAAATTTTATTAAAATGGGCCTATTACTTTTTGAGATAAGAATTTTTTTCGAATGAAAACTCAAAATTTTCCCGGAAAACCTCGTCCGATTTTCCTGGCTAACGAACTTATCCAAGCCATTTACAAAAGAAAGGTACATGCCAAATTTTATCAAAATCGGCCCATTATTTTTTGAGTTATCGGTGTGATACAATATATATATATATATATATATATATATATATATATATATATATATATATATATATATATATATATATATATATATATATATATATATATATATATATATATATAAACAATAAAAATTGAAACTGACCCCGGATATGGGTTCTAGGGGTCCTAGATCGCGCTCATTTGAAGAAATTTTTTCTAAGAAAATTCACTAAAAGGCTGAGTGATATACTTAGAAGACAACGAAAATTGCGTTAGGTCCACTGTAACGTTTTTCCGGTTTCTATTCTCTTTCTATTATTATATTTCAATCATAGATATGCGTAGATTAAATCGGAAATTTATTAAATATCTTGTCATAATTGCGAGAATGTCTATATTGGGCAAACGGGAAGATCAATAACACTAAGATTCAAAGAGCGCATGGCTCATTTCAGATCCAATAGTGCGGAAAAACTTAGCGTTGCCCAACATATGATTGACCCGGGACATAAGGGGGCGACAGTAATCTCAAGTCAAGTAAAGTAACCACAATTTATCGGAAGTTAGATACTTTGGAAAGTTTAGAAATCCACAAACTGATCAATTCATACATGAGTCTAGTCGATTCAACACGTTTTGAAATAGCACGAAATAATCCATGCTTGCTGCCAGTACAACAACCAGTTAGGCGTATCTACTGAAAGAACAATAGTCCTTAGATAACAAGTCCATGTGTCTACGATGCCTTGATGGGCCCTAGGTGTTAAAGTGTTCCTTACTCCCTATTCATTAAAAAAAAAGACAAAAACAGGTAGGCAAAGCCAAAAAAAAAGAAAGAAAAATTACGAGAAAAAGTTTTTGTATTTCTTAGGCTTCATAACTGAAATTAATTTCAATTATACAGCTGCCCCATAAGTGCTTGACAGCAATCAATCATCATGGCTTTTAACAATAAAATTCATGTATATTACTCAATATTTGGAGACTACATGAGAACATTGTGAGATGTACGACAGGGTCGCCGTCTCGGTGCGGAACCATGTAGTAGTATACTAACAATTTTGTAAACTGTCAGTCTTGGCGAATTTCTTCCACGATATAGTGACAATGTATGTATTATCAACATAATTAGAACCGCAGGCCGGTTTCGCTCTAATTAGAGCTCATCAGTACGATATACTAAGTACTTCGAGAACACACTTATATAGTATAATACGGCTATTATTATTATTATTATTATTTATTGACAAAAATCATACAGTATGTAAATACAAGAAGTCCTAGACTTGTGCTGTATCATTACATAATTTATAAAGTTACATCCAAATTGATTTGACACTTCCACACCAAATTCAGGGAACTTCAGATTTTGACATACCAAATCATGGATACTTTTTGCTTTACTAATTCTCTTTTCCTAATGCTTCAACCCTTGCCTTCAATTACCATTACACCCCACCAGCCTATAATGCCTACCAAACTACTATTCTTCTCAAACAGCCCATATTTTCACCAAAATATATAATTTTATGTGGTGCCAAAAGTGACTTTACTTTGACGGTTATACATGTTAAATGGTAGCCAGCTTCCTAGAACATTGTGAAATGTACGACAGGGTCGTCATCTCGGTGCGGAACCAGGTCGTATGTTGTCACGACAACTCCAAATAACACAAAATGTTATAAAATAGAGACTCCAACCAACTAACAATTTTGTGAATTGTCAGCCCTGGCCCGTTTCTTCCCTAATATGAACACAATATATGTAAGGCTAGAGGTATTCTCAACATAATTAGAAGCGCAGACCGGTTTAGCTCTAATTAGAGCTTATCAGTACCGTATACTAATTACAGCGAGAACACACCTATAAAGTAATACGGCGAATAGGCTAATTAATTACCTGGTTCCGCACCGAGATGAAGACCCTGTCGTACGTCTCACAATGTTCTAGGAGGCTGGCTACCATAGCCGTATGACTATGTAGGTGTGTTCTCGATGTAATTCGTATATGGTACTGACGAGCTCTAATTCGAGCGAAACCGGTCTGCGGTTCTAATTATGGTGAGAATACATCTAGGCTTAAATACATTTTCCCTATATTAAAGAAGAAATTGGCCAGGGCTGACAATTTAAAAAATTGTTGGTAGTACACATTCTCTATTTTATAAAATTTTCTGTTACTTGGAGCTGCGGTACTACCTGGTTCCGCACTCAGATGGCGATCCTGTCGTGCATCTCACAATGTGCTAACTCTTTAATCTTTTTAGCATATTAATAGTGTGCTGCAGAGTATAGAATAAAATTTTGATTATATATATATATATATATATATATATATATATATATATATATATATATATATATATATATATATATATCCGGTTTTACTAAAGATATCAACACAACTTTTTGCGTTTCCCACAATTTTCTACTTCTAACCCCACTAACATAAGAAAATCCTTTATTTATATTTAAAAAATTTCACAAAAATTACAAAACTTAAAATATTGTTATACGAAGCCGTTAAAATTCAGAACTCTATCAAATAAAATTACCGTTCTAATTTACGCCTGTTCAAGCACAAGTTATGATCTATTAATTCTATTACTTTCTATCATGCTGCAATTCATCATATATTTATTAGCGATTTTCCAAGAAAATAAAACTATTTAGATTGGCAGTTGTTTTTATTTCTTCTGGCGGCTGTAATAGGAACTTGAAACTAATTTCCAAAGTTTTCTCTGTGCCATACTTGTGACTGAAATTTCTATCCGGAAGTGAAAATGGTTACCGAGATATGCTAGTCGGTCAAATTTATTTGAACCTTCTGTATACTGTAGTATAGTGTATTTTTTCTATAATGGTATTAAAACAAAATAATTAAGGTGAAAAAAAAAACTGTCGACTTCAAACGAGATAAAAATAAACTCGAATATTGAGATAAGAAAACATGTTTCGATCGGGCTGGCTAACGAACTCATCCGCGGTCTTAATTAAATGGAGATATGTGCCAAGTTTCGTTTAAATCAGTTAAGTATTTCTTGAGTTATTGCTCGGAACGATACATATATACAGGGTGTTTAAAAAAGATGGGGCCATATTTAAGGGGTTGATCTCCCAGGTCATTTCATGAAAAAAAGTTCCCATAAACATAGGTGCTAAAATGCATTGTTTTAAGATACAAGGATACAAATTTTTTTGCAAAATAACGATTTTTTTAGAATAATTCAAATATCTCTTCACCGATTGTTTTGAAATTTGGCAGCGTTGTTTGTATTATTAATGGGCTGATTTGGCCCTAATTAGATAGAGATTGTTAAGTCCATTGGCGTTAGGGGGGGCACCTCAACCGAATTTAGTGGCATAAAAATGTACGCCATGAACTGCAACATAATTTATATATTATTTTAAGATAAAGAAACTAAAACTACAAGTTTTTTGTCTGTTGAAATTCCTCCGTATCTTGAATCGTTTACACGATAAAAAATACAAACCTTTTTATGGCATGTCCATTTTCATACAGAAAATCACAAACACGAACAATAATTTTTGTTGAGGTGTCCCCCCTAATGCCAATGGACTTAACAATCTGTATCTAATTAGGGCAAAATCACCACATTATTACTACAAACAACGCTGCCAAATTTCAAAACAATCGGTGAGGAGATATTTGAATTATTTTTCAAAAATTGTATCTTGCAAACAATGCATTTTAGCACATATTATTATGGTTTTATATCTTTTGAAATCTCGATGAAAAGAATCGCTTTATAAATAAAGAAGTTACAGGGTGTTTCCATATAAGAAGAGTTATACAAATAAACTTCCCTGAAATGGTTGATAACTTCTCTTTTTTGATGAAATTTGGTATGTGTCTATTTCAAGGTATGTCGAATGCATCGGCGTACTCATTTTATCTTTAAAATGGCCCTAACCCTTTTTGCCATTGTTTAACATAACAAAATTATTTTGATAGGCCTTGGTCAGGTGACAGTAAAATCAATCTTCACAGCATCTATAGAGTTTTTCCTCTCATATATTTTGTTCATCAAAATCGAATTATAGATACAAAAGTGACAGGGGTGGTTTCCATCTTAAAAGAAGAATTGAGTCAATGACAGGCATTAGCAAAATAAATTCTCTTGTTAGGAGGTACAAATGAGGTAATTTAGAGTGCGTGCCTCGTTTAAGACACTTGTTGCATTTAATCTTACTCACAAATCACTCCAAAAGCACCTACTAAGACAGAAAGTAAAACATGCAGTGTCGAATAAATAGAAGTCCTGAGGAAGCAACTGCGTTATGGTAGCAAATTTTCAATTTCTTTTTCAATAATATTACTCAAATATTTGAAAGCTTTGCTTATTACATAGAATGTTTTGTGGAAGTTCCTGGTCACCATTTCTTTATTTTGTTTCAGTAAATTTTCGTACAAAAGTGTCACTAACAGGGGATCTCGTTTTTTGAATTTTGAAACAAATTATCTGGAAGCGTAACATCCTTTATAAAATCTGAAAAGTAAAAAGAGTCTCTTATGTAATAATCATTGTTGGTATTGTAAGCTTTTGTTAGAATTTCAGCGATTAGTATAGCTAATTTACTATTAGGTGAATATATGGAAGAAATAATTGGTCTTAAAGATAAAAAAAGTTTATGAATTTTAGGAAGACCATAGTATTTTGGACACCCCTGATTATATATTGTTAATTTTTTAGCCATTTCTTGTGTAATAAAATTATTGTTTTTTAATTTAGAAACTATTTTATTAGCTTTTTGTTGAAAGGTGGATGTTGGATCTGTGGTTAATTTTTTGTAATAATTTTCGTCAGAAAGTAAAGAATTGGAAAGCTCAATATACTGATCCTTATTCATAATAACTGTGACATTAAAACATAGAATATTAAAGATATGCCATCCTTGTTTTCATGAAAAAAAAATTAAGAAAACTTTTTAATATTTTTGTTAACAACTCTTATCCCCCCAAACTACTTAATAAACTCTTAAACAATTGTTCAAACAATCACCATTACAATACAAGACAATCTCTATAAACAGTATCAAATTTATCTGACAGACATAACACCCTTATAACTTCGAGTTAAGAAACATCTAACTTTTTTACATATCAATCCCATACACTAAGAGTGATTCCAATAGGTTAAAGTTTATATTTAAAGATGAAACCCATTTTAAAATAACGTTTTGATATTCAAAAACAATTAATAACATTTTCAGTAAACTCAAAAGTAAGGATGAAATTACCAAAGTGTCTGGAGGGGTATATTGTATTCAATGTAATAATTGTAGTTTAAGATACATTGGCCAAACAAGCAGAGTCCTTAAAGATAGATTAACACAGCATAAAAGTGACATACGTTTACAAAAAAGAACTTGCCCTCTGTCTGAACATAATCTCGACACTGGCCACAATATAAATTTTTGTAATGTTTCTATTTTACACTGTGAAACCTTAAGTAATAAAATAATGTGTTTAGAAGAATTTAAAATTACTTATAACGACAATTTAATAAACTTAAAGAAAGATAATAATTTTAGAAATCACTACCCCTACTTATATTTCCTAGACAAAAACAAAAAACAGATTCAAATAAACAATTAGTTATAAGTTAGCTTATATGTCAGTTTGGCACTTTTCGACTTCAATCAAATTTAAATAAAGGTTTTTTTCATATTTATTATTGCATAATAAGTCATAGTAAAACTCACGTTATATGTAAGTAGTTTGAACTTTTATCTTTTTCCTATATAAATTGTAAACTCTTCTTTCCACGTTGTTGCCTTGAAAATGGAATAAATTTTTCCGAAAGCTCGGCTTTTAATAAAGAGTTTTATTTTGCAACTGACGGCTTTCCCACAATTTTTTGAGTAAATAACACTAATACCGTCACAAAAACTTAATACTATATATATATATATATATATATATATATATATATATATATATATATATATATATACGTATATAAATTGAAACTTGCCCCGGATATGGGTTCTAAGGGTGCTAGTTCGCGCTCATTTGAAGAATTTGGTTCAAAAAACGAGATCCCCTGTTAGTGAAACTTTTGTACGAAAATTTACTGAAACAAAATAAAGAAATGGTGACCAGGAACTTCCACAAAACATTCTATGTAATAAGCAAAGCTTTCAAATATTTGAGTAATATTATTGAAAAAGAAATTAAAAATTTGCTACCATAACGCAGTTGCTTCCTCAGGACTTCTACTTATTCGACACTGCATGTTTTACTTTCTGTCTTAGTAGGTGCTTTTGGAGTGATTTGTGAGTAAGATTAAATGCAACAAGTGTCTTAAACGAGGCACGCACTCTAAATTACCTCACTTGTACCTCCTAACAAGAGAATTTATTTTACTAATGCCTGCCATTGACTCAATTCTTCTTTTAAGATGGAAACCACCCCTGTCACTTTTGCATCTATAATTCGATTTTGATGAACAAAATATATGAGAGGAAAAACTCTATAGATGCTGTGAAAATTGATCTTACTGTCACCTGACCAAGGCCTATCAAAATAATTTTGTTATGTTAAACAATGTCAAAAAGGGTTAGGGCCATTTTAAAGATAAAATGAGTACGCCGATGCATTCGACATACCTCGAAATAGACACATACCAAATTTCATCAAAAAATAGGAGTTATCAACCATTTCAGGGAAGTTTATTTGTATAACCCTTCTTATATGGAAACACCCTGTAACTTCTTTATTTATAAAGCGATTCTTTTTATCGAGATTTCAAAAGATATAAAACCATAATAATAGGTGCTAAAATGCATTGTTTGCAAGATACAAGGTGTTAAATTTTTTTGTAAAATAACGATTTTTTCAAAATAATTCAAATATCTCCTCACCGATTGTTTTGAAATTTGGCAGCGTTGTTTGTAGTAATAATGTGGTGATTTGACCCTAATTAGATACAGATTGTTAAGTCCATTGGCATTAGGGGGGACACCTCAACAAAAATTATTGTTCGTGTTTGTGATTTTCTGTATGAAAATGGACATGCCATAAAAAGGTTTGTATTTTTTATCGTGTAAACGATTCAAGATATGGAGGAATTTCAACAGACAAAAAACTTGTAGTTTTAGTTTCTTTATCTTAAAATAATATACAAATTATATTGCAGTTCATGGCGTACATTTTTGTGCCACTAAATTCGGTTGAGGTGCCCCCCCTAACGCCAATGGACTTAACAATCTGTATATAATTAGGACAAAATCAGCCTATTAATAATACAAACAACGCTGCCAAATTTCAAAACAATTGCTGAGGAGATATTTGAATTTTTAAAAAATCGCTTTTTTGCTTAAAAATTTAACACCTTGCATCTTGGAAACCATGCATTTTAGCTCCTATCTTTATGGGAACTTTTTTTCATAAAATAACCTGGAAAACCAACTCCGTAAATATGGCTCCATCTTTTTTAAGCACCCTATATATATATATATATATATATATATATATATATATATATATATATATATATATATATATATATATATATATATATATATATATATATATATATATATATATATATATATATATATATATATATATATATATATAAATTCAAACGGGCTTCGATATGGGTTCTAGGGGCCCTACTTCGTGCTCATTTGAAAAAAAAAATCCGACAGTCTAACCATCGTGTTACCTCTCTATTAGTGATTTTTCTTAATGAAAATTCATTAAAAGGTAGTTCGGTCAAATCTGGCAGGGATATTGCCCCTGTAAAAACCTTACAAAATACCAAAATTAAGTCTCTAAATTTATAGTAAATTGAGTTATTCAAATATGAAACATTAATCACAATTAGCTAGCATGACGCACTTGATGCGTCTTCGATTTTTAATATTTGGAGGCGCAAGGGTTTATTAAACTTTTAAATTAATTATGATGAGGTTTATTAAATAGTAATATTTAGCAACATATTGAGCATTCTACTTATCAATTTCATTTAAAACAACTCATCACACAAACAATTTTCCGACGTCTCTGAATATACCCGAAGAGAAATTATTCTAGGTCAAGTATACTACACGTGTTTACAACTCCTTGACAAAACCCACATACTATTTCAAGAGGGAAAATCATGCTTGCGAAACCGACATGCCTTTAACGCCATGACGCCTCATGCGAAAAGACAATTTACACGCAATATTTACACACTCACCTCTTGCCGGGACGGGATCTTTGTCATTAGAGGTTGATTTCCGTTTCCTGGTGGTACAAATCTCCTATCTGAGCGACGCACTTAAGCGTCAGGCGGCCGTTCTCAAAATGAGATTGGAAGAGGGGCAATTCCAGAGACAAGTCGCTCCACAGTAGCTCCTGAACGGCGTGCTTTCTGGTAACACATTTTTCACATACCTGAAATGAAGAAAAATTCCTCTTCAACATACTTAATCTCTCCGGAATCTCGGACTTGTGTTTTTAGCCCTCCAGACCTAATACTTTTCCCCTAATTACACACACAAGACAGAAGGGAACTGGAGAAACTCATTTGTTAAGTTAACCGACGTCAATATCTCTTCAAGGGATGCGCCAGTAAAATAAATAATCCTGTACATTATATACTAACTTAAAAGGATTAGTTTATCGGTTTCTAAATTTCTGGAACTACGGATCTACTAATTCCAAATTCCTTACGTCTTTGAGAAAGTTAATGTGTTTATTTACCAACTACAAATATACAAAAAAAAACTCTGGGCGCAGCATGTGCGTTATGGAAGTGAATTTTCATAAAAATGTTTTTAATTACAAATATATCGCTCTAATGCGAGCAGGCATCAATTTGGTTACCGGTATAACCTAAATAGTAGGAAAAATGTACCATATTTTATCAAAATAATTATTTGAAAATGTACAAAAATTTTCCGAAAATAAACTTTAAATGCTTCTGAGAAAACTGGTCTCCTAGCAAATCAACCTAGGATAATAGTAAATTGAGTGATTGAAATTTGAAACATTTAATGAAAATTCGCAACCAAAACGCCCTTGCTGCGTTTATACCAAAAATTTCCGAAAATAAAGTTAAATGTTGGTTTCCTAACCAACAAAACTTACGTTAATATTCTATCAAAATAACTTATTGTTTGAAAATGTACACAAATTTTCCGAAAACAAACTTTAAAAGTTTCCGTGAAAACTGGTTCTCGAGCCAACAAACCTTAGGTTAATAGCAAATTGAGTTATTGAAATTTGAAGCATTTCATGAAAATTTGCTACCAAAACGCACTTACTGCGTCCAGATTTTTTCTCATAAACATGCATCATATTTCGATAAAAAATGCTAAAATGCAGTAACGAATTTGTTCTACGAAAATCAGCTAAACATTATAGACCGTTAAGCCATAAACTTTACTAAACCTACAGCATAAGCATCAACTTAACTAAACTGACAGCCAAAGCATCAGAGAAAGGGTCTATTTGAAATGAATTTTTTGTAAATATTTTAGTAAAATGAAGGGCAATGACGGTTGAATCTGAAACTTAAGGGTTCGCAGAACACTCTTCTTGCAACATTTTCTTTTCACAATCCGTATTTGTTACACGTTCTTAGCCTAAACATTGCCAATTTTGACGTTTTAAATTGCGAGTTTGGCGTTTTAAATTGCGAGTTTGACGAAAATTGTATTTATTTCGACGAAAATTCGAAAACATTTTTTGCAGTACCTTATTAAACGTTTGCGATTAATTACCAACATTTCTTTTTAAAACGGTTCTATACCAAATACATATGTAGAGACTTCTTCTTTGGTTTTACAAGCGTTTATTTTTCCATGCGATCAATTTAGATTCTTGACAGCATCATCAGACCGGAAAAGATATAATCTATTTGTACTTATTCTCGACTACTATAAAGAAAAACTCGTTTATATGCAATGGTGTTCTAATCAAGAAGTTCCTTAGAAGAAAACAAAGATAATAAAATAACAGGTGACATCTTTAAATTGTCTACGTGGTGTAGTCAATATTTAAATAAATTAAACTTTCTTCTGTCTGATGATGCTGTCACGCAGCGAAACCGGTTACAGAGAAGCAAACCAACATTTGTAAACACAAAGAAGAAGTCTCTACATCTGTATTAGTGAATTTTCTTAAAAAAAATCACTAATGAGGAGATCCCGACTTATCAATTGTGAAAAAAATTCTTCAAATGAGCGCTATTTAGGACCCCTGGAACCCAACTCCGAGGTCGGTTTCAGACTTTATATGTTTATATATATATATATATATATATATATATATATATATATATATATATATATATATATATATATATATATATATATATATATATATATATATATATATATATATATATATATATATATATATATATATATGTGTCACACCTATAACTAAAAAAATAATGGACCGATTTTGATAAAACTTGGTGAGTACCTTCGCTTCGCAAGTGGCTTAGATAAGTTCGTTATCCGGGAAAATCCGCCGAGGAGTTATGGAAGGAAGATGTCTCAAGAATAATGTTTTACAAAGCCTGAAGTCTTAGTTTCAATCGTCATGGTCCTTCATTTTACTAAAATATTCCCAGAAAATTCATTTCAAATAGGCACTTTCTCTGATGCTTTGGCAGTAGTGTTGGCTATGGGGTTTATCGGTTAATGGTATATCATTTTTGTCGAATTTTCGTAAAAAACCTTTAAAGCTCAATATGTCCGTCATTATGCAAGATACGAAAAAAATTGTGTACATTAATTATAGGGTGTCTTGAGCTACATCTTAAAAAATAAGTTGTTGGTGATTCAAATTTTCTTTTTTAGTAAATTTTCTTTAAAAAATTCACTAATGGGGAGATCCGTGTTTATTTATATATATATATATATATATATATATATATATATATATATATATATATATATATATATATATATATATATATATATACCGAGTGACAACTTTCAAAGCGGAACATAGGCGAATAACATGGGTAATCAAATATTCGCAAAATTAAAAGTGTGAGCAGCCATGACATGCCAAATTCGAATAATTTTGTTACTGTCAAACAGACATTTCTGATTATCAATACACATTTTCCTGAAAAGCTTGACAATGAATAATAATAATAATAGCTATAGTAATGAGGAACAGGTGTTTATTGTAAAAACATATTACAGTGCTGACAGTTTGCGAAAAGTTTGAGATTTGTCCTCAGTTAAGTATGATTATCTGACAATAGGGCATAATGCTGATTGCACGTTATTAAAAAAATACGAAAATCCTCGTTTACCATGATTTTGTTTTAACATAAGACACTTTGAAGAAAAGCAATTATGACAGTAGTGCCTGCAGTTCCGGAACAATAATACAATTAACTATTAACAAAAAATAAATAACAATAAATTAACTGAAACAATTACAACAAATATTCAAATAGTCTCCCATTTTGATATAAACAATATCCCAACCTATTATAAAATGCCTTTCGAACTTGTGCGAGTTGTTGGTTATTAACGCGTGCACATTCAGCACAGATAGGTTCCCTCAAAGAATTAATATTTGGGTGACGAGTTTTATAAATTTTGTTTTAAGGTGACCCCACAAGAAGAAGTCACAAGGTGCCAAATCGGGAGATTTGGCCGGCCACTGAATATTACCACCGCGACCAATCCAATGATTAGGAAAAAAATTATCTAAACAGGTTCTTACGTCTACACCAAAATGAGCTGGACACCCATCCTGTTGAAACCAGACTTTCCCATTTTCATTTGCAACTTCGTCTAATGCAGGACATACCTTATTTACCAAGAGTTCCAAATAATTTTCTGAATTTAAATTGCCAATTACTTCAAACGGTCCAATAATATGATTATTAAAAATGCCTGTCCAAGTATTAATTTTCTGAAGCTATTGGGATCTCGTCGAAAGTTGTAACCTTGGGTTTTGTTGCGCCCAGTATCTTGTACTCTGTACGCTAGTTTCATTATTTAGCGTAAACGTGCACTCGTCAGTAAAGCAAATCGATGAAAGAAAATGACGATACCAATTGGCGCCTTCCATAACATCTTCACAAAATACACGCATGCTCTCTTCATCTATTGCCAACAACTCCTGATGGCACTGCGGCTTGTACGGGTAGTGGTTGTGTTTTTTTAGGGTTTTTCGCACACGCTCCCGAGAAACACCACATTATTCTGCTGCAACTCTAGTACTTGTAGTTGGATTGACATGTTATTCTCCTATGTTCCGCTTTGAAAGTTGACACTCGGTATATATATATATATATATATATATATATATATATATATATATATATATATATATATATATATATATATATATATATAAACATATAAACATTGAAACTAACATCGGATACGGGTTCTAGGGGGGCTAGTTTGCACTCGTTTGAAAATACTTTTTCAACATGTAAAAGTCAGGATCTTCCTATTAGTGAACTTTTTCTATGAAAATGCACCAAAAACGACTAATTTTTTTATATAATCGGGTCGCTACAATTTTCATCAGTATGTACATAGATCTGACACAAGTAATTTAAGATTGTCAACCCTTTTACGGGAATATTAGCAAGTATTTGGAATTAGTCTCATCCGATGAGAAATAAATCAAACCGACTTTCACTGAAATATGTTACACTTCTACGATTTAAGATTTTAAGGATCCAATTTTCGTCTGAATCGATGAGTTCCCAATACTTCACAAACTGATAATTTCACTTCGTTTAGAATCTGAAGAAATATTCTCATTTATGAGAACTATGTCAGATCTTATCAGAAAATGAGTTTCAGACCAAGAAAATAAAATGGTTGCCTCTTATTATACGGCTACCAATTGCCGTTTTGTGAGTTAGCAGTTTTGTTGAAAACACAATTACATAAAAATTCAATAGTTAGCAGATGTCTGAATTTAAAAAACAAAAATTCATGACGCAGCAAGTTATCGTAGTAAATTTTCCTAAGAACTGTACATTATCAGTACGGTATATTACTAAAATTACTATTTTAATTTAAACAGACCTTGCATATCGGTTTTAAAAGCCCTAATAAGAATTTTTCAGAAGTGTGGCCATCGATATATCTCTATTATAAAAAATATTCAATCCTATTATTATAGCTCATTTTGAGAAATAACTTTAAATCCCCTCAATTCTCTCTAAAGCTAGAGATCTAAAATTTGGTATATCTAGGTACTAAAGGGCTCTTTAAAAAAACCTTTACTACAAATTTCATTAAAGATACAAAACCTTTCCAGAATAATTGTTTGCCCCTTCCCGTTCACTTCTGATATTCGGCTTTTAACTGTCCTCCATTTCAAATGCCAAATTTTTATTTGTATTGCCGTGTGTCCATTGCTGCGATTTGAGGTTCTGATGCTTCTAATTCTGCCTTCACCCATATAGTGCAGGGAAACAAAAACGACAGTAAATGAAAAAAATAACCACTATGATAGATTTCTTGTAAAGTTTAGTTCCTGTTATAAAAACAGAACGTAAGTATGTTAAGCCATTTTGGTTTTATTCTTTATAGGCATCATAGGTTGAACTCAGTGTTTTTCTCTGAAAGTTCTGCTTTGATTGTGCAGCCTCCCTTGGCAGCTTCTCTATCTATTTGTTTAAAGACCTTAGACTGTGGTGTGTCAGTGCACTTTTAAACTTAACTTACACGGGTGTCTACCCGTTTTTTACTATTTCTACTGCTTTTGCATTGTTGATTTTGCTGCTTGGAGGTGCCTCGAACAAGCTTTGGACATTTTAATGTTTTTAATTTCTCAACTTTTAGCTTTTAGCTTTTATTTTATAAATGTAACTGTCGTATAGCATGCTAGCGTTGACTTTAGTTTCTATGTAGACTTTGCTTGTAAGACTGTTTAGAATTTTGTAACTGCTTATGTCGTGTGATACTTGCCGACCTACCAGAAACTTTGTTTCTGACACAACCACTTTTTGTTATGTTTCAGGAAGCCCCTGAAGATAGCCTATGATATGGGCCGAAACGCGTAGGGCTTTTACTAAATAAATTCAGTCTGGAGTATAGCCTTGTTCTGTTCTTTTTACCTTAGAAATATGTCTACCCCAGACGTTGTGACGTTCAGAAATTATATTTCCAGAATAAAACTGAATTCCTATTTACAAAAGTAATTTATCTGCGAAATTATAAACATGTCAGTTATTTGTCTTTATTAATCGCCTGGTTTATTTTCATTGAGTTAACCTGACTGAACAGGTTTTTTTCAAAAACAAAAAAAAAACGTTTTTAAAAAACAAATTCTCTTCCAGTGATTTTTCGTAATAAAAAATTATTAACGTCTAGAATAAAAAAAATTATACAGAAAATTATAGTCTTGGACTCAAGGGTAACAAACTCATCCAGACGTTTAAAAAAATGGGATCTTGGTCCAAACGTATAAAATCTGGACACTATTGTTTCTACCGAATATTAAAGTTAGTGAAACTAGACAAAATGTTACATGCATCGCCTGGGAATCGAACCCGGGATGTCTGCGAGTGATTTGAGCGTTCTACCACTGAACCACAGATGCTAGCTAATAAATTGCTTGTTTACGTGATACTCATAGAGACGGCAACTTGCTTCCCCAGATTTTTTTATTGTAACCTAAAATTAAGTGTAACAGCTAATTACAGAGATAATT
Organism: Tillus elongatus; assembly: GCA_964006375.1. Classification (NCBI taxonomy): domain Eukaryota; kingdom Metazoa; phylum Arthropoda; class Insecta; order Coleoptera; family Cleridae; genus Tillus; species Tillus elongatus. The sequence goes on along the minus strand of OZ023262.1, from coordinate 187,595,016 downwards.
GTATATTAATAACTAAATAAATATAAATTAAGTTATTATACACCACAAGTCTTGGACTTTTTGTATATGTATATTGTATAATTTTAGGTAATAAACATAATAATAATAATAACTCGCCCGTCGTTGAAAACGTCGCTTAAACACGTCGCTGAAACATCACTGTTTCGGTCTCGAATGACGTCTTACTTTTAAGTTTGAAAATAAAAAATCAAACTGCTTTAAAATCATTTTCATAGAGACGCGAGCCAATTGTATTTCATTCTTTCGTAGCTTTCATATTCTTGTTATATGACACTTATGAATGAAACACACAACTTCGTTGTATTTGAAATCTGTGATCTTTGTGTCGTTATTGTCTTAAGCGATTAAATATGTTAAAATTTCTCGATCGATAGTTCGGGTAGTATGTTTTACGCATGTTATTTGTATTGTTTGGTTATCGTTGCATTATTATTTTGGCCTGTAGTATGTATCAATTTAGTTAAATTGAAGCAAAGTTACGTGTTTATATGCAGAACAGTTATCTGAAAAAACATTTCAGGTGTCATTTTCAGTTTTTAGCGACTTTTTATTTTAAAAAACTTCGCTAATAAAGAGGTAGCGATGGTGAGACGTTGCAAACAAATTATTAAATGAACTTGTGCCCCTTGAACCCGAAACCAAGGTCCGTTTAAATTTTTATATGTTTATAAATATATATATATATATATATATATATATATATATATATATATATATATATATATATGTATATATATATATATATATATATATATATATATATATATATATATATATATATATATATATATATATATATATATATATATATATATATATATATATATATATTGCTATTGTAAAAACCCTAACGCAGGTATTGATATTGAGTTTGCTATTAAAAGTAGTATATTGCACTAAGTAAACATTAAAGTTATGTATTTTCGTAGAGAAATTGAGATAATTAATTACAGGAAAATTCATATGTTAGGTTAGATATAATGTAAACAGACAGTTTAAATTTGAATTTATCGCGTATATGAACACTGTTATTTTACTTATCGATTTAATTCATGAACATTAAGGAAGTGGTTGTTTTGACTATGATTGTGAATGAAAAGCAACCATTGGAGCAAAGGAGAAACAAACTTCGAATTTTGTGAAAACACAAATATAATTTATTGAGAATTGAATTTCTCATATCCGACACCTTCAACGTGATAGTTGTTAACTGTAGAGACTGAAGCGAATACTTTATTTAATCGCATTGTGGATTTTGGTATTTTTAGGAAGGCTTTTCCTGATTACAATGATATATCACCCGATACGATTATATCTTACCTGCTACCAAATTTGAAGAAAATCGTTTCTGCGAAGAAAGCTTTGGAAGGCGCGCCAATAAATTTGTTTAACGATCTAAATATTGACAGTCTAGCCAAACTTTGATGCTTATAGTATTTCGGTACATTTTCTCTGTAGCATTTACTCAAAAATCATGAGCTTTACAAATGGAGTGAATGGAGACATGATAAAAATATATTACCACAATAATAGAAATACTATATTTACCAGTGAGAACTATTTAAATAAATATCAGGAGAGGCGCAGCCAGCTTATTCGTATTTTAATAGACTAGATCGCAAACTGCTTGTTTCTTGCTCTTGTGTTTGTTAAACGTTGATATAAAATATTTTTATCCAAATTTCGCGTGCTATGTCAGCCCGTTGTCTTTTAAAACTATAATTGTTTCTATAGTCCGATAGTCTGAATGAAGGCAAGTTCAAAAATACTTCACCACTATTAGTCCTAATTAAAAAATAATCATTCTTTGATGTGGTCGAATTTAGAAAATAGTTGCACCTACTGGTAAACGCACCTTTTTCAGACGAATGTGGATAGTTTCTGCCTGAGCGAAGCTAGCAGAAACCAAAGCACTCTGCGCAGATACGATTTTTTCCAAATTTTGATAGCAGGTAAAATGTGATTGTTTCAGAAAAAAGACTTTTTAGAAATGCAAAATCCAATATGGCACTCATAAGAAAAATCAAAATGAAATATTATAACTCTTCTAACAAGAACGCCTTGGAAAATATGATGACATATTTAGTTTGAGAATAAAAAAGTTTCTCAACAACGTCATAGTTAAAAGAGTCTAGTTCTTTCAGTATTCGCTTGGGAAAAAAACGAAAATTGAAAATTTCCGTTTTTTTTTCTTCGAATAATTAAAAACTAAAAATGACACCCCAAGTTTTCTTTAAGATAATTGATCACCACAGAATCGCGCAACCTAGTCCCAATTTAACTATCTTCGAATCTCTTACAGTTTATGAGGTTCCAATGGTGTGGCTCGAATTTGAACTACCCTATTTATATATATATATATATATATATATATATATATATATATATATATATATATATATATATATATATATATATACATATATATATATATATATATATATATATATATATATATATATATATATATATATATATATATATATATATATATAGGCACCTTGGAGAACCCGCCATATTAAATCGGCTTGCAATTTGTCCTAAATATACCAACTAACAAACAACGAACATATTTACCCACAGGTGACATTAACTAAAAGGTTGTAAATATTGAAAGTGTTCCTGGATATTTCTTCTAGGGATTCCCAATTGACCTTATTTAAGAGCTTTTTCGAAACCTTGAAATTCATGACTCTCAAAGAGCGATTTTTTTATCTGGATGGGGCTTCTAGCGTTTCGAAATTAAGGTTAGTTGAAGAGATTTTTAGAAACCTTAAAATTTGTGCCTCTCAAAGAGCAACATCTTTTATAAGGTGGCGCTCAAAATATATTTTAGAAGCCGGTGACTTCGTTGTTTAAAGAGTGATTTCATGTTTTGTAAAGCATTATATAAACCTATCTTTTATTGTTAGTGAAGAAAACATTTCAATTTTAGGATGATTGAAGCGGTCCTGTAGATTATCATAAGTGACTTTCACTACTCATGCATATAGTAATGTCAATTGATATGTATGATACAACCTTTAAGAAAGCCATATTTTTATTGGTAGCGATAACAAAAAAGTTTAATTTTGTTAAATAAATTCCAACGAGACAATTTTCATAGGTGACTATTACATCGAATACTCATTTTTGCATCACGTTTTCAAAGTTATACACTGCAGCTTGTCAGTTTATAAAAACGCCAAATGCAGCCGAAACTTTCGCTGTACTACTTATTAGAGGTTATGTAAATTTCATTGTATCATGTGTTAAAAAATATAATCCCCGTCCATTAGCTTATAGCATACTCGAGGTTGACGTGCTTAGCTGGCATATGATATTTATTTCATATGCATGGCTGCATTATTTCATTGTGCACCGGAATGTAAACTGAAATGACAGTGCGACTATTAATCCTAAAATTTTTAACTAATATTCTATCTACAAACAAGAGCGAGTATATTTATGGAGATGTATGTTTGGGACATTATTTGATTATGCAAAATTGATTTTGGATATTTGCCTGCAATTTACGATACATCAAAGTCCAGGTACTGCGAAGTTTAAATCCTGTTCCATTCTTAGAACGCTAGAAATACGGCGTCTTTATAAAATGAGCTAGGTTCATGTGATTATTGAAGCCGATTAGAAAAACAACTTCATTTATGTGAAATGGGTTCGTAACACACAATCAAAAATTAGAATTTTAAAGTAGAAGTTAATTGCTGATGGTAATAAAAAAACTCTATGGAAAAATGTTGAGATTTTTTGTTGTAGTAAATTTTTTATAAAAGAAAATTGCCCCGCCAGAATGCACATTTTAAAGCCCGAGGTCTTAAAGAATCTGATTGGTCAATGGTTTTGTCGCAAAATTATACATCTGAATTACCGGCAGTGCCCCTGCTATGCTGTCATAACCATCCTCCATCATTCCAATATTTTAACTAAAATCAAAATGGCCATTGTTAGCTGTCAGTAGCCAACGTAAGGAATATATAAATTCTGCAACTGCGTGTCAAGTTTGTTAGTTGCTGGTGTCTTTATTGTAATATTAGTGTTTAGTGTTGATTTGTGCACAACAAAAAGATGAAAAGTGGGTTTGAAAAAGCAAATGCACGCAATCTACCTAACGCAGAAGCAAGCCATGTAAAAATGAAAAGATAAACGAACAGCATGCTTTTAGTGCATTTTCTTTAAAAAATTCACTAATGAGGAGATGCCGACTTTTAAATTTTGAAAAAATTTCTTTAAATGAGAGCTAATTAGGCCCCCCAGAAAACATATCCGGGGTCAGTTTCAATTTTTATATGTTTATATATATATATATATATATATATATATATATATATGTGTGTGTGTGTGTGTATGTGTGTGATACATATATATATATATATATATATATATATATATATATATATATATATATATATATATATATATATATATATTATGTATCACACCGATAACTCAAAAAATAATGGGCCGATTTTGATTAAATTTGGTGAATAAATTCCTTTTGCAAATGGCTTGGACAAGTTCGTTATCCAGGAAAATCTGTCCAGGTTTTCAAGAAAAATTTTGTATTTTCTTTCGAAAAAAATTTTTTTTTGTTGAAATTAACAAAGTAAGGGCAACCAAATTTGGTACGCGGGTTTATGTCCTTATAGGTAAGTTACCTACGAAAATTTAGTTATCTAGGTCAAAAGACAAAAATGTTATAGGCATATAAAGAAAAATAAATTGGGGTTTTCCTCAAAACGTCAAAGTTGCGATTTAAAACGTCAAAATCGGCAACATTTAGGCAAATAACTTGAATGTAATATGGGCTATGGAAATCAAATGTCTCAAGAAGAATGTTTTATAAACCCTGAAGTCTTAGTTACAACCGTCATTGTCCTTCATTTTACTAAAATGTTTCCAGCAAATTCATTTCAAATAGACCCTTTCTCTGATGCTTGGCAGTACTCTTAGCTATAGAGTTTATCGTTTAATGGTATATAATTTTTGTCGAATTTTCGTAAAAAATTAATAAATATCAATATATTCGTTATTATACAAGATATGGAAAAAAAAATTGTATATATTAATTATAGGGTGTCTTGAGGTACATCTTAAAATAATATTTCCACAATCACAGGCTGGCACAAAAGTCGTTGGTGAAACAAATTTTTTTTTTTTTAATCAAACACGCTTTATGTTATTGCATTTTTGCATTTTCCATCGAAATATAATGCATGTTTATAAGAAAAGAAATTCTGGATGCAGCAAGTGCGTTATGGTAGCGAATTTTGATCAAATGCTTGATCAAATATTTGAATAGCCCAATTTGCTATTAACCTATAAGGTTGACCAAGAAACGAGTTTTTCCGGGAACACTTTAAGTTTACTTCTGGAAATTTTTGTCAATTTTCACACAATAGAGTTATTTTTATGAAACATGGCACATTATTTTTACTATATAGGTTATACTGGTAACCGAAATTGATGCCTGCTTTCTTAAAAAGAAAACACATATTTGCAATAAAAACATTTTATGAAAATTCACTACCATAACGCACTTGCTGCGTCCAGAGTTTTTCATATTAGAATACTGCAACTATTTCTATTACTATTATTCAGTCGTTAAGTTGCCTTTAAACTTTTGAACACGGGTAAAGTAAACAATCGTAAGCCAACGTGAAAATATGTAATGCGAGAAGGTGTACACGGTTGACAGACATCTTTTGAATTGAAAAAATAAACGAAATAAAATAGGTATGTTTGGACTCTGATAATGATACACTTCTCCTAAATCCACAAGTATCTGATTAGTGTGTGAATAAATAGTTTAAAAGAGCTTTTCGCCTGAGGTTAAATTGAATATCAAAGATAAACGATGGAGGTGTTCAGACTTAATAACCTGGGCAGTTACTAATGAAATTTTAATAATGTTGTTTTAACTTGACTACCTCTTAGTATGAAAATTATTTCTTTGTACAGTACATATACTCCCATCAATTTCCAAGTGCGGCTGTGATTAATTTTGGGAACGATCATGTTCGGGATAATAAAACTTACAGCTTGCTATGTTAGCTTTCATTTGAAGTCTTTTTAAGGAAAAATAAGACACATTTTTTGAACAATTTCCATGCAATTTAGGTTTCCAGATTGCTTTTTTGAAACATTATTGTTGTACCATAAATTACAGGGGAAAAGATTGTCATCATTTAAGAGACGTCGGAAAAATGTTTAAAATGTATCATATATTTTTTGCAAGTATTATTCTCAAATGAAAAATTCACCTTCTACTTCTAGGGCTACGAAGGAATCTTATGAAGACAATGTAGTGGGATACATACTGGTGGGATACTGGTGAAAAGAGAAGTCGACATTTGTTAAGTCAAAAATTACTTCCGAACATAGGATAATAAAGTTCCCTACAATGTGACAATTCATGAAGAGGAAAAAACTGGTATACATTGTGTTTGCAAAGATTGCACATCATCTGAAGGTATTATGTTTACTATTTTAATTACATTTACTTGAAGTCACCCAAGTGTTATTCATTAAACTTTATTATTACAGGATTTTTAAGTACACCTGGGGAACCCAAATCACCAACACATATTTTTAAAAACCCGACGATCGTTTCACTAACAAAGTTATCATCACCAGAGGATAATTTTTTTAACTACCTTCTACTAAAACACCACCTTTTATACTGAGCCTTAGGTAAAGAACGATATCGAGAGGGAGATTTAAATTGCAGGAAAATTTTCTGTGTATTGTATTTTAATCGCTGGACGAGGTTGAACTTCCTTTATCACTTTACCTGACCAGTTTCGGAATGTTTATCTGCTGCAAAGACAGAGCGCAAACAGAGGACTGCAAACCAGTGGCGGGGTTTGATTTAAGGAACTTTTGTGTTTTGTTGCCCTAGAAATATAAGTACTTTCATACGCATAGAACGTCGCTGGCTGTCTAATATTTTTGATGAGTTTCAGATATCCTTTATGAATGTGGTGGTTATTATCCCAGAAATGTTGTGCCACGCATGACTTGTCTACATTACCGTATTTCAAATGTGACAGATGTTTACGAATTCTAGTCTCAATGGTTCCCTTAATCTGCCCAACGTACTTAAGACTATAATCTTTACAGCCTATCTCATAGATACCCGACATTTCAGTGGACTTATCTTTATTATTCGTATCACCTATTAAATTTCTTACGCGGTTCAAAAGGTAGACAAACATTTTTTTTCTATTTTATCCTTCCTGAATATCGTGCATTCTGCTAACATTTTCGTTGTTCTGTGTCTATTAATTAATTTTGTCACTAAGCAATCTAAATATCCATTATATTTTGCCACGTTGTTGATGTACTCTAATTTTATACTATATCTACTTTGATTTAAGGGAACATTTATGAATCTATTTCGCCTAACCTTAGAAACTAGTCAAGTAAAAAATACATAGCATAGATTTTTGAAACAACATTTTCACTAATAAATTGGGCGTGGGTCGATGTAATTAAAACGTAGCAATATAAATGTTTAGCAAAACACAATTCGCTTTTGCTTAAAAATCTATAATGTTCCGTTTTCGCACCAGTAGCGCGTAATGGGATAATCCAGTTAAAGATGTTTAACTGGTGGAAGCCTGGGTTTTGATATTATTTGATGTAACGTCTTTATTTCCTAGCGTGTCCACTAAACAAACACTAACGTATTTAGAACAGTTGTTAAAATTGTACAACATAACTAAAGAGGTTTCCAAAGAATATGTAACTTTAACAAACCTTTTTTTAACAAACTGAAGGCACGGCAATGGGCAACTTACTCTCTCCATTTATTGCAGACCTCTTCATGAGTACATTTGAGACGGATTTGGAAAATGAGAGTATTTTCCTAGAGTATGCTTTCGTTATGTGGACGATATTTTTGCAGTGTTTAACACAAATATACGCAAAATAGATGATTTTATTAAAAGACTAAACTGTCAGTTTGATTCAATAAAACTCACCCAAGAATTAGAAGTTAACAGTAAACTTGCTTTTTTAGAAGTACTAGTTATTAAAAAATAATTACTCTCTTGAATTCGATGTCCACAAAAAGGAAACTGCCACTCTAAGTTACATTCTAAATGACTCACATCATACGTTTGCACAAAAAACGGCCGGTTTAGATTTCTTGGTAAATAATTGATAAATTTTCCCTTAAGTAAAAGTAGATATAGTGTAGAATTAGAGTACATCAACAACATGGCTAAATATAACGGGTATTCGGACACAGAACAAAGAAAATGTTAGGCGAATGCACGACATTCAGGAAGGATAAAATAGAGAGAAAAATTTGTTTGCCTGCCTTTTGAACCGCGTAACAACGGTCTCGAGAGCATTTTTAAAAAACCCGATTTGCAGCTAACTTTTCTAATGAAAAATAATTTAAGAAATTTGCTAGGTAATACGAAAGATGAAGATAAAACCACTGAAATGTCAGGTATCTATGAGAAATCTGAAACTTATCAAAATTTTTGAACAGCCAGCGAAGCTCGGTGCGTATGAAAGTATTTATATTTCTAGGGCGATAAAAATAAAAGTTTCTTAAATCGAGCATTGCCACTGGTTTGCCGTTCTCTGTTTGCGCTCTGTGTTTGCAGCAGATAAACATCCCGAAACTTGTCAGGTAAAGTAATAAACAAACTTCAAAAATCTCGTCCGGCTTTTTAAAGACAATACACAGAAAATTTGCCTGCGATTTAATCACCCTCTTGGTATCGTTCTTTACGTAAGACTCAGTATAAAAGGTTGTGTTTAAGTAAAAAGTAGTTAGAATTTTTCATCCTCTGATGACGCCAACTTTGTTACTGAAACGATCGTCGGGTCTTTAAAAAGATGTGTTGTGGTGATTTGGGTTCTCCTAGTGTACTTATTTTTTCAACATAATTTACGACCGTTATATCCTTTTAATAATTTCAAGATGCTTTTGCTTTTTCAAGATTTATTGTTTTGACTAGCATATTAAATAAACTAAGAAGAACCAATAAATGAAGCAAAATACTCACCACTATATTATTTAACACAAATGTCAAAGTCGCCGAAGGCCTTGAGGGGGGTGAGCTGCAGTTTGCTCTGAGGACGTCACCGATGACATAATGACTTTTTTCTGTGTTTAGCGTAGGGGCATACGTTGGCAACACTGTAACAGAATAAATAAATCATCCTTTAGTTATAGAATAAAACTCCAAGGGTCATTTAGTTACCGACGACAAGCATATCCTTGGATACGTAGCGCGTAGAGAACATGGGCGCATCTGTGGTCACTTCGCAACTAAAGTTTCCAGAGAGATTGAATCCCACATCCCGTAGTACCACCTGGTGTTCATTGGACTGCTTCAGCTACAATTCAATTCTTGTTAACAAGTTGCAATTACAGTTCAGAGTTATCTGTAAATAATGCCGAGCCTGCGGTTCGTTCAACTAAGTGCTCTCATGTGTTGTGAGTTCTGTCATCGCAACCACAATACAGGCATACAGATAAATAACATTGTGGACAGTGCAGTATTATTTAATTTGGTAATTTATTGTTGTTGTTTGGGGTCGGCCTACTCTAAATTTAAATTGTTTGCAATTTTGTATGGCCTCAGCTTAATGCTACATTTATAACCGGCATGTTTCACTAGTCAAACAGAGATAACTCTAAAATAAGTACGAGGGTGTATTGACATGTGGTTAACCTGGAAACTTTCTACGAATCAAAACTAAATTTAGTTTCTCAGGTAACATCGATAATGTTTTATAAATAAGTAGTGGCAGTTTGAAATCAAAAAGTTGAATAGTGACATAACTGTGATTTTTTCAAAGCGGCAAGTCCGAGAAAAGACTAAATATAAATAATAATCAAAGCTCTTGTTCCGCCAATAATCACAACAGTAAGCAGGCGAAAAAATTCATAGTTACAAAAATCTATCTATCTTTGATCCATAACACAAAATAGAAATTCAACAGTACCTCAAATTAAAATGGTTCATGTACAATAAATATATATATATATATATATATATATATATATATATATATATATATATATATATATATATATATATATATATATATATATATATATATATATATATATATATATTCAGTAAAATAACAGAATGAGACGACGACAAAACACAGGCCATGATAACCAAAAAAACTTACAAATACCTTGTAAACACAAGTAAAAGCGACAACAATAACGTTTAAAGCTTATATTGAAAAAATTATTAATTCGAATAAAATGACACACGAGACAGTACTTTATATAAATCTTTTCTATAATTATTTACTGATAAGTTATTTAGGTACTTGTGCATGAGATTATAAACCTCTATATAAACCAACGCTTTCGTTGTCTTAGGGGTCTGTACATGCACTGCCATAGCAATGTGTAGCTTGAGTTTTCATTGTTAAATTTTGCAAGGGACACTCATCCACATATAAACACGGCAAGGCAAGTCATTTTTCCATTTTAAATAAGACTATAAGATGTTCTAACACCCAGCTGGAAAATACTACTAGTGCAAGACTTTTGCATGGAGAAAATTCGAGAAGTCTCCTCTGAAATTCCCTATAAAACAAACCCATATCTGATCCACGACGGCTCATAACCCGAATAAGTACACAAAGCAGCATGGGTTGTCTCCTTCTTAGCTACCTTCTTTTACCTATATAAAAAAGACGGCAATCTTTCAGCAAGATATTGGATATTGTGATCTTCAGTTTAGTTGACCGTCAATGATCAATCCAAGAACTCTAACGGTATCCTTTGAGGTACGTATTTCATTACCACATGCAGTTGACAAGTGTTATCTTTGGAAGTAATTACACGCAAAATGGTTTTTTTACGTTTAATTTTAGATTTCTCTTATCAAACCAGTTTTTATATATCTCATCGTACAGTGACTTCAACAGAGACAGCTTCCAAGCATTTAGCGCCGATAACTGCAGACGTATCATCAGCTTAAAGAACAGTCCTGTACTAAGCCTTCTCATGAAGAACGTTGGTGTACAAATACTTTTCACCAGCTAATCTCTATACCTTATATACTTCACAAATAAGGCCAAACCTCGAATACTGCTCCCACATCTGGGGTGCAGCTGCCGCTTCTACACTCGCTATCCTGGACTCCATTCAAAAGAAAGCTATACGTCTCATCTGTGACCCTACCCTCACCCAAAGGCTGACATCCCTTGCCCACCGACGTGCCGTTGGTGACCTCTCTCTCTTTTACAGATATCTGCACGGGCACTGCTCAGAGGAGCTTTCCTCCATAGTTCTCCCACCTGCTGCCCCCAACAGATCTACCAGGGGAACAGAGCGAATGCACCCTTTTACTGTCCAGGTCACCAGACATAGAACATCTTGTTATGCCCGCTCTTTTGTCCCGAGGACTTCCAAGTTGTGGAATTCTTTGCCGGCACATGTTTTTCCTTCTGCTCCGAACCTCCAAACCTTCAAGTCCAGAATTAACAAGTTGCCTCTTTACTCCTTGTCAACACCCACGGTACGATAGTATTTAGGCTGTAAGCCCTTGTGGTGTGTTGTTAAAATTAAAAAAAAAACAGCAACGGCACCCCATAGCGAATCGTTTGGTATGACGAACATACCGCCCATCTCAATTCCCAATCGTTACTTCTCACACAATGTCTACAATTTAAGTTGTAGCTATTATTAATCTCAGTGCCGTTCCCCCCATTCTGATCCTCTCCATCTTGTCAATCAGCACGCGTTGACGGATACTGTCTAATGCCTGCGACAAGCTCAAAAACAAACATGCTACTTCTCGGCCTTTATTTATATTCTCAGAGATCTCTTGTGGTGTTTCTACCCTTCATATGATATGGATTTTGCCACTTACGAACTAGGTTGTTTATTTTAAAGTTTATTATTCCTTCGCTTGCTACCATTTCGAAAAGTTTGGCGATAATAGAGATTAACTATTACGGTCGGGAAGTGGTTATTAGAGGTTTATTACCTCATTTTAAAACAAGGATCACCAGAGAAGTCTTTAGAATCTCGGGAAACATCCCAGCTGCCAGACACGATGTGAAGCAACGGCTTCATCAACTTATATCTACAAAGCGCAACATTTTCACCTCATCAAACAGGCTTCAGTAATCTTCAGTTTGCAAATTATTCTATTGAACACTAATGAGTCAACTGGGCCCGTAAAAAGACTCGAACCAATCCCATGCCATCCCGCTCCGGATCTGTTTCCATTTATCATCTTCCTCTCACCAATATGCAAAAAATATTTTTTTATTTAATTCAAGTTCCCCTCTTCACTTCCCTGCAAGTCTAGTTCCTTGGGAGTAAACAGCTTTTTTTGTCGTTCTACATACTCCAGCTATAACTCTCCAGGTTAGTTTTATCTTGTTTGATTCAGTCGTGCCTTGCTTATTTTTCATTATTACTCCTCTTTCTATATTCAACATTTTTTTGTTTTAGATCTTTACAACAGTTTCTATATTCTGACTCACCCACTATACCCTCTCTGACACCTTCACAAAACTGCATCTTGATTCTGCACCTCATCTTCAATTATTTACTTATGGGTTTAGTTTTGTTATGAGGTATTGTTATCTTTTTTGTTAGAATATGTATTCGTGATAAAATAAAATGTCAGAATTTATCATAAGCCTCACTTACACCAGCAAATGATATGATAAGTGTCCAATCAACATTTTTCAATTATCTCTTTGTTTGTTCCAGACTTTTGTCTGTAAAATAATATTTTTCTTACTATCTGTTTTCATTGATTTCGTGTCATATTTAAAACTAGCCATCTGTGCTGCGTGATCAGATGAAAATCGTTACAGGTAGTGATTAGATCTTCATATTTAAGAGGGTGATTGCATAAAGAATATGTTGCTTAGAAGGTGACCATCGTATTCTACCAAGAAAAACTGTGTGCCAAAATTTAGAAAAGGACGATCAAATTTGTAACCTTTTTCCTTGGGTCCTCGGTTAGCTCAGTGACGAGATGTTCTGGTTCTATATACTTATTTACAAAGTTCGGCATATATAAAATTATTCACATTATATACATATATACATTATAAACTATAATAACTGGTCGGTTTGCGCTCTCTTCTTACGGTAGAACGTAATTCTGAACGGTTTACGGTTTTTTTTAGTAGCGTAGAACCCTGGGCGGCTTTCGGGAACTATCTGCATCATATACAGTGTATTCCAAGAAACTGGATCCCATTTTATATCACCATAAATCAGAATGTTTTGAAGAAAGAAAGATGGGATAAAAACTAACTTCCACGGTTATTTTGCGAGTTTGTTTCACATATTAAAAAAAAGCCTGGACGCAGCAAGTGCGTTATGGTAGTGAATTTTCATAAAAAATTTTACATAGTAAAAACAATGTGCCATGTTTTATCAAAATAACTTTATTGTTTGAAAATGTAAAAAAAATCCGAAAGTAAACTTGAAGTGTTCCGGAAAAAACTCGTTTATTGGTCAACCTTATAGGTTAATAGCAAATTGAGCTATTTAAATGTTAAGCATTTGATCAAAATTCGCTACCATAACGCACTTACTGCGTCCAGAATTTCTTTTCTCACAAACATGCATTATAATTCGATGGAAAATGCTAAAATGCAATAACATAAGGCATTTTTGATTTAAAAAAAAGAAAATTTGTATTACTAACGACTTATGGGCCACCCTGTGATTGTAGAAATAATTTTTTAAGATGTAGCTCAAGACACCCTATAATTAGTGTATCCAATATTTTTTCATATCTTATATAATAACGGATGTATTGATCTTTATTGATTTTTTACGAAAATTGGTCAAAAATTTTATACCATTAAACGATAAACTCTATAGCTAAGAGTACTGCCAAGCATCAGAGAAAGGGTCTGTTTGAAATGAATTTTCTGGAAATATTTGAGTAAAATGAACGACAATGACGGTTAAAACTAAGACATCAGGGATTGTAAAACATTCCTCTTGAGACATTTTCTTTCCATAGCCCATATTAGATCCCAGTTCTTTGCCTAAATGTTGCCAATTTTGACGTTTAAAATCGCAACTTTGACGTTTTGAGGAAAACCCCAATTTATTTTTCTTTAAATGCATATAACTTTTTTGCCTTTTGACCTACAGAGCTAAATTTTGGTAGGTAGCTGACGTATAACGATGTAAACGCGCGTACCAAATTTCGTTGCCCTTACTTTGTTAATTCTGGAGAAATAATTTTTTTTTAAAGAAAACACAAAATTTTCCAGGAAAACCTGGGCCGATTTTCCTGGTTAACAAACTTATCCAAGCCATTTGCAAAAGGAAGGTATTCAGCAAATTTAATCAAAATCGGCCTATTATTATTTGAGTTATCGGTGTGATACACACACACACACACACACACACACACACACACACACACACACACACACACACACACACACACACACACACACACACACACACACACACACACACACACACACACACACACACACACACACACACACACACACACACACACACACACACACACACACACACACACACACACACACACACACACACACACACACACACACACACACACACACACACACACACACACACACACACACACACACACACACACACACACACACACACACACACACACACACACACACACACACACACACACACACACACACACACACACACACACACACACACACACACACACACACACACACACACACACACACACACACACACACACACACACACACACACACACACACACACACACACACACACACACACACACACACACACACACACACACACACACACACACACACACACACACACACACACACACACACACACACACACACACACACACACACACACACACACACACACACACACACACACACACACACACACACACACACACACACACACACACACACACACACACACACACACACACACACACACACACACACACACACACACACACACACACACACACACACACACACACACACACACACACACACACACACACACACACACACACACACACACACACACACACACACACACACACACACACACACACACACACACACACACACACACACACACACACACACACACACACACACACACACACACACACACACACACACACACACACACACACACACACACACACACACACACACACACACACACACACACACACACACACACACACACACACACACACACACACACACACACACACACACACACACACACACACACACACACACACACACACACACACACACACACACACACACACACACACACACACACACACACACACACACACACACACACACACACACACACACACACACACACACACACACACACACACACACACACACACACACACACACACACACACACACACACACACACACACACACACACACACACACACACACACACACACACACACACACACACACACACACACACACACACACACACACACACACACACACACACACACACACACACACACACACACACACACACACACACACACACACACACACACACACACACACACACACACACACACACACACACACACACACACACACACACACACACACACACACACACACACACACACACACACACACACACACACACACACACACACACACACACACACACACACACACACACACACACACACACACACACACACACACACACACACACACACACACACACACACACACACACACACACACACACACACACACACACACACACACACACACACACACACACACACACACACACACACACACACACACACACACACACACACACACACACACACACACACACACACACACACACACACACACACACACACACACACACACACACACACAAGCATTACATTTATTGTGACGGACATACCGTCATCCCGGAATATGACGGATTTGAAGTGGCACAGTACAATTTGTTCCTCTTCGGTTTCTGAGATGGCAGTACCGTGCTGATTCTACAAACACTTCTTCCTTACAGAGAAAATTGAAGATAAAGAGATCCGTCACATTTGTAGTTCTTATTGCAGTGTGTCAAATGTCTGCCAGATATATTGTAATTTGGGACTGTGTTAAGAAAAACCGCCAGAATAAATGCAGTGTCAACAATGTGTTACATGCCTCTCGGTACAGTGTTGCCACGTGGCTCTTTGAATATCAATTTATTCTAAACTTGCATATTTCTGTTTACATTTTACAGCGTGAATCACATATCACCCGTACATGGTAACAGGCAATAGATAATATCACTTGTAAACTGTATTTGCCTATAAAGCATCTAATTTATTGCGTATTCCATGCGTGGGCCAACAAACTCATTTTTAAACGGGATCAGCTAAAGAGAGAAATAGAGACATAAAGTCTTTTACTCTAGATTCGCAATTGCTTATTTTCTTCTCTGTACTCGGTGTGGCCGCTATATATATATATATATATATATATATATATATATATATATATATATATATATATATATATATATATATATATATATATATATATATATATATATATATATATATATATATATATATATCCGTCTGATAACTCAAAAAATAATCAACGGATTTCAATGAAACACGGCAGGTGCCTTTATTTTATTAATGGCTTGGATGAGTTCGTTAGCCAGGAAAATCGGACGAGGTTTTCCGGGAAAATTTTGAGTTTTCTTTCAAAAAAAAATTTTTCTCTGAAAATAACAAAGCTGCTCTAATGAAATTTACTATATATGTTTCCTTGGGAGAGGCCTTACTACGTACCAAAATTCAAATTTCTATGTTTTTAGAAAATTAAGTTATTCAAATTTTAAATTTTCTTTCGAAAACAATTTTTTCTCCGAAAATTATTTTAATGAAATTTAGTGGATATTTTGCCGTAGGAAAGACCTTACTACATATCAAAATTAAACTTTCTAAATTTATAATAAATTGAGTTATTCATATTTGAAGCATTTAATAAAAATTCACTACCATAACGCACTTGCTTCGTCCAGAGATTTTTTTTACTTGAGAATTGTGTACTCCCTCCTTTGGGTTGGCTACTATAATGTATAGCATCAGTAAGTACATTCTTTAATGCATTGTCTATATATATATATATATATATATATATATATATATATATATATATATATATATATATATATATATATATATATATATATATATATATATATATATATATATATATATATATATACGTATAAAAGTGTATAAAAGTATACCTTGTACAAATTTATACAGCTTTAATCAGTGAGTGCAGGTTTTTGGAGGCTAAAAATATTTGTCTCTGGGTATAAATTTATATTTAATTGAATTGCTTAAAAAATAATCTTGACAGAGACTCTTTTAAACAAGGATTTATTACTTCAGGTTTATGATATCGGTAACAAGTGTACTAACTTCTTTGCAAAATAAATCTATAACAAAATAACACGTTGAATCTTCTTCAACCAGCTTTAAAAAAGGATGAATTTAATAAGCAGGGTGATTTTTTATTGATCTATTATTGGGCAAACGCGTAGGGTTTTGACGTTATTATGTTCAGATAATCCTGGGGTGGTAACATTAAGTTGTTCCTGTAGTCGGTTTATTGCCTTTTACTAAATAAGGAAAATTAAGATTGAAGAGTCACAATTTTGACCTGACCTGACAGTGGCATTTCCTTACCAAATAGTCATTGGTCATTGTTCAGAGAATGCAACAAGCAAAAATACAAAATCTCGTTCTTAACTGAATCATTTAATTAGACAATGACACTCAATTTTAATTAAAAAAATCCCAAAGCGGTTTTCCTGTTTATAGTTAATTGTGCTATTTAGGATATACAACAAACCAAAATTATTAGAACCTGTGATTTTTTGTGGTTAGAGGACCTAACGTCGGTTTACTCATTTTCAACACAAAATAAATCTCTAATTATCTGTAAATATGTTAAAGACGAATAGCCTGCAAATTTATATTCAACTCCTTAATGAATAATAGGTTACAATGAAGGGGTTGACTATAACCAAATTAGAACTAAACTATAAATGAAAAATGCATTCCTTAAAAATTGGTTTAAGAATAAGACACCGGTTCATAATTTCATATTACATATTTTCTAGTTAGTGTATAAAATTATATTTGAGGTACAGCTATTGGTATATTTAAAATCAATATTTATAATTATTTCTCGTATAGCGCTTCTTTGAAGACAGTTTAACTTTCTTTAGGGAATCGATAATTTGATACACCTTAAACAACAGGTACATATGGTCAAACAGGCAGATACAGGATATACAATGACTTTGAAAACATCTGTTTCCATTTACCACATTCCCTGAAGTCAGCCTCCTTTTAAAATGAGTCACTACAGAGAAACAAAATAAATATGAACAGTTCCATTTCCATGGCACCCAGATGACATACGGCAAACAGAAATAAAAATTAACTCTTTCAAATAAAATATTTATTTCATTCCTTACTATATAAACAATAGTGTATCCAAATACTTTAGTTTTGTTGGAATTATCTAATATAATATAGTAATGTAAAGCTGACTTAAGATAATCAGATACCAGTTGTTTTTAAAATGCATGCATTTATTATTAGTGAATTTTTATTTAAAAAATCACTAATAGAGAGGTATCGATGGTGAGACTTTGCAAAATTTTTTTCAAATGAGCGCTAACTAGGACCTCTAGAAACCATATCCGGGGCCAGTTTCAATTTATATATATATATATATATATATATATATATATATATATATATATATATATATATATATATATATATATATATGTATCCGTCTGATAACTCAAAAAATAATTAACCGATTTCGATGAAACTCGGCAAGTGCCTTTCTTTTATTAATGGCTTGGATGAGTTCGTTATCCAGGAAAATCGGACAGGGTTTTCCGGGAAAATGTTGAGTTTTCTTTAGAAAAAAAAATTTTCCCCGACAATTACAAAGCTGTTTTAATGAAATTTAACGAATATGTTGCCTTGGGAGAGACCTTACTACGCACCAAAATTCAACTTTCTAAGTTTATAGAAAATTGAGTTATTTAAATTTGGACATCTGTCGCAGTTTTCCTGGACACTTAATTTAAAATTTTACAATTATTGTGTTTTCGTAATATATTAAGTTTACGTTCCACCAGACAATACAGTAAATTGTTTACTTTTTTACATTAAATAAAATAATAAACCATATATCCTGTGGTATTTATTTCAACAAAAAGGCATATAACTGGCCCAACCCTTAAAGTAAAACTTAAATTAACGCCAATAATAAGACCACTTACCTTAAGGTAACATTATGATAATTTTTTGGTGATAAATACTTATATAGGGCATGCAAGTTTTTGTTCAAATAATTATGCCGATTCATATCAAATGAGAACAATAACTTATTATCGGGTGCATTTTAATTACAAATATTTGACAATATAACAAATACACTTTCCAAAATTCAACCAATTTGTAACAAATAATAATTCGGTCTCATACACGGTTTTGATGAACCTTAGTGTTTTACCCACGATGTAATCCATAGGGCCACAAGCCTTTAAACTAAAAGGCTAACACACCGACCAAAAAAGTACTCTAGGAAACAGCACTCTAAAATTAACTTGATCATACAGAGTGTATCTTCAATATTATTACATTTTTACTAAGTTTTAGCTAAGTGATTTCACCCGGTAATATTAATGCAATAACTGACATTTTAAGCTTCTAAATTAAACTATAATCTACAAATTACTTTATGCAACACAATTCTTTATAAGATATATTTTCTTTTGAGTGGCCATAAGATTGTCTTAAAAAAATGACTCTAAAATACCATTAAAACTTAAATGACTTAAAAACCGCCAATTTTAATCATTTCTCTGTCCTACAAGTCTCTTAAAATGTTTAGTAAAATCTAAAAATGCATTACCTATATTGTTCTATTTAAAATAATGAATTGGATAGCAAATATCAGCTAGACAGAGAGTTGTATATCAATGGGAGTATTTTTAATGAGTGGGTAATTAGAAATAACGCATAAGAGCTAACTTATGGAAATAATTCAGTTAAGCCTTTTTTCCTGATGAAGGGTCTATGCGCCAATGTAAGACATTGTGTGCCTTCAACATCAGATGTCAAATGTTACGCCTTCCGAGCAATTTAAGTGTGACGAAATATATAGTCTGCTGCAAAAAGTTTTTGTTTGTGAGAGAGATAATGACAACTATTTTATGTAATATAAACTTAGCGCTTCGTATAGAAACATCTTCTGATTACTTTTTTTATCAAAATCAATATATTTTAGCTAACTCTGTAAGTTTGAGTGTTTCTAAAGTCCTTATTTAGCCAAGATATAGATGTTTAAAAATTGACTTCGTCTCTTAGAAATTATAAAAAATTTGCTTTTAAAATTGTCAATTTTAGAAATGTCAAATATAAAAGAAGATGAGCTTGAAATCTCAATATGTAAAATTTAAGAAAGCAGTAGATAATATTATACAGAATATTCATGTTTATACTTTTAATGAATAATCACCTCCAAAGAAAATTTTTACTTTTTAAATAATTTTTAAGAGATAGATTCACTAGACTTTTTTTGGATACCCCGCATTTATATATAGTTAGTGTCCAGCAAGCCGCGTAAGTTATTAAATGTAATAAGATATTTGCTTGATTAATAAGTACACTTAGGAGAGCCCAATTTATCACAACATATTTTTCTGACCTGACAATCGTTTTGTTAACAGAGTTAGCGTCATCAGAGTGATGGATAGACAAGTGGTTAGTTTATTAATCACTCTGATGACGCAAACTTAGTTCGAAACGATCTTCAGGTCTGGTCAGATAATAAGATAATAACAGCTTTATTAATAGGTAAGTACACTTTGGGTAACCCAATTCACCACAATATATTTTCTCACCTGAGATCGTTTCGCTAACAAAGTTAGAGAGGGATGAATCAACTAATCGGTTAGTTTATTAATCACTCTGATGACCATAACTTTGTTAATGAAACGATCGTCAGGTCGGAAATATATGTTGTGGTGAATTGGAATCTACAAAGTGAACCTATTAGTGTTCATCACATGTTCTAGTCTTCACCTAGTGCTTGCTGTATTTCCACCTGAACTACAACAATATATAATGTAGCGTTTATATTCTTTCACTTTACAAAAAAATAACATTTTGTTACTTTTATTAAATATAATACAGTTTGTAAGTTGCAAATATCTTACAAATAAATTTAAACTCTTCAAAGTATGTGCATTATAGATTTATTTATGACAGGCGTATTAACCAATTACAAAAAAAAGTATATGAGCTAACTTGATTGACTATAAGACATTTTATAGATGATCATAATAATGACACCAGCTGTTAGGATATTTTGATTATACTAAATAAACGAACTTATAAAATGCTAGACAATTTGAGGCATACAAAATAGGCAACAGTGAATTAAGAGTTTCGTATATATTTTTATTAGGAATTCAACATGTTAGAGCCTAATAAGTACAATTGGAGAACAAAAATCACCACAACACATCTTTTTAAAGACCAGACGATCGTTTCACTAACAAAAGTTAGCGTCAGCAGAGGATGAAAAGAAGTTTTTCATCCTCTGATGTGCTAACTTCGTTAGTGAAAAGATCGTCAGGTATTTAAAAAGATGTGTTATGGTGATTTGGGTTCTCCAAGTGTACTTATCAGTGTCCATTATAGGTTCCACTCTTAACTGAGTAGAGCCTATAGAACTTAATTCACCACGTGTTTAAGGCCTGTAATTTTTTTGCTAATGTACTTGGGATATTTATTCTGCGATAGACTAATTGCCCTGGATGGAAGCTAACGTGTAAGGGAAATTATAACTATTGAGCTAACAACATAATGTATTAAAGTTAATATGTAAACATATTTGAGTGTAGAAACATTAAAAAGAAAAGACACATTTTATACAAACCGCCAATTGTCCTCATAATACACAAAAGACATAAAAATCTTGTGAGGACTGTCCCCACAACATAAGAAAGATATATATATATATATATATATATATATATATATATATATATATATATATATATATATATATATATATATATATATATATATATATATATATATAGAGGTATCCATCCGATAACTCAAAAAATAATTAACCGATTTTCATTAAACTCGGCAAGTGCCTCTCTTTTATTGATGGCTTGGATGAGTTCGTTATCCAGGATAATCGGACATGGTTTTCCGGGAAAATTTTGAGTTTTTTTTAGAAAAAATTTTTCTTCGAAAATAACAAATCTGTTTTAATGAAATTTACTACATATGTTGCCTTGGGAGTGACCTTACCATGTACCAAAATTCAACTTTCTAAGTTTATAGAAAATTGAGTTATTCAAATTTTAAATTTTCTTTAGAAAAAATTATTTTCTCCGAATATTACAAAGCTTTTTAAAAAAATTTAGTGGATATCTTGCCTTAGGAAAGGCCTTACTACATACCAAAACTAAACTTTCTAAGTTTATAGAAAATTGAGTTATTCAAGGTTGAAGCATTTAATAAAAATTCACTACCATAACGCACTTGCTGCGTCCCGAACTTTTTAAATTTATTTATATATGAAGCTTCGTCTCGGTATTGTTTTCAATACTTGGGCATTTGATTTATTATTAAAATGCATATCTTATAAGTTTAAATATATATTCTTATTATAAAAGACAGATATTGCCTTAAAGGTTTTATTACAAACACAACACTACCCTGAGCAGTATAATATATTCGGTATTAGTCCATGATGACAAAAGAAACTACCTGATTGAACCTTTTAGTCATACATGATTATACTCAAGACACAACAAATGAACTGCTCCCATTACAAAAGAGCCAGTATTCATAGTTTTCTAACTTTGGAGGGACTATTAGTTTCACTATTTAGGGAAGTTTCTTTTTCTGGCATTCCCTTCCCGTTACATGGGTAGTTTTGACAACAGGGAGATCAAACTACTTTCCCCTAGGTCTAAGTGTGAAAGTACATCTGTATGTGAACTGTAAAATACTATGTCAATGAATGTGGACACTATAGGTGTAACATTCAGACGGAAGAACCGACGGATGGACAGCCAATGCCTCGTTGAAAAGATTATGTTTTTTAAATCG